>OY728139.1:1081930055-1083130055 GCA_963277665.1 Viscum album | reverse complement strand
ACTTGGATTCTGAAATTGGAATTATTTAAAATAAATAAAATAAATTTAAGATATAAATGGAATAAATTCATTGTTGAATGTAATATCAGATATTCCATATGAATTTTCTATGAAAACTGGCCGTTATTTAAAATAATAATTATTATCTTGATAGTTTACCTGTATCAAGCATAGATAATTTATTATTCCTATGTAAATACTTTTAAAAATAAAAATATTACACTCCAAAAGAAAGAGGATTTGAGTATCATGATGGATTATTAAATGATTATAGACTAAAATCATATGATTTCTTATGTGGAGGTGAAAGAAATATAGACACATCTCAAACGATATTTTGTAAATTGTACCAAGCATAGAATATATGCCCAATACTGAAAATATTTCACCAATTTTTGTATGATCCTTGAGGTATCATGTTAAAAAAGATACAATATAAGAGGATAAGTAAAAGGCATCTGGAATAATATAACATAGAGTATAAAATATCAGAGCATCATGGTTGAGAAAATACTCTCAACCTTCTTTCTCTGACTACTATGGAGGAAGGATCCAACATATTACATTATCATTTTTCTATTTATGTGATCTAATAATTCGTATTTTATGGTGAAGGTGGTTATAAATAGACAACTAAACGGAGGATTATGTTATAATAACTATTCAAAATATGATAAAAGTAATTATCATGGTATGATTTATCAAATTGTACTCTAAAGAACAGCTGATAAAGAGATCTATCATGGTGAAGTTAATATAAAGATCTTCCCTTGAGGGGGATGTAATTTTTAAATTCATCCAAATGTTAATAATTATTATAAATATAATTTTGGGAAGGTTATTCAAAAACTGTTATTGAAAAGTTATACCTTGATATTAAATCATCCTTGTTTTTAAAAAATCAATTCTGATATTAGGGGTAATTAATTTTATCAATGAAAATAAGTTTATAAAATCTATTAAGATATAAAGGTTTATTTCTAAAACCCACTATATTTCATTATTTTTTTTTAACTTTTTATTTTATATGATTACATTATCATGGGTTGTCTCTCCAATTTTCATAAAAAATTATCATCTAGAATCATTTGTTTTCAACCTAATGACATATGAAAAACACATAGATATGTTAATGTTTTTTTATTGGTAGGTATAATGTATAGTTTCTTAATTAAAACATTTGTTCTCCAAATCACACCCTCTTTGTTTTTTAAATTGTTCATGGATCACATAGACATAATGTAAAATGGTTGATGGAATATTTCCTATGTATGATCTGATAAAATCCAATCACACTAACATTGTATTTATTGTCAATAGGGGAGTGAATAAAATGGAAGAATTCATTAATAAAAATGGGAGAGAAGAAATAAAATAGATTGAAGATATAGAATTGGTAAACATATGATGAATTAGGATAGCAATTGGTGAACATACTAACAGATCAATTTCTATGTGTTTTTAATGAAAAATACAAATTAGTAAATTATTGAACTCACATAGTATTTTGTTTTTATTATTTATCAATAATGCTAAATGTTCTTAAAGGATGTTACGTTATTTCTATATGTTGATGATTAATTTATTGGAATTATTTTAAATTTTCCCAAGACTGATGAGAAGAAGTATTTGGTTCCTAAGATAATGTATTGTTATGTTACATGATTTTTTAGACAATTTTAGGATTGATATTCTAAGATAATGGTCATTAATTGGTACTTATATTCCCATTACAGTTTAATGTTAAATTTCTACATGATTGAATTAATTTTATGAAATTTTTTTGAATGAATAATTGATGACAATTTATAAATAAATGTGTATAGACTAGAGATTTTATTTATATTCAATAATGGAATAAACCATCGAGTTAAACCCAGAAATATATCAATTTAGAAGGAAGTATAACTACCTAAATAGGGAGAATATCTGGAAACACCTATCCAATACCAATGACAGGATCCAACAAATACTATAATTATGAAGAGGGAAAGAACCATCATGAGTTAGTACTAGCCAAATGAGAGAAAACACCATGTTATGCGACATGGTGACATGCTATGAAATAATTAAAAAAGGGATTTGATGACATATAGTTTTAAAATAGGATTTAATGTCTCATTTTTAATATAAATATTGTTTTAATCAATATTAACAGAGACACGTGAATTTTTTTAACACCATTTATTCTAAAACCAAACATAAAATATTCTAAAAAATCTTATACCCAAAACCATTTTAATTTTTTTTACTATGATCATCTGGAAACCCTCAACCTCTTAACTTGTGAAAACACTCCACCCAAACTCGATCTTCTATATTCTTATGATTTTGATAATTATGTTTCATTGTTTCTCTTCAATCTTCCATCATTATTCCTTCAATCATTTTCATCAACATTATTAGATCTGTTGCAACACGAATCCTTTTGATTGTCATTATCCCTCTAACATTTTTTTGATCAATATTATACTTTGATTTTGTATAATTTTCTCCTCAGTATTGTATCATTCACACTAATTTCACTACCCACAATTTTATTTTTCATATTTATATATCTATTATATCATCAACCTCTATATTTTTTAATTAATGTTTTTATTTAATTTTGGATGATTAATTAATTTTTTTGTTATATCCACCTGTCTAGATAACCTGAGGGGGGGGAGGAGGTGGTGAATCAGGGTTTAAAAATTTAAAACAACTACCCCTTTTGATCTTGTTTTATTGTTAGAAAAAATCATCTTCTCTCTCTCTTACTCGTTGCATAGTATGAATGAATCCTAAATCATGCATAGGACAAAAAAAATTTACTTGGTTCACCCTCACCGGACTACGTCTAAGGAGAAAACACCGGAGATGTGACGATGTAAAAAATACACTAAAAGCACACTCTAGATTACATGTTTTAAGAGGAATCATTGTCCCATATAGATTACAACCACTTAGAATTTGAGAACTCACTACTCTTTTAACTGAAGTCAGCTCACTGCTTCTTCAGAAGATCCACTCAAACTTTATAGACATGTAGGTCTCTTCATTATAACTAAAGAATGCATCCTCCTCCATATATAGATGATATATTGAATTCCAAATATCATAAACTAATGAATACCCATTTTTTCACTAATCATTGGGCAACACATGTTTGAAATACCTTTGTAAAATCGTATGATTTCATAGTACATTATTTCTTCAAAGTAATTTAATAACTTTCACTACATTCAACACTGAGTTCAAGCGCACCACGACTTACCAAACTAGCCGTTCAAAAGAGGTTATGAATAGTATTAACTGAATTTTGAACATTATATAATACTTATAATTTTAGAATCCATGTTATGAGTTTCATAGACATAATGTAAGAAAAAATACATTTTTTTAGATAAAAGAAGTATTTTTCAAAAAATGCAGTTTTACCACATTTTAATGGCGAACCCTTTTTAAATCCATTATTTGAAAAATTTATATATTCAATTTGAAAAAATAAAATTCTTCTTTATAATCAGGACATAATAATTTAGTTTCAATAAATTTTTGGTGTTTTTCTGAAAAATTTCATATTTGGGTGAATAGTGAAAAATACTATATTTTAACTGAAAACAACATTTTTAATCAAAATAATTTATAGTGTTAAATTATAAATTTTAATGGTTTGGAAGTATAAATAGATTATATTTTTACAATATAATCTAATTCTGGTCAATGTAAGTAATTTTACATTGAAATTGGACATAAACAAGTGTCAATCTTTTGATAGTTATTATTTATTAAAAACAAGCCTTATGGTTTTGACAACGGGAATTAATTTAAAATTAATAAATGCAACTTATATATTTTGAATTTGTTAAAATAGACATCATTTATGGATTCGGAATATCGAAATTAACATAGGGTGAATTTTTAGTATTTTTTTTGAAAACATTCAATTTTTGATGAATTGTGAAAAACACTAAGTTATTGTTTAAAATCAGATTTTTATTTAAATAATTATTTATTTTATTTAAATATATTTTTTTCAAAATAGATACATAATACCTATATAAATTCAATGTAATTCATTGTATTCAGTTTATAATAATTTTAGATATATAAAAATTTTATGGAACTTTTCACCGTCTTTTACCCACCTCCTAGGATGATTTGCAAATTCACATAAAACATAATTTTACAACTTTGTGAGTGGAATTTCAAAAATCTAAGAGTCACGGTTAACCTCAGTAAGTAAAATGTGGTTTCATAAGATGAAATTAGTTTTTGGTGAATAGTAACTTTTGACTTTTATTTACCGCGGTTAAAGGTAATTAGGGTAATTCAAGGTAAAAAGAATATTGTAATAATTCAAAATTACCTTAATACATGAGATTGTTGAATCTAATTAGTCTCATTAGAGAACTTGTATGGGACAGTAAGGGGTGACACAGCACGAGGGATTTCTCCCATCGTCACCTCCTGATTTCACCCCGGCCATGCACCACTTCTTCTCCCTTGGTCGGTTGTTCGTGGTGGAGGCTCCGTTGTTTCGGTCCTCTCGGTGACGCGCTTGATTTTTCAGTCCTTTTTCTCAACTCCCCACCCATTATAGAGTTTCACGGTGGTTCAGGTTCCCAATGATTAAGTCCCAGATTCCACAGGTTGAGGGAGTCGTTTCGTCCTCGGATGCAGGCAATAGGAGGTTGGGTGTGGCATATGCGGGTTGTAGTGTTTGTGGTGATGGGATTTAGAACTAGATTTGGTTTGTGGCTGGGTTGTTTTCCAGTATTTTGGTAACAGGTTCTCTTCTTTATTTATTCTTTCTTCTGGATTCTGTTTTGGTGGCTTTGGGATGATGTTTTGTGGATGAATCTGGTGGTTTCGAACCGGTGTTGCTGCTCCTGTGGAGGCAGGGATGAGCTCTCCAGTTTTTCATTTTAATATGAAGTTTTGTGTAGGGTTTCTTGATGTTAGTAGGAGGTCCAGGATTAAGATTCATGTTTGGTTCTATGAATTGGGGATGGTTGTTTTCACCTTCTCTAATTTGCTTTTGGTGTTTCAATCGGCCTACTCGGGTGTCATCTGTGGCCTTGGCTATCCTAGAGGGATGGCTATTATGATGATGGATTCCAATGGTGAAGGTGACGATGGATGCCAGTGATGATCTCCAGCAGTCTGGTTGATGCGGATAAGTCTGAAATCAGGTGATGTGTCTGTCGAGGAAAACCATGGATCGAGGCGGCGTTGGTCAGGCGTGATGTGGTTTAAATCTCGAGGTGCGATGCATGGTTCGTGGCTCGAGGCGTGGATGGTGGTGTTTTTTGAAATTTTTAAGGTGTTAACAATGTGGTTGTATTATGTGTGTTGTATGGGTACTAGAATCCCTTAAACAGGATTTTAGAAAATGATAAAAAATGGTTTATAGAAACATTAACACATGTCCTAACCTTATTGGATGAGTAATGGCCGACCATGGGAATCCTTGGGTCTATTTTGGGACCCCATGGAGCCACTTGTGAATGATAATGACATTTTAGATTAATTAATTAATTGTAAAGACATAATTGACAGAAAAAAAATCATTTACTAATTAATTTTTATATGGTGTTATATAAGTAATATTTTTGACTAAAATAATTCTTTGGAAAGTTACAAATATTTACAACATCATGGTATTTATTTATTATTTTTAGATATTAAATAATTAAATTTATTTATGACACAATGATTATGTAGTAATTACCTTATTAATGAAAGAATCAAATAAATGGTATTATACATATTAAAATAAATTTAATTTAGAAGTATTTATGACACCCACAAACTTTATCGGTGAATATGACATGTTAGGGAGGATTCAGTGTATCTTTTTCGAAGTAACCAAGTTGTGATGACTTCCCAAAAAACAAAATACCAAATAGTGTCAAAATTGACATAAATTAATATTTAAAACAAATACTATATTATTGGTTGATATAATATTCCTAAAAATGTATGGTCTGGACAAAGGGCTTAAATAATATTATTTATTTCATTAATGAGCCACTTGAGGTTCTCTTGGAAGTTTAGAGTATGTTTATTAACCATATAGAGTAAGAATACCAGAAGGCACGGTAAAAGTTAAACAATTTAACTAAGAGTTAAATCTAAAAGATAAGGTTAAAATGGTAACCTAAACTTTTCTAAAACCTATTGGTTGAGAGGATTTTGACCCATAAACACTTATGGCTCAAAATAAATTCATTTGTAACCATTATAAACTGATTATGATTGTATAATAAACTAATACTTTAATCTTTTCGTAAAGTGACCCTCACCCCACTTATAAAAGGTAACTTCTCCTTCTCTCAAAATCACACCTCAAAAGCCATTTGGCTCGCCCAAACCCTACCCAAGTATCCTTCCAAGTATACTAACTTCATCCTATATCCCTTACATTGTTTAGAAATCCAACATAAGGATCCCTTTTGATCAAATCAAAAGGAAGAACCCAAAGAAGAGGTAATGATGTCACCACCCTCTTCCAAGTTCTCTTATTCTTCCACTTAATATTTATTTGTTGTTTCCATTATAAAATAATAAATCCAGTATCTTCTATATACTCTGATGTTATTATAAATATGGCACGACTATATTCATTATTCTACTGATCTTATAAAATATAATGTCACCATGCGTGCGTACGTACGACTTACCATCTCCACACCGTGGAATAATTTTTTATTCCACAATATATTATTTCGATGGATATAATGATGAGTAATATGTATATAAATAATGAACATTACATTCTAATCTATCTGTAAAATTAATATACCATCAAATTCAACACCATTATGGAAATGATATTGTCGCTCGTGCGTGTGTACGGATTACCGTCTCCACGATACGATGAGATTCATTTCCACGATCACCATTCATCGACGGTTATAAAAATATATATTTATAATAAGTATGTAATATATGACAGAATAATTATTCTAGAGATATATATATTTATATATATGTGCGCTTACATATATCTTATTCACTTAGTTTCATTCAATAAGATATCAAAACGGAAACAACATTTATGCATACATACAGACTACCGTCTCCATAAAAGGGGTTTTTCATTTCATATATATTTCTATTATAGATATTTATATTATATATATATATATATATTATATATAAATAATTTTTTATTTTTTGGAAGTATTTAAATCTTGGTCCAGGTGATACAATCAAGAGCAACAAGTTAAAACACGTACGATAAAGAAAGTGATTATTACCCGAAATGTTAATTTAACATGGAAATAATTATTAAATGGGTATTATAAAGTCATTAATGAATCATGTATGCTATCATAAATATTAATATGGTTCTGGTATACTTTAATAACATACAATGATCTTCATACATGAGGTTAAACATACCCTCTAATAAAGGAAAGTGCAAGGTAAGATGTTTTTATCTCACACCTTATTTCCGTGAGATTCATGCCATATTGCCACTATTACCTTTCATGTGATGTATGTACTGATCATAATTGTATTCTTTGTGTAATACACATTAATTTATGTTTATTTACATATTCATTGTATGATACTTCTTTCATAGGGTGTATGTTTCGAAAGTTACCAAATTGGTAAGGGTTAATTTCAAAATCTCTTTATTACACGAGGTTGTTTTTATGTAAATATCTACTGGGAAATATTTATTATCCATGTCCATGTTTCATAAAATAATTTTAAAAGGGATTATTTTATGTTAATTTTTACTAAAACATCATTTTAAATTTTTTAAATATTTATTCTTCTAAACCATTCACATTGAAGTCCATGTTTTCAAAATGGTGTTAAGTATTTATTTAAATAGAAATGAATGTTTTAAAATGTTAATTAATTTAAAAAGTTTCAATGTGGTATGGGATAATTTGATTCAAAAATGTATTTAAATGTCTTATATTTCTAAATTGAGTTACTTTTAAATGTTTTCAGGAAAAAGTGATATTTCTCTGAAAGAGTTTTAGAAATCATTTTATTCTATGTCAAAATCCGTTAATGGATTTTAAACATGTATGAAGTTGATTTATTATTTATGGTTTTCTGATATGTTTGACTGTGGGTTTTTTATTTTTATACCATTCATGGTTTAGGGGTAAAGTATTGACAATTCATATGCCAGTTTAATATAAATGTTTATGTTATGTTTAAACATTTTCATATGTGGAATGGGTTTGACTTAGTAAGTGATTGGCGGAGCCTGCTATAGCTCCTCGATGCATTGATAGGTCTCACGAGACAAATTAGTGTCTTAGAACAAGGCGTTGAGAAAATCTTATTTGTAGTATTGGCACGAGGCCTTTACTATATGGTTATGATAGTCTGACATTATTCATTCCATCATTATGAAACTGGATATTGATATTGCATGTGATTATTCAACTAGTTGAGTATCCATTTGAATTAGTAAATGCCATTATTTAATTTTATTTTTTCCATATTATGATGATGTTCATTTTTAAAAATATTTTGTTTTAGTTATACATTTCCTTCAATGTTTATGCTTAATTATGAATGGTTCCGCTATATTGTTATCCTTACTGAGCATCTGATCTCACCCCTTTCTATGTTTTATTTCACCCAGTATGTGAAGAAGTATTTTATGACTGTCCTGTAGGGATAGTATGAGGGGATATATATGGGTGTGGACTATGGAGACTATGTTGTTGTAGTTTTTCATTTTATGATGTAATTTAAACCTTATGAATGTAATCTATTTTCCAAGGCTGCTAAACTGATCGGCCTTTTGAGATTGATTCCTTCTGATCATGCCAATGTATTACAATAAGGCACCGACTCTGGGTAACTGGGGTCAGGGCGTTACAGTTGGTATCAGATGATGTTTAGTACAAACATTGGAAACTACATTTAGATAAACTCTGATTAGAGCACATAGCCCTAATATAGATTTTGAAGATTAGTATAGAAGAACTTCATAGTATTTTGGTATTGTAGATATCTTGTGATTTTTCCAAATAATACATCCATTTCTGGATACGAGCAGGTAGAGGCGGCTCTGTCACAGATGTACCTAGGGGTAAAACCTGAAAACACCCCTTTGATCTAGAATCCAATGGGAACTGGTGCATGACAACAGGCCTTGCTGCACTCTTGGTTACAAGACTCCCAAGGGATATGTTTAGGATAATTACAATTTTCTTTAAAAACCATTATGAAGAGTTTATGAGTATATACTTCCTCAAAGAAAATATTTTTATAATTATGGATTATATCCATAAACTGTTCAGTTTACTTTAGGTATTTTATATGTTTTTAATTATTTATTGAAATTCATAACCTGACCTAGTGTATGCCATTGTATAAGGAATATGAACTCCAGTAATACGAATAATCCAAAGAGTAATATGGATCATATATTTCATGGTATTAAGACAACATTTATAAGGGAAATAGTCTCCCATGTATTCTCAAAATATGAAGAAATAGTATCATGTGTTAATAAGATAAGTAAATAATTCTCTAAGTCCTATGGATTTTAAGGGAAGCAATAGAATAATAGGATTAAAGAGATAATGATGTATAAAGGGAAGAGGGAAAAGAAGTTTTTTCCCATATGCGATAAATGTGGAAATAATCACCTTGGTAAATTCTTGAAGGGAGTGGGAGTTTGTTATAAGTGTGGAGAAATAGGACACCAAGTACGTGATTGAAAGTGTATGAAAAAGTTTTCAAATGTAAAATGCTTCATCTGTAAGGCGTTGAGACACTACGTGAATCAATGTCCCATTCATAAGAGTATACAAAAAATGATGTTATTTGATAATAATCAAGTTATGATACTACCTCAGATGAAGAGGAATGTCTAGTGTTCTTATGTTGTTATTATAGAATTATTTCATTTGAGTGTTGTATTATCAGTATACTGGTTATATGAATTATGGAGATAAATAAGGATTGTACTACAGTACTATTTTATTTGCGATTCGAGATTATATAGTTCTAAGAAATGTGACATAATAGTAACCTATGATTTTTGGAAAATACATGGTTAAAGTAAAGTTAATCCTTTATATAGTCCTGATAATGAGGGTGTGATTTTGGAATAAGAGATGGTTGATTTGGATTAATTATATTGGATATTCTTGACATCCTTGAAACTAATTAATGATTTGTATATTCCATCATTATTGGAGTTTACATCATTTTTGGGTAAAAGGAGTATATCCAGTATTCTATAAGGAATAAGAGAGCATGAATATAATCAATAATGTTTTTTGGTAATTCAGGTTTTTATCATGTTTTAAAATAAAACATGATGAAGGTGTTCACATGTTATTACATGGCATAAAGGATCCCATTTTTGTTTAACTTCCTTATAAATTTTGGACTGAGAGTTTGGATATAAGTATTTTGGATAAGTCTAATGGTTGGAATGGATTATGTTTAAAGTTGGACACTATTGTTAATGTTATTTTTGGATTGTTATAAAAAGGACCACCCATAGGTCGGGTGATAACTAGTCTCATCTGGCAAGGCTGTGAGACTTGAACCCGCAATCGAAGAGAGAAAAAGGTGCATCACCTACGACTGGACTACGTGATGAAGTGGTTTGTAAAATTTATTTTTTTAAAAATAGCCTAAAAATTAATTATAAATTCATTATTTTTGGAACTTTAAACGATTTAGGAAAATATAATTTTTTTTGAAATCATTTGGAGTGAAAGAAGAGTTTGTGTTCGGAATTAGTTGAAGGATGAAACTCTACTTTTCAATTATATATATATATTTTTCTTCTCTTATTATATGAAGAAATAAATTCATAAACATTAGGCAAGGCATCTTAAAACTAAATAGGTGTTATCCTAATACCTTATTTTTTTTTCAATCGATGATATATTGAATCATCATAGATTGATGGCTTTGAGGCCCTCAATTCTACAATTGTTTGTGACTGATGACCTCAATCACTACCTATAAATATTTATGTTTTTCCTATAATTATGTGTATCTAATTTCCAAAAATGTTCTCCTAATCGAGGTCCTAATTTGGTGGTGACTTTTCCATTCCCCTTTTCATATTATTAAGACAAAATTTATTTAACCTAATTTCCAATGTGGGTTTTCCCACAAAGGTATTTCCTATTTCCAACCATTTATTTTCGAAGAACAATTTCAAATTGCGAGGAAGAAATTTATTGAAGGATGGAAGAATGTAACACCCCAGTATTTCATAGTATGTTATTTTTTCAAAGTAATTCAATAACATGCACTACACGCAACACTGAGTTCAAGCGCACCACGACTTACCAAACTTGTCGTTCAAAAGTAGTTATGAATATTATTAACTTAATTTTGAACTTTATATAATCCTTATAATTTTAGAATCCATATTATGGTTTTCTTAGACATAATGTAAGAAAAAATACATTTTTCTTTCAGATAAATTAAGTATTTTTAAAAAAATGCAATTTTATTGCCTTTCAATGGAGAACACTTTTTACGTCTAATATTTGAAACTTTTATATATTAAATTTGAAAAAATAATCTTTTTATTTATAATTGGGTCATAATAAATTAGTTTCAATAAATATTTGGTGTTTTTCTGATAATGTTCATATTTGGGTGAATAGTGAAAAATACTATATTTTAACTAAAAACAACTTTTTTAATCAAAATAATTTATAGTGTTAAATTATAAATTTTCATGGTTTGGAAGTAAAAATAGATTATATTTTTACCATTTAATCTAATTATGATCATTTTAAGTAAATTTAAATTGAAATTGGACATAATAAAGTGTCAATCTTTTGATAGTTATTATTTTTAAAAAATACGCCTTTTGATTTTGACAACGAGAATTAATTTTAAATTAATAAATGCAACTTCTATGATATTAATATGGTAAAATATAAATCATTTTTGGATTTTGAATATCGATATTATCCTAGGGTGAAGTTTTAGTATTTTTTTGACAACATTCAATTTTTGATGAATAGTGAAAACACTAAGTTATTGTTTAAAACCGGCTTTTTATTTAAATAATTATTTATATTATTTAAATTTATTTTAGGTCAAAATAGATACATAATACCTATATAAATTCAATTTAATTCATTGTAGTCAGTTTATAATAATTTTAGATATATTAAAATTTTATGGAACTTTTCACCGTCTTTTACCCACCTCCTAGGAGAATTTGCAAATTCATGTAAAACATAATTTTACAGCTTCTGTGAGTGTAATTTCAAAAATATGAGAAACATGGTTAACCTTATTAAGTAAAATTATGTTCAATAAGTTGAAAATAATTTTTGGTGAATTGTAACTTTTGACTTTTATTTACCGCATTTAAAGTTAAATAGGGAAATTCAAGGAAAAAAGAATATTGTAATAATTTCAAATTACCTTAACACATATCATAACCTTATTAGATGAGTAATGGACGGCCATGTTCATTATTGGGTCAATTTGGGGACCCCATGGAGACACTTTTGAATTATAATGATACCTTAGATTAATTAATTTAAAGTAAAGAAAAAATTGACATAAAAAATCATTTAGTAATCAATTTTAATATGGTGTTATATAAGTAATATTTTAAACTATAGATATTATTTGGAAATATAAATAGATTTCCTATATCATGGTATTTTTTGTATAAAATTTAGGCATTAAATAATTAAATTTATTTCTGACACAATGATGATGAAATAATTACCTTATTAATGAAAGAATCAAATAACGGGTATTATAAATAAGAAAATAAATATAATTTCAAAGTTTTTATGACATCCACAAACTTTCTAGGTGAATATTACATGTTAGGGCTGATTCAATGTATCTTTTTCAAAGTAATCATGATGTGATGACTTTCATAAAAACAAAATACCAAATAGTGTCAAAATTGGCATATATTAATATTTAAAACAAATACTATATTATTGGTTGATATAATATTCCAAAAACTGTAAGGTTTGGCCAAAGGGAGTAAATAATATTAAATATGACATTAATGAGCCACTTGAGGTTCTATTGGATGTTGAGTGTATTTTTATTAACCATATAGTGTAAGAATACAAGAAGACACAGTATAAGTTAAATGATTTAACTAAGAGTTAAATCTAAAAGATAAGGTCAAAATTCTAACTTAAACTTGCCTAAAACCTATTGGTTGTGAGGATTTTAACCCATAACCACCTAAGGCTCTAAATAAATTAATTTTTAACCATTATAAACCGAATATTATTGTATTATAAATTAATTCTTTAATCTTTTCTTAATGTGACCCTCACCCCTATAACAAAAGGGCACTTTCCCTTCTCTCAAAATCACACCTCCAAAGCCATTTGGCTCATCCAAACCCTGCCCAAATATCCTCCAAAATATCCTAACATATCCCTAAAGGCATTATGTTGGGATGGAATCCAACTTAAGTATCCCTTTTGATCAAATCAAAAGGAAGAACCCGAAGAAGAGGTAATGATTTCACCACGCTCTTTCAAGTTCTTTTATTCTTCCACTAACTATTTCCTCATTTATTTCATTCAAAAATAATTACTATATTATATTCTATATAATGTGATGTTATTATAAATATGGAACAACTATATTCATTATTCTACCCATCTTATGAATGATATTGTCACCATCCATGCATACTTACGGCTTACCGACTCCACGCCCTGGTGAAATATTTTACTAAACACGATGTTATTTGGATGGATATAATGATATGTAATATTTATATAAATATTGAAAATAAAATTATAATGTCTCTATAAAAATAATATACCATCCAATTTCACACCTTTAAGGAAATGATATTGTCGCTCGTGCGTCCGTACGGATTATTGTCTCCACGACGCAATGAGATTCATTTCCACGATCACAATCGATCGACGATTATAAAAATATATATTACTAATAAGTATGTAATATATGAAATAATAATTCTACTGGAGATATATATATTTATATATGTGTGTAATTACATATATTTTATTCACTTAGTTCTGTTCAATACGATATGAAAACGGAAACAACATTTATGAATAAGTACAAACTACCGTCTCCATAAACGATGTTTCTCATTTCATATATATGTCTATTATACATATTTATATTAAAAATATATATGATATATAAATCAGTTTTTATATTCTATAAGTATTTATATCATGTTCTATGTGATACAATCAAGAGTGAAAAGTTAAAACACGTACGATAAAGAAAGCAATTATTACCTAAAATGTTAATTTTAGAAGGAAATTATTATTAAATGGGTATTATAAAGTCATTAATGAATCATGTATGATATCATAAATATTAATATGGTTATTTTTTACTTTAATAACATATTATGATCATCATACAAGAGGTTAAACATACACTAGTCTAAAGGAAAGTGCAAGGTAAGGGGTTTTCTTCTCACTTATTATTCCCATGAGATTCATGCCATATTTCCACTATTACCTTTTGTGTGGTGTATGTATTGACCATAATTTTATTATTTGTGTAAAACACTTTAATTTATGTGTATTTACATATTCATTGTATGATACTTCATTCATAGGGTGTATGTTTCATATGTAACCAAATTGGTAAGGGTTAATTTCACAATCTCTTTATTATATGAGTTTGTTTTTATGTATGTATCTACTGGTACATATTTATTATCCATGTACATGTTTCCTAAAATAGTTTTCAAAGGGATAATTTTATAGTAATTTATACTAAAACATCATTTTAAATGTTTTAATGATTTATTCTTCTCAAACATTCTCATTAATGTCCATGTTTTTAAAATGGTTTTGAAGATTTATTTAAATGGACATGAATGTTTTAAAATGTTAATTACATTCATTAGTTTCAAAGTGGTATGGGAAACAGTGATTCAAAAATGTATTTAAATATCTTCTTTTTTAAATTATGTGAATTTTAAATATTTTCATGAAAAAGGGATATTTCTCTCAAAGAGTTTTACAAATCATTTTAATCTATGTCAAAATCCATTAATGTATTTTAAACTTGTTTGATGTTAATTTATTATGATAAAAATCTTCTGTATTGTATTGATAGTTTTGCGATATTTTTGAATGGGGATTTGTTATTTTTATACCATTCATAGTTTATGTGTAAAGTATTGGAATTTCGTATGCCAGTTTAATAATATTTTTTATGTTATATTTCAACCTTTTCATATGATGAATGAATTGGACTTAGTAAGTGACGTTTGGAGACCGCTATTTCTCCTTGATGAATCAGTAGGTCTCATGAGACAAACTACTGTTTGGCACAAGGCCTTGACAAAATCTTATTTGTAGTCTTGGAACAAGGCCTTGAATATGTGGTTATGATAGTCTAGCATTATGCATTCCATCATTATGAATGTGGCTATTGATATTTCATGTGATTATTCAACTATTAGAATATCAATGTGAATAAGTAAATGGAATTATTTCATTTTATTTTTTCCATGTTATGCTGAATTTCATGTTTAAGTGGTTTTTTTAGTTATACATAAAATTAATGGTTTATCTTTAATTATGAATGTTTCTTCTATATTGTTATCCATACTGATCATCTAAGCTCACCCCTTTCTATGTTTCATTTTTTCTAGGATGCGAAGAAGTATTTTATGAATGACCTGCAGGTATAGTCTGAGAGGATATATATGAGTGTAAACAATGGAGACTATGTTGTTGTAGTTTTTCATTTTATGATGTAATGTAAACCTTATGACTATAATCTATTTTCCAAGACTGCGATACTGATCAATCTTTCGAGACTTGATTCCTTGTGAGCATACAAATTTATTAAAATAATGCACCGACTCTGGGTAATTGGGGTGGGGTGCTACAACCTTCGTAGAGCACCGTACTTCGCAAAACTCCAAATTTCGTGAAGCTCGAACAAACCTTCGCGTTGTTCATACCTCTTCGTGAAGCACTTACCTTGGCAGAGATCATCATCTCACAGAGCACACTACATCACGGAGCTTAGACCTTCACAGATCTCAAGCCTTCTCAAAGCATACGCTGTAGTGAAGCTCGAGAAATCGTAGAGAAACTTCCTTTTAAAATATCACTCATCCAATGCAGAACACACCACTTTGGCAGAGCTAAATTAGCCGTCGTGAAGCTCATTCTTTCACGAATCACACTGCCTTTATGAACCTCCATCTCGAGTTAAAAGAAAAAATAATTCTTTGAAAAACTCTATGCTACTCTCAAGGGGTCAAGGCCTATTATAAGAGATTCCACTGACCCTCAAACCTTCTGCGTGAAGTCAGTGCCACATCAACTCAAATAAAAAAGCTCCTAAATTTAAACCGAAATTATCCCTATATTGCAAAGCGTCATATAAATTTTCAGATCACGGTGCTCATCGTAATCATAGAGTGTTGTGTCAATTCCTTATTGCCTTCGTTGTAATGCTCTACTCATAATTCCCTTTGTCACTTCAATTTTCTTCAACTCTGTCATTCGCAAAGCTCATCATAATCATGAATAACACCGTCAACATTCATCATGTCTTTGCACAATCTACATAAAGAAGCCCATATTCTCAAAACTCATGCCTTTTCAATATTTTTATGAGATCTTCAAGGAAATCCATATTGTATGACGCTCACCAAACTCCAAATTTTGGACACTAAGAATTTAGAAAACACTAGAAAACGATGCCACCTTGTATCTATTCTTTTGTACCACCTCTATATCTTCTTATCCTTTATCATGGTTCTTTGTCGACATGGATTGTCAACAAGATCTCTTGAAGTCAACAATTTTCTAGGGAAACCTGCATTTTCAACAAACACAAACATCCCAAAAAAGATACAATATTACCTTGAGGGATTTTTACCCAACATTTTTTTAAATTCATTTATTTATTAATCTATAATATATATATATATCATTAGTAATTATATATATTTTTTCATTATAATTAGTTTAAGGTTATACTTATTTGTGATTATAATATTTTTATTGTAAATTATTGGCATTTTTTTATAACTATTTGTATTAATATTATTTTTACTTAGAATTTTTTTATTGACACAATTTTTTGCTACCTAAATTATTTTAAATTATAAACTTTTTTGAACAGTATATTATTTTGGTTTTTATAAGTTTTTATGGTTAAATATTAATGTTTCGATGAAAAATTATTTTTAAATTATAATTTTTTTAGTTATCAATTTTTGTATAAATTAATCTATATTTATATATATAAATATATATGATTATATTTTTAAAAAAAATTATTATTTTATGTCTATATGTTTTAATGTACTAATATATGATATTATTAAGTAGGCTAATTAATGGATAATAGTTGTATAAAATAAAGAACAACTAAAATTGAATTTGTGAAATGATTTAATACACTCATGGAATATTCTAAAAGAAGTCTTGAAAATAAATATCTACCATTCATCGCATTCATGAATTATTTGAATAAAAAATAATGGTTTTGATAAATCAGAGTATATATTATTTTGTATGGATTTAACCATAATTTTAATTTCTAGATACGGTATGGTAAAATAAAAAACATATCATGAGATAATGATGAAAGATATGATCAGCATGAGATAGATGATCCTCTTAAAAAATAAATTCATGATTTATATATGGAATCCAATAAAAAAAGTGTTCAATGATAGTATTTAGATACAAAAAAACTGTGGTTATCATGTTGTATAAAATTCAAAGTGTTATTAGTAAATATAATACTAGTTAAATTTAATGAAAAAATTGGCAAGAATGATAAAAGTATTACTCAATTCCATAAATGTTAAAATAGATACTTCAAAAATTAAATAGGATTTTAGATTCCAATTACGGGAAAAAAATTATTCCTAATGGGATTGGTGTATATATAGATATATGTGGTCCCCAATTATTGAATTTTTTATAACAAGTAATATGAATGTTTATCAGAATGTCATTTATTTGGTACAACATAATAACAAATGGATGAAATATTATACTATGTTTCATTCTCAAGAAAAAGCACCAAATATCTCGCAGATCAAAAATACTGCATACCAACAATTTTTAATTTGAATTAGGTATAATAAAATTATAATTGAGAAAAATATAAAAGGTAAAATATTGATTAGAACATATATGATTTAAACATTCCTTATCCTTCCAATTCACCAAAAAGGAATATATTTTATCACAATTTTATTAAAGTGATGTTAGAAATCATTGAATGCGAATAAAAATAGATAAAATGAATTCATATCATAGCCAAGAAATCCAATGTATTTTATGGATTGTTATGTTTGGTTTATATATGTTATAGCCACATATATTTATGAAGAGGAAATATTTGGTGGTGAGATTGATGATATATCTTCCAAAATATATTTTAAAAGATATTAATGTCTATCTATCACCACTTAATGATGGTTTTATATTTTTATACAAGATAGGTGTTATAGTGTTTGATTCTTACAAGAAATAGTACTTTCATTTTCATGTTATAATAATTCTTAAAACAAAAAACATTATTACTTATGAAAACTATTATTGATATAGTTTTAGTGGATACAAGATTGTCTAATTTACCAGGTGATTAATTCATATCATTGATTAAAAAATGGGATAATGATAGTGTACATGGTATGTTAGTGATTTTTTATAATGGAACATTATTAGAATAATTAAAAAATGTATTTAATAATTTACAAGTGTATAATATTTTCCAAAACCATTTTCAAATGAATAATATTAAGATATTATTAAAACATCTATGTAACATTTGGAAGGAAAATGAAGATCTAGTCTTTAAGAAAATACATAAGTGAAATGGTTTATTTTATTTGAGTTTCCATTTTGGAAATATTTGGAGGTAAAACATAACATTTCCATCATTCATGTTGTGATAAACATATGTGTTGGTCTGATTGAAACATTATTAAACATTAAATAAAATAAAAGATTTTTATTGGGTGAAATTCTAGCCGTAATAGCCTTGATAATACTTTTGGAATTATCTCCCACTATGAATGGTAAATAAATATTTTCTTATCGATTGTCTCGCATTAAGAAAGAGTGAGAAGATAAAAAATTTGTTAATGACTTCATGGTATTAAAATACCCATTGGGATCTCTCCAAATTTTATAAATTAAATTTTGTTAAAGGATTTAATGTTATTATGAATATAATATAATAAATTTCATGTATTGATTCTACAAATTATTCTAGTTAAACTATGAGGAATATTGCTGATACAAATGAGAATTTTTATCAACAGGTTGTGCTAAATTTTGAATTATATTTTCAATGAATTAATATATATAAATATTTATTAGATGTGTTGTTGAATAAATTTTCCCTCATACTTTTTTAAATATTAATGTATTTTCGACAATTGTTTTATATATAATTGTTCATATATTGATTTAGTTGGGATTAGAAATAAAAATATATGGCCCTATTTTTTGGATATAACCTTTTGAATTATATATGAAAACTTTTAAGGGAAGTGTTAAAAGTTGGTGTCGACTGGAGACCATTATTTTTAATAATGAATATATATCATAAGTGATTATTGAGTTATATAATGATTATTTTATTGATGTGTAGAACATTGTTCATGTTATATTTTATCATTATACAGTTGATAGTAAAGGTAAAGGGATTTATCTCCTAAATCTAATGTTAATGTTTCATGATTCATGATCCATGAACATTTATAAATTTTTAATAAATATAGTTAGTATTAACCATATATAACATCTCATATTCCACGATTGAAGGTATGCTATCCTAGAAGAAATAAATATTCATTGATTAATGAAATTAAAATATGAAATTACTTAATTAAATAATGAGAATGTCAGCACTGATTTGTCCATAAAAGAGACAATGTAATTTTTATCATGGGTACCAAGTGTCAATGTGATCAGATGGTATGATTTTGATATTAATGATTACACATTTTACACAAAAAAATCATGATGATAATAGTAAATATAAAATAGTAGAGTAATGTTCCCTATTAATGAATAAAATTTTTTGATTGCCAAATATAAGATCATAATTTCTTCATCAACAATATAGATTTTTTATTTGTTGAGGATGTACGGGAGATTGATTATAATAAATTTGGAGTGACAGTATCTTCGTGTAACTAGTTTGATAGTAATAATAGTTTTAAACATAATGTTTATCAATTTACACTTCTTGATTTCTAAATACTTTATTTCATATTAGAATCATTTATCATGTAAATGTAAGAAATATAAATATTAGATGTTATTTACCCATTAAATGATCTGTGTTCCATTTTTTATATGAGAAAAAAAGTTATTTGGGTGAGGATAACGATCAAAATATTGAATAACTATAAATATTTTATTTATTTACTACAATATCACCCAATGAAAACAATGATAGAAATGTATACATATTCCTTGAAACATGAAATGATAATGGGGAAGGGATATGGGAAAATACTCTATTACTCATTTTATTAATCACATAATATCTATTTTTTGTGAATCACACACATTTACAAAAATTATAATTTAACTTATAAATTTAATAATATACACATTGTGTAATATTTTATATTTTATTAGTAATTTTTATATACATTATTCTCGTATATACATTTTTTGTTTGAAAAATTTTTCCTGGACCATTTTTTTAATATTTTTTTAATATTTTTTACTTTTAGATATTTGAATTTATACAACAAAATATTTTTTATTTTTTCCCATATTATAAACGAACATATTTTTACTTTTTATTTTTTTTATTTCTAATAAAATAAAGGTACTAAAAATTACACATTTTTAGATGATATCATTTCAATCGTTTTTGTATATTTTTATATTAGTTTTGTAGATGATAATTTTTTAATTGACAATTATAATTTCATTATTTTTTAAATCTATTATAAATAATAAATTGTTTCATAAAATTTATTTTAATTTAATAAAATACATGTACTCAAACGTTTTTGGAAGTAGCATTCGTATTTATAAATGATAAACAGAAAGGTAGGGGAACAGAGGAATGTACGTTTATTCATAAAAATATATTTGTAGTAATTAAATTATATAATAAAATTAATCATACATTTATAGACATTGTCGACATCACTTCTTCTCTAGATAGGGTGGTACTTAAATATGGTTTTAAGGACATTAAATTTTTACCAAAACACCCACTAACACATTGATAGAAAAGGATGATAAATGAGTTTGATGATAATGAATTCCCAATCGGCCCACATGCTTAGTAGTTCGGGAGTAACCAGCCAATACAGATTCATTATAAGATAATTATTTTACTACCAATTTTGAGGAGGATAGTCTAGTAAGTGAATGATTAGTTATGGGAGTTGATAACATTCAAATGTCTATAAAAATATTATTTAATTTTTAAATTTTTTAAATTTTATACAATTCAAGGTAATAATTTTTAATATATTTATTTATAGATAAAATTATAATCCAAGGGAGAGAAGACATTAATAAACTATTTAGATCCTTTACAGAAACCAAATAGAGAGATTTTAAGACCAAATACACATTATATTATATTCTTGTGAGTAAAAATAATCAATGTAAATTCCATAAGTATTGGACTAGAGATTAAAATAAAATAACAAATATTGACTCTAGATGATGGGGGAATCCATTGTGGTATGCATGATTTGTTTGAAAATTTTTATGTTAAATTAATTTTAATTTATTTATTTATTAATAATTAATAATTTTATTATTATGTAACAGTTCTCAATGAAATATCATTAATGATGTAGTTCCATAATTTATATAATAAAATAATTTTATATGAAGTGTATCCTTTTTTAGAGGGGAAGGTCATTGATAATAAATTTAATGAACTACGAGCCAAGTCTTGTAGAAATTATGAAGTGGTTCAATATGACCATTCATATCCTTTCCCTCATCATGTATAATTGGAAATTGTAAAGATAATAGAAAAGATGAATTTTATTTCTAGTCCAATGAAAGAATTATATTATAAAATTATAAGTAATTAATCATAATTTTTATTCAACAATTATGTTTTCAAAATTTACCCCTAATGTAACTTTTAAAAATACTATTTCATGATACACATTGGGAGAAAACAATACATGGTATCTTTATCCCTAAGGGTTTGATGGATAATCTTAAAACTGTTTTAGGAACATCAGATCACCAAAGAGATGTAAGATGATATAATGTGGGTATTAGTTTAAACAATTGTCTTGCCATGAGTCTATATGTCGTCACTATGGGAAGGATTCATGGGATAAGTATATTCCTATAATATTGGGATACATTTATTGAATGATTCAATGGATGATATAATTAAGTAATTTTTAAATGCTTTGATTGTATGTGTGATAAGATAGACATAGATTTTGAAGCCTTATTTTCTAGATACTCCACCTATTCATTCATTCCTAAACATGTATTGTGAGTTGGATGTTGAGGATCTCCATTAACATATTTTTGAATTAATAATTTTACATCATCTATAGGATTATGTACATTACCATCTTACGCAATCAAGTTAGTTAAGAGTGGTGATATATAATATTATTGATCCAAATTCTCCATTATCACTTCCTATTAGGGAGGTTTCCATATTTGGAAAGAGTGTTAATAATTTATTACATTGGGCAGCTAGTTGTTGTGATTATGTTTCAAATTAGGTATGCATTGATTTTCATTTTTTATTCAGCATTATATTCCTAATTTCATGTAATTTTTTGACACTTTCCTTATATTAGAGTGTCTAAAATAAAATGAATAATTTAAAGGAAAGGAAAATTTTAGGAACCAAAACCTTCAGATACTCCTCAGTATCATGATCCAATAATAATAGAAACATGTTTTTTTGTCACATTATATACTTATTATACATTTTCGATTATTGTTAATATTTTTGGAAGATATTATAGGTTAAATATATTTAAAAATGATATCATTGATATCGTAAACGGTTATCAATTAATTTCACCTGATATTGAATTTATTTCCATGTAAGTAAATTTCAATTATTAACTTAATTTATTTAAGTAAAAAAACCTATTCCTATTTTTCATTATACTCATAGATTCCCTCAAAATGAGAATTGGAAAAATAAAAATGGATGAAATACATGAATATGGGTATTATCTTTCTAGAAAAAAAAGAAGAAGAATAAGAAGGTTTCAATAGACTTGAGAATCACATAGTCCTGGAAGATATGCATGATCATGTGACTGTCATTATTTAACATGACTGTTCACGTACATTTCATAACCATTGAAAGATCAACCAAATCACATATTTAAAATCCCTTTTTCTTATGTGTGTGTGCCTTGAAAAATCTCATATCACATAGAGGTAGAAAGATGCTTTCCCCAAGATCATGTAGCTTGGCATCTAGTGGATGGAAATCAAACCCTCTAGAAATCATTCTATAATTAGAGGGAAATATCCGAAAATATGAATCATATTTTTGTAATAAAACTCACATGATGCATCACCGATAGGTACGATGATTTTCCCTGACAACATGAAATAAAACTCACAAGACTTAACTCCTTTTATAAAATAAATAAATGAAATAAATAGGGAGGAGGAGGGAGCATCTTATGGTCATAAAATTCATAAAACATGCCTCTAGAAATTTGCAGGACACTACAAGCACCCTAGGATATGACCATCTAATCTATAAAAATCTCGCTATCATGTCATCCTCATCACAAGAAGAGCCTCTGACACGTCTAGGTGACCTCATGCTCCCTCTTTGTCTCTATAAGTGGAATCCTATAGCATTGTCCAAGAAATTATATTGCATGTCCACTATACCTATTATTGATCATGCGACACATCACCAAGAGATAGATTGATATTATTCCATAACTGTCATGACCCCCTCAATATCCCTAACATTAGTAAACTAAATGAAGTAAATAAAAGGAGTATGAGATGGAAGCATTTCTCATTCATAAAATAAACATGACGTTCCCAGGTTGTTCAGAATACAGTCTCAAAAAACCCATTGACATGTTGGTTTGATCTTCCAAGAACCCCCTAAAATCCATCATTGTCTTGCTTAAAGTCACAAAAAAGTTTCTTGAGCTAAGGAATATGACTTTATATATGTGATGTGATCACAATAATTCAATTTAGCATGACAACCAGACAAAATCAATGTCTCTTGGAATGTATGTGAGATTAATTAAGACCCCATAAATTGGAAATAATCTAATAAATGAGGGATTGATTGGATGACCCTACTATCACATAAATACAAGTGCCACCCCCAAGTGATTCATGGTAGGTCCTCGCGAAGACATGGGATGTTAATTCCTTCAAAATACTCCCAAATGTATTTGTGAAATATATGTCCCATAAAGAGGCAGTCAACCGAAGTGGGGATGCATATAACTACTGCACCACAACCTCAAAGAAGATGTTGGATTTTTTTGCATCCTTTTGAATAATGAACCTAATAAATAGAGAAAAATTCTTAGAGTGTGTGATCTAATTGCCATAAAAGATTCCCATCATGTAAGATCTGGGGAATAGATGCAACAATAATTTAACATGCATAAATCACTTCATGTGATCACTCATAGATCACATGAATGGCTTCTGTTAGGTCATATAATGAACATCCAACATACACTTGAGATAATGTGAGACTTAAAATAAACTAATAGTGAACGAATCTATATAATTCATAATATAAAGGTCAGTTTAATGAATAAAATATGGAAGACTTAAGAAAAGGACAAGTATGTTGATCCTCCTGCGCTTCATGTGAACCGTCTAGGATGCAAGAAAACACCCAAACCTATATCATAGATCATGTGAAACTCTGTTGGAATAATATTTTTATCACGTGATGTCCTCTAGACATGATAAATAAATTAACATCCCCGCTCGGGGAATGCTGCAATAATATCACGAAGCCCTCTTGAATATCCATCCAAAACATATAGTGTCCTCTAGATGTTTCACTTGACTCATATGGAGACACTAGTACATGTCAGATGAGTCTTGTGGTAGTATCTTCTCATGTCAACTTTCTCTTGTGATGCCCTCCATGCACATTGTACATATCTCACAATGACACCCAACCATGTAATTCTGGATCCCATTCCACCATAAGAGACATGTAACATTGAGTCTCATGGTTCACTCTATTAAGGTCAACTAGATATTTTGATGAGACCATGGCAATTTGACTAGATCATGTGATGCCCAAAATGAGTGTCATTTGGGGTCATGTGTTGAATTCCAGAATAAGTTCTACCAGTCTTCTGATGTCCTCCGAATTTGTTTTGTGTGATCATTCGACAACCCCTGGGCATTCCATCAGGGATGTGTGATGTCCCTCATAAAATACAACTAGATTATGTTTTTTTCTTAATAAAATATCAGGATGACACCATATATCATTTAAAGAATACAATAATGTCATGTTGATTGGATTATTAATACATGTCAGCAGACTATATAGGCCAGATCAAAATGACATCCTAGGATATGATAACATTTTTAATCCTCAGTGTGTATGCCTTGTATATACGGGTAGACATAGTGTGCAAGCCCATATCAACTAAACTATATTGAGTTAGATTCATGACATTACCAGAATACATAGGATAGATATATGGGGTACTAGCTCTATATTCATTATCCAATGCATATTCTCATTACATAAGTCCCATATCCATATGCAATGAGACTGATCATTTTTCATCCCATATTTTGCACACCATTCATAGATCACATCATCTTAGGGACCTACACTAATCATATCATTTTATTCATAAGTTCCTATAATGGAAAAGGCAACCGCAGTGATTATTCCATGACCAATGAAATAATACGATATATCCTGGAAATAACAGAAATGTAAGTGGGTAATCATCGATCAAATAAACAATGAGCAATCTGATTCCTTCTATGAAAAGGATATATAGGATTCCAAATGAAGGCCTGATCCAGAATAAAAATGGGAGTCAAAATCATTGTAATCCCCTCCATGTTTATAATATTTCAACCATTGAGACCCAATCATTCCCATTGGATGGTCATTCTACCTCGTCCACCAATGGACTATGAAATAAATTAAGCAATGGGCCCTCTAATACCTACAATAACCAGGTTATGTATGACTCATTATTAATTCTCAACCCTAAACACAAATGGGAATCTATATCTATACAATCCCCTCCATGTCTCCAATATTGTCGCCATCATAACACAACCATTCCAATGGGATGATCATTTTACATCATCCATCAGCGGACATATAATTTAATGAACTATGATGAATTTAATTCCATCCATTACTAGGATATGTAGGATGACTTCTTGAAGCCATAAATCAAAACTAAACATCCCAAGTACTGTCTTAGTATATAATTCCATATCCATATGCAGTGAGACTAATTACTTGTTATCCCTTGTTTCTCACACTGAGCATAACTCACGTGGTCTTAGGGAGTTACAATGGTCATGACATCAATACCATGAATCCCTCCTAGCTAAAGAAAGAACATCATGTAATCCCCAATGAGTCAGATAATATAAATATCCCCCCTATGATGGAATATATAGTGGTATGAGTCCCAAGGGTGTGATAGAACAATGATAACTCTAATTCCTACTATAACCATGATACATTTGATGTCTCCTTAAGACATTTTTTCAAATTACTAGTACATCAATGTTTGCACATATTTCCTCTATGTGTTATGTTAAAATTCATGGGTTTAATGAACCACATGGATTTTTATTCTTTTAATAACTAGGATATGTTTGATGCCTCATAATGGCTCAATCCCCTCCTCAGAATACTAACCGCCTCTCTATGTGGAAGATAAATTCAAATCTTTGGTTATGTGGTTTTAATACCTATGAAATTATATATAATTCATAAATGGATGACGAACATCATATACATGGAGATGGATACAGCCATGATATACCATTCTTTTGATCATAAGGAGAGTTAACCCAATATCATTTTGATAGGGTAACCAGTCCTGTATTAGGATTAGAAATATATTATTGACATATATTAAATATATAAGAGATTATCAGTGTTGAAACTATTCTCCTCAAAATGGTGGGGAAATCCCTACCTCCCTTCCTCTTGGAAAATGTGAGTCTCTTAGAGCCTCTGGGTCTGAAAAAACCAATTGACTCTTTAACTTTGGAAATCAGTTCTATACCCTGTTATAAATGAGGAAACCATTTGGAGTTTTTGTTAATAACAAAAATGGTAAACTTTTGGTAATGATTGTGAAATTAGTCAACCCAACTCACCAAAAAAATAATCTACCATCAATACAAAATGAATCCACCTCAAATGAGGTTTATTGGTCACCTCCTTCCTATTAAATAAATATTGAACTTGATTTGAATATATAAAATAATAAAACTGACAAGGATGTAATCCATAAGGCCTTTTTTCACACTATACACACACAAAAATGGTTAACCTGGTGTGAAAATATCAAATAAAAAAATGGGTTGGTTGTTATACATTGGACCATTTTGTTGGCAGCCTATACGCAAACTAAAATCGGTTACCCCTAGTGAATCTCTAAAGTAACAAAATCAATCGGTAATTATCAATTGTTTTATTTGGATTTCACACTATATAAAAAATATTGTACACGACATGAATATTGTAAATACCAGAATTATGGGGTTATTATCCATTGGGCCATTTTGTTTGAAAACTATATTAAAAAAAATGGCAGACCTGACATGAAACTATCAAATATCATGATGGATGGTTTTCCATATATCTTACCACTTTGTTGGAATATAATATAGAGATGATTTATCTAGCATAAATCTTATGACAAGGCATTTATAACAATGGTTCCTATGAATAAAACCATCCTCACATTGACATTTCTACACGAAAAATGGATGTATCAGGGATAAAAGAAAATTTATGTTAACCATGCATATTTTATTGAGAATGAGATGAATATGATATTGCACTGATATGTGACATTGTTACTTGTTATATTCATGAATGTGGATATTTATCTCATCAAAAATATCCTAATTGGAGATAATTTCTTCATCCAATGACTGTTCAAGAAATTTATCTATGATTGGAACCCTCACAGGTCAAAAAATGATCTGACTTCCCAAAAGCATCAACATCATGTGGTGAACATGGTGGTCTGGGAGTACAATATACGTGGTACAATCCAAATAATCAAAACTTCTTGTGATGGTATATAAGCATTGAATATGATGAGTCTGTATCCTCTAGGGAAAGATGTATCTAAGCTAGTGTCCCTCATCCTGATAAGATACCATATAGGGTGCTTATCCTCGGAGTGTGAGAATCAAAACATTCAGTATCAAATAAGGGTGGATGGGAGATTCATAGACAACTACCTTCTTATTTAGGTCCCACAAAAGAGGGATCCCTTCAAATTCCATCACCATCACCATCTCACTAGTACCCAGCAATAGCCTACTAAGGGTACCACCCAATAGATGGCCTCCTCTAATGCCCATGCATGGAATGCAAGGAAGACACATTTGGTGATGAAGGCCTTTATAACCACGAGTGGGATCATCTCCCCACTCGCACTGAAGATTTCTCGATTAATATTTTTGTAGTGACTACTGATAAAGATCATATACCTACTAACATAGAGAATTCCTTTTGGAATATTCCCACCCCAGGAATGTGGGAGGTTTATGTCCATATCATTGTACATGAAGTTCATTATCATAGTCTGGTGGTGCACGGAGGATAGATGTTGGCTCATATCCCTTATTAAATAGAAGATATCTTCTAGAGCATAGTAGAGATGGAGAATGTTCTAGCTTATAATCCGATGAACAAGTTACTAAAATACCAATACATATTAGGAAAAATTGAAGAACTCTGTTGGTATATTCTAGAGCTGTTACAGATAAAGGCATAGCCTCATATTTCTACCCCTTCATCCAAGATTGATCAATAATCCCATTTTCATGAATAAGTGGATGCGTCAAATCATTCCCACATTATTTTATTGTTTGTAAGGATTATCATCATATTTCAATAATGTATGAGGCATTGGAATGGGATCATAATCCTATTCGCATTAGGGCTCACCTGGTGAGAGCTGAACATGCCTTGGGAAAGGGGAACACTCAAATCAAGAATGTCTGGAATCATATTCTAACTTCCCAACATCATGATTATATCCCTATTCTAGTGGGGGCTCACCATGTGATAAGGGAACATTCCCTAGGATAGGCTCATATTCCTATTGAAGAAAACTAGAAGCATAATCCAAAGGCCTAGGATCCATCATATATCCCTTTTCTGACAAGGGATAACCAAATGATAATGGAAAATGACTTTGGATAGGATTTTATTCATGTCAAATAATTTATCTAGAATTTTTAATAATATCATTAAATACATACACATATTCCTAATTCATCTAATGAAAAACTATAGAAACATTATTCTATGGAAATTCAAGAGGAGTCTCATATACCTTCTCCTAATCAGAAGGTTTGTCAGTATATTCTGGTGGGGAACTCATATAAGAAACATGGTAATATTCCTTCTCTAACCAGGGTTCACCAAGTGAGAGTGGACCATGCCTCATGGAAGGCTCATATTCCTACCAAGAAAGACCAGTATAATATTCCAAAGGCTCATGATAGGGCTCATTATCCTATCCTAACTGAGGCTCTCCAAGGGATAATGGAACACACCTTTGGACTCGATTATATTCCTATCAATAATAAGAAAGTTTATTGGAATATTTTAGTAGTTTCTTAGAAGTGGGATCATATTTCTGCAACATCATTTGGTTATAAATATGTTTCGACAACTATCATATGATTGTACCATGTCCCTCTACAATTCGAAAAGGCATATTGTAATATTCTGGGAATGACATAGAACTATATATTTTTTCTTAATACTCCTAATGATAGTGTCCTCAAGGATCTTGATACACCTTCTCAACACCTAAGGTGTCCATAAGCTCTTTAACTATAGTATAACAAGATAACTATAGTGATAGTCCTCCTCTTTCTAGTGTGGATATGGCTCAAAACAACTCTACTCTTCAAATCCATTGTGGTAAAACTCTCCACATAAATATCTCCCACATGAAATTAAATTCTCCCCTCTCATAGAAACCTTCATTTTGAGAGGTGTTTGAAATTCAGATTCTTTCCTATATGAAGTTTTTTGAAACGTTAGGGTTAACCATATATAGTACCTCGTAAATTACTAGAATCACACCACCCAAGCAAACAGGTGACCATCAATATCATCTACTATGATATGATATGATGGATGTGTTTATGTCTCATGAAGAGGAAGCTAAAATTGAAATATGGATTGAATTATCCATGATCAATTTCCTCATCATGTTATAGAAACCCACCTCTTCGGACTACGAGGTTCCATATGATCTATAAAATCATTACGTGCCTTATCTACACAAAAATATGTGTGTTACTCATTAGTGGATGAAGTGTAGACATCTCCCTTATCTAGGATATTATTGTCACCTTCAAAACCTCATGATACTCTATTGTTAGCTGGAACTATATGCTATCTTCATAGCCCATGATCCAAAATTTGAAAAGCACAATCCAAATCAACAGTATCCTTTCTTTCATTTCATTCTTACTCTTTGTCACCAGATCTTCAAATGAATATCATGTATCTTTATTCATGGATGTAGAAAGTACAAAACCTTACAATTACCTGCACAACAAGAACAATATAACCCCTTCGATAGAGTTCTGTAATGTCATTGCTTCTGAAAAAATAGGGGACTAGGTAACTGTTGTTCCATTTGGTCACTATAGTAGAATTCCCCCAAATCAATGATGCCCAGATGACACCAATGGAAGGAGAAGATAGCCAAAAAAATCGACTTGATCCCCTTAAAGAAATGGGAATTCATTTTAGACACATATATTGAATTTGTGATCATCTGGAAAACTTTATTTAAAAAAACAATTCACATCATGGGCAGCTATCGCACACAAATCCTATGTGAGTATATTAAACCACATCAAATGAGACACAATAACATCTATCATATCATCTTTCTAAGATCAAACTCAACCCACTAGGTTAAGGTAATAACTACCACCAATTATGTTTTTCTGATCATCAATTATTGAAAGGATTCAGGTTATATTAGTAAAAGATGAAAATAAACCTCATCTCACTTGTGTAGGGGCATTTATATCTCAACTAACATCACCAGGTTCATCATCCCAAGAGAAGGTATTGTATAAAATAGTTGTGACTCAAGATCAACCCTATCCTATAGGGATGGTGACATTTATATCTCAATATTCATCTTAGTATTCATGAAGTCCCCGACTAGAATCATTGGATCCCCAAAAATAGGATTAGTTTATGATAACTATGTCCCTGAATAAACCCCATCCTACAACGATTGTGGAATATTAAACATTATCATCAACAAAGAGAGAACTAGTCTTCTCCTTGTTGGGAGATAAAGGTCAATATTTTTCATCCCACTCGCTCCTCCCACCGCAAGAAAAAACTTTTCTATTCAGGGCCCATTCAAAAATCATGACTGAAAATTCCCTTCAGTTCAATATTTAGAGACTAGTAATGGAAGAGCATAAAGTGAATAAAATCTACCCTACCGGGGTTTTATGTCGAAATAGACCAATTTGGGCACAGTTTTAAATAATGACCTATATGAAGGTAGTGCATAATCATCCTCTTTCATCAAAATTTACGGTACAACCACCATTTCCCGATAGGCAACACTAAATTTCATCAATAGAAAAACAATATATTTGGTATATAAATATGAAAATAAAATTTTCCACAACATTGAAAACTTACTTTATGAGGAGGGAGATCTGGATGCACAAACTATGGTTGCATGTACCCAGGACTGGGGGTGGATCTAAAACCTGACACACCCAAATACTGGGTTTCTGCATCAATAATAGAGAAATACCAATGAAAAATATAATGGTTTGTCTATATACCAATCACTAACCCAAATAATTGATGTTCCTTCCATGGATTAATAGTTACCAAAATATGAGAGTGAGATGAAAACTCTAAGACAAATCAACAAGGAGAAACTCAGGGAAAAAACTTCTTGTTGGGTATTGACTTCAATAAGAGGTGAATATTCTCCCTCGCATAGCTAATCCACTATTAAGAGTGGTATATGAAGATCATATTGGCTATATATCTATGAATCTGGTCGACATAAATGCGGAGGTCAAAAATTATCATGTCTTACCTATTTTATGGTGACCACATCTCCCTCACCAAGGCGATCATTCAATCATTCAAAAAATTGAAAATCAGTGGGAGAAAAAAGTGGGAAAACCTTATCAAGCCCCCTTCCTATAGATGGGATGTAGATCAGACAATAGTTCCCCATAGAATATTATTTTCATCAAGTCCTTGTATAATCAAATATAATACATTGAAAACTTATGTGGACCTATGAATAATGAGTGTAAGACACATCCTGAATGGGTGGATGAAAATCTGCCTCCACCCAGATTCAAAAATCCATGATTCTCCACCTTTTATGGTGCAAGAGACCCTGAACAACATCTCTCACACTTCATATCTTAATGTGTACTGATGATGGGCCCTCGAGATTAATAGGATACAAAAAAGATTATGTGTTTTGTATAGACTCTAATAGGAATGTCCTTTTTTGGTATTGCATTCTTACAATAACATCTATTCTAGGATGGGAACACCTTCATAATCAATTTAATTATTAGTTCAGATCGATGCTATGGAAAATAACAATCATCGACCAGCTGAACTATAAGAAAAAGCAAAATAATTGGGTTTGTAACTTTATATAAAGTTCGAGTGGTCTAGCCTATTCTCTTAGCATACCTCCCTCATAGGAAAAACTAGTAGAACTATCTACTGAGAATCTCAAAAAATGAGTGGAAGACATCTATGATCCCAGTAAAGTATCTAGGTGGCATTTTTATTTTCTTATAATTGAAATAAATTCATAAAAATTCTATTCATAAAACTCAACCAAAACATGACCCATCCCCTCATCACAGGAGAAACGTCTTTTCAAAGGTGAAGATGTTATTGTCATTCTCATGCCAATAGTGGTGACTCTCCAAGCACTAAGGTTGGTCATGAACCCACTACCACCTCCTGTTAAGAGATGGAAAGCAAAAAGTCTCCCTCATTCAGATGCACAATGAAATTAGGGTGTCCTAGTATTTTCTGGAATGGATGAATAAACGATACTCATCCATAAATTAATATGTCCCTAGTTATTTGTTGGCAGCGATGGACAATGACCTACTCAAGCTACCATAACCCAGGAATCTAGATGAGGTCAGACTCACTGACCGTCTTGACTACATCCATTCTCGAAGATGGCTAGTTTATAATATCTAGGACTAACATGTCTTCAAATATGTCCTTCTAGCCACTGTCAATTATAGAAAGGTGGTGATAGTTATCTACTCAATTTAGGTGGCCTGCAAAACTATTTCCCAACCAGGAGAAGATGGAGGTTGGAAAAATGTTTTGAAAAGATGTGAGTGGAACATCAATAACTGGATAAATCAAAAAAATATTTTACCAAGCTCATGACACCCTAAGATAATAGCTATCTAAACCCATAATATCTCCACCACCTAAGGAGGTTCCATTAGATATGCCTCCCAATGGAGGGTGTGACCATGAGAAGTAGTATGAAATAGAAGATATGGAGTCATATTCTACACTTACACAAGCCCCAACTCTTGTAGATTTCATTCCCATAACATCTAAATAATGATAACTACCCCACAAAATAGAGCCCGTTCTAAATGCATAGTTGAAATTTTATTATTTCAATGTGATACCTTTGGAATACCCCTTCTTAAATGATGAATAGGAAGTAGAATATGAGTTTCTAACACTTAACTGGGGAATGGGATATTGTATGCACCAGAACCAAGGATACAGTGGATAACACTAGCATAGCCCATCCCAAAATTTTGGTCACATCCCCCCAGAGAACATATATTTAACTGAGACTCTTGATAAAGTGCCACATCATTCCCAAAAGAGGCATGGAGGTGTCTTAAAATATAAAGACGTTTTACACACCCAATTTTCTTACATGACCACCTAGAAGGGTAGTGATGATCTAATCATCCCTTGCATCAAACAAAGACGACATGTCACACCCTATTAGTTTTAGATGCTGCAAAAAACTATTCGTAATCACTAAGATCATCCATATCGAATGCCTTAGCTCATGATCCATATGTTAATGAGAAACCCTGCCTCGGAAAACGATGAACTCTAGCACAAACATATAACATTTAAAAATATATGGCAGTTGTCCCATCCAATTTCTCAATCCTCGATGCACTCTATTTTTCCAAAAAAACATTGGGTTGCACTTTTTTAAGCCCTTCAAATCCCACATGAGTTTGATAAAGAACTAATTGTAGTTGGGGTTTATCATTTAGAGACCAATACATCAGAATTACATGTTTCTATCTTGTTCACTAACCTGGATCAGGAAGAGGTCATCCAAGGGAACATCAACCCCATATATGTTTTGGGAAGACTCAATAATTTCAACGTCTAATGGTATCTGATTGATAACAGTTTTGAGATCAACCTCACCACGATTTGAACACGGTGATTTTTGGGATATAAGTAATGGTATTTTCTCCCAAATATCTAACCATTCAACAGTATAATAATAATGTGAATCGACTTCTTGGTAAGATCAAACCTGATGATATGTTTGGGTATCTCACATATGACACTATTTTAATGGATATATAGTAATGAATTGTATTAAATGTTCTTCTTTGAAGTCCATGACTCCATAGCCACCTAACGGTAGCTTCAAATTTTCATCATTGTCTGAAATACCACATCCATGGAAAGGACAACAAATATCATGGTGATATCACCACCATTGAAACTATCCAATCCCTATATTATGATCCATAATTACTATGTAATCCCCACAAATCTAATCAACGTGATAGACCTGGTCCTAGAGGTCCATCCTCCTTCTAACCACATCAACAGTGTAGAATACAATGAGATTTGGAATCACTATATAATGAATATGACATATAGTATGATAATGTATCTTCCCTTGGGTTCTCTTGACCTAATCGTGAAAGATCACCCCCCCTGTTTTATAGATTTTATTTGAAAATGTCCCTACATACTAAGGGGAAAAAGAATATGATGCTGAATTTCGGAACACCCCTCCCATATTTATGAAGGCATCTCTACCACCATCCATGAATATAGAATGATAAATCCTGGAATATATGAAGACCCACAACAAACACTGAAAAGTACATCTACAGACCTCCAAGAGAAGGGAATGTACATCACATTTCCAAAGCAATGTCGATATGTGTTCTCTTGTAACTATTCAGAAATTCGTAGACTGAATCTAGATGTGGTTACTCACTATCTTAGATTATGTGATTATCTTCAAGGATTAAAGAAGGGTGTAAGTAGGTTGAACCCCTTTCATTTTACCAATATAGTGTTTGAAATTGATAAATCTATAAAAGTATACTTTTTTGAGAATTGGAATACCCAAGATGGATGGCCAACATCTTCCACGTCTTGAAAAAGAATGGGCATATTAGGTTCTACATCAATTTCAGAGACCCTAATTGGAATTCCATAATGGATGATTTCCCATTAACAATCTCAAAACTTTTGATTTATGAAATTAAATGGTTTTAATATATTCCTTCATTATTTGGGGTACTCAGGTTAGAAACAGTTAAACATTTCCCATGAAGAAGAAGAATCATCTTCCTTCAAAGAACCTTAGGGGATATTTTGCTATCAGATCGTTAGATTTTTTTTAAAGAGTGATTGTGCCACATATCAATACACCATGAATCATATATTTAATCCATTCCTAGGAAGGATATATTATTGTTATTTCAATAACCTTGTAGTCAAATCTTGATAACAATGTTATCACTTCATGAACTATCAAACAGTATATAATAAGATGTAATAACAAATCCTAAAGATATATCAACTGAAATGTCCTTTTGGGGTATCATCTGAGATGTTTCATGGCATTATGGTATTCAACCATGATATTGTGGTCGTCCTAGAGAAGACTATATCTATTTTAAAAATGTCACCCCTATAAATCTCAAAGAACTGAGGGGGGATATAGGGAACCTTTCTTACAAATGGTGTTTCATAGGTGATTTTGATAGAAATGATCACGCCATTACTCAATCAATGAATGGGGGGATCACCTATTGATTGGAAGATGACTACCATGAAACCTTTAAAAGTCTCATGATGTATTTATTACACCCACCAGTCCTGATACCTCTAACGAAAGGGAGTACACAAATCTTATGTGTGACCACAATGGAATACTCACTGAGTGACCTCCTCGCATAGAAGAATGATTTGGGGAGTGAAAATAGTCTCAACTACCTCATCTGAAAAATGATATGAACAAATACCTACTACATTGATATAGAGAAGAACCGATATTCACTCATGTTCTCAATAAAAATCCAAGTCATCACTTGTAATACAACAAATTAGTTCTAATATATCATATTAATCTAAGTAGGTAAATACTTATTTTTACTATGACAACTGTTCATATAACCATATGGTAAATCATTATGAAATAATATTAAATCTAGTTCATATAATAGAAATCTGTTAAATAGAAATATTTGGTTAGTTTCCTCACAACACATCCTATCTAGAGAATATACAAATGGACACTGATTATCCAGATGAGGGGTTTTCTATTCCCATGACACTCCCGGAAAATGGGATCTGTATTTTGATGGTTCCTCCCAGAGTCAAATATGTAAAAGGACAGAAAAACGATGTCTTAATCATGTTTTTTTGGAGATTGAATTTGTAACTCCGAATAAATAAGTTTTAAATAATCTATCTCACTATCTAAAGGCTAGATGAATAATGAAGAAGAATGGAAATCCATCATTATCGGGTTAGAACATTCACTTCAACAATTAATAGCCTACTTGAATATCAAAGGGGATTCGGAAATACTGACTAAGCTTGTCATTGATGAATACACCGTTAAAATGGAATAATTAACCCATATTATTTTCTGACATCAGAGGATTGGTGGAAACATTACCTATTTATCCCACATTTCATCATGGTCCTTGTTCACATAATGCACTGCCAGTGCATTGGAAAATGAATTCACAATCCTGTATGACCCTAGTTAAGAGGAAACAATATTCCATATCACAAAACAAATAACTTTCTCATAGATCATCATCTACAATATGGAATAAATCATTCAGGTCAATGCTTCCCCAAAGCATGATGAACTGGTATCCACCCTCTAATGGATGGAGTCCATACTCAGTAAACTCTAAAATGGAGATCTTTAGACAGAACGAGCTGGGAGGGAATAAATTCAACACCATGTAGTTAAATTTTCCATACATGATTGTCTAACTGAGCTTAAGGACCATTGAAAGCATATATTTGACACAATCATCCTATGATTCATAGTAGACAGAGATATTCTCACCTTAATGGAAGAATTTGATGTGGGATCCTACGGTGCTCATCAATCTAGAACTAGGTTCTTCCACCAAATTAGAATGGTTGGTTTATTACCAAAAAACCCCAAATTCATGATTCTGTTGAATTCACCAAGAAATGTTATGTTTCCTAGATCCATGAAAAAATCATCTATCAAACCACAAGATTTCTACATAATGAAAAATATTCTAGTCCATTTTCTATTTAGGGAATGGATGTTTTTGGGATATGTCCCTTACCCATAGAAAATCAGTTCAAGAAAAACCTTACTTGTATCGACATATTTTCTAAATGGATAGAGGTTCTTCCCCTCAAGGATGTTGGGATGGAGAACATTTTTAACATCATAATGTCACATATAATCACTAGGTTTGGGGTTCCATAAACAATATTAATGGACAATGGTTCAAACTTATTCTTTGTGAAGTTAAATAAACTATATTAGGAGTACAATATCAATTCCAATCACTCATCTCACTATCATGTAGTAGAAAATGAATAGATGGATGCCATTAATAAGACTATAAAATTTAGTCTAGAATATGGTTATTAGGGATAAGAAGTCTCATCCGGGTAAGCTTCTCCATTCTCTGTTTCTATATCATACCACACTGTGTAATACTTTATAAGAAAAACAATAATCATTAGGATATGGGACCGATGTAGTATTCACCATAGAATTCAAGATGCCCTTTCCTTGAATATCCATTTTTATATGTTTTTAATATGATGAGAAATCACAAAAGTTACTGGAAGAATTAGAGTGGCTCATTGAGAATAGGTTGTGTACACTGCACAATCATGAGTCCCATCAGAATTGGATCACAAAAGTATTTAATAAAAATTATTTCCTCTACTCATTAATTTATATAGAAATGATATTTTCACTTAGAACCCCACTAATACTAGGAGAGAATCCAACAAGGCTAAAACCAAATGGGAGGGGTCTTATATAATACATAGTATCTATGATAATGGATCCTATGTTTTTTTCACAATGGTTGGAGAGTGTTTTACAACCCCCAATGAAATATTTCTCAATAAAAAGTTATAATAGTGGTCATCAAGCTAACTTGTTCAAAAAAATGACATTAAACTGTATAGAGAAACCCTAGAAGCATGAATATAAACTACAAGGTACCCACATCATCCTGGTTACATGATGTTAAGATGTATGAACTTGTCTGGGCCACATGATGTTAAACTATATAGAGAGGTCTTGGTATCGAGTCTATAAACTACATGGTACCCACAACACCCCACTTGCATGATGTTAAATAGTATGAATTCATCCTAACCAGATGAATTTAACTTGTATGAAGAATTTCTGGCACCAAAATAAACTTAATGATACCCACATCATCCTTGTTACATGACATTAAATTGTATGACCTCATCCTCACTGCATGACATTAAAAATATGCATAAAAATAATTACCACATGATACAAAGCTAAATGGATCCAAAATATCCATCTTAATTCACAGAGAGTGATCCAAAATTCTTATTTCATGACTTAAAACAACATGGAACCAAATTATTCTTTTTCTTCTATATCGGGTGATCCTCATCCTTATGGAATGACGTTAAACTATATAAAGGATGTTCAAATCACATGATATTAAACTGAACATATGCCATAATGGATCACCTTCATTAACATCAGCTGACTGACAACCTTTCTACATCACATTAAACTACATTATTTATGTTATTAATACATGACATTAAAATGAACTGGTTTCAATAACTATGTATAGATTGATTCTAATTTTCAATGAGATATGTTGGGATGACCCGATCATATATCTTGGTCCATACACAATATGATACAAAATTCCCCTATCATATCCTTAGTAAACTCTTTAATGTAAGGGTGATATTATCGATTCCTTATTTATCAAACCAAAAATAAATCACACCATCTTAGGATTTTTTGTAAGGGCTTTCTCGAAAAAAAAACATAGAATGATGGCCCATGAATATATTATCACGGTATTGAATGCAATACCACAAAAGTCATACTATGTTTTCTCATCGCATGCTAAAAAGTATCACATTCCTCTAGACCATGCCTAGGAGGACCACTGTTGAGGGTGTTGGTCTCTCACAACACCTCCATTCAAGAACTATGTGTTTCATGATTACTATTAATGGGAATACCAAGTAATTCCCATATTTTCATATTTTGGTCTAGAAACAATGCCCCTTTTCACATTTGGAAGCCTATTTCCTTTCTACATGATAGTAAAATGCCCAGTTTTCCAAGAACAATGTGTTTCATGATTTCAATCATTGTAGGAAATATTGTTATTCCTATCTATCAAATCCTAGGCCCATCTACAGTGATAAACCAAATCAATTCCCACCTCTACATATGGATTATATATATATAGATCATTTCCAATCGTGAATAATGTGTGACTTTATTTGTGTCCTCATAGGATGCGTACTGACATATGGATCTCCATCTTAAGCCCCAATCATTACAAATGAGTATAAGAATTCCCCATCTCTGCAAACAAGAAAGACCCATGCAAGGATATTTCTTAAGAACTATGTTTGGAATGATTCCTCCCATCATATAATATATATTAATACCTAGATATCCAATATCAGGTCCATCTAAAACAATCGATAAAAAACGCACCCCAATAGCAAAGGTTCTTAATCATACAAGCTCATTTGGACCACATATGAGTTAAATCTATCTATAGATTTCTTGTTCAGGTAAAATATCATGAGAATATATTCACATTGGTTCCTAATTTCTTACCACAGGATGTTAAACTACAAGAAAACCTATAATAACATACAACATGATGTTAACATACATGGTAAATGTCCTGGTCAGATGACATTAAAAGCTCCAAAGAGAAATATCCTTACCACATGACGACAAACATTATAGAAAAAGTCATTAACACATTATGTTAAAATAAATTGAGAAAAATATTTCCCCACTACATGATGTTAAACCATTTCATCCATCACCCATAATTATCCTTTATTAAAGGACCACGATAGCCTTGCCTCATCCATCCAGAGTACGGGGCGCTTCCATCATCTTTTTTGGAACATTAATCCATAAATCATACTTCATTCCTTGAAAAATGTATTGAATGCCTCAAATATCTTTCAAGAAGTTTATACTAAGGATGATGAATTTGGAGTGTCACAGCTCAGTCTATGATTTCCTCACATCTCAATATTATCATGGTATAGTAATCCATATGACCTTATAGTTTAGATATCATCTAGTAACCCTACTCCAATGCCTATGACGCCTCTTTCATCATCTTAGTAAGATGATCCTTGTATGAAAAATTGTAAAATCCACTCTCATTGGTGGAAAAATATTTTTTATTCAGGATAATTTTTTTCACGATTTCATATAGTGCTTATCGATCAAAACCGCAAGCCCCTAAATAAAGAAATAGATGGTGAAGCTATTCTACACGGTCATGAAATGTTTCTAAATGACTCTCAGAGAATAATGTATGATTTTTCTTCTAGATAAACCTACATTGAGTCTAATCTTATTTGACTGATCGGATAGGCATGAAAAAATAAAGAATATTTGGTTGAGCTTTCAAGCAAACATAATATGAGGTTTCTTATTCCCACTCTCAATGGAGGCATCACTTGTCGCTTATGTCGTTGGTCTAATTTCCACAATGAATTTGGTCCTACTATCAGGATTGATGTCATTAGAACATTGATGATTCATAAAATTCTCTCCCATGTGCTAAATATACTCCATTGTTTCTACAGAAAGAATGGTTGGTGAAGTAAATGAATTGTCCACAAGATGAGTTAATTATCTTAGCACACCACCAAGATTGGATGTTAACCTAGCCTAGGAATAATTCTAGGTAAGAAATTTAGTGGAATAAGAAGGTGGAAGAATGATTTTAAAATCATTATATTCACAATCCAACATCATCTAAAATAAATGAATGGTCTTAGGATGTACCTCTCCTCGCACACCCACGAAAGTTAGAGGGGAGACCCTTTGGGTGTAGTCAAACTGATGAGATACCCAATAAGTTTTATATGTCTCATAGATGATCATCTCAAATATTCTAGCTGTAAAAACCCAATCCTGAAGAGAAATCATATATGACCTTTTCATTGTGAAGGCCACTTCCGTTGTCAATGATTGGCCTAGTTAGTCCAAGATAATGGGTGAAATCAATTATATCAGAGAAAATCAACTAAATTTTAACCTCATCAGAGATCATTGACGTAACTATAACCCTATATATGTTCAGAAAATGGGGGTGAGATGGGGAATCCTAGATCATGGTAAAATTATATTATTCATAGAAATAAAAATCCTCCCCTATCCACAAAAATAGAAACTAGAAAGGTCCACTGATCATGTAGGGGATACAACATTGTTAAATATAGACTGGGAGTTGGTAAATATGTTAAATGGTTGGAACTTCTAGAATATGTTTTTATCCTTCAACTAGTACTTCTTCCATCCCCATCTTTCTTACATAGATTATTGAATGCACTTCCCCGGCAGTGAAAAGTCAACCATTCAAAGACATGGTCCTGAATCCTTCTAACCAAAGTCACGTAGAGATATCCGATATCACCTGATATCCCCATAAAATATGATATTCAACTTCTAAATTGACCCAATTCAATCCATCATTATCATGAACTTTCTAGGAGGGACATAAATATGGTAGTATAGTAGATTTTATTAAACCACTATAAGAGATGAAAATTATGATTCAGATTTTGAAAGAGATAAGTGTGTGTGTATTCATCTCCTTCCTAATATTTCCTTTCACAATGGTGAGCATATCCATTTCCAGAACTAATGTCTATAATGGGTTATCCAAAACATTGGTGATTGGGAGAAACTCATTAGACATCTCTCTAAGAGGAGTAATCTTACCAATGTTGGGATATGTCATATATGTTGATGCCCACATCAACATAGGTAAAATGTATTGTGTTTGCACTAGTACACCAATGGTCGATCATCTCTCAAAAAATATTAGCATGGAAATAAACAAAAAAATGGTAAATCCAAATATGCTCCTAAGGATAGACACTATATAACTGACCAATGAACTCCAAATATATTTCATTGACCCAGAATACCATTCCCAATTCGTCACCAAATTTACCAGAAGGAAGAAGATCCTATTTCAAACTCCATCTCCACCTAGGTTATTAATAGAAGAAAAAATATACCTGGGTAACTCTAATAAATATAATGATGACTAAAATCATGCTCATATGTGACCAAGCACTACTGGAAAAATACCCTATACTAGTGGTTTGGAACCGTTGGTATATGCCTCCAAACCATTGGTATAGGCTATACCAACGGTTTGGAGAACAGCTGCCAAGTAAGCCGTGAGCATAGGTCTATACCAATGGTTTTGGTAAAACCATTGGTATAGACCTATACCAATATTTTTTTAAACCGTTGGTATTATTAATATGAAAATCTATACCAACTTTTCCATAAACTATTGGTATATGTAATTCAAAAAATAATCATCCGGTTGGTTTTGATCCCAGCACATTCTGTTTGTGATTGAACGACCAAACCGCTAACCTAACGTACTTTTGGGAACATAATTTCATAAATATATATATGAATTATCATAAGTATTTTAAATTTTGATTTATTTAATGTCTGCTGTAATAAGATTCCATTAAAAATAAATGTACCTATATCCACGGTTTTGAGAACCGTTGGTATACGGTCTTTGATTTTGTGACCTATACCAATGGTTTGGACAAACCGTTGGTATAAGGTCTCTATAATGGACCTATACTAATGGTTTTGGCCAAACCATTTCTATAAGTCCAAATTAGTGAACCTATGCCAATAGTTTGGACAAACTGTTGGTATAGGTCCCCTCTATACCAACGGTTAGTCCAAACCTATTGGTATAGGTCCATATAAGTGACCTATACCAACAGTTTTTTCCAAACCGTTGGTATAGGTCCATATAAGAGACCTATACCAATGGTTTTTTCCAACCCGTTGGTATTGGTCCAAATTATCGAACTATACCAATGGTTTTCCCAAAACTGTTGGTATAGATCATATTTCCAGTAGTGAAGGGAGATTTGTCAAATATGTAAGAAAAATCATGTGGTTGAGTAATCACTAGTAGAATATCCTCAATAATTTATGTAAAAAATGGTAGAAGATGTTGACACCCAGTGATATTGTATGTTAATGTTTTATGGAGGGGTAAAAACATCATCCCTGAAGTGAATCCAGTGTAGAGGAAGTAGGTGTGGTAGGGGGTAATCCTAGAGATCAGACGACAGGATCCTCTTCCAAACCATGTTATCAAAATTCAAAAAAAAATGGGAGGGTCTGTTTGGTGATTTATTGAAATCAAGGCCACTTGATTGTCCATATAAGAATATGTTATGTTTTAAAACAAATTCATTTAATCAAAAGTTAGTGTCATATTTCAGATAGAATAAATAAATTCTGATCAAAACAAATTCATAAATCTAGTAGCATCATGTGCATCACATGAATCAGCAATGGAACTAACAAAAATCCTAAAATGGATCGTGAATCACAAGACTCCAAATTATATTGTGTATTTCATAACTAATAGGCCATCACAAAATCACATGACCACTTAGAAGACTCATGATCACATGACCTAGACATGGTCAAGAGAGTAGCATGATAGCCAACGGATCCTGGAAAACAGCCTGTAGATCCCAAAAAGACATCAATATGATCAATTATCCTCACAACCAAAGTTGAAATAACTAACTATGTATAGTTTATAGTTAATTACTTTATAATCCTTATGAAAATAAGTCTTAAAATTATTTTTAAAAGAATAGGCTCGTGGAAAATCTCACAGTTCGATCGTAAAGGATGGTCTTGTGACAAGGACACATGTGGAAGTATGGTGTATGAGGTCTTCATAATAGAGTTTCTAATTAATTAGGGCACCCTATTCACCAATATATATTGGTGATTCCATGTAATACCATGTGTTTCCTAGATGACAAAGTGTCTTCCATGACACTGATTCACGATAGTGTGAAAGACCAAAGTGGGGAACAAATTTTTTCAAAACTAATCCCATATCCTTGCTATTGTTTCTCTGGGGGGGGGGGTTGTTAATGCTCGCCAAATGTTAATTGGAAAAATAAAAAAGTAAAAAATTACATGAATATGGGTATTATATTTTCCAAAAACCAAAGGAAGAAAAATGTGACCAATAAACCAAGGATCACATATTCCCCTAAGATACAGGTGATCTCCTGACCATTATAAGGTCACAAAAAATTTTATTTGAGACACATAAACTATAGAAGATCCCATTAAGACCCTCTGGAATAGTCATTCTACATCCCTGGTAGTGACCCGAACAATCTTTGATCATGCGGGAGAATCCACATGAGCTCCCCCTGGTCATGCATCTTGACATTTATAAGAAACCAGACAAACCCTCTAGAAATACCTCAAAAATATGGGGAATGTATCCAAACGATGGGATCCACTTGCATTCATAAAACTCAAACAATGAATAACTGAGGGGGGTATGATTTTCCACGACAAAATCCAATAAAACTATTTAGATCCCTAACCTTTGTAAAGTAAATAAAATAAATAAATGTGGAAGAGGTGGGAACCTCTTTGTAGTAATAAAGTCATGTTATACAGCCCTAGGGATCCGCAAGAGGCCACAATAACTAGAAGACATGTCTGGCTTATCTCATAAAAGCCCACTAGAAAATAAATATCATCTCACGTAAACCCATAGACATGTCTAAATGGAATCATGATCACCCTTCATCTCCATAAAGGAAAATAGATGGCATTTTCTTGGAAATGCTCACACATGTCCAAATGATCTCTTATAGGTAATTTGACACATCCCCAAGTGGTAGAGTGATTGTATTTGACAAAAGCCATGAAAACTTATGATATCCACAACCTTTGTGTGTTTGAATGATTAAAAAAGACCCCATTCACCAAAAATAATCAAATGGAGGCATTTTCAATATTGTCTTTTAGTAACTAAAATACATGTGACACCCCTGAACTGATTCATAACAGGACCTCACAATGATGTGTAATGTGGATGCCCTCTAGCGACTCTAACCTGTATTCACACGATATTCACCATGTGAATTCACGAATAACCATATTGGAGAGCCATATAAATCCCCCAAACTAGCCTTACAAAAGTTCTTGGATGTTTTTGAATCCAGACACATAGGGAAACATAAGAACCAAATCGGATGACTCAAAGGGGCAGAAATAACTACTATAAAATCTTCTCATCAAATAATATCCAGGGAACACATTTAGATATCATTTAGCATGAATAAAGAACTTTTCATCATCACTCATAGATCATGTGAAGGAATTATAGTGGGTCATGAAAAGAACATCCCATATAATTTCTAGATCACTCTAGACATAAAATAATATAACATTGAATGAACCTAAGTAATTCACAATAATAATTATAGAATAGAGACTAAAAGGAAAAATACTTAAGAAAAAAACATGTATGCTGGTCCTCATGAGCTCAGCGTGAACAATCAAAGATACGTGATAACACCAGGCCATGTCACCCAAATAATGTGATACTCTTCTGACTTATTATTTTCATTATGTGAAGTCATCAAGACATGATATAGAAATCAACATGCCCTCTCCACCAGTCATGCCACCATAGTCCCAAAAATCCATCCGATATAGCAATCAAAACCTTGAATCATTTTTTTTACATGACTCCTGATACATATGTTCACTAGTACATGTCATCATAGTCATGTGGTAGAATACAAGCATGAAAATTGGATCTCATGATTCCATCTGAGCACACCATCTATATCTCATGATGACCCCCAAACATGTCATCCTGAGTCACATGCCACACTCTGAGACATGTCACATTGACTCTGATGACACTCTCCAATAATTTAAGCTATCTCTCGCGATGACATAGTGAATATTCAGTTGGTTCATACTACACCCTCCAAACAAGTATTTTATGGTCATGTGATTACATCTTAAACAGGACATCCAATTCTTCTGATGTCCTCTAGAGAATTCAATCATGATCAAGCGACAACCCTGAGACATTCCATCTTGGATATGGAACATATCTTTGAAAATTCAACTAAATCATGTGATTTCCATATGACATGTGCTGAAGACAAGATAACACATGTCAATCAGGTTAAATGGCATGTTGAGTGGCTAAACAATTAATGTTATCAACATGAGAAGGCTAAATCACAAGGGAATATGAGGAAAAGATAACCATGTTTATCCTAAATGTGTAATACACACATATAAGGTATGTCTTAGTGTGTAAGGCCTAAAATTTTATCTACGATAACTCCGATTCCTGCTGTAACATGGATACATATGATTCCTCTCTAAGTCTTGAGCCATATATTCACCACCCAAAGGACAGTCCTTGTATATAAGTCACATATTCATAAGAAATAAGACTAATAAGTTTCCATCCCCAATTTCTCACACTGAGAATAGATCATGTGGTCATAGAGAGTTGTAATAATAAAATCATCAGCATAATAAGCCCTATAAAGACATGTTGAAATTTAGTTTGTAAGCCCAGTCCTGGGAAATAATATGATATATACCTCATATAATGGAAACATCATTGATTGCGCCCCAACTAATTGAACTATAGGGAATCTGATTCCTACTACAACTAGGACACATAGGATACTATATGAATTCCTATGACTAAGTAAAAATGGGAATCCATACCATTGTAAGTGCCTCCATGTCTCCAAAATTTCAACCATCAGGACGCAATCATTAACATGAGGTAATCATTCTACATCATCCACCAATAGACTAAAGTATTAAATGAACTGTGAGGAACCTTATTGATATTATAATTAGAAAATGTGGAAATCCTTCTAAATGATCGAGATCGAGAACATATGGGAAAGCATATTAGTGTATTTACAACCATGTCTCCAAAATTTCAACCATCAAGACCCAATTATTCACATGGATTGATCATTATACCTCATCTATCAGCAGATTGAGATGATAATTAACTTTGATGACTCTGATTCTTTCCTTAACAAGGATACGTAGGATGCCTTAAAGTTGTCTGAGATCCATATTTATCATCCCAAAGAAAATCCTAGTACTTAAGTCTTACATTCATATTCAACCAGACTAATTAATTATTATCCCTTGATTCTCAAATTGAGCATACCTCGTGTGGTAGTAGGGAGATTCAATGGTATCTTTATTCACTATATGAATCTCTAACAAACAAGGAAAGATCAGTATATGAACCCCATGATTTAAATGAAATAAATATTCCCCATTTGTGGACACCTACTATTAGATTAGTCCCAAAGGAATGACCAAAACTATGATGAATCTGATTTTGAAATAACTATGATATATAGGATGTCTCATCATGACTCGATTTAAATTATCTATTTTATCATTTCTTATGCATATTATATATATTCATGATGTTTAACTACATTGGTTTAACAAAAAATGTGTGTTTCAGATTTTGGGATCACCTGGATATGTTGGATACCTCATAATGGCTTCATCCCCTCCTCTAAATATTAATCACCTCCCACTTTGTTAAAAAATTCTAAAGCACCTAGTTATATTTTTGTCAGCACATAAGAAGACATCCATTATTCATAAATGGTTGAAGAACCTCTTATACACACAAATGGATACACCCATGTGATCCCCTTCTTTTTCATATAAGGAGAGGAAACTCATGATCATTTTATTTGGGTAATCGTTCTCATACAAAGATTAAGAAGGGATTATCAAACATATATTAAATATATAAGAGATTCCTGGAGTATAAAAAATCCCTATCGACAGGGTGCGATGATCCGTAAATGTCATTCTCTCAACCAATGACAATCCCTAAGAATTGATGGGTATTAAACCCTAAATTAACAACCTACCTTTGGAAGGAAGGTCCATACCCAGTTATGGTTGAGGGAACCATTGGGATTTTCAGTTTAGAATGATGATGGTAACCCACTGTTAATGATTAAGCATTAATTTTGGCCACACACAATTGACCATCGAGCCAAAGTGAATCCACCTCAAAAAATGGTTTTTCGTCATCTTTTTCACAATCAAATAATATTAACTTTATATTTAACTTTTTTAAATATGTTATGTACAAAATATTTTCATATAATATAATTTCTTGTATTTTTAATATTTTATAGATCCCGAATACATTTCAACATCTATAAAATTCCTTATGAAGATACCATAAGAGAACATAAATATAAAATTTTAGGCAAGACAAATATTACCTGTTGATTTTTTCCATTACTTGACTTGTGAGAACACATATATATTAGGAAAAACTATTAATTATATGATGATTAATTATATTTTTTTATTTTTTATTTTTCATTGAATTCTATGATTATTTTTCACAAATTAGTGGAAGACATATTGGTTGTTCTATTTATTGGGTGGAGATCAACAAATATTTAAAACATTCTCAAAGGGATAAGTTGTACCCTATTATTTTGGTTCACCAATCATTATAATTTTACCTTTCATATGTTTATATAATTATTATTTCAAATTAAAAAAGTGTATCGATTGAACATAATAAGACTCACATTTATGAAATTGAACAAATAAATATTGAATATGTTGATATTTATGTAGACAGATTTTATATCATTAAATACATGTTTTTCATGCATATCTAGTATTTATATTTAAGGAGAATACATAAACAAAATTTTAACATCAAAGAGAGAGGTTTAATGAATATATTACGCTTTATTATTAGTCTTATAGATAATCATGAAATGAATATCAACTGATTTTTAAATGTTTAGTTTCATTATAGAACATATAATTTAAACAAATATGTTGTATTTTTAATTTCACGACACTTTATTTTGTCATAGACATTTTATTATGTTTCTCCATATATTCTAAAATACAATCACCACATTCAGAATTTATTTTCAATATATTATAGATGTTTAAATAAATAATAAATTTAGTTTCATGTATGTGTATATTGTTTTTAAAACATGTTGTAAAATTTTTAAATAATTATTTCCATTGTTGGAGTTTCTATATGGATCAATTTTTTTAGATTTCATATTATGTGGAATAAGATCAGAAAAATTTGTAACAAAATATTTTTCACAAAAAAAATTAACTTAAACAATGTTTTTAAAAAATATCATTGGTGAAATCCTTCTGAGTATATATTTATACATTCATTTTTCCTAAACCTAACATTAAAAGTAATTTCCATATTTATTATTGAGAACTATAATAGAAAACCATGTAAAGGGGAATTCAATGTTAATATTTTTAAAAACCATTATTTAAACCCTTCTATATATCATTTCAAAAGGCTTACCAATTGTGGTTTTTATAAAATCGGCATTTCAATACATAATGTTTATGTCCACTACATTAACATTAATTTATATCTAATGATAAAAGAAAAAAATATTAATGGTGTTTTTTCACTATTTAAAATGATACTGGAGAATATTTATTTATAAGGTAGCAATATCCTATGCTATTTTTGATGTCGTAAAAGATAAAGGTGAGAATTTTTCATCATATAATGAAACATCCAACAAAGAGAATACAATATCATTTCATGTATCCTTCTTCCTCAAATCTCCATGGTTCACATAATAGAATCTTATGAATGAATTTAAAAGGTATGGTTGAGAATGTTGAAAAACTAAGAATATGGAAGACCAAATCTTGAGAGAATCATCCTAAAAAAGAATTCAATACCATATGTTCTACAGAGTTCATATAAAATATGATATTTGTATGAACGGTGAATTTAATTATTTATGTTGGAATAAGAAATTTTTTATTTAAAAAACATGAGTTTTTATATAATAGATAATCCACATTTGAAATGGTTGATTTGTCTTAATTTTTTTTCTAATACTAAATATAGGAAATAAAATTATGAAAGGTCGTATTACATGAAATATAATTTCATCTATAAGGAAATTCATTGATGAAAGTTGTTTTTTATGATAGGTGAAATATTATATGAATGGAATCAAGATTTAAAATAAATAGTACAACTATATATGATAAACAAATTAATTATAAGGATTTATATATGAGAAATGAACTATATAAGAGTAATGTTCAATTTTCCAAACAGTATTCTATTTTTTAAAGGTACCGTCTAGCTTATAGGGGTAACATTAATTTTTGATAAGTATGTTTCAAAAGGTTTGGAAAATAACTAAATGTGTTGATACCGAACTAATATTATAATGTTCAAAATTACATGATGATAATTTTGAAAAATAATGGTTCATGATGAGTCTAATAGATTATTAAGGTCAAAAAAATAATATGATTAAGGGCCCATGTGTGTATCTTAAAGTAAGGATATCGATATTATAGTGTCGATGTATGGGGATCAATAAAAGTATATCCAGTTGTATGGATATATGTAATATGGAATTAATGTATGAATATATAATGAATATGAAAAGTTTTTATGAGAATATTAATTTCATTTTTATAAATATAATAAGTTTCCAAATATTGTGAGGAAGAAAAGAAAATATTATCGAGTGTTTAGTGGGATTAAAAGCATAGTTTTACTGAAAATAAGTCCATTGTATTTAAAATATCGAAAAAATAATTCTAATCCTTCATGAAATTTAAGAAGAATGAAACATATTAGAATAATTATGATTATAAGGTTTTAAATACCAATATTTATATAAAAATACTTGTTTGAGAATAAAGTGAATAAAATTGAGTGGGATTATTCAATATAATTTGATAAATAATAAAAAAAATGAGAAAACCTAATGCTACGACCATCTTTCACATTCTAAAAGTCAAGTGAAAAATAGGAAGGAGTCACATTACTATATTAAGTGATCAATATAGGAACTAAATTATAATTAAAAGTATTTTGGAGAATAAATCCTTCTCCACTACTAATAATATCTAGCCCACAGGATTGAAGGGACCAGCCTAAAAATATTATCTATTATATAAGAATAAAAAGCCTAAGAAAAGACACTTGTTTCTATAATTTGTGGTAGTTATGAATATTTCTACAAGATTAATAAGGATATATAATTATTTATAAAAGGAGAATATAATTGATAAGTTTCTGACCATATATCACTAGGAGTACGCTTAATCCTTTATCTATACAAATAGAGTTGTGAATTATTTATTTCATTGTGTTGTAGTTGGTGTTCATAACCAATTTTTTGTAATTTAGATATCATGTATATTCAAATAAGTAAATATTAATAAATTATATTTTAATATATTGTTTTTATTTCTATGTGGATTTAATGAAATAATGGCTTTGACTATCTATTACAATTAAAATTACATTTTAAATAAAAATATCATTTATCTTCTTTTTTATAAAATTCTATAATGGTACAAAAATGATGAAAACATTAAAGTGTGTTTACTCATAAGAAGAGATGAATTCTTCTTATGAATTTCACACAAAGTAATATCCAAATAAGGAGTTGTGAGAATAAATCACCCAATAGGAAGTCCAGATGTTTATGTGTCATTATATATTCCTATCTATGAGTGTGTATAATGATCTTTAGACATTAATTTTTTTATTAATACATGTAATGAATAAAATAGTTTGATATATTTCAATAAACCATGACACATATGATCACATGTAATTTGGGTATATTTGGTGCATCATAAATGACATGTTATCAATAGAACATTAAATGGATGTATGTTTTCAATCTAAATGAATGATTATTTCTCAAAAATGTTTTTAAAATATAATCATTATAATAAATTCCATGGTAAAATAGTATAGACATGTTCATTTTAGAAAGTCATAGAAAGACGTATTAGGTATATAGGTAGATGACATGAGTGTAAAACCATCCTAATGAGATATCAGGACCAAGGGATTATATTACACACTGATAATTAATGGTTGGTTCATGTTATCACAACATATACTCTTCTTATGTGGGTTCCTTGACTAATTTCTAGATAGTATTCTTGTATATTAGGCATTCCCGCCCAATTCCACTAAGGAAGAGGCCAAGTGGGTCTGACAAAAAGTGTTACCATTGAAATCAGTTAAATATTATTTATATTAACAATTACAATAAATATTATTATCGATAACGAGAATTATAATTTATTTAGGGTTTATATAAGGATAAAAAATATTGAATAAATTTTCATCCACAAGAAAATTGTTTTATTATGTGAATATATAATTTTTATTTGTTATCTGATTTATTCAAAATCTTACATTTAATTATTCATTTATTAATAAAAATTATTTATATCATTATATAAATTCTAAATAAACATATATTCCAAAAACATTTAATATAATATTTTTTATTTAATGAATAATATTTATTAAAATACTTACGCAATAATTAAATAAATGATTTAGTGGATAAATAAACCGAGTTTATGGCCCAATAAAATATATTTATTTATTATACTATGATATAATATTTTTTATTGTGTGGATTTTAATATTTCATATATAAATTAATAATATTATTATTATATGCATCATTTTATATTTATTTGCGTATAATTCCCAGTTAAGGATCATTGGAAATTTAGTTACAAATCCCTTGATCTATTTAAAAACTATGATGTTAATTAAAGAAAGGTTAATATTTTTGCACAACATTTCCCCTTAGGATATCAATCCTTATATTTTCTTATTAAGACTAGTAGAAACAAGAGAGACTATTTAATGACCCAAGGATCATGAAGAATTCACACATAAAACGCAAGATAATCAATAGGTCTTTCTAGAAACTTGTATTTAATCGGCGTTGTTTAGAGATCGATAAAGAAAATGTGGATTACCACCATTGGGGATATCCTTTGGTTCCTCAAAACAAGAAAATAATATATCATTTTTCTTTTAAAGATAACAACCATCTAGGAGGAAACATCTCAAGACAGATGTGATATTTCTTCTTATGTTTTAAATAAATTAAAAATTAACATGAAGATAACTTTTTCTTGGTTCAAGTGAGATCATATTACATTATTCTTTGAAAGAAAATTCATTTCTGATGGATTTCATATCATGTACACTATATATGATCAATTAAATAAAAACATTTATGTTCTTTATAAGCCCAATATGCGATTCTTCTATGTTAGGAACCAAAAAATAGTTTTATAGGGGTCAATAATTGTTTATAAATATTAATTTTTCTTGTATTATTGACATTTATATCTTTTAGTTTTAAATTTAATAAATTCATTCTCTAAATATTATTAATGAGATATTTTTTCCTCTCATTTTTTCTTACTCATGTACCCATATCATATTAATAATTACTAAAAAATATCTAAAGAATCCATTATGTGCATCCAATGGTCCTGGAAAAATAAAATAATATTACCTAGCCTGTAGCCCATCGGCATATACTGTGTGACCTGGTTCAAAACACCAGGATGAATCACAAATTAATTTATAGATACATTACATAATTATATGTGAAATGAATTAAATGTACATAAATTATTTACCAAGATATGATGGTTTATGGTTATCTAGACTATATTCAATGTAAATATCTTACATTTCATGTATCCCACATGACTTCATTATAATTACCCAGAATGTTATATTGGAAATACCTTCTTATTATTATAACATATAGTATAAATAAAAAATCACATAAATTGAATAAAAAATATTATTATTATAAAATAATCATGATACACGACTTAGGAAATAAATAAATAATAATTCAAAATATTACAAAATTACAATTATGATAAAATAAGATAAAAATAATAGGATAATTTGGATATTATTGATCCACAATAATTATTTCACTCGTGATAAAAATCCATATAAATAAAACATAAAAATAATACTAAAATATTCATTTAAATGACCAAATTATATATAACCTTGGTAGAAAATTAAAGTGACTGATGAATGTATTAATAGGTATTTATAGGAAGTAGTAATCACTTATGAGCATTAGAAATCAGATCATTGGAATTGTAACCTGATCATTGGAATAGTAATTTGATCATTAAGAATAGTAATCTAATTGTTAGAATAGTAACCTCACATATGAATGTATAAATAAGCATTATGTATATTATAAATGAAAGTATTTTATATTTGTATCATGAAATATTTAAATAGATGTTTTAAAAATTATAAATTATGTATTGTTATTTTTTAAAAACATAAATGGTTATTTTCTATTTTACAAACAATATAATCATTTAAAGGAAAATTTATTTATATAGAATAGATTCATAAAATAATATTCTGTTTTTTTATAATTATATGATAATTTTATGTGACCTGGATTAACTTTTCAATGCATTAATGAATTAGTTATAATATAGAAGCGTATTTTTTAAAGAAATGATGATTTTAAATAAAAATTAAATTTATAAAATTATAAAATTATTGTTATAAAATAATTTCCAATTTTTATATATAATAATTTAATATTGTTTTGAGTAATTTTTGGGATTTTTCTAAAATTGTTTAATATTTAATGAATAGTGAAATACATTAATTTATGATATTTAAGAAATACAAAAAAATTGATTCTTGGATGATGTAAGGATGATATAAGAACCCATTGTATTAAAATATCTAGAAATTTTATTGTATTTAGTAATTTTAATTAACACTATTGATAGTCTTGATACAGAATATGAAACATATGAACAAAATAATTAAAACACCTCTATCCTCCCCTATATATACTATAACAAACCACCCCATATCCTCACAACTTATAAGAAATGTATATTGAAAATATTCTACCCAATTTCTATTTTTGGAATCTTTCCCACTTCTTAGTAATTTTGGTCTCACCAAAAGGACGATTCCAACTACAATAAGGGGGTTCTCATTGAAACAATATTAAAGAGGTAAAATCCTCATTATTTCTTTTTGAATTTATTTTATTTTCTTATCAACCCCTCACCTACCCTATGCAACAAAAAATGATAGCTAAATTATGATAATTATACAATAATTTTATTATATTAATGTAATATGCTTCATAAAATATCTTCTCTTACATTTTATTTAAACATTGGAAACATCGTTTATGATGTGTCGTTTCAGCACCTCGATTGATGACACGTTTTTTATCATTACCTGCTTAAAGGATGGTCATAAAGTAATTTTATGGTTAAAAAGTATTATAATGTTTGTATTAAACTTATTTCATGTTCTTGAAGAAACATATAAAAATTATATTAAATAAAATTGTAGTATTTGGTTAAGGTTGTAAAAACCACCAAAATAAACTAATCATTTTTCATTAATGTATTATCAAATGAATCTCCCTTTTATCAGAAAATATGGATTATGGGAACAATTAAAATTTAATATGTATTATAAAACCATTTCAGTTCACATTTAGTGTTTTTATTCAACGTGACAGTAACTCCCAATATTATACAAAAGGGAATAGACCATAAATCAAGGAAATAAATGCTCCTAGAACAACAAAATTAAACATTATAACTCATTGAAATGGAAATAAATGAACATAATAAAATTATAAAATGTAATATATATGTTGGAAATGTTCTTAATAAAATTATAAATTAATCTAATTTTACTGTTTTGTATATTAATTTCAAGTTCATAACACTTTAGTACAAAAGTTAAGGGATCTATCTGAACATCCTTTTTTCCTTAAAGTTACCCATTCTCTCCCTTTATCCTTATGTATTTATAAATTATTCATATATAATCATTATAAATTCGGTTTATATGTTAAGAAATTATATATCCAAAATAATTAATCCTTTTTGAAATTGTGAAATACATATTTTAAAGGGTTCCCTTGCCAATTCCACTCAAATATTATGCCTGGTTAAAGAGAACTTCTCCATTTACTACCCATTTTCATGTACACTCGATAGTCCATTTTAATAAAATATTTTTATTCTAAAAACTTCATTTCATCATGAAAATATATATTATTTCATTTCAGTTTTTATATAAACAAATATTATGTTTTCCTCGTTAAGGACACTTTAGTATTTTACCATCAACCACACCAATGTGTCTCATTTCCAAATATTCCTATACATTATATTTAAATGTCTTCATATTAATTGTAAATAATTGTTCATTAACAATGGATATTTTCCATTATGAATATCAAATTATTATTTATATCCATTCTTTCTTGCACACCATTATTATATTCCCTTTAGTTATTCATTATGGTATGATTATGATACACATTTCCTTCCACAGGTAACCCTTATGTGTTTTCTTCATGTTTGATTCAGTATACAACAATATATTCCTGAACATGATATGATGTGTACACCCAAATAACTATACAATGCATGTGGTAATGTTTAGTCTCATGAGATGTCCTGTGTGGGATTATGGAGTAAACCTAATCTCTTATGGGACTTTGTCCACCATTTGATATAGTCATGGTAGTTTTCCATGAATCGTGTTTATTCCATGTTGTATGTTTCTTCCACGTTCCAATGTTTCCATGTTTATATGAATCTATATTCTTTATGACATTCCTCTACATGTTTATTCATATTTTTTTTTCCTATTACGTTTACATGTTATGCCTTCATCAAACATTTTATGCACATATTATATGATTAATAACTTATTCGGCATTTAATCTAATCCCTTTTGTCTATGTATTTTCCCTAGGTTTTCATATAGAGTTGTTGGATCTTGAATGGAGTTAGAATCACATTATGGAAAAGATGTTGTGTAACGCCCGGACCCTAGTTACCCAGAGTCGGTGCATTATTACATAAAATTGGCATGATCACAAGAAAGATCAAGTCTCGAAAGACCGATTAGTTTAGTATCCTTGGAAACACTAGATACATTCATAAAGTTTTACATTACATCAAAAAAACCATCCTGTCTTCATATCCCCTCATACTATCCCTAAAGGTCATTCATAAATTACTTCTTCATAATCCCAAGAAAAATAAAAAAAATTGAAAGGGGTAAGATCAGATGCTCAGTAAGGATAACATTATAGCAGAAGCTTTCATAGATAAGCATAAACACTTAAGGAAATTTATAACTAAAGCAAAAGACTTTTAAACTTGAACATCAGCATAAAATGGAAAATATAAAATGAAATAATGACATTTAATTATTCACATGGATATTCTATTAGTCGAATGATCACATGAAATATCAATAACCACTTTCATAATGATTGAATGCATAATTCCAGACTATCATAACCACATAGCCACGGCCTCATTCCAAGACTACAAATAAGATTTTTCCAAGGCCTTGTGCCAAGACACTAGTTTGTCTCATGAGACCTACCGATGCATCGAGGAGCTATAGCAGGCTCCACCCATCACTTATTAAGTCCAATGCATTCCTCATATGAACAGGTTTAAACATTACATAAACATTCATATTAAAACTAGCATACAAAATGTCAATACTTTAACCACAAACCATGAATGGTATAAAAATAGCACATCCACAGTCAAACATAACTCATTCGATACAATATGGAATATTTTATTGTATCACATTAACCTCAATCAAGAATAATTAAGGATGTTGACATAGATTAAAATAATCATCAAAACTATTTGAGAGAAATATCCCCCATTTTCTTGAAATCATTTAAAAGTCACACTATTTTTCAAGAAGCCGTTTAAAAATTGATTTTTGAATCAAAGTGTACCATACCTCTTTGAAACATTCATAATGAGTTTTAATTTTAAAACATTAATGTCCATATAAATAAATCCTTAATACCATTTTTTTAAACATGGACATTAATGAGCAAGATTTATAAGAATCGGTCTTTAAAACATTTAAAAATTGTATTTTAGTTTGAATTTCTAACCAAAAGAGAGACACTTGAATACAAATAATTGAGGTAATCAAAACTTTGTAATATCATGAATATATAGGGATTCATGATATACTATGTCAAAGTACATTATATACACCACATATAAGTGATTTGGTGTATAACAACAAAGAAGTCTCAATGGAATTTAAATTGAGATGAAATCTCCCATAAAGGTCGTATCCTTAGGTTAAGGATAAATCAACGACATAATTATGTGTGACAAATATAAATAAACTAAATATGATTGGATATTAATTGTAAAACAATCAAGGGACATTCACACATATTCTAGTAAAAACAACACCAATGAATTGGATGTTTATCTCAACAAATCGAGATTGAGTAAAAATTACTCTTATCAAGTTCATACCGATGACATGAGATTTTATCAATGGAGTTATTATGTGTATAAATAGTATATCCACAGAAAGGAGAGTGGAAATTATGACATAATCAAATGAAAAGTGATTCCACACAAAATCTTAGAGTAAAATAATCAATGAAGTATGCGTAAAGCCGAATGAGTGGAAATTGAAATTTCAAATTCCCTTATTGATTTGGTAACATACAAGACATACACCCATGAAAGAAGGATCATACAATGATGATGTAAATATAAATTAATTAAAGTATATTACACAATGAATACAAACATGGGCAGTACACACACCATATGTTATAAATAAGTGGTGAACAATGGAATTCTCACGGAATTAAAAGTGAGATAAGAAACCCCTTACCTTGTAATTTTCCTTGGTAGGGGGTAGGTTAACCTCCTGTATAATGTTGAAATAATTTTTATTAAATTATTCACGAATCATATACATTAATATGGTATCATATATGATCTTTTAACATTGCTTTGTTAATAATATCTTAGAATTATCATCGTTTCATGTGTTAATTTACTCGTTTTCTTTTATATGTTTTGTTATGTAAGTCGTGTTTTTCATGGATAGGTTGTATCTTATTCATATACAGAATGATATAAATTCCTTAAACATTATTTTTAAATCTTAAAATGATAATTATACTTGAAAGGATACGATAGATAATGAATCTCATCACGTTCGTGGAGACGGTAGTCCGTACGTACGCACGAGCGACAATATCATTCTTTTGATATTAAAATAATATATAATTGGATGGTATATAATATATACAGAATCATTATAATGTTATATTTAATATTTTCATGATTTACACATCATTATTATACCCACCCAAATAATAATAATATATTGAATAACAATTACACCATGACGTGGAGACGGTAAGCCGTACGTACACACGTATGGTGACATGTTATTCAAAGGGTGGATAGAATACTGAATATGGTTGTACCGTATATATAATAACATCACATTATATATAATATACTTGTGTTATTATTTTAGAATGGTAACAACAAATAAAAAAAAAGTGGAATAAGAAAGGAACTTGAAAAGGGGTGGTGAACACATTACCTCTTCTTCAGGTTCTTCCATTTGATTTGATCAAAAGGGCTCCTTAGGATGGATTTTTGATCAAACTAAAGCCTTTAGGCTATAGTGAGGGAATTTTAGAGAGTATTTGGGTAGGGTTTGGCCGAACCAAAAGGCTTTGATGGTGTGAAGAAATGAGAAGGAGGAGTGGCCTTTTATAAGAGGGGTGAGGGGCACCTATGGAAAATCTAGAAATATTAATTTATAATAAATTCATATTCGGTTTATAATGGATCCAAAGTTTATTTTTTAAAGTTTAAGGTGGGCCTATGTCGAAACCCATTAAAATAATAGAATTTAGACAGTTTTGTGTCATTATATTAACCTTATCTTTTAGTTTTAACTCTTAGTTAATTAGTTTGACATTACCATGTCACATTGTATTTTTATATTATATAGTTAATAAACTTACTATGTACATCCAAGAGACCCCCAAGTGGTCCATTAAGGATATACCTATCATGATATAAGTCTCTTGGCTGAACCTTAGATTTTTAAGAATTTAATATCCATTAATAATATAATATTTGTTTTAAAAACACTTTTATGTCAATTTTGGAACTATTCAATAGTTGATTTTTTTAAAACTCATAAAATAGTTATTACCTCGAAAAAAGTTAATTAAATCCTTTATAACATGTCATATTAACCTAGATAATTAGTTTAATTCATTAAAAGTCTCAAATTATATTTATTTGGGTATTTATAATATCAATTATTTTAATTTTTCTATATTATGGTAATTTCTGCATAATCATTGTGTCATACATAAACTAACTTATTTAATGTCTAAAAAATGTAAATAAAATATAATTATGTAGGAAATTGTTTTAGATTTCTAATTAATATTTATAGTCTAAAATCCAACATATATAACCCTATGTAAAAATTTTTTTCTAAAAGATATATGGTTTTGTCATTTTTGTAATTACTTTAACTTAATTAATATAAAGTGTCATTATCACTTACAAGTGAATCCATGGGGTCCCAAAATCGTCCCAAAGATTCCCATGGTCGGCCATGTATCAACCAATAGGGTTAAGACACGTTTTAGGGTAATTTATGGTTATTATAATATTATTTATTTACCCTTATTTACCGGATTTACCCTTTTACCGTGGTAAATAAAATATTTACCGAAGTAATTATTCAAAATAAAAGATACCTATTTACACAATTTGGAGATCCTGATTCCAAATATGGAATCTATTCTTCCAAATTTAATACACAGAAGTGGCAGAAATTAATTTAAAATTAATTCCCGCTGTTAAAACAAAAAGCGTGTTTTTAAGAAATAATAACTATCAAAAGATTGATAGTTGTTTATGTTCAGTTTAAATGTGAAATTATGTTCAATGACCCACATTGTATTACATGGTAAAAATATTATTTAAATATAATTTAAAACCACTAAAATTCATAATTTATCACTATTAATTATTTCGATTAAAAAGTAGTTTTTAATTAAAATTTAGTAATTTTTTTACTATTCATCAAAATATAAAAGTTATCCAAAAAGTAACAAAATTTCACCCTAGGCTAATTTCGTTATTCCGAATCCAAAAATGAAGTATATTTTATAAAATTCAAAACTTAAAAGTTTCCTTTATTAATTTAAAATTGATTCCCACTTTCAAAACCAAAAGGCGTATTTTTTAGAAATAATAACTATCAAATGATTGACACTTGTTTCTGTCCAATTTCAAGATGAAATTACTTAAAATGACCATAATTGGATTAAATAGTAAAAATATAATCTATTTATACTTCCTAACCAATAAAATTTATAATTTAACAATATATATTAGTTTGATTAAAAAAGCTATTTTCAGTTAAAATATAGTATTTTTCACTATTCACCCAAATATGAAAGTAATCAGAAAGACACCAAAACATTATTCATAATAAATTCTTATGTCCCGATTCTAAATAATAATTTCATTTTTTCAAATTGAATATATAAAAGTTTCAAATATTGGTTTTAAAAAGGCTTCGCCATTAAAAGGCGGTAAAAAATTTTTTTAAAAAAAAATACTTCTTTTATCTGAAAAAAATTAATTTGTTCATAAATCATGTCTTAGAAACTCATAATATGGATTAAAATTATAAGGATAATATAATATTTAAAATTTAGTTAATACTATTCATGACCTCTTTTGAATGGCTAGTTTGGTAAGTCGTGGGGTACTTGAACTCAGTGTTGCGTACAACACACGCTATTGTATTATTCAAAGAGAAGTGTACCGTGGAAGATTGGGGTGTTACATCCACCCCTCCTTCAATAAATTGCGTCCTCGCAATTTTAAAAATTGGGCCTAAGAATGTAAAGTCCCACATCGGAAAAAGATTCAATAAAACTATCACTTTAAAAGAAAGAAAGAGAGGTATAAAGGTCAACCAAGATAACCCATACTCGGATTCCATGTAGGAAAACATGGATATAGATGATAAACTATGTTTCATGTTCTGATGGATAGGGATTGAAATCATGATCAGGAGAAAGTTAACAATAAGAAAACCACAAACTTGTGTTGGGACAAACAACCATTAGTCTCCTAGTAGGAAATTAAATGAACAACATTTTTTTTTGTTTTAAGTTACATTATATAAGGATGAGGAATTCATTTATGATATTGGCTAAGAATATAAAGATATATACTTACATTTTAAGTAGAGTTTCATTCTTTAATAAATTTCCACTACTAACTCATTTTTTTTAAATGATGAGTATTCAAGAAGACTTGGTCACACTGGAAGAGCTAGATTAAACTTCTATAGAATCACATGATCCATGCAGGATGAACTATATATTTACCTTGTCTTTAGAGATTAATTAATACCAAAATGGTTAGAACAAGATCTACTGATCCCCCCAAAGGATATTCTTGGATAGAAATAAACACTAATCTTAATTTCAAAAATTAAACCAACAATACCCCAAAGTTAAAGAAATACCATTCAATAATAAATTGTCCTTAATATCCTTCAATATAATAAAAACTAATATTGAAAACCAAAACTTATTAAGATTGTAGTCTTTCACATTAAATTGTATCTCCAAATGAAATTAATTACTCTTAAAGTCACATACTTAAAAGTAATTAACCTAATCATTTCCAGAAATAACCCAAATCATTATAAATCCACAATAAAAACATAGATAAAAATCCACCATTACTCCTCAAATGAAATCCCATAATATTCTATTTTCCTTGTGCATATAGTGTTCACACCAAAGCGAACAACTTCCAAAATAACATTTATCACTTAATCACCAAATCATTTTCCTATACTAAGGGTATTAATTTGAGAAGACATAAGATCCCAAATCAAATTATTATTGATCAATAAAATCATTTAACTAAAAATAATAGTCACACTAACCAGGGACTTCACGTAGTCCAGTGGTAGGCGATAAATCCAAATCGCACTTTGGTTGTGGGTTCGATTCCCACTGCTTTGTCCGACGCGACGGGTTGTCACACGGTCTACGTGTTTTCCTTTTTCAAAAACTATATTTTATAACATTACCAAAATGAGATAAATTCCTCAAAATAACTATAACATAATTTAACCACAAATGTTATCTCATAACTTGCATTTTCATCCCAAAATATAATAATTTGTAATTTCCTCAAACCCAATGATCATATAAACCCAAATGGTTATTTATAACTATATCCACAATAGAAAAGATAATTCTTCCATAAATATCATTCTCACATGGAAAACGTTGGGGTTACAAATACAAGAGAAAATTATTCCAAAGTAAACCCTTCAACAGGGATCACTAATAATTTTTAAACATTTATACAACCATTTATTTCCACATAGATTCTTCTCTGACCAAGAAAATATCTTATAGAATAGGACATTCACTCGGGTAATGGTTAGGTCCCCTATATTTATAGAAAATGATTGTAAATGGATTCTTGGGACCATTTTTATCTTCTTCCATAGTACTCTTCATTTTTCTTCGGCAATTCTTCACTTTATGTCCTTCCTTATCACATGTAAATCATTTCTTTGTCCCATTGAGACACTTTCCTGGGTGTCTCCTTCCATATTTACTGCACGATGGAAATTTAGGATTTCTTTCTCCACGGTCTCCACTACTGGATCTCTTATCATTTTTCACCATTCTCTTCTTTGTTGATTCTGGAAATTGGTTAATATATATATTGTTGATTATATTTTTGGAAAACTGATTTGGCATAAATATGATATCTTTTACACCTATCAACATTCCATTTTGTTTCTCATTTCCACCACCGTTCCCACCTTGTACATCATTCTCAAAGTCACTATGACTTCCTTGGAATCTATCCATCGAGTAAAACCAGAAATCATTGTGTGAGTAACAGTAGTCATAAAATCATTTCGAGATTAACATGTCACCATATTTTCAATTTGAAACATATTAGGATTAACCAAGGTATTTTACTCTCATCTTATATATATATTACTTCAAATTGGTTTGTAAAGAAAATGTAAATTATCCTAAGCATATCCCACGGTAGTGTCATAACCAAGAGTGCAGCAAGGCCCGTTGTCGTGCACCAGTTCCCGTTCGAGTCGAGCTCAAATCGGTGTTTTCAGGTTTTACCCCTAGGTACATCTCTGCCAGAGATGCCTCTACCTGCTCGTATCCAGATAGGGATGTATTGCTCAGAAAACTCACAAAATCTCTACAATACCAAAATTCTAGGAAGTTCTTTTATACTAATCCTCAAAGTTCATCTTAGGTCTACATGCTCTAATCAGAGTTTAACTAAATCTAGCTTCCAAGGTTTGTACTAAACTTCCTCTGATACCAACTGTAACGCCCCGACCCTAGTTACCCAGAGTCGGTGCATTATTACATAACATTGGCATGATCACAAGAAAGATCAAGTCTCAAAAGACCGATTAGTTTAGTAGATTTGGAAACACTAGATACATTAATAAAGTTTTACATTACATCAAAAAAACATCTTGTATTCATATCCCCTCATACTATCCCTGCAGGTCATTCATAAATTACTTCTTCATAATCCTGGGAAAAATAAAAAAAATTTGAAAGGGGTGAGCTCAGATGCTCAGTAAGGATAACATTATAGAAGAAGCTTTCATAGATAAGTATAAACACTTAAGGCAATTTATAACTAAAACAAAAGCCTTTTAAACTTGAACTTCAGCATAAAATGGAAAAGATAAAATGATATAATGCCATTTACTTATTCACATGGATATTCTATTAGTCGAATGATAACATGAAATATCAATAACCACTTTCAAAATGATGGAATTCATAATGCCAGACTATCATAACCACATAGCCAAGGCCTCGTTCTAAGACTACAAATAAGATTTTGCCAAGGCCTTGTTCCAAGACACTAGTTTGTCTCATGAGACCTACCGATGCATCGAGGAGCTATAGCGGGCTCCACCTGTCACATATTAAGTCCAATGCATTCCTCATATGAACAGTTTTAAACATAACATAAACATTCGTATTAAAACTAGCATACGAAATGTCAATACTTTAACCAGAAACCATGAATGGTATAAAAATAGCACATCCACAGTCAAACATAACTCATTCGATACAATATGGAATATTGTATTGTATCACATTAACCTCAATCAATAATAATGAAGTATGTTGACATAGATTAAAATAATCATCAAAACTATTTGAGAGAAATATCCCCCTTTTTCTTGAAATCATTTAAAATCTACACTATTTGTCAAGGAGCCGTTTAAAAATTGATTTTTGAATCAAAGTGTCACATACCACTTTGAAACTTTCAAATTGAGTTTTAATTTTAAAACTTTAATGTCCATATAAATAAATCATTAAACCATTTTTTAAAACATGAACATTAATGATCAAGATTTAGAAGAATAGGTCTTTAAAACATTTAAACATTGTATTTTAGTTAGAATTTCTAACCAAAAAGAGAGACACTTGAATACAAATAATTGAGGTAATAAAAACTTTGTAATATCATGAGAATAAATGGATTCATGATATTCTATGTCAAAGTACATTTTATACACCACATAAAAGTGATTTGGTGTATAAAAACAAAGAAGTCTCAATGGAATGTAAATTGAGATGAAATCTCTCATAAAGGTCGTATCCTTAGGTTAAGGATAAATCAACGACATAATTATGTTTGACAAATATAAATACACTAAATATGATTGGATATAATGTGTAAAATAATCAAGGGACATTCACACATATTCTATTAAAAACATCACCAATGAATTGGATGTTTATCTCAACAAATCGAGATTGAGTAAAAATTACTCTTATCAAGTTCATACCGATGAATTGAGAATTTATCAATAGAGTGATTATGTGTATAAAATGTATATCCATAGAATGAAGAGTGGAAATTATGACATAATCAAATGAATAGTGATTCCACACATAATCTTAGAGTAAAATAATCAATGAAGTATGCGTAAAGCCGAATGAGTGGAAATTGTAATTTCAAATTCCCTTATTGATTTGGTAACATACAAAACATACACCCATGAAATAAGGATCATACAATGATGATGTAAATATACATGAATTAAAGTATATTACATAATGAATACAAACATGGGCAGTACACACACCATATGTAAGTAATAAGTGGTGAACAATGGAATTCTCACGGAATTAAAAGTGAGATAAGAAACCCCTTACCGTGTAATTTTCCTTGGTTGGGGGTAGGTTAACCTCTTGTATAATGTTGAAATAATTTTTATTAAATTATTCACGAATCATATACATTAATATGATATCATATATGATCTTTTAACATTTCTTTGCTAATAATATCATAGAATTATCGTCGTTTCAGGTGTTAACTTACTCGTTTTCTTTTATATGTTTTGTTACGTAAGCCATGTTTGTCAGGGATAGGTTGTATCTTATTCATATCCAGAATGATATAAATTCCTTAAACATTATTTTTAAATCATCAAATGATAATTATACTTGAAATGATACGATAGAGAATGAATCTCATCGCGTTCATGGAGACGGTAGTCTTTACGTACGCACGAGCGACAATATCATTCTTTTGATATTAAAATTATATATAATTGGATGGTATATCATATATAAAGAATAATTATCATGTTATATTTAATATTTTCATGATTTACACATCATTATTATACCCACCGAAATAATAATAATATATTGAATAACAATTACACCACGACGTGGAGATAGAAAGTCGTACGTACGCACGTATGGTGACATGTTATTCAAAGGGTGGTTAGAATATTGAATATGGTTTTACCATATTTATAATAACATCACTGTATATATAAGATACTGGAGTTATTATTGTATAATGGTAACAATAAATAAAAAAGAAGTCGAATAAGAAAGAAACTTGAAAAGGGGTTGTGAGAACATTACGTCTTCTTCGGGTTCTTCCTTTTGATTTGATCAAAAGGGCTCCTTAGGTTGGATTTTTTTATCAAAATAAGGCCTCTAGGTTGTTGTGAGGGAATTTGAGAGAGTATGTGGGCAGGTTTTGGCCGAACCAAAAGGCTTTGAACGTGTGATGAAATGAGAAGGAGGAGTGGCCTTTTATAAGAGGGGTGAGGGGCACCTAGGGAAAAGCAAGAAATATTAATTTATAATAAATTCATATTAGGTTTATCATGGCTCCAAAGTTTATTATTTAAAGTTTAAAGTGGGAATAGGTCGAAATCCATTCAAAAAATTGAATTTAGACAGGTTTGGGTCATTATATTAACCTTATCGTTTAGTTTTAACTCTTAGTTAATTAGTTTGACATTACCATGTCACTTTGTATTTTTATATTATATAGTTAATAAACATACTATATACATCCAAGCAACCCCCAAGTGTTCCATTAAGGATATAACTATCATGATATAAGTATCTTGGACGATCCTTATATTTATAAGAATTTAATATCAATTAATAATATAATATTTGTTTTAAAAACTCTTTTATGTAAATTTTGACACTATTTAGTAGTTGATTTTTGTAAAACTCATAACAGAATTATTACTTCTAAAACAGTTAATTAAATCATTAATAACACGTCATATTAACCTATAAAATTAGTGTAATTCATTAAAAGTCTTAAATTATATATATTTGGGTATTTATAATATCAATTATTTTAATTTTTCACTATTATGGTAATTTCTGCATCATCATTATGTCATAAATAAACTAAATTATTTAATATCTAGAAAATGTAAATAAAATATAATTATGTAGGAAATCTTTTTAGATTTCTAATGAATATTTATAGTCTAAATTACAACATATATAACCCTATGCAAAAATTGTTTTCCTAAAAGATATATGGTTTTGTCATTTTTGTAATTACATTAACTTAATTAATATAAAGTGTCATTATCACTTAAAAGTGGATCCATGGGGTCCCAAAATCGTCCCAAAGATTCCCATGGTCGGCCATGTATCAACCAATAGGGATAAGACATGTTTTAGGGTAATTTAATATTATTATAATATTATTTATTTACCCTTATTTACCGGATTTACCCTTTAACCATGGTAAATAAAATATTTACCGAAGTAATTATTAAAATAAAAGTTACCTATTTACACAATTTGAAAATCCTGATTCCAAATATGGAATATATGTTTCCAAATTTAATACACAGAAGTGGGAGAAATTAATTTGAAATTAATTCCCGTTGTTAAAACAAAAAAGCGTGTTTTTAAGAAATAATAACTATCAAAAGATTGACAGTTATTTATGTTTGGTTTAAATGTGAAATTATGTTCAATGACCCACATTGTATTACATGGTAAAAATATATTTTAAATATAATTTAAAACCACTAAAATTCATAATTTATCACTATTAATTATTTCGATTAAAAAATTTGTTTTTAATTAAAATTTAATAATTTTTTTTACTATTCATCAAAATATAAAAGTTATCCGAAAAGTACCAAAATTTCACCCTAGGATAATTTCGTTATTATGAATCCAAAAATAAAGTCTATTTTACCAAATTCAAAACATAAAAGTTGCATTTATTAATTTAAAATTGATTCCCACTTTCGAAACCAAAAGGCGTATTTTTTAGAAATAATAACTATCAAAGGTTTGACACTTGTTTATGTCCAATTTCAAAGTGAAATTACTTAAAATTACCATAATTGGATTAAATAGTAAAAATATAATCTATTTATACTTCCAAACCAATAAAATTTATAATTTAACAATATAAATAATTTTGATTAAAAAAGCTGTTTTCAGTTAAAATATAGTATTTTTCACTATTCACCCAAATATGAAAGTTATCAGAAAGACACCAAAACATTATTGATACTAAATTCATATTTCCTAATTCTAAAGAATAATTTCATTTGGTCAAATTGAATATATAAAAGTTTCAAATACTGGTTTTAAAAAGGCTTCGCCATTAAAAGGCGATAAAATTTCATTTTTTTGAGAAAAAATCTTCTTTTATCTGAAAAAATGATTTTGTTCATAAATCATGTCTTAGAAACTCATTATATGGATTAAAATTATAAGGATAATTTAATATTAAAAATTTAGTTAAAACTATTCATGACCTCTTTTGAACGGCTAGTTTGGTAAGTTGTCGGGTACTTGAACTCAATGTTGCGTACAACACACGCTATTGTATTATTCAAAGGGAAGTGTACCGTAGAATATTGGGGTGTTACATGTTGTATTTTCATTTCAGGATTTCTAATTTTGTACCTAATATTCAAAATACACCTAACTTAATGGTACATGGTTTGTATTTGTTGAATAATAATGCATAAAATCATGTAATAATATGTGTAAAATACAAGGGTGGATATAGTTAGTATTATAACTTTGTATAGTTATTTTTGGATATTGGGACAAGAAAAATTTAGTAATAACCCTATGAATAATTGTATCCCCATGAATACTTATATTTCCAATGATAAGGTGGATTTCAAATTAGGTAATCACATGTTAGGATATAATATTCATTTAAAATTTTATCCTACTATGTTAAAAGATTATTTTTTATATGCTTATTAACTAAATATTAAATCCCCTTAATTGTACTTTATTTTTCCTAGTCAATGGATACAAAATGAGAACCTATTACAATACTCAATGTGATAGGAAATTTGATTATGTTCCTAATGAAATGTCATATGTGAATGGAATGATAGATCATAACTTCATGACAGTACTTGCACAATTGGATCATGTTGGGAATAAAAACATAAATCATGTTGAATTCACTACTTCTCCTAATAACGATCCAGTTTTGATCAAATCCTTTATGTGAACAAGTCCCCCTATCGTTATTGGATCATCTCATCCCCTTATAAAAAAATAATCGATTAACTCTGTTGATAATATATTCCTTTCCCTTAAATTCTCAAAAGTGGAGAAAGTGATGATGTCAGTCTATCGTTTTGATGGGGGAAGATGATCAGTGGTGAAAAATGGAAATAAACAAAAATTCTAAAGAGGAAATTGATTCCATTTAATGGGAAGTATTCAATAAATTCTTTCACCCAAACTCACCATCTTAAGATGAAGAGGGAGTTCCTTAGGTTGAATCAAAACTAATATGGGTCTTTTAGGGCATATGAGAACAACATTTCAAGGTATTCATGATATTCATATGGATTTTTCATGAACACTAAAAGCCAGATGGATCACATATTTATAAATATAAATATAATTTTATGAATGTAATTGATTATTCAAAACTTTAATAGTTATGAGGAGATTGTTCTTTATTACATTATGGTTGATATGGTGATTGGAGACTCTATGTGGTCTCATGAGATCAATGATAAAAAATGAAAAATTAATATTGACAAGGGAGGTTTAAAAAATAAACCCCATTATAGAAAGAAAACCAGAAATCCCACTCTTATAAGTGTAGTAAGAATCATCTCAGAAACTATCTAAAGGGAGATATGATGCTCAAAAAATGTAAAAGAGTGGGAAATCAAGATAGTAATTACAAAAGGGATGTAAATAATCCCTCAAAATGTGGAAGGAGAATGGATGGTTAAAACCAACACTCATCTTGTAGTGATGTGCTTCAAATTCAAGGAAGATCAAAATTATGTGAGCCAATTCCTTAAGACATGGTTTGTGAGAGGTAATAAAAAACAACCTACAAGGTATCATAGAAGAAAATACCTTATCTCTATAGCTGAGGTTGAGTCCAAAAATAAAGTGTTGAGAGGTACGATGGTAATTTATTCAAGAATAAAAAATATATTATTTGATTTTGGATCAATATATATTAAATAATATAATTTTTTTTTGGAAAAACAACTCAACACCACCTCAAAATGTGATGGTTTATTTATCTATGAGAACAGAAAATGGGGAAATTACTTCTTCTAATTCATATAACTCACCCCCAGTTAATTTATGACAACTGAACCATCCATTAAATAAAATATTAAATCATTTAGTTTGGTTAAATTCTATATTGGTCATAGATTTGTTATTGATTCATGCCTATCATATGGAGTTTTCAAAAGAAATTATAATTTTTTCTAGTGTAGAATAGTGGTTAACCAGGGTTGTCTCACTTTTGGACCTACTCAATTTGGTCACTCACTAATTCAAAATCACCTAAATATTTTTTTTTTGTATTTTAATTAATTTATTATAAAAATATTTTATCATTTTAGGTTTTAAATATTTAAATCAATGATAAGAAAAATGTTAATTTAAACTGACATAAAATTATAAACAGAATGGGTTAAAGAGAAAAAATGAATGTTTTTGGGATTCTTTTTAGGGTTCAATCATTATTCAACTTTTTTAGATTTTGTTTTGATAATTCAAAAATGAAATATCATGTTTCAACTACTATTCTTTATCTAGAAATTGTGGAAATCATTGAATGCCTAACAAATCTCAATTCCACACCCTTCTTTAATCAAACTGGATGAGACGCCTTAGTAAAGGACGCTCCATCTTCTAGGACCTGGCTCTATCAATGTTGTTTCATACATTGATTCTTTAAAATACATCATGTGATGAACTAACGAATTGAGAGAGGGAAAAGTGATATAAATAAAGGAATAGAAATAAATTGAGTTGTATGTCCTGGTGAGTAGACAAAATATCAGATATATTCACCTCACCATTTATGTCACTAAATTTACTAAAATCATAAAAATAAAATTTAAGAAAAAATAAATAATTCCTTGAACTCCCCCTTGTCCACGACTTGGGATCAACCTCTCATTTTTTTTAGTAAGAGATCAAAATAGTGGATGTGGGAATAAGAGAATTAGAAGAGAGGTATAATTAAGGAATGAATTATGTAAAATGAATGGAGGTGAGGGATAAAGTTAACAAAAATGAAAATGTAAGAATTGGGATGAAAAAGAGATAGAAAAAGTAAAATAAAATATTAAAATAAAATAAAATAAATTTACTTTTTAATTTACAAATAAATTTTAAATAATAATAATAATAACTATTATTATTAAAAATAATTTAATTGACAAAGAAAAATAAGAAAATAAGGAAAATAACTTTAACCAAATAATTTTGAAAATATATTAATATTAATATTAATATTAATATTAATAATTTTTTTTATTTTTAAATAGAAATAAGGCGAAATAAAAGAAGAGAAGAAGAAGAATAAAGTAAAGGAGAAAAATTATAAAAAATTTCTTACTTTAATGCAATTAAAATACAATAAAATTACTGTTTAAAAATGAAAAATTAGTCAAAAATTAAATAAAAGAAATAAAGAGATATAAATGAATAAGAACATGGGATATTAATAGAGAATTGAAGAACCCTATTATAGATCTAATTTTTGGTGTCGAATGATTTAATGTCAAAGAGGCAAGGCTTATTTATGTAGGCAAGGGTGTGGCAGATCCTTAACAATATTAAAGGATCCCTCAAATCTAGAAGGAGATCTTGGGGGATTTAAATCACCCCAATACAAGACTTAAATGAAGAATCTATGTGTAATGAATGTAGAATTAAATTACATGACCGAACTAGATTAGTTATTCTTTAGTGTGGATGAATTTATACCAACACCCTTGGTGAGGTGTCAGTGGTGAGAAGGTATCTAGTGAGAATGTCATAGTGGTTAGTGGATCTCAAATAGTAGAAAATAATGGGGTTGATCATATATTGTTCCATATAGTAGGTGGTACCAATGGGGGTGTCCAAGCTATGGAGAATGGAGGGGAAGAGGCGACTGCATGCATGCGGCGGTGCTAAATGACGGTGGATAGTAATTTGGTGAAGTGAGAGTGGCGTCTGAAGATTCTATGTGATAGTTCCATGGGGGTATCATGAATTTGGTGGTGCATGTAATAGTATTATGCATGTTGTGCGTACATGAATGTGGTTGCGGAACACATGTGGTTGTAGGGAGCAGTGAGTGGTGGTGCATGCATGGGGTGGAGGCAAGAAGAGATCAACGAGTTGTGGTGAATGCATGGTGTGTTTTCGAGGGGTGACCGGTGGTGTATGCAAGGGAAGCGGCGATCACCGGTGTATTCTTGGGGTGGTGGAGAGCGATGAGCGATGATGAATGCATGGGGTGGAGGTGAGTGGTGTGGGGCGGTGGATGCATGGCAAGGCGGCGAGTGGACAACGACAGTGTAGGCATGGGGTGGAAGCAAGTGGAAAGTGATAGTGCACACATAGGATGGTTGTGAGTGGTGGTGTAGGCCTGTGTTTATGGAGAGCGGCAGTGCACGCATGAGGAGGTGGAGTGCAGCGATGCATGCATGCGGTGGTAGTGAGCCTGCTGGCATATAGTTATTTAAAAATCATTAAACGATTTTGAAATATTTGATACCATAATCAAGTTGTAAAAATAAATTCCACAAAATAAAACCAATAAATTTTCATATTTATTAAACTGATTTTGATTAGAATCATCATAAATTTTCACATTTAATTTAAGAATTTAATTTAAAGGGTTTTAACAATGAAAATCACCCAAAACAAGGGAAATCTGGATAAAAATTAATACATTATTTGGGTCTATCAAATTCCCCCACAATTAATCCATGATTGTCCTTGATCATAAAATCAAAACAAAATGTTAAATATGGAAACAATTGTTATCAATATTCAAATTTCAATGGAATAAAATAAAATTATCATAAATGTCAAATCATATTTTAAAAAAATAATATAATATACCAATTCAATTTTTCAATTTTATAATAAATATTCACTTTATTTATTTTAATTTCACCTATGAAAAATGATCAGACATATCCATTAATTCATTCATTTTCCTCAATTAAATATTATTGAACATTCCAAATCATTATTTACCCCAACTGAATCTTTCCACACATCTCTCATGATAACATTCAAGTAGAGTTATGTTAATCTAAGGATAATTTTCTCCTTAACCATAGGCTTGTAAAATAACTAAATTTACTACATTGAAAATATAATAGACACATAAAATCATGACAGATATTAGTTAAGGTTCAAATGTATCTAAGGGTAATGGGTTGAAGGAAATGATGTTTTGAAAATAAATCTCATTAATTAGGATTAACTCTTCAAGAATAAAGAATTATATTTAAAGTAAAACAGTATAACGAAAATATCCCCTTTAAATTTTAATAACTCCAAACATCCCCAAAACTCCAAGAAATAATAATGATCAAATTTAATAATAATGAATGATTTTTACCTCTCTTTAAAATATTAATCTACTTTTATAACTTATTTTATATTTAAATAACAATTTTGTTTTATATTTTTTTTAATCTTATGATATTAATAAACCTCACATCCACTTCGTAACCACGTATGATAAAAATAATAGGTATAGTAATGGTGATTATTGGTTTACCTAAATCAGAAACCATTTTTATCATTTTTTGGATATTTTTTTATATTATATTTTTTACATTCAAGAGGGGGAAAATATCGTACAATGAATGATTCTATAATTTTGTAAAATACCCAAAATAAGAAACCCATCACTTATTCCAAAAAAAAAATAAATCATCCCATTCACAGTGATTAAAATTACCCCACATAATTCAATATAAAAATATCATGAAAATAATAAGAGGAGGGTAGAATTGGATAAAAATATCTTGAAACATGTCTCATTCCTCTAAAGGAAATATACGGTGTTTGTGGGATACATAAAGATATATGTAATAGTTGTTTTATGTTAAGTGGTCATCCAAAGAATCCTCAATTTTAATATACATGTTTTTTCATAGTCACAGCTTTGAAAATTTTAAATTCATGTTCTTGTAGGTAGAAGATTTCAATACCACATAAGATATATGCTTAAGATAAAATGGGAAGTGATTGGTCTAGAAATCCTCTCGTGAAAGGACACGTGATATTGGACTATAACTCAAGGAATGATTAATAATTACAATTCAATTCACATTAATTTCATATATTATTGTTTGACAAAGGATTATGAAATTTTATTTACATGAAAGAATATATTCCATTAAATCATGATTCCTCATTTTAATCTCCTTGATTCACTAAAATCATGTAATTTTCCATTTAAATCATTCAATTTCATAAAAATTTGAAATCTAAAATATGGCATCACATGTTTCCAAAAAAACTCATGTCTTCTAGAAAAGTCAATAAAAGAAAAAATCAAGTGTGGGCATTCACATTTATCTTTAAAACTAAAATCATGTTTTTGGTGAAAAATATATTGAATTTATAAGATAATAAGAAATTAAACCCATTTCCCATGGAGCTTGGTCCATCCCATTTATAATCTAAGGATTTAATTTGCCATCATGAACATATATAAGAGAATTACTCAATTATGAAAAATGATCATGTCATTACAGATAAAAAAGCTAAGATGAATTGAGCTTCATGTTGAACTAGATTCAAAGAAACGAAATTTAAATCGAAATTCTTAGAAGGAATATAAATATAAATTATGGTATGATCCTAAATTTGGGCCCTTAATTTTTACTTCCTCTAGAGGTTAGTGCCAGCTGTTATCAAAAATCAGATTTTCAATGAAGATTGTTTGATTTGGACAACCATATGTGGCTTTTATCAGCTTGTGATTAATCATTCTTGGTGAAAAATGATCCATGGATAGAGTACACCAGATCCTCCTCGTTCACAAAAAGGTATAGCTTGCATGGTGGGGGTATGATGATACATGAATCACCCTTCTCTATGGTTATTACATGTGCATACTCATTCTTCCCTTCTAGTTTTTTCATCATATTGGATGTATGTATTGATTAATCAAAGGGAGAAAATTCAGGTATAGCAAATTGAATAAAATTTGAATTTGAATTTTTAATAAGTAATTTCCCCATTTTTAAAATGAGAAGCCTCTTATATGATTTCTTCAGACCCTCCTACTTGAATATCTTGATGGGAATACTTATATGAAAGTTCATTAAATTCTGGGATTTCCATTTGTTCCATTGTAGTTTAAAGTACAATTTCTTCACTCATCTATAAGGAATAAAAACTATTTTCTAAATCTAAAACTCAAAACAATTGGGACTGATGCATAATTTAGTTTCAGTAAAACCTATAGAGATGGGGTTTGAGATATTATTTACTCACTATATAGGTTAATATTTAATATATTATTTAGTTTTAAGTGCCTCTTGGTGTATATTATTAGTGGATTGAGGTATGTAATCACACATCTCTATCTATACATCAAATTCCACCACATGGATGTTGTCTTCCACCACTGATGATGGCTCTTATTTTTTGCAGGGTTTGGGGTGATCATGAAGTTCCTCAAATTCATTCTAAAATTCATCCAGATCTTGTTGGTATCCCGAATATAGCACATTTTTCATGTCTTTCTCCTTTCCCACTTTAGGATAGATAAGTGGCTCATCTTCTGGTTATGGTTTTTGTGGAGGTTCTTTTGATGATGCTTGGAAGTATGTTGTTATCCAAACCATTTTTCCATGGATACCATGCATCTTTTTATCATGATCATTAATAACATACACGGGATTGTCTTTTTTCACTTTCTCCTATAAAAATTCTTTTGGAACTTCTTCAATGATATTGGGAGGAAATTAAGAGAACTATTTTTTTATTTTAGGCACTTCTTGATAGAATTTTCATAATCATTCCTAAAATTCACATAAATCCATGTCATATACTTAATCAACTAGTTTCTAGATGGTCTCTTTAAGATCATGGATGAGGTCCTTGAATTCTTCCTTTTTACAAAATTTGATTCATGCTCCTCTGACCATTCTAGCCTATAATGAATCACCTTCTTCTACAAACTAGGGTTCTTCATCTACTGGTTCTTGCACCTGACAATATTTTTTGTTCCATGAATAAAATAAAATTTTAGATGAAAACATCATGAAATAATTATTTTGTATAAAAAATATAAATGTATATCTAAAATGCAGAAGGAGGTTGTGTGATTGAAAATTTGACTAGATTCCCCAAAATAACTCTAGTCTTCACACACTTTTTTCATAGGGTGTGGTCAAAAGAAATTATAATTTTTCCTAGTAAATAATAGTGTCATCTCGCTTGAGGATCTTCTTGGTTTCTTCACTCACATATTCTAAATATCCTAAAAAATATTTTAATTCATTTTACTAATTTATGAAATTAATAATAAATATTTTTATATATTTAGTATTTAATGAAATTACATGAAAAATGAGAATTTAAACTGACATGAAATAATTAACATAATTGTTTAAAGAAATAAAGGACGTGGTTTTCTGTTTGGTTTTTAGGATCAATGATTATTATTATTTTTTTTATTTTAATTTGATAGTTCAAACTTGAAATCCCTTGTTTGATCTACTATTCTTTATTTAGAATTTGTGGAAATCATTGAATCCCTAAGGCACATGAGCCTCAGACCAGTTGGTGAGGACTCAGTAGGTGCATCCAAGAGGTCCAAGACCAAATCTAGTTAGATGAAAATTATTCAGGTATTATAGAAGTCACTAGAGTAGTCAATGAAGTAGTCATTATAGAATGAAATGTTCGGTACTGTAGAAACCTGAACTATTCATCCATCTGGCCCTTTGGGCTTCCGGTTTGGTCCTCGGGTCCTGTATGGCTTTGGGGCCACCCCATTCCTTTGGGTTATTTGATTCTAAAGGCCTTCAAGCCACCCTATGGCCGTAGGGCCACCCCAAGGCCTTCGAGCCACATGAATTACAGATGTACCAGTCATACTACAAGGGACAAGGCTTTAGAGGAGGATTCAGGTTAGGCACATTCATTAGAGCAGAGCTAATATAAATTGGAAGAATGAGAGGGTATGGATTTTCCATCAGAACTAGGCATGTGCTGCATTTCAAAGAAAAGCTAGCTGACCAGCCCTACAAAGGTGGAGTGCTGATATCATGAAATATGCTAGGGAGGAGCGGTTCCAAGTTTTCTTGTCATGTTGATTCCCTCTAATTACTATGGGTCATGTAATTGTCTCTATGACTTTGGGCCTTGTAAGGGTTCCACCTCTACCCTTGAAAAGTGTATTATCAAAAATAAAAAAAATGAAGGCCTTTGGGCCATTCTAATCTGATTTAATTCCTATGAAATATTTATTCCACATCCTCCATTAATCAATGTTGATGATACACCTTGGTCTATGATGTGTCATCTTCTAGGACCTATCTTTATCGATGTTGTTTCATTCATGAATTATTTGAACTCCATAGTGTAAATATATAACCAATGTAGAGAGGGAAAAGTGATGTAAACAAAGGAGCATATATAAATCATGAGGTATTTCATTGGTGGACATTCAAAAAATCATTGAAATTCACCTCACCATGCTTCTCAATAAATTTACTACAAACATAATAATAATATTTAAATAAAATTTATGAATTCCTTGACCTCCCCCTCAGCCAAGCCTCAGGATTAGCCTCTCATTTTCGAGTGTGAGAGATCACAATGGTGGAATTGGGAATAAGAGAAGAATAAAAGAGGTAGAATTTAAGAAAGAAAATTTTAAAATGAATGGAGGCGAGTGATTAAAATAATAAAAATAAAAATGAAAAAATTTGGAATGATAGAGAGTGAAAATAAATTAAAGAACAAAATAAAATAAAATAAAATAAATATATAATTTATAATTAAAAATTTTATTATTAAAATTTTTATTATTATTCAATTATTATAATTTATTGGAAAATGATTTCAAATTGAATATGAAGATGAGAAAGTAAAAAATAAGGAAAATAATTTAAAAACAATAATGCCAAAATGAAATTTATAATATTTAAACTAGTAAAAATAATAATAGTAGTAATTTTAAATTATTATTATTATAATAATTAAATAATAGGAAATAAAATATGAAAAGAAGAATAAATGGTGGATAAAAATTATAATAAAATACATGAATTTTATTTAATTAAAATAAATTAATTTTATAATTTTATAATAAAAAATAAAAAATATTTTAAATAAAATAAAAAATTTAAATAATAGAAGAATAATTGGGGAGAATACAAGAGCATGACAGTGGCCTCCTCAGAGATCTCCTTGACGGTGTTGATTGATGGTTTGGCAAGGATGTAGGCTCCTTTATATGCTCAAGGGAAAGTGGCATGACCATAATGGGATTCAATGATTCCTTAAATAAGGGAGATGATCTTGGGAGATTTAAATCACCCCATGTTCTATACTGAATGAAGGTTTATGTAGAATGAACCCGATAGAACTGGGTTATTCATTATCCAGTATATAAAAATTCACCCAAGGATCTTCTATGAGGTGTCAGCGGTGAGCAAGCGAAAAGTGGGATGGTAGCAATGGCCATTAGATCACGAATAGTTGTGAATTTTGAGATTCATTGTGAGTAGTTACATATAGAAGGTGGTATCAATGGAGTATACCGAGCTCTGAAGAATGGTGGGGAAGTAGTGACAACATGCATGCAGTGGCACTCGACGTAGGTGGACAATATAGGGTTTAAGGGAATGTGGTGTCTGATGATGCCATGTAGTGGTGCCATATGGGACACATGCATGCGATGAGTTCATGTGGTAGCAGCATGCATGTAGTTTCGGCATGCATACGATGGTTGCTTGCATGTGGTGGTGGAATTCATATGGTGCGGTTATATATGTGCTGGCAACATCCATGCAGTGGCATTATGCTTATGGTGTAGGAGATTAGAAATCCATGGTATAAGAATGGGGTGGAGACAAGTGGGGAGTGGTGATTCATGGATGGGGTGGCAGTGAGCGGCAGTGTATCCATGGTGTGGAGGTCAAAAGTGAGTAGAGGTGCATGAATGGGGTGGATGTGAGTGGCAGTGCATGCATGATGTGGAGGTGAGTGGTGAGAGGTGAGTAGAGGTGCATGCATGGGGTGGAGGTGAGTGGTAGTGCGTGAACATGTTGGCGGTGAGCAGTGAGCAGCAGTGTATGAATGCGGTGGAGGTGAGGGGTGGTGCATGCATGGGGTGGCAGTGAGTGGTGAACGGAAGTACATGCATGTGGGGCGGCAAACTGTAGTTCATGCTTGGGGTGGCAACGAACGATAAGAGGCAATGCATCCATGGGGTGGTGGTGAAAGGTGAGAAGCGGTGCATTCATGGGTTGGTGGAAATTGACAAGCATTGGTTGGAGAGAGTTAGTCCTTGCATGGTGTGGAAAATAGTCGAAATACATGCATTAGGTGGTGGCGAGTAGCTGTGCATGCATTGGGTGGTGGAAAGCAGTGAGTGATGGTGCATGCCTGGGGTGACAGCAAGCCTAGTGGCCTATTTTTTACACAAAAAGAATCAAAAGATTTAGAAACATTTCTAACCATAATTAATATTCTAAAATAAATTCCCAAAAATAAAACCTATAACTTTTAACTCTATATAAAATAATTTTGATTCCAATCATCATAAATTCCAACATTAGTTAAATATTTTTAATCTAATTATTTTATATTTGAAATTCAACCAAAAATGATAAAACAATTCAATAAAACTTTATACATTATTTTCGTCAATCAGCTGTCTTTATACAAAGCAATCATCAATTTCCATTAAAGGGAGATCACTCTTCACGTCTTGAGGCATCCTCTAATTCTATACCAGTGTGAGGTGAGGATGAATCTTCTTCGAAGACATCTTCTCAATTGTGGATATTATTGCCTTATGAGAAAACATAACCAACTTAAATTATTGAGACAAATGATAGGATAATGCTCGAGGACACACACATTGTGAGGGATGACACTAATGTGTTCCCCAATGAATTTTCTAATCTTCCTCTTTACCAAGATATTGAGTTCATCAATTGATCATATACCCAGATATCTACCTATATCAAAGACTCCTAAAAGGATGGACATCATTGAGTTGGATGAACTGAAGAGGTAGTTACATGATAATCTGGAGAATGGTTTTATAAGCCTGAGTACTTCATTGTGGGGTACACTAGTTCTCTTCATCATTAATAGTGATGGATCAATACATCCAAACATTCATTATTATTCACTGAATAAAATCAAGATCAATAATAAGTATCCCAAATCATAGATGGATGATGTTTTCAATTTACTGCATGGGGTCATGTATTTCCTTAACGTACATATTTGGTTAGGATATAACTAATTAAAGGTAGGGAGGGAGGTTATTCTCAAGATTGTATTATGAATGAGGTATGGACACTATGAGATCATAGACATTCCATTCAGAATAACTAATTTTCTAGAAATTTTCATAGACACAATGAATAGTTTCATTAGATATTTCATCAAAAACATTGTGGTAGTCTATATGTATGATATTATAAAATAATCCATGCGTGTGGAAGAACATGAGTATAATTTTTATATTTTTCTAAATAAATTTTACAGATATAAATTACATTAAAAATACTTTCAATGTTAGTTTTTGACGGATGGAGTATCATTATTGAAGAATGTTACCACTAGAAAAGGTGTATTTATGGATTCTTCTAAAAGAGATGAAATCTAGGAGTGGACCAAACCAACACATGTAATAGGGATATTTAGCTTCCCAGGTCAAGTTGGTTATTACTAATGATTTTTTTTAAATTATCATGATTATCAAAAACACCAACCAATCTGGAAAGGTAGCGATTATTTTTTTTCATGACCAGTGAATGTGAAGACAACATAAAAGTGTTGAAAAAGGGGCTTATCAGGGCACTAGTACATACACTACCAAAAACAGGGGAGCTCATTGTTTACACAACAATTTAAATAAGATATTAGGTTGTGTTGGTCGGAGTGGATACTCAAGAAGGGTGTGAATTGAGTTCTAATTAAAAACATTCTGTTAAAATATTTCTATTAAAACCTCCATTTTAAAAACAAGATAAACTGTAGTGAATTTGTAAATATGTAAAGGTTAAATTATATTCTCAAAAGATTGATGAGGTCTTAGTTAATTTAATCAGTGGATTAAATTAGCTTTTGAATCTAATCTACTGATTTACAAAAGTTTCAAACACTTTCTAATTTAACTATTAGTGTAACATTAAAATAGATTTTTATTTCAATGTAAATAGCAGCGGAATACAAAATATATATATAATATACTTTAAACTTAATCTAAGATGCACAAAAGATATAACCAAGAGGCTCAGTCTCAAGCTGAGACTTAGTCCTCTCAAACAATTTATATAAATTTGATCCACACCCTGGATTGGGGAAAAAACAACAGTACAGAGATTGTTCAGGTCCTAAGACCTCTACCACAGTTCTTAGTGGGAAAAACAAAAGAAATAGCTCTTAGGTTGTCCAGGTCATACATGACCTCTTCCACAACTCATAGTGGGATACAAGAAGGTATAGAAAGTTTGGTGTGAGGATTTAGTATCCTCCAGTTCAGCTCAGTAGATAATGTGTATCTAGAGTAGATAGATGTACACACACACTGCTTAGAATGTTAAGAAAAGGGATACAAGAGAAGAAATAATAGATTTTAGAAAGCTCTGTGTATTTGCAGATATGCTTTGGACTCTTTTTGATGTTGCAGATGGAAGTCATGTCCTTTCTGGTGAGGATGACTCAAAACAGAGTATCATTGTTCTTCTCAGCTGCAACTATTTAGACTTTTTCATATGAATTTCAGTAAGACACTGCTACTAGTCTTTGTGTTTGTTCTGGGTGGAAGATCTTCTTCATTATCTCAGATTTTTATAGGTGTTCTTCGATTTCCCCTTGTGTTTCCTGAGACTTCACAGATGTGCACCTTCTTTAGTGTATTTTCCTCTTTTCATTCAACTCTATATTTTTTACTGTAGATCTTCCTTTTTATTCCTTGAGATCTAGAAAAAACAATGATTACCTTTTTACAGGTTCGAGGTATGGTTTCCTAATATATAACTACTATCATTAAATAACATTTATTGCATTAAAAAAATAAAATATGGCCGTTGGAATTAAATAAGAGTTAATAGAAGTTCAAATAGTTTTCATGACTATCGGTGAGTCATGAGATTGGTAAGTCATTTGATCAGCATCAGTTTCGATAGGTCATTTGATCAGCATCGGTTTAGGAAGGTCATTTGATCAGAATCGGTTTCGGTAGGTCATTTTATTAGCATCAGTTATGGTAAGTAATTCGATCAGCATTGGTTTTAGTAGTTCATTTGATCAGCATGGGTTTCGGTAGGTCATTTGATCAGCATTGGATTCGGTAGGTCATTTGATCAGCATCGGTTTCGGTAGGTTATCAGTGCCACCGTTGTCATCAATGCGACCATTCTTCATTGGTGTAACCGTTATCATTAGTGTGAACATTCTCATTGGAGTGACCATTCTCATCAGTGCGTCAGTTCTCATCGGTGCGACCGTTCTCATCGGTGTGACCGTTCTCATCGGTTTTTACTAATGGTGAATCAAAAACATGGAATACGTACCAAGTGTCTGTTCAAACCAGAACACTTCCATGACAACATAAAAAATAAATAATAATATATAAACATATGTAAACATTATTTAACATATATAAACACATTTAGAACATAATGAATAGTTGACTAAATTTACTTATAAACAGAAATAACAATGCTTTGTAATTAATAAAATAACCATTTCACAGAGGGTTCAACAATCTCCCCCTTTTTGATAATCACAAATCTATGGCATAAAAGAAAGGATATGAAAGGATATAATATTCAGTATGCTCCCCCTATGTAAAAAAAATATATAACCAAAGATAATCAGATCATCATAGAATGTACCCGATCATAAACAAAGTGAGAGTATATCATCATAGCAGTAGTCATCATCTAAGTAGGTGTTGTTTCTCCCCCTTACATTATATAGTATGACTCTATCTGTATGCATGTTCTCCCCCTTTGGGATTATAAAAAAGAAAAAGAGAGAAGATAGAGAAAACAGAAGAAATTTCCACTGAAATATCCCCTGAAAACAAAGTGACATGAAAAGGAAACACATAAAAGACACCCTATCAAAAATGACAGGCATGGCTACTTCATGGGATGCAGAAGAGATTTTCCTTTAGCAGATGGAGGAATGGATGGTCCAGAGGGTGGCTTGGTGGAGGGTTGATCTAGCCAGAAGGAGAGAGGATGCAGGATTGCTCTGGCTAGAAATAGAGTTGGTGCTAAAGTCACATGTGGGTGAGTAGAAGATCTTGTTGAAAGAGGCTGCTGAACGACTGGACAAATATTAAAGAGATATTGAGAAACTGATAACTGACCTGGAGAAACATTGGATGGACTGATGGGCTCAGTAGTAGGGAAAAAATTTCCTTAGCTTGCACATGAAGATTGGGATTGAGCATATTGATAAAATCTTGAATGGCTTCACCAACATATTTGATGGCATTCTCATAATCATCTTTGTTATGTATGAAGCTCTCTAGAGTATAAGTAAATCTTTCAAATGGTGTTCCAGAGCCCTAAAATCTTGAGTGACTAGAGGAAGATTCAAATTTTCAGCCAGGACATTAAACCGAAGATTCAAATCATGATTGCTAAAGATTTTAGAGAAATTGTGATCCACTTTTTCTTTGATCTCTTTCTGTGACTTCGTAGCATCAGTCGAATAAAGCCTCATCATCTTGTGAATATGATTACTCTTTTCTTTCATCTTTTTCAATGATTTCAAATCCAAAATCTGTCCAAGTGCAGCTAACTCTTCTTTAGTAACATCCTTCAAAGCGTTGATCTCACGACCTGTAATCTTAGTAACTTTGGATGAGCTAGCTTGAGTAACATCCTAAGTTATCTCAGCCTTCACCTTTCTCAAATCAGACTTCTTTAGATGTTATATCAAATTTCTCATAACTTACATCATAGTAAAGATGGTTGATCTAAATTATCCTGATAGAGAAACTAAGTCATTGCCTAAATCCTTGATTGCATGATTTAATGAGGTAATGTGCATGACAATTAATTCACTAGTATTACACAGGTCTGGCTTGATATTAATTACTACTCTCTGAGTTATAGCATCCATAACAGTCTCAGATAAATTCGCATGAGCAGGAGTAGGAGAATGAGATAATTCCTCTTTCATTTTCTATCTAACTGTATGGAGAAACTCATCTCAAAATCTGTCTAAATCCTATTGAGAAGCTGAAGGACCGGGACTTTCTGTTGTCACTTGCAAATTCTCATAAACTAGTCTATCCTTAACTGAGAGGCTTTCCCTTCCTTTGTGCACCCCTTCTTCTTCTTCTTCTGAATAATCTAAAACAAGAATAGCAAAACCTGGGTGTTCTTCCCATGCAACATTACAAGAGGTATACTGGGGATTTACAAAATCATCTTTTCTAGAATTTTCATGTGAGATTTATTCACCTATGTCAATCTCTATCTGGATTGTTCTTTCAGCCTCAGAAACAGCTTCTTCAACTTGTTGTGGTTATGGATCATCTTGGATCACATTTTGATCATCTAGTGGTCTAGTAGCAGCATCATCATCACCACCATCATCATTATTTCCATCATCATCATCACCATCATTACCATCATCATCATCACAATTTTAATTTACATTATTAGTTACTGAAGTCTCATCAATACTATCTTTTCTACCAGATTCATAATCCTCAGAATTTGATTCATCAGTTTCAACTTCTTATTCATCACCTAGAAGAGGATCTGACTCTAGTAAGTTGAGAGGTGGAATAGCTAGTCCAAATTCAATTAATCTTTTCTTAGGTCTTACTGTAGCAGGATCACTCCTGTCATCAGGAGGTGACTCGGGCTCTTTTTCATTACCCACATCATCATCAGCCTCAGCCTCCCCTGTTCCTTTCATACCTGACTCTCCAATTTCCTTAGGAACTTCTGTCTCTTTTTCCTCGTCAGAATAAATCTCTTCTTCATCAGGTTTTAAACTGGGATCTCTCATCCCCTTTGGTCTCTTATGATGATTAGTAGGATTAAAGGAGTCATACAAACTTATCTTTATCCGCAACCCATGCCTTCTTCCATGGATTACAGTTGATTTTCATGCTTTTTTAGATGCCCTTGTTAATTAAAAAACTACTATTGGATTAGATACACTCATATCTATCTTCAACACAGCCCAAAAAAACATATCAGAGATTTTCTTAGAGTAGAACAAGGATGTAGCTTTCTTGGATGGCTTCACCATCTCATAAATATGGACAGTAAAATATCTAAAAAATTTATCTTCTCATCATTTAGCAATAAAAACAACAGGAAAACATCTTGATAATTCACAACAGCAAAATCCCCCTTTATGGGACAGATTTGGTGCTTAATAAATTTAAACAGAATTCTACTTTCACCATCTAACTCAACAGTCGTTATTCTTCTGGATTCTGAATTTCCAGTTAGCATCTCAAGAGAATGTTCATACAAAAAATATTCAATGTTAGGAGGAATGTTACCAGAATAATTTTCATGTCTCCCTTTATGAGTTACTCCCAAACACTCAACCCATTGCATTGAAGAAAAATATATTTTTTCCCTTTGACCACTGAAGATAGTCTTGCAGCTTCTACTCCATCCAATATAATAGTTAAGTTCAGATAAAAATCATGCAAAAGCATTGGGTAGTAGGCTCGGTCATTATTACAGAACATGTATTTCCATCCTTGTATCTCCAATACTTTTAAAAGAGTAGACTTACTGTTTAACACCCCTTTTAAACTCACTTACTTTTCCGTTGTGACCACCCAAGTCTCCAACTCCGAGTTCACTGACCTTTGAGCTATGCTGGTCGATTCTCCTCATTGGAGTTTCACAATAGTGGAACCTCCAGATTCCTTGCATTGTCACTTTTTCTTTTCCATTTGGAGTTTCAAGAAGCTTGAGAGGTTGAAAAGGGTCAAAGGATTTAAAAAGGTTTGAGAGTTTCAAGAGGTTCAAGTTTGAGAAAATGAAAGGTTCGGCGGGAGGTGAAGACTCAAAGTTCTTGAGAAAATAAATAGTCGAAGGTCATTAAATTAATCATTTAGGGTTACAATAATACATATAATATGGATAAATTAAAACAAAATCATTTTGATAAACACTAAAAGTGTTAAACACTGTAAGACACAAACAGTTGCAATGATCAGTTTCACTACTCGGTTTCACTAATCGGATTCACCGATAAATTTCACTGATCGGTTTCACTGATTGGTTTCACTGAAAGGTTTCACTGATCGAACATACCTAATTCTTACTTAATAAAATTTATCCTTTCAATGATCAATGTTTTGGTGAATATATCAGCTAATTGATGTTCAAAGTCAATTAATTATAGATAAATATCACCCTTTTGATAATGATCTCTCAAAAAGTGATGTTTGACATCAATGTGTTTGGTCCTAGAATGGGACACAAGATTCTTAGAGATGATAATTGCACTAGTGTTATCACAATTTATAGACACATGTCTAAATTGATATCCATAGTCTAATAAAGTGTGTTTCATCCATGAATATGTGCACAACAACTACCTGTAGCAATGTATTCTACATCAGCAGTAGACAATGAAACAGAATTCTGTTTCTTACTACACTAAGATACCAGGGACTTTCCCAAAAGATAACAGGTTCTAGATGTGCTCTTCCTATCTAACTTGCATCCGGGAAAGTCATCATCTGAATAACTCATTAAGTCAATGGATTTTCCATTTGGATAAAACAACCCTAAATTGGTTGTATGTTTAAGATATTTGAAAATCCTTTTAACAGCAAGTAAATGAGACTATTTAGTATTATCTTGAAATATTGCACACATACATACAATAAACATGATATCTGGTCGAATAGAAGTAAGGTAAAGTAAGCTTCCAATCATACCTCTATAATTGGTTTGATCAACTGGTTTCCCATTTTCATCATCATCCAACTTACAGGTAGTACTCATAGGTGTGTCACTTCCCTTATTATAGTCCAAACCAAAATGTTTCAAAAGATCCTTTGTATATTTACTTTGATTTAAATTAATACCATATTTCATTTGAAAAATTTGACAACTAAGAAAATACTTGAGTTCTCCCAGTAAACTCATTTTAAATTCATTTTTCATAATTTTTGAAAAATCAATACATAAATAATTTTTAGAATATCCAAATATAGTATCATCAACATAGATTTGTACAATCAAAATATCTTCATAAATTATTTTAATAAAAAGAGTGGGATCTACAATTCCTTTAGTAAAACCTTTAGAAATAAGAAAATTTGTAAGTCTATCATACCAAGATCTTGGTGCCTATTTTAAACCATAAAAAGCTTTATAAATATTAAAAACATGATTTTGAAAATGGGGGATTGTAAATCTAGATGGTTGTTCAACAAAGACATCATCAATTATAAAACCATTTAGAAAAGCACTTTTGACATCCAATTGATATAACTTGAATTTCAGATGAGTAGCATAGGAAAGTAAGATCCAAATGGCTTCTACTCTAGCTACAGGTGCAAAGGTTTCTTCATAGTCTATTCTTTCCTCTTGATTATACCCTTGTGCAACTAGCCTAGCTTTGTTTCTAACTATATTTCCAAATTTATCAACCTTGTTTCTAGAAACCCATTTAGTGCCTATGGTCATGGTGTACTTAGGTCTGTCAACTAATTCCCAGACTTTGTTTCTTTTAAATTGGTTTAACTCTTCTTGCATATCTAGTACCCAAAATTCATCATTGATTGCATCATTGATATTTTTAGGTTCTAGCTATGAAATAAAGGATTGATGTTCAACCAAAATTCTTAGAGAAGCTCTAGTCAGTGTCCCTCTATAAATATTACCAACAACAATATCTAAAGGATGATTATGTAGAATCCTAGTTGATCTAGTGAAGGTAGAACTAGAAATTTCATGTTCTTCTCTAGATTCGGATTCATCGGAATCAGGTTCTAGAATATTTCCAGAGTTGCTTTCCTTTTCAACAGGGTCACTATTTTTTTCATTAAGGTTCAGAACAGATAAATATTCTTCATGATTTTCAATATAAGGTTTAGGTTCATGTGAATATGTTTCATCAAATTTTATGTGAACAAATTCTTCCACACACTTGGTTCTCTTATTAAAGACACTATAGGCTATTATAGTTAATAAATAACCAAGATGAATTCCTTCATCACTTATGGATGAAAATTTTTCTAGATTATCCTGTGTATTTAGAATAAATACTTTGCAACCAATAACATTAAAGAAACTAACTTTAGGTTTTCTATTATTCCACAATTCATAAGGGGTCTTCTTATGAACATGTCTGATCAAGAATCTATTGATAATATAGTGAGCAGTGTTCATAGATTCTGCCCAAAAGTAAATTGGAAGGTCATACTCATTAATCATAGATCATGAAATTTCTTGAAGGGTTATATTTCTTACTTCTACTACACTATTTTCCTGAGGTGTTCTAGGGGCAGAAAAGTTTTGATTATAGCCTTTGTGTGAGAAATGAGATTCAAACTCATGATTTTCAAACTCACAAGCATGATCACTTATCAGGGTCATAATCTTAAGTCCACTAAGGTTTTCAACAGACATGGAATACTTAATATTGTAAGAACAAGCTTCACATTTGTGAGCTAAGAAGTATACCCAAGTTTACCTAGAAAATTCATCAACTAAGACATATACATGGTGCTTCCAATTTAAACTAGAAACTCTAGAAGGTCCAAAAAAATCCATGTGAACCAACTCGAGAGGTTGATAAGTTGAAAATTATTTCTTTGATTTAAAAGAAACTTTATGTTGCTTTCCCTTCTGAAAGGGATTAAAAACTTTTTCGGTTGGGAATTCATGTTTAGATAGGTCTCTAACTACGTTTTTCCAGTGAGTTTTATATGTGAATAAATGTTGCATCGTTTTAATCTTCTATGCCATATCCAAGACTCTTTATGAAAATCATTTTATCAATTAATTATCTATTTAGCTAAAGAATTCAAATCAACAGCATAAACATTTTCTTTTCTCAAAGCATAAAATAGTAAAATATTTTTAGAATTAAAAAAATTAAAGGAATCATTTTCAACTTTTACATTGAAACCATCAACACACAATTGAGAAATACATAACAGGTTATATTTATGTTCAATAAAAAATAAGACTTTTGAAATTTAAACTGAATCAGTGTTACCAATCTGGCCTAAAGCCAATGATTTTTCCTTTTGAATTATCAACAAAGGTGACATAGCCTCCATAAACATTGATTAAACTCTTAAAGCACGAGTAATGTCCAGTCATATGCCTTGATCATCCATTTTCCAAGTACCATACCTTCTTATGGAAACTATTCAAGCAATTTTCATACAAAACTGGTTTAAACAGAAAATGATTTTGGTACCCAGATTTTCATGTGTTCAGACAAGTTAGTAATCAATTCTTTAGGTACCCAGATTTGTCTTATGGGTCTCAAATAATTTATAGAATCGATATATTTTGAAAGATAATCATTATTTGATCTATAAAAAATTGAATAACTAGATGAAGCATATGAATTTCTAGAACTAGAATTAGCATAATTCGGTCCAGATTTAAGAATAAATCTAGTTTTATTAATCAGTCCCTTTCTAAGCTAATAGCCTATTCCAGTGGTATATTTTGGTGCCACTTGTTTACCTAACATTTGAGTAATTTTAATCATTCTATTTGTGAATTTTTCTATGTCCTTCCTTAATTGCTCATTAGAAAATTTCAGATCTGTATTTTCTTTATGTAATTGAGCATTCTTTTCTTTCTCTATATCAATGACAGATTTAACAGAGCTGGTCAAAGCATGCCGTTTCTTCAAGGTCTTATATTTGTCCTTAAGCCCATTACAGGTTTCTTCTAGCATATTACAGTATTCCAATAACTCTTCACTAGAAATATTTTCAGATTCAGAATCAGAATCAACTCTAGAATAATATGAATTTAAAGAAGGACTGTTTACTGTTACCTCGGATGTGTTTGTCATAAAACACAAGTTAGATTTTTGATATTTTTCATCCTGAGTAGAATCAGAATCACTTGAACTGCCTTATGAAACACTCCAAGTTTATTTCATATCTTTCTTATACTTTTTGTTCTTGTAGTCATATTTCTTTTTGAACATTAATTTTCGACAGTCTGGTTTTACATGTCCTTTCCTTTTTCACTCATAGGAGACAAAGTCATCACTTTTATCAGACTTTTTTCAGTCCTTCTTTCAATGACCTTTATTGTCATAATTTCTTTTATAATTCAATTTTCTGAAGAATTTCTTCTTCATGTAGTACTTCTTGAATCTCGTGGCTATTTGAGCCATCTCAGAATCACAGTCAGAATCTGAACATTCACTTGTTGAGCTTTCAGTAGGTATGTGAACTTTCTCCTTGTCTTCTCCTTTCGAGTCAGTAGACTTAAATTCCACTGACTTCCTTTTTGGTTCATCATCTTCTTCCATGTTTTCCTTCAGTTATTCTTCAATAATCATAAGCTTGCAAATTAATTCTATAATAGGTAGAGCACCGATATCACAAGATTCTCTAATTGAAAGATAAGTGCCTCTCCATTTTGTTGGTAAACATCTTAATGTCCTCATGGTCTATTCCTCTACAGGAACAACTTTTCCAAGTTAGATCATAGTTTTGACAATATCATGGAACCTAAGATACATTTTAGATATAGGTTCAACATGCTTCATTTTAAAATAATCATACATAATAGTATAAGTGTTTAATCCCATTTCTTTAACATTGGTTGTTACCTCATGAGAAACTCCAAAGGTATCCAAAATTTCATAGGCAGTTTTGCGAGCAGATATGGGATTAAATTATTCATCTCCTAAAGCAAAGTACAGGGCATTCATATCTTTACAATTATTATTATAAACAGTTTTCGTAGGTTCATCACAAGTAGTTATCTCAGTGTCTGGAATCTTATATTGAGTTTTTACAACTTTTCAGATATCAAATCCCTTACTCTCTATGTGAATTTTCATTTTATGTTTCCATTGAGCATAATATATACCATTGAAGAAAGGTGGCATGTTGGTAGCAGCACCTTCTAGTCTATTATCCATAACAATTATTTATTTAAGAGATAAAATTTAGAACTAACAGAAATTTATGATCTTTGAGATACAACTAAAATCATAGTAGAAAAATAGAGTAGTCAAAAATCCATTATAAATAATTTAGTCCTCTGATACCAAATGTTGGTCGGAGTGGATACTTAAGAGGGGGTGAATAAAGTTCCAATTAAAAAAATTCTGTTAAAAAATTTCTATTAAAACCCCCAGTTTAAAAACAAGTTAAACTGTAGTGAATTTGTAAATTTTTAAATGTTCAATTAGATTCTCTAAAGATTGATTAGGTCTTTGTTAATTTAATCAGTGGATTAAATTAACATTTGAAGAAAATCTACTGATTTACAAAATTTACAAACAATTTCTAGTTTAACTATCAGATTAACATTAAAATAGATTTGTGTTTCAATGTAAATAGAAACGAAATAGAAAAATATATATAAAATATACTTTAAACTTAATCTATGATTCACAGCCAATATAACCAAGAGTTTTAGTCTCTAGACAAGACTTAGTCCTCTTAAGCAACTTATATAAATTTGATCCACACCCTAGATCTGGGAAAAAATAACAGTACATAGAGTATTCATGTCCTAAGACCTCTACCATAGTTATTTGTGAGAAAAAAAGCCACAGCTCTTAGAATGTCTAGGTCACACATGACCTATTCCACAACTCACGGTGGGACACAAGAAGGTATAGAATGTTTGGTGTAAGGATTTAATATCCTCTAGTTCATCTCATGAGACAATGTGTATCTAGAGTAAACAGATGTACGTACACACTACTCAGAATGTTAAGAAAAGGGATACAACAGATGAATTAATAGAGTTTAGAAAGCTCTGTGTATTTTCAGATATGCTCTGGACTCGTTTTGATGTTGCAGATGGATGTTTAGTCATTTCTGGTGAAGATGACTGAAAACAGATTATCGTTGTTCTTCTCAGCTACAACTATTTAGACTTGTGCATATGATTTTCAGTAAGACACAGCTTCTAGTCTTTGTGTTTGTTCCGGGTGCCGGATCTGCATCAGGATCTCTGATTTTTACAAGGGTTCTTCATGTTCTCCCTGTATTTCCTGATACTTCACAAACATGCACCGTCTTTATTGTATTTTACTCTTTTCGTTCAGCTCTATATTTTTTTACTGTAGATCTTCCTTTTTATTCCTTGATATCTAGAAAAAATAATGATTACATTTTTACTAGTATGAGTAACGGTTTCCTGACATCCAACAGCAATCAATAAATAACATTTATTGCATTAAAAACAACAAATATGACCGTTGGAGTTAAATTAGAGTAAATCGATGTTCAAACAGTTTTCAGGACTATCAGTGAGTCATGAGAACGGTAATTCATTTGATCAGCATCGGTTTCAGTAGGTCATTTGATCGGTATTGATATCGGTATGTCATTGGATCAACATTAGTTTCATTAGTTCATTTGATCAGCATCGGTTTTAGTAGGTCATTTGATCATCATCAGTTTCAGTAGGTCAATGTATCAGCATCAGTTTCGGTAGTTCATTCGATCAGCATCGCTTTCTGTAGGTCATTTGATCAGCATCGGTTTTGATAGGTCATTTGATCAGCATTGGTTTCGGTAGGTCATCAGTGCCATTGTTGTTATCGGTGCAACCAGTATTCATCGGTGAAAATGTAATAATTGGTGCGACCATTCTGATTGGTGAAACTGTTCTCATTGGTGTGACTGTTCTCATCGGTGCGACTGTTCTCATCGGTTTTAACTAACTGTGACTCAAAAAACATGGAATACGTACCAAGTGTCTGTTCAAACAAGAACACTACCAGGACAATAGAAAAACATAAATAATCATAGATAAACATATGTAAACATGAATTAACATATATAAAAACATTTAGAAAAGAATGAATAATTGACTAAATTTACTTATAAATAGACATAACAATGATTTGTGATTATTAAAATAACCATTTCACAGAGGGTTCAATTGGTTGTGTACTAATGAAAACTACAATGTGATATCCTACTACTCATAATGATTAATTTTTATGAGAAGTAGTATCACACAAATGATCTAGAGTTGGCATTTTTTACCTTCACGTTGAAAATATGAATGCATTATCTCAATAGGGAGAAGTGTGAGATATATTGCCAATCAATTTTTTCCCATTTTAGGAAGATGGTTTATGGGTTCCCAGTACCCCGCTAGATGAGACCAGAACAACCAAATTCACCAAAACAAAAGAACACCAAAAGTCACAAAACATGATTAAAAAACCATGAACCAGGGCACAAGAACATCAGAAAGGCTGTCCAAATTCACCAAGGATTACCTTGAGCATCCCCCAGTGCAACCATCGACACCGACACAAATCCTCCCATTTCCAAACTCTAGAGGAATTCGCCCAGCCTTCAAGCGATGAAATGGACCTCTAGGATCCATCCCCAAGGACGTCAAAGAAAATAAGAATGAAGATGACCATATCCTGACGTCATTAGCACCCTGACCCACAGACAACCCCAGAGTACCACCAAAACACTTTAAATGCAACAGGAGAAACAAACCCAATCAGTCCGTATGTGAAGTGTGAGATATATATTAATCATAAGAGAAAGAATATATATATATATATATATTCACATAGAAGGAGTTTAATATATTCTATAAATGATTTCTAGATCTCAATAAGTATTATAACTACTCAATCCACTAACATCCTATTAATGAAAAAAATGTGTTGGATGATCTAATATAAATGAACCTATAACATTATCAATGTTGATAATTGAGAAGGATTCAATTATCTTAGAAATGAAAATGATGGACATAAGAATAATTAAGGAAGGAATATATGAAATACTTTATCAATTGATTTATCAACCATCCCATTTTGAGAAGATAAAGGATTCTCAAAAGAGATGATATGGAAATTCATTAGAAGGTTGATTCAGTTAGAAAATATTAACCCTTGGAGATAAAATTTCATGTGGATGTAGTTGTCATATTTGGGTCATAACTATGTGTACCATCAAATGATAGGGATAAATTGAATGATACACATAACTCGACCGTCTCAATTCACCCACGGAGCACAAATATGTATCAAGATCTATGAGAGAACTATTTGTGGGAAAATATAATGAAGGATATTGTTGAATATTGATTAATGTTCATATTGTGTTAGCATGTGATGTCTAAAAGACATAATTATAAATGGATGATCCAACCATTACCCATACCATCATGGATTTGAGGAAAAATCACCATGGACCTTCTCACATGACATCTGATGATATTTCAAGGAAATAATGCTACATGGATCATTATATATCATCTTAAGAAGACATATCACTTTATAAAAATTCAAGAGGACTTCTAATTCAATAAAAATTCATGTATATACATTAGATAAGTGGTGAGGCAAAATAGAGTACTACTATTAATTGGATCTAATCGAGATTTGAGATTTAACTACATGTTCTCGAAAAGACTCTAAAATTCTCTAAATACAATGTTGATATTGAATAAATCTTATCATTGTCAAATAGATAACCAACATGAGTGGAAACTTTAGACCCTAGAAGACAAGTTGAGACCATGTACTATGGACACCAAAGGAGTATGGGACCAAAATCATCCTCTAATTGAGTTCTCATAGAATAACAGTTTCTAATCAAGCATCCATATGGCTCTATATGAGGCCTTTATTGGAAAATATATACAACACTGGCATGATGGGATGAAGTAAGTGAATGTATGCAGTCCGCATAAATAATGGTTGATGAAATGGTTGAAAAGGTGATATCCCTTCTACATAAGATATGGGAAGATCAAAGTAGATAGAATATCTATGAAAACAATATTTGATGGTAAAATGAGTTTAAGGTTGGATATATGGTATTCCTCCAAATATTCCCATGGATGATTCTCATTAGATTTTTTAAGAAATGAAAGTTAATTCCCTGGTACATGGGCCCCTTTAAGATTTTTGATCAAGTAGTAATTGTGGCCTTTGGACAAACACTTCCACCAAACATGTCTCAAAGGAATTATATATTCCACATATCCCAATTGAGGATGTATAAACTAGATCCATCACTTGTTTTGAATTTAAAAATGGTACAACTGGAAAATTATCTCTCTTATGAGCAGAAGACTATGAATATCATGGACCATTAAGATAATGATATACAAAAAAAAAGACTTCCCACCGAGTCAATGTTCTATAGAAGAACTATAAATATGAATAGGTGAAATTGGAACTAGATAATAAAATAAAGGATAAGTACCATCACTTTTTTTGAACATAGTATATAAAATGAAATTTCAAGGGTAAAATTTAATTTGGGGCAAATAATGTAATGAACCAGAATTTTATCAATGGAAATTACCTTTTTTAAATTATTACATATAATAGAATAATAATAATAACATATAAAACCAAAAAAAATATATTCTCATAAAATAATAATGATACAATAGTCCAAAAAATAACTTGACAATAAATAAAAATATATTACAGTAGGATAAAAAATAGAAAATGAGATAATAAGAATATAATAATTTGGATCTAATTGATCTACTAGAATGAACACTCTCTCAAAAAATGATGTAGAAACAAACCATAATATTAATAAAAAATATTAATTTTGAAAAATAATTAATATAAATTCTTTTTAAAAAAATATGTGAGTGATGAATGTAAAACAACTATTTATAAAACCTAGTAAAACCTTATGACCATTGGAAATATGATCATTGTGATAAGAACATGGTTGTTGGAATAGTAATGTGTCCATTAGGAATAGTAATCTGAATGTTATAATATTAACCCAACCTATGAATGTATAAATAAAATTCAGGTATCATATAAATGAAAATATGATATATTTATATCAGGGAATTAGTGAATAAATGATATAAAAATGAAAAATTTTGTTTTGGAATTTTTATAAAACATACATTTTTACAACTTTATATAAATAAAATGGTTTAAAAACAATTTATTTCCATAAAATAGGTTCAAAAATGAAAATATTGATAAATTACAATTATATGATAATTTTACGAGACCTTAATTAATTATTTAATGTGTCTTAAAATCGATAATAGTATTAAAAATAGTATTTTTAGTATAAATGATGATTTTAATTAAAAATTAAATTTTCATATTTAGATAATTACATAATAAAATGGATTTAATTTTTGAAATAAACACATATAATAATTTTCATAGTTATTTTTTAAATATTTTTCTAAAATAGTTAAAAAATATTAGAATAGTGAAATACGAGAATTTATGGTATTTAACAAATACATGAATTTTTGTGTCATGGATGATGCATAGATAATTTAATCACCCTTTTTTTACTCTAATTAACCAATTATTGTTTTTAATCCAAGGAATAAACAATAGTTTTATTCTTAAGGAAAATATAAAAAAATGAATAAAATATTCAAAAAGAATCCTCTCTACCCCTAAAAATATCACCCCGCACCATCCCTTCTCCCCACACCATATATGATTTTTAGATTGCTAATATTCTATACAATTACTCTCTGATGTCTCTTCCCTACATCTAGTTATTTCTTGTCTCACCAAAATACAAATTCCAACTTATTAAAGAGGTTATAAAGGTGATGATAGTCATGAGGAAAAATACTCTTTTCTATTTTATTTTTTGCATTCCTTATGCTATCCTCACCCCTGTAAAAAGTTACATGATAGATCCATTAACATAAATATAGTATAATTTTATTTTGTTAATATACTTTCAACAATAATATCCTTTATCTAAACTTTTTTATCATAAAAATGAATACATCCTCTATGATGTGCCAATTCACCGCCTTCATGGATAATAAGTTTTGGTTATTCCATACCATATTCAAGGATGATCACAAAACAATTTTAATTGTTAAAAAATATTATATATTGTGTATAATAACATATTTCTTGATATGTAACCACTATATAAACATAATATTAATGATTACTATACTAGTTCTTCATGGTCATAAAAACTGCAAAAATAAACTAAACATTTTTATTTACATTTTATCAAATGACGAATCATCATATCAGGGAAAAAATTACTAATGTGACCATTGAAACTTATAGAATTATATTAATACAATTTAACTTCAATTATATAGTTTTTCCTCTATTTTAAAAGAACTATCTTAATTTTACCCAAGGAAATTGACTATAAAACTATGAATCAAATGCTCCCTAAAAACGAAATAAAATATTATAAATCATTTAAATTTCCATAAATGAACATAATAAAATTATAATATAATGAACTGGCCTTAAAATGTTACATAATCTTGAATTTTATACAATACCATTCATTATTACACATTGAGGATCTTTTTGGGTTTGGAGTTTTAATAAAGTAGTATATCATACATACATGACATTAAACAGTCATACAAGAGGATATTACGAAAACCGTATCCATTTTTTTCAAAATATAAAACATTAAAACATAAAACATGTTTTCTTAACTACAATCCATACCAAACATCATGACACCCTTATTTCTATTACCCATTCTCATATCCAATGGAAAACATTTTAAAAACATGGGTTGAGTATAAAACTCAGAAGGTGATATAAAGAAAGAAAGTGTTGGTCAAGTGATAACATAAAAACAAACAAAACCAATAATCATAAAAACACATTATAATAGATACATAGTGTAGTTTCCGTGGTACATATTTTCCATATCACTCTTACATTCACCCTTACACATGGAATAACCTTTTTGTTAAATTCCCTCTCAGGAGTACCCAATGCATTTGGAGTGCTATAATGGGGCTCAGCCATCGAATCTTGAGCTATAATGGGCTTAACCCAAAATATATTGAGATATTATTTCCTCAACCCCGCATAAATAATTTCCAAGAAACATATCATTTTAATAATGTTTCTTGAAATTAGAATAAACAAATCATTCCAAAACAATCCTTTTGAAATTTATTAAATAAATTTTTTAAATGGATTTTAAAACCAAAGATTCTAAAAATATGATTAGAGTCATAATTAACATAATGGAAGGGATATGTGTATAAAATATGAATACATATAGTGAAAAATAACATATAAAAAAATTAATCATACTAATAATCTCAATACCACATAATGAATAAAGAAGAAGTTTAACCCAAAGAATGGAAATTGGGTTGCGAATGCCCATACATTGGGTTCTTCTTATATCCAAAGTGTTCAAAAACTCTTATATAATGGTTAAAAGAGAGTTACTAATACCTTTATTAAACATATTAATTTTTATAACACATTATATGTTCCTTTTACAGTATTATTCGACACATTTATTAGTAATATTTTGTTATTTACATTGTGTCGAGTGGGTTTTTTACATGGTTTCTATAATCCCTTCATGATAGATATTCATGTCGATTAGAAGTTAAACTCCAGAATTAGAATGGAATTGTATTTAAATATTTCTATAACCATAAATTATACCATTTATCAATTTGAATTCTGAAATTAGGATGATTCATATGTTAAATCAATATTGATATTTGTTTAGGTCTTTTTTGCAATTCTTCTATCGTAATGAACTCGTATTGTCATATAAATTAATCACATGTTTACAAAACGTTTTCTGAACCTTATATAACATATAATACATAAATCACAATCTGGTTCAACCGTAATTTTTTTTCATTACCAAAATTGAAGGAATTAAATAAAATTGAAATCACATCGACCACGATGTCGGTAATTCGACACATCGTGGAGAATGTTTTTGTTCCATGAATTAGTGGGATAAGAGAAGATGAATGATGAATAATTTTCCATGAAAATGAGAACATATAGAATATACAATATTTCTGTAGATTTTATGCAACTTGGATAATAGGAGAGGAATAGACTATAATAAAAGAAAAGGAGAGCAAAGGAAAACACAAGAAAAAGGAAGAGGGTTTCTTACCTCTTGATCTCTTCTCCATGAGATCCTCCTTAAGGCCATCAATTTTGGTCCTTCGGTGAGACCATCAGGTCTTGGACGTGGGGAAGGAGATTGGGGAAGGAAGTTTCAATAATTTAGTCAATTCTCAAGGCTTGAGGGGTGTAGGAGGAAGAGGGGGAAATGGGTGGTATTTATAGTGGAGGAGAAGAGGTATTTTACTTTATTTAATTCATTATTGTAATATTTTTTCTCAATAAAATGAATAATATTAATTCATGTGACCCAGAATTGTAATAATGGCATTTTATTTCGAACCATGGGGTCTTACATCACTTATGATGTCATAAATAGTGTATTTAACTGATAATTTAAACCTACAGTATTTTACCGTATTTCACTATTCATAAAAAACCATGAATTTCAAAAATATCCCAAAAATTCACCATTACCAATTTTTTATGTGTAGAAATAAAAAATGAATTCCATTTTATGAAAATAATTTTCTAAATATTATTAATTTAATTCTAAAATAAAATAAAAATTAATTCACAAATTAACAATTTTAATTCTATAAATGCTATTATATCACATTAGAAAATTAACCAATATTTCATTATCTTAACTACATAATAATATAAAATAATATAAAAATTTACTATTCATTAGGGGAATATTACTATTCAAATTACTATTTATAAGGGTATGCTACTATTCACCATAAAACAAGTTGAATCTATCAGACTACAAATAACATACTGAACACAATTGTATATAACCATTTTAAACAATTCAAAACATAGAAGCCAAAAAAATATGTTTAAAGGATAGTTATAAATATCTACATAAAACAATGTTTCATGCATTTCATTAATTTTTTAAAACCTTAGGGTGTTACATTATCCCCGCCTTTTATAAATTGCATCCTCGCAAATTTATTTACTCATTAAAATAAGTGAGGGTACCTTTCCCACATAGAATTTTCCGATTCCCATATTGATTCTTCAAAAATCTATTTTCTCCACAAAACCATTACTTGATTGATATCTTTATTCAACAATACCTATTCCCTTTGATCAATAATCTGAACTGGTTTTTTATTTATATGAAATGTTCCCTCTTAGTTGAAAAGCTTCTTGGATCAAGAAATTTGATGAATCTGGCACAAACTTTCTCAACATCAAAACCTGAAAAGAATTATATACCTAAGATAAATTTGGAGGAAAATGTACTCAGTATGAAATTGGTCCAACTTTCTCCATGATTTCAAACGGACCGAGGAATCACGGACTTATCTTTCCTTTCTTAACAAAACGCATTACACTTTTCCAATGAGATATTTTAAGGAAAACATAGTCACAAACCTCGAAATATAATTATTTAATTATGTCATCTATATATATTTTCTTTCTGCTCTGACATATCCTCATGTGCTGCTAAATCATCTTCATTTTCTCATCCACTTCCCTTTCTAATTCATGTCAAATCAACTTCCATTCCCTGACTGCATCCCAAAAATTTGGAGTTTGACATCGCTTCACTTAATATTCCTTAAATGGTTCCATCTGTATACTGGAATGAAAACTTTTATTATAAGAAACTCAACTAAAGAAGGATGTTGATCCCAACTTACCTAGAAGTCCATTGAACAGGCTTGAAAGATATCCTCCATGGTCTGAATTGTTCCTTCTGACTGCCATTCTGATTGTGGATGAAAAGACATACTGAAAGTTAATTATGTGCCCAGTGACATTGGAAGCCCCTTGAAAACATTATAAGTTGTCATGGGATCCCGATCATATACAATGGAAAGAGGAACTCCATGTAATATGAAAATATCATTGAGGTACAATCGGGAATGATGATCCAAGGACATTGTATCTCTAATATAAATAAAATGTAAATATTTTGTCAGCCGATCAATAATAACCCAAATTGAATTTTTACCTCAAGAAATGTTAGGTTGTCCCACCACTAAGTCCGTCGATATATTCTCCCATTTCTACTCTAGCACTAGAAAAGGTTGTAGCATTCACTTCGTTAACTGTGGATCTTCTTTAACCTGTTGACATGTCAAATAATTGACAATAAATTATGCAATGTCCCATTTCATTCCATCCCACCTATAATACTTTTGAAGGTCTCAATACGTATTAGTACAACCACGATGATCTAAAAATGGAGACCTATGAGATTCACACACCAAATATTTCCTTAAATGGGAATCATAAGGCACACACAACCTTTTTCCAAATCATAAAACACAATCTTTATTAAGGTTATATTATGGAATCAAACCCATTTTAACAAATTCTAACTTCTTCTATAGCTCATAGTCTTCCTTCTATTATTGTATAATTCTATCTAATAACATTTATTGTGATAAAACCAAAAAAAATACATATATTCCTTAAACTGAAAACTTTTAAGAAAAAAATCATCAAATCATTAATCAAGGGATCTCGTTCCAAACGTAACATGATTAATTATTCATGATGTTTTCGACTCAAGGAATCCACCATTTTTTTTTGTTTTTCTTGGATGTTAATTGATCATGTAATACTAATATGTTACCAGTTCAATACATCTTATCTACGACAAGTTTAATTTATTTTAAGTGAATATATTCTTTAGACTTTTATAATCATTATATATTTTACATTTGGCTCCGTATAAATGGTGCCTCCAAATTTTCAAACCAAAAACCATAGATTCTAATTCCAAATCATGTGTGGGATAATATAACTCATAATGTTTTAGTTGCCTTGAAGAATAAGTAATTACCTGATCATTCTTCTTCAGAAGAAATCCATGCCCCTTTAATGAAGCATCACTGTAGACAAAAAAATCACAATTCTGGGAAGGCAAGGCCAAAACTAGAGCATTCACCAATCACTTCATTAGTTCTTGAAAACAAACATCACATTCTTCTGTCCAAAAATTATTACCCCTTTTCATGTTAACATAGTTATCGTGCTAGAGAATCATAAAATGTTTTAAAAAAGTGTCAGTAATAACCTACCAATCCATGAAATATATGAATCTATGTATCATTTGTATATCTTGGCCATTCATCAACCACATTTGTTTTGGTAGGATCATCTATTATTCCATCCTTATTTTTGTTTTCCTAATAAAAGAAATATATTGCAACAAAAAATCATACTCGCTTAATTTTCCATACATAATATTTTTTTAAGGTTTTAAAAACAACCCCTTGTTGTTTGTCATGATCCTCTTTACTTCTAGAATATACCATAATGTCATCAATAAACACAACTAAAAACTTAACCAAAAAATCATGAAATATTCCATTCATAAGATCCATGAATACACTAGGATAAATAGTCAACCCAAAAGTAATAATTATGTATTCATGATTTCCATATCTAGTACATAAAAAAATCATTGAGGTGACTCTATCCTTTACATTCAACTGATGGTAACCCGAACCCAGGTCAACCTTTGAGAAATAATGTTTTCTATGGATATGATCAAAAAATTCCTCGATATGGGGCATATAGTACTTTTTTTTAATAGTAATGTTATTCAAGGATCTAAAATAAATGAAAAGTATCATTCAAACATCTTTCATATTAACAAAAAAGATAGGTGCACCCCATAGTAAAGTGCTATACCAGATTAAACCTTTATTTAATAATTCTTGATACTTATTTATTAATTCCAGAAGAACAGTTTTTTTAGTTTGATATGGAGGATTAGAAATTTTCTTAGCATCAGAAACTAAGTCAATAGTAAACTGAACCTCTCGATTAGGAATAGTAGTCAGAAAATTATCAAGAAAAGCTTTCAAGTATTAATTTAACATTGGTAGATCATTAATCTAGGCAGTTCCCATATCTTAAAATATATTGGCAAGATCACTGTCATTTCAATACATTATTAGTTTCTTATCTTAAAGATAAGTTATCAATGATATGTGTTAAATAATGTACACAAACAAAACTTATTTCTGAAACAATAAATTTTATCACTACAATCTATCTTATCATGAAAACCAGAAATCCAATCCATAACTAAGATAACATAAAACTCCACTAGAGGCAAGACAAAACTTTTTACAGGTAAACTCTTTCCACATATTTGGATAGACATATTCTTATAATTTATTTCTTTCACAATACTACCTCTATGTGTTTTTTACAAGATATTTGGTTACATTTTATGATGTTGAGTTTCCAATTTTTCTGAAAATTTCTTTGAAATGAAAGAATGTGTAAGCCCTAAATAAAAGAACACATTTTTGAAATATATAAAAACAATAAATATACATGTTACCACCTCATTTGATGGATCAAAATCTACTTAAGTTTTTTCAAAAGATTTTATCAAACTCTTATGCTTCCAATATTTTGGATTCCTTACATGAGTAACTAGATTCACATAAACATTAGAAAAATTACCCAATTCATTAATGTTAGAGCATCTCTCCATCAAATTATCATTAATTTTCGGATCATTATTCCTTACAATCATGAGAAATTGGTCAAAAATTTCCACATCAGTGACATTTCCAAGAATTTATGAGACATTCAACAGGATTCCCTTTACCATACTTTTCTCAAGAAGGAAAATTCATTTTCTTACCTCCAGACTTCCTTGGCGAGTTCTTCCACATTTCTTTCCAACCGGATAGCTTCTTATTCTTGTCATCATGAGGCACATATGTGCTAGAAAAATACATCATAACATTTCAACACAACTAATAAGCTTTTCATATCTTTTAAACTCTCATGAAGACAAAGAACGTCGAAAAAATGGTTTCATACTGGAATAAAATCTATTAATTTTTCATTCAATACACAGAGTAAAATATGGTATGTACCAATCCAGTCTTGTAAAATAAGATTCATATGCTTCCACAAAATCGTCATCTTTTTTCTTCAGTTCCAATAATTGTTTCTCCATTCTGAGTTGAACAGTTTTGAGAAAATATTTTTATGGAAAAAAGACGCTTAAAATCATCCCATTCTAGAATATTAATATCTTCTCTTCCTCTCATATTGTTAACCAAATAGCACCATTTATCTTCTTTACCATCCGAATGATAAATTTCTAGTATTAACTTTGGACGTTCCAAACATACCATGACATCAAATATATTTTACTGATCATTTATCCATCCTTTGGCCTTCATTGGATCTACGGTTCCACTAAATAATAGAGGATTTTGCCTCATAAAATGCTCCAAAAAGGAAATTTTTCTCTATGTTGGATCAAGTTCCTCTATAGCATGGATACCAACCGTTTTTATTTCTTGATTCAACTAAGAATTGTTGTCAAAAACTAATCAGTTCTAATTCCCACCATCTCGGGCTACAGATTGGGAAAAACATTAGCCTCTTGATGCCTTCTTACTTTAGCTTCCCAGTTTTTTTGTGGAAAACCATTCTGTAAAAACATAACATATATGAATAAACATGGTAATCGATAAATTCTATAACACTTCAAATTAACATAGAGTAAAAATCATTTATGGTATTTTTTTATCAACATCTTAACCCCTAAAGCTATATAAACTATCCTACTATACCTACTATAAAACCATGACCCTAAAAAGTTACTTAATCCTGAATTTTTTGACAAGACCATACATTAGTACACATTTAGAATTATTTTGGGTTTATATTTTTAATGAATTAATATATCTTACATACACAAAATAACATAATCATACAATAGGATACTACTAAAATAGTATCCATTTTTAAAAAATATAAAACAATAAAACATAAAACATTATTTATTTAACAATACTCCATATCCAAAATAACAAATCCCTTCTTTCTCTTACCCATCCTTATATCTTGTGAATTTTTTTTAACAACTTGGGATGAGTATACAACTCAGTAAGGGATATTAAGAAAGAAATTATTAGTCAAATGATAACATAAAAACCAATAAAACCCGTAATCATACAAAGACATATGCATAGAAACATCATGTAGATTACTAGGTACATATTTACCATATAACCCTTACATTCACCATTACACATGGAATATGTTTTTGTCAACATCCATCTCTGGAGTACCCAATACATTGGAGAGCTATAATGGGGATCACCTGTTATATCATGAACTATAATGGGCCCAGCCCAACATATCTTGAGCTATATTGGTCTCAACCCAACCATAATAATGACTTAATAACATATCATGGTAATAAAGTATCTTGAAATTATGAGAAACCACTCATTCCAAAACAATCCTTTTGAAATTTATTGAAGAGAGTTGAAAATGGTTTTTAAGGAAAGTCTCTTAAAAATAACTGGATTGAGAATTAATAGAATAGATAGGATATGTGTATAAAATGTGAATACATATAGTGAAACATTATATAAAAAACATTCATTACACCAACAATAATAATGCTACATTTTGAATACAGAAGAATGTTAACCCAAAGACTAGAAATTGGGTAAAGAATTCCATTACCTTGGGTTCTTATTACTTAAAAAGTGTTTAAAACTCATGTATAATGGTTAAAAGAGTATTATTCATAACTTAATAAAACATATTATTGTTTATAAAACCTTATATGGTCATTTTAAAACATCATTTGAAACATTTATCTGTAATATTTTGTTATTTACACTGTGTTAGGAGAATTCTTTACATAGTTTCAATGATCAGTTCATGATGGATATTCTTGTCGATTAGAAGTGAAACTACCTAATTGGAATTCCATTATATTTACATATTTCAAGAACCATAAATTATAACATCTATAATTTTTAATTCTGAAATGGGGATGGTTTATAAGTTTAAATGTTATTGATATTGTTTTAGGTCATTTTGAGGATTCTTCAATCGTAATGAACTCGTTTTGTTTTATAAATTAATTAAATGTGTAAAAAATGATAACAGAACTTTATATGAGATATAATACATAAATTATAATATATTTCAACTATTAAAATTTTTTAATGACCCAAATTGATGGAATTAATGAAAATTGAAATGACATCATCCACAATGTTGGTAATTCGACCCATCACGAACAATGTTTTTATTCCTTGAATAAGGGGGATAGGAGAATAAGTAAGATGATTAATTTTCCATGAACATTAGAACATAAAAAATATAAAATATTTCTAGATATTTAAAGCCTCTTAGATAATTAGAGATGAAGAGACTATAATAAAAGAAAAGGAACGGAAAGGATAACACATGAAACAGGAAGATGATTTCTTACCTCTTGATCTCTTCTCATTGAGATCCTCCTTAAGGCCTTTAATTTTGGCCTTTGGGTGAGACCAGTAGGTCTTGGATGTGTTTAATGAGATTGGGGAAGGATGTTTTATGAAATTATACAATTTTCAATACTTGAGAGGTGTGAGAGTAAGAGGCGGAAATGGATGGTATTTATAGTGGGGGAGAGGAGGTATTTTACATTATTTAAATCATTATTATAATACTTTTTCTCAAGACTATGAATTATCATAATTAATGTGACCCTAAATAGTAATTATGGAATGTGAGTTCGAACCAAGTGGTCTTACATCACATATGATATCATAAATAGTGTATTTAAATAATAATTTGAATATAATATATTTTACCGTGTTTCACTATCCATCAAAAAATCAAAAATTTTAGAAATATCCCTAAAATTTACCCTAACTGTTTTTCTATGTGTTGAATTCAAAAATAAACTCCATTTTTTTAAAAATAATATTCTAAATATTAGGAATTTAATTTTTAAATAAAATCATACTTAATTCAAAAATTAACAATTTTAATTATATTACTGCTTTTATATCATACTGAAAAATCAACCAACATGTCATTATCTTAAACCCTTAAGAAAATAAAATAATAATTTAATTTACTATTCATTATGTTCATATTACTATTCATAAGGGTATCTTACTATTCACCCAAAAATGTTGTTTCTCACAGACTCTAGATGACTTACTGAACACAATTGTAGATGACCATTTTTTGAAATTCAAAACATAAATGTAGAAAAATTACTTTTAAAGGAAAGTTATGAATATCTACTTAAAAAATGTTTAATTCGTTTCATTTATATTTTAAAACCTTTGGGTGTAACATATAATAAATAAAATATATGTTAAATAGGATATTAATTAAATTGTTATCGGAACTAGTTTTATTTTCCCTAAAATTAAGTACAAGCATGGAAGCCTTTCAGATTATTGGTAGGTGATCTCTCCGAACCTCCATTTTTATTCTAGGTTATTCTTCCTCTCCCTATACCAAAATATGTGTTCTTCATTATTATTATTATATAATGTTATACATTGTTTTTATGTAACACCCAGACCCCTCTAGACTGGAGCTAGTTCATTACTTGTGATATTAGCATGGATATAAGGAAAGAAAAATGATGAAAGAATGATCAGTTTAGTAGTCTTGAAGAAACCGGATAGATAGATGTAACAAAATTACTTTGAAAAAGGTGAAAAAATACCACACATGACAAAACTAAAAACTGAAACCATAGGAACTCAATAAATGATCTTCGCTTCATCACCTGTTAAAGGTAAACAATGAAAGTGGTGAGTTCAAACACTCATTAAGTGTTATAAATAGCTGAAGCATGAATAAAATAATAAGTGAATTGTAATAAATCTGATATCATCAATATGGCATGGTGAATAAATGAAAAAGTAATGTCATTAATAAACTGAGAATGAAACTGCATCCAAATATTTTGTCATAGTTAAAACATAATGGATAATAATAATAACTAATAATGAATAAAGATAACTGCTTATTAATTGTATGTCATGTATCCAGTACATGAAACCATAATACTGTAAAAACAGTTTAGCTCTATGGGTAGAAACCCATCTGATTTTTGGAAACAAACTCAAAAGGTTTTTCGCCAACTGATTTGTCTCTGAGATCTACTAATGCATTGAGGTGATATAGTGGGCCCCACCCACCACTACATGTCCAAATAATTCTGTATATATCGATTCAAAACAAGATCAATATTCATGTTCAATATCCATATAGAGTATAGTATACAGATCCCTCAATATTTCTATAATTAAAATTACATTCCAAATAAACACCGTATGTAAAATGGTATACAGTTTAGACAACAAACATATCCATGATATGATATTATGGATATTTAATATAAATATAATTTCAAATGAAAAGTCATCTCAAATGGGCAGTAGGTACACTACGTAAGGATTATTAGTTGCCTAATACAAAGTTAGTCACAACAAACTAGTAGTTGAGACAAAGTCTCTTACCAAAATGAAATAGGTTGAATCATATGGCCAAAACTTAATAACCCTCAAATTAATCCTTGAATAACATGAATATAAAAATAATCATGTTATTATAAATCAAATGTCAGTACACATATACCACATACAAGAAATAAGTGGCGAACAATGAAAATCTCACAGAAATGAAAGTGAGATGAGAAACCCCTTACAAACATTTGGGCATGGTAACAGGTGTTATTGTGAGGGATGAATGAGAGGTAAAGGGTATCACATTATTTATATGTCACAAGGTCTGTATGGGGGAGGTTAAAAAACTTACTCCATCATTAGGGATTAAAAATAAAAGAGCACAACATAGGGGAGATTCTTCAACAAAAGTGAGAGAGATGATCCGTTACAAAGATTGTGTAATTAGAGTGAATATAAATCAATGAAATATTTATTTGTGAAAAATAAAAAACCTAAAAATACAATTGGACATACAATATGAAACAATTAGAGGTCATTCAAACATATTCATGAAAAAATGTAACCAATGAAATCAACGTTTAACTCAAAGAATGAAGATTGAGTTAAGCAATCCCATACCTTATGCTTGAAGATGTTCTTGAATTGTTATTAAATACCAAAATAAATAAATTATGCACATTAATTCATAATTCTAGAACATATTTTATATGTAAATTATTTATTATAAAAAGTTTTTGTTCATTGAAGGCCTTTTTCAATAGTTATAAGGTTCACTTTTATTGTTTGGGATCATTTGATCACTTGGTTTTAAAAGTTCGGTTCACTTATATTCAAGTTTGAATAAATATAAAAGCTATAAGTGATTGTCTAGAAATGAAGTTATATTCTTTTACTGAAAATCTAGGAGATTACATGGGTTTAAATTTGTTTTGGTTACTTAGAGTGAGGTTGAATTATTATATATATAACCTCAGTGACAACCGTTTTGGTTAATCGGTGGGTTTGATTACAATGAACATGTTTTTCATTATAACTTAATACCATTTGTAAAAAAGGATTACAGAACTAAAAGAGGATATATTACATATATAATAATCTGGTTCAACAATAACACAAATGGTTTCATGGTAAGAATTAATTATTATAATAGGAATTTTTAAACTGTTGTCCTTGAATGTGCTAAATTAGCACATCTCAAACGCTGCTTTCATTCCATCCAAATAATGGTTGGGGAAAGGAGAGAAGATTATGAAATATCCATTTATCATGAAAACATTCTAGTACATGTATGTTAGTAGAGTTATCATACTATTTGGGTGAAGGGGGTGAGGAAAGAAACAAAAATAAAAGCACTTAAAAATAATTAAGGAATTGAAAAGAGGAATTTACCTCTTGAGACTTCTTCCTTTGAGAACAACCTCATGGGAGAGGTTTTGGAATATTGAAGAGGAAAGGAGATTATTGACGTAGGGAAGGATATTGGGGAGATATTTGCAAATAATATTGGCAAGGAACAAGGCTTGAGAGGAGTGAAGTGAAAAGGGAGTGAAGGAGGGTTTTTATAGTGGAGGAGAGAGGGGATTTCTCAAAATAAAATTCATTAATTTATTATTTCCCCACAAGAAAAGGAATATTTATTATTTAATGACCAAGAATATTATTTTATCATGTGAATCCGAATTAATTGGAATTACAATAGCATATCGTCATTAATTACTCAAATAATCCATTATTTAGCATTTATTGTGAATTATCTGATTTTACAATTCATAATCATATCTAGTATTTCAGAAAAATACCAAAAAATTATCCCAACCATTTTTCAATGTGTAGAATCAAAAAATTAAGTCCATTTGTTTAAAAAAATCTAAATATGATTAACTAAAAATTTAAATAAAATCATTATTTATTCAAAAAATATAAACACTTAAAACTTTCATCTTCACTTTTAAGGTGCCTAATTTCATTTATACACTCAATGGTATGTATACCATTCATAAGAGTCGTATTACTATCCATAAGGGTAAGTTATTATTCATAAGGGTAGGTTACTATTAATAAGGGTAGGGTACTATTCACTGAAAATTGATTTTTCCTTATCGGACTGCAAATAACTTAATGATCACATCCATGTATGTCAGATTTTCGAAATTCATTTCATAGAAGTGACAAAATTAGACTTACATGGCTAGGTTATGGATATCTCATATAAGTAACAATGTTTTGTTCCATAGAGGCTCAGTTATTTATGAAATATAGGCTATAACTAGAATGTTTTTAAGAGAAACCTACCATGAAGTATTTTGGGTGCCACATTATTCCCTACTTCCAAAATTTATTCCTAGAAATTTTATGTATGAAACTCACCAAAAAGATGTGGGTGATTTTTTTTCATAACATCCTTAGGTTCCCATGTCACTTCCTCTATATTTTGGTTTTTCTCAAGAACCTTTACTAGACGATTTGTTCAATTTCTCATTACCTTCTCCCTTGTGTCAAGAATCCTGATAGGCCTTTCACAGTATGACAAATCAGGTTGCAATTCTATTTCTTCATATGTGAGTACATGCATTGAGTTTGAAATGTATATCTTTAACAAAGACATGTGGAACACATCATGATCTCTGAAGATACATGGATACATTTCCAAACGGTAAGCTACAGATCCGATTCTTTCCAGAATTTCAAATGGACCAATGTACATGGGGCTCAATTTCCATTTCTTATCGAACCTTAAGACTCCCTTCCATAGAGTTACTTTCAGAAATACATGATCCTCAACTTCGAATTCCAAATTCTTTCTCCTATTGTCAGCATAACTCTTCTGCCTACTTTGGGCTGCTTTAATATGGGCTTGTATTTTCATCACCTTTTTTGTGGTCTCTTCAATAAGTTCTGGGCCTATAAGTTTCCTCTCACCAACTTCATCACAACAAGTCGGAGTTTGACATCTCATTCCATATAATGCTTAATATGTATTCATTTGTATACAAGAATAGTGACTATTTTGTGGGAAAATTCCACCAAAGTCATATATTGATCCCACATACCTTGGAATTAAAGAGAGAATGACCTCATAATGTATTCTTGAATGTGAATAGTCCTTAAAAACATTCCATCAGTTTGGAAGTGACAAGAATTACTCATACAAAGCTCAAAATTCAAATCCTTCTGGAGACTTTTCTCTAATTTTGATGTAAATCGGGGATCTCGACTAGACACAATCGATAGAGGTGCACCATGAAGTCTTAAAACATCATTTATATAATTTCTTTCCAAATGATCACGTAGAAAATACTCTCTTATATAAAGGAAATGTGTTGATTTTGTGAGCCGATCAACAATTACCCAAATTTCATCATTCATTCTTGGTGTCCTTGGTAGTCTCGTGATGTTGTCTCTCTGCCATCACTTGTTGTAAAAACTAGACATCTTGACATGTAGTCAGCAATTTACCACCTCATATTATCCCACAAAAAATATTCATTCAGATCCCTACACATATTGGTGCATTCTGGGTGATATAGAAATTTGATCTATGAGCATAGTCTAATAGTTCCCTTTTCAGCTCATGTACTGATTGAACACATAATTTCTTCCCAACTTTCAGAACTCCTCCTCCATACACAAAGTCATCCAGCCTCCCATCCTTAACTGCATTAATTGTCTTGTGTGGATTCTCATCATCAGATTGATATCTTTTTATCTTCTCTAGTAAAGATGGTTTAGCAATCATTTGAAAAGGAGTGATGTTTCCCCTTCCCCAACAATTACCATATCCATGTTCAGTAGATCCATGAATACGGGATCTCTTTCAATCCTCATTTGAGTCAGAGGTCCATGATCTTTCATTTTTAATGTATCTTGCACCTTATTATCCTTTCCTGGGTGGTAGGGTATTGAGCAATCCTAATCTTTGTGTAACTAGAGCCATCTTCTTTCCCTCATTTTGAGTTCTTTTTTATGTGAAAATGTATTTCAAACTCTTGTTGTTTGTACAAATCTCACATCTCTCTCTATAGAGATAATGCCTCCATATTTTCAAATAAATGATTAAGGCTGCTAACTCAATATCATGATATGGATAATTTTTCTCATGAGTCTTCAACTGTCTTGATGCTTAAGCAATAACTTTATTGTTTTGCATAATGATTCAACCCATCCCATTCATTGATGTAATGTTGTATATTACAAATCCATAACCTTCATATGGAAGATTAAAAATTGGATCATTGACCAATATTCTATTCAATTCTTAAAATTATTTTTTACATTCTTTTGTCCACAAAAACTTATCTCCTATACTTGTGAGCTTTCTTAGTGGGTTAGCCAGTCATGAAAAATTCTGAACGAAATGCCAATAGTAACCTACTAAGCTAATAAAACTACGTTGCTCGGTTATTTTTGTTGGCATGAGATATATTTGATTTCCTTTTCCTTCGTAGGATCAACTAGGATTCCATCCTTATAGACAATATATCCTTGAAAAGAAACTGTTTTAATATATAATTCGCAATTAATAATCTTTCAATATAATTTATTGCTTCTGAGAGTTTTCAGAATGAACTACATGTGATTTTCATGGTCTTCATAACATTTTGAGTGCACGAGGATATCATCGATGAATACCACATCAATGTTATCAAGATATTCCTTGAAAAAACTATTAATTGAATCCATGAAAATAGTGGGGTCATTAATCTATCCAAAAAGCATCACTGTAAACTCATAATGCCCATACCTGGTTTGAAATGTTGTCTTGGAAATATCTTCCCTCCTCACACAGAGATGATGATATCTGGATCGAAGTATGATATTCAAAAATCATTGACCTCCATGAATTTGATCAAATAAATCAACAATTAGGGGTGGAGGATACATATTCATTATTGCAATAGCATTTATTTCCCTATAATCAATGCATTTCCTCATGGATCAATCATTCTTCATGACAAAGAGGACAGGGGCTCTCCATGGAGAAACACTTGGTCGAACAAATAAATTTTCACTCAATTACTCTAGTTGTTTCTTTAGATCTACTAATTGCACAATGGTCAATCGATAGGGAGTCTTTAATATAGGTCTTTCACCAAGAACCTAATTGGTAGAGATCTCAACTTATCACTCTGGAGGATGTCCAGGTAAATCCTTTAGAAATACCTCAATGTAATCTTGCACTATGTGCACATATTCAATTTGAATTTGTTTCCCCACCCATAGATATTGGTTTATCTTCCCCTCCAAGCATTAAATTCAATAAAGCATCTGGGGGGGTTCTAGATAAGAATTTGGTGGTGAGGATTCTACCCAAAATATAAGGCATTCTACACCATTCTCCAAAATTGTGACTTCCTTCTTCTTAAAATAAATCCTTGCACCACAATTTGACAACCAATTCATACCAAGAATAATATCAAAGTCAGTAATTGGTATAATGACTAGGTTAGCAAATAAAGCATGTTTTAATGTCTGGAGGGGGACTAATCGAGATGCCTTTTTTGCGATGATACATCCCCTAGGAGTTTTGACTGACAACTCCTTTGTTAAATCAAATTGGCTATATCTAATTTTCTGGAAACAATGAGATGATATAAATGAATGAGATGATCCATAATCAAATAAAGTGTTGGCTAAGTTTAAGGAAACAATTACAGTACCAGCCACCAAATCATTATGAACTTCGTCCTTCATGGTTGTAATCACGTAAACTCTCCCTTTATCTCTTGGACCTTTCTAAGTCAAATTTCCTTGGCGATTCAAACACTCATTTTCATAGTGTCCCATCTCTCTAAAATTGTAGCATTGAATATCATTGAATTGTTTCTTCTCCTGTAATTCTTCATATCGATGACCCTTTTCTCTACACTTATAGAAGACTCTCATGCCCTTAAAACAATTCCCAAGATGATTCTTTCCACAATTCTCACATAATGGGAATAGTTTTGTTCCCTTTCTCTTCTTTGGTGCTTATCCTTTTCCTTGGTTATTATACTATGGCATCTTATCTTGGTTTCCCTTGAACAATTTTGATCTAGTAAATTCCTTCTTTATTTGGAGGAAACATTATACAATTTCATCATATGATGAAAAGGATTGAGAAGCCAGTGCCCCTCGAATACATGGCTTAAGACCTTCAAAGAAATGATCAATCTAGTTTTCCAAGTCACGTATGTAATCTATGGCATACCTGGCTAGCCTTGTGAAGGTAGCCTCATACTCCGCAACAGTGTCTTCTTCCCTTTGTTTTAGGCCAAGGAATTTCCTCTTTATTTCAATTCGTTGTTCACGTGGAAAATATTTTTCAAAGAATAGTTCTTTAAATGTACGCAATTTCATATGTTCAATTTCTTCATCCTCTGTGGTACTCTAAATCAAGGACCACCATTGATCTATGTCACCCTTGAGAAACTATACTGCCAGCCCTACCTTCTCATTTTAATTTCCTCATAATCCCATAAATACATTTTCAAGTGACTTGATCCTCTGCTCAGCTACCATCGGATTAATTGTCCCACTAAAAGATAGGGGCTTCTACTGCATGAAACGATCAAACATAGGTGTAGCATGGTTATTCGTCACTACCTGAGTAAGTTTTCCCAATATGGTCATAATCTGATATGCTCTAACATTGACTGTGTTGACTTGCTCAGTGGGGAAATCCTTGCATTTCCCACAAGTATTGATTCCCCTTACTCCATTAGGCTCCATTTATAAATAATTTCACACACTAGATTAAGATATGAATCATAATGTATAATCTTAACTTAACAAAATACTTAGCCCAAATTGAGATCATACGCATGGCTAATCCCTTAGTCAAAAATATGGGTTGCTTGAGGATTAATTTACATTTCAATAATTCATAATGGATTGTAAATAAAATATGAATTATCCTAAGCATATCCCCTGATAGTGTCATAAACAGGAGTGCAACAAGGCCCATTGTCGTGTACCAGTATACCCAGGGTCAAGCCCGAAACTCCTTGTTGGAGATTTCACTTCTAGGTACATTTGTGTTAGAGCCACCTCTACTTGCTCATATCCAGATATAGATGTATTTGCAAGAAATATTCATGTAATCTATTCCTTACCAAAATACTAGGATATTCTTATATGTTTACCCTCAAATACTACCTTATGTCTTTGTTCCCTACTATATATTTCCTACTCTAGTTTCCATGTTTCCTACTAAACTTCCAATGATACCAACTGTAACACCCTGACCCCTCTAGACTAGCGACGGTGCATTACATGTGATATTGAAAAGGATATAAAAATGAAAAATCCGTAAGGAACGATCAGTTTAGTAGTCTTGAAGAAATTAGATAGATAGATTTAACACAAATTACATTGAAAAAGTTTACAAAATACAATATATAAACAAAACTAAAAATTAAAACCACATGAACTCAATAAATGACCATATCTTCATTACCTGTTGAAGGTAAAAAATGAAAGGGGTGAGGTAAAATGATTAGTAAGGGTTACAAATAGCAGAAGCATGAATACAATAATAAGTGAATCATAATCAATCAGACATAACCAATATGTCATGGTGAATAAATGAAAAACTAATGCCATTAATAAACAGAGAATGAATCTGCATCCATATATTTTGTCACAGTGAAAACCTCATGGATAATAATAATAATTGGTAATGAATAAATAGAAATGATTATTAATTGGATTCCATCCTTCTGGCATATGAAACTATAATAACAGAAAATGGATTAGTTCTATGTGTATAAACCCATTGGATTTTTGGAAACAAACTAAAAGGGATTGTAGAAAACTGACTTTCTCATTAGACCTACCAATGCATCAAGGAGATATATCAAGACCATCCCTCTAGTGAATTTCCAAATCGTTCTTTATACATTGATTTTATAAAAGAGCAATATGCCTTTTCAAGATCCGTATAGAGTAAAGTATACATATTCATCAATATTTCGATAATTAAAATAACTTTCTAAATAAACACCGTATGTAAAATGGTATACGGTTTAGAAAACAAACATATCCATGATATGAGATTATGGATATTTAATATAAAAATTATTTTAAATGATAAGTGATCTCAAATGGGCAGTAGGCAAACCATGTAAGGATAATTAGGTGCCCAATAAAATGTTAGTCAATACAAACTAGAAGTTGAGACAAAGTCTCTTACCACAATGTAATCGGTCGAATCATATGACCAGAACATAATAAACCTCAAATGAATCATTTCATAACATCAATATAAATAGAATCATGATATTATATATCAAATGTTAGTACACATATACCACATACAAGAAATAAGGTGAGAATAATGACAATCTCACAGAAATGAAAGTTAGATGAGAAGCCCCTTAAAAAAATTTCGCATGGTAACAAGTGTTATTAAGAGGGATTAATGAGAGGTAAAGGGTATCCTATTATTTATATGTAACAAGGGTATTGTGAGGGAGGTGAAAGAACATACCCCATCATTAGGGATTAAAAATAAAATCGCACGACATAGGGGAGACTTTTTGAACAAAAGTGAGAGAGTAGATCCCTTAAAAATATTGTGTCATTAGAGTGGTGATAAATCAATGAAATATTTATGTGTGACATATAGAAATCTAAAAAATATAAGTGTATATACAATATAAAACAATTCTACGTCATTCACACATATTCTTGGATAAATGTAACCTATGAAATCAACGTTTAACTCAAAGAATGAAGATTGAGTTAAGAAATCCCTTACCTTATGCTTGAAGATGTTCTTGACTTGTTATTAAAGACCTGAATAAAAAATTTAGGCTTACTAATTCATAATTACATAACCTATTATATATGTAAATGATTTATTATAACCATTTTATGTTCATTCATGGTCCATTTTATTAGTTATAAGGTTTAATTTCATTGTTCGGGCTCATTTGATCACTTGGTTTTAAAAGATTGGATCACTTATATTCATGTTTTGTTAAATATGAAAGATGGAAGTGGTTGTCCAGAAATGAAGTTATATTCTATTAGTGAACATAAAGGAGATTACATGGTTTTAAATTTAATTTTGTTACCTAATTTGAGGTCGAATTATTATATATATAGCCATAGTGACAACCGTTTTGGTTAATCAGTGGGTTTGATTACAGTGAAACTGTTTTTATTTATTACTTAATACCATTTTTAAAAAAGAATTACAGAAATAAAATGAGATATATTACATATATAATAATCTTTTTCAATAATAACACAAATGGTTTCATGACACAAATGTGCTAAATTAGCACATCTCAAACGCGGTTTTCATTTCATCCAAATAAAGGGTGGGGAAAGGAGAGAAGATAATGAAATATCACATTTGCCTAGAAACATTCCAGTACATGTATATTACTGGAGTTATCATACAATTTGGGTGAAGGGAGGTGATTAAGGAAACAAAAAGAAAAGCAACATAAAATAAATGAAAGAATTGAAAAGAGGAATTAACCTCTTGAGACTTCCTCCTTTGAGAACCTCTTAATGGGAGAGGTTTATGTATTTTTAAGAGGCTATGAGATTTTTGACATGGGGAAGGATCTTGGGGAGAGATTTGGGAAGAATATTTTCAAGGTACAAGGCTTGATAGGAGTGAAGAGTAGAGGGAGTAAAGGGAGGTTTTTATAGTGGAGGAGAGAGGGTATTTCTCGATATAAAAAACATTAATTTATTATTTCTTCCCAAGACAAGGAATAGTAAGACTTCCATGACCAAGATTAGTAATATTGTCATGTGAATCTGAATCAATTGATCTTATATCAGTAGATCATCATCAATGACTCAATTAATCCATTATTTAACATTTATTGTGAATTATTAGATTTTACTATTCATCAAAAAATCATGTATTTCGGAAAAATCCTAAAAAATTATCCTAGCCATTTTTTGATGTTTAGAATCCAAAAATGGTGTTCATTTTTCTAAGATAATTTTTTAATTATGATTAATTAAATATTTAATTGAAATCATTATTTAATCGAAAAAATGTAGACACTTAAAATTTTCTTCTCCATTTTTAAGTTGCCTAAATTCATTTATACACTTAATGGTATAGATACAATTAAAAAGATTCATATTACTATTCATAAGGGTATTTTATTATTCATAAGGGTAGGTTATTATTCATAAGGGTAGGTTACTATTCACTGAAAATTGATTTTTTTCTTATCGGACTCCAAATAACATTCTAATCGCTACCAAGTTTGTAAGATTTTCAAAATTCACATCATAGAGGTGACAAAATATGGTTTACATGGGTAGGTTATGGATATATCATATATGTAACCATGTTTGGTTCCATAGAGGTTCAGTGATTCGTGAAATATTTTCTATAACAAGAATGCATTTAAGAGAAACATACCATGAAGTGTTTGGGGTGCTACATTTTATATGTTCAAAACATAAGTATACTAATCAATTCATCCTTAAATGACAGGTATATACCTATTTTAAAATGAACACATCTTAATTCCTCTTGATAAGAAAGCCCAATTAATGGAACTTGTACATTTCATACGGATTTTCATGTACACTCCATAATCTGTTTTAAGACACCATTATTTTGTATAAAATCTCTCATTTCATCATTTAAACTATCTTAGTTAATTTCTAGATTAATACAAATAAATATTCTTATGTCCTCTTTAAAGATTCATTAATATTTTCTCATAAAGCACATCAAAGTGATTAATTTATAATGATTCTTATACACTATTTTTACATGTTTTCAAATAAGTTGTACATAATATATCATGACATATGCCCCTTTCCCCTTATTAATGTCTATCTATGATTTAACTCCACTATTTCTTGTACACCTTTATCATGATCCCTTTTTTTATTCCTTTTGACATGATTAAGATATCCATTTCCATCCAAGGGTAACCCTTATGTGTATTATTCATATTTGATTATTTTTTTGGAAGACATATTCATGATCATTTTATGATAGGTGTTTCCAAATAATTCTCCAATGAGTTGGGTAATATTTAGTCTCATTAGTTATCATGTATGGGATTATAAAGTAAAGAAAATCCATTATGGGACATTTTTAACCGTGTGATATAGCTTGATATTTAACCTTGACTCATATTTATGTCATGTTGTATGGTTCTACCACATTGTTATGTTCCCATGTTCATATAATTCCATGTTTTGTATGATATGCATCAACATTTGTATTCATGTTCTATGGATATTATGTTATCATGTTATACCTTCGTCTAATATGATATTCTTCATTCCCAGGCATTTTCCCTTATTAGGTTTTTTATCTCATCCTTATTATTAATGTTTTTCCCAAGTTTATCATATAACGTTATAGGATATCTTATGTAGTTAGGAGATTATTATGGAAAATATGTAATATTTTTGTTTCATGTTTTCAAATTATGATCCTGAAATTCCACAAACACTATAATATATGATCCTTGGTTTGTAATTTTTTGATAATTATTTGTATAATCATGTAATAATATTTGTAAAATGATAGTGTCTCTATATTTATCACAGAAAAATGGGTTCAATATCATATTATACATTTATTTTATGACACAATTATTTAGAAACCATAGAGTATTGAGGAAAAAAACCTCTATTATACACATATCTATGAAAATATATATACCTAGTCCCTTGGCATGTATCATAGATATAATTGAGTAAGATTCAACATGTGTATCTTGATGTACACCCCCTACAACCAACCTATTTATGTGTAAAATTAAACAAATTGAACTATTTATCCATAATCCACATCATTATGTTTTTCTTATATCCTTTATTAACCCGTACCAACAATAATATTTTTTATATGATATTAAATTATTAATTAATTTTTATCTAAAATTATAAACTATAAACTATATATAATAATAATAAATATACTACTCAACAGATATTCAATGTATTAATGATACATTAATTTAAATTTTTTCGGTCAGTCAATAAATGACTCATACACTCCATGTAATCACATGTCAAAAAATTAATGCCATATACTACATGAGTAGAATTTATTTGACCTCAATACATCTTGAGTAGTTTGAAAAGGTACTTGTATTTATACTTCCAGGTACACGATAAGTTATTATTTAATAACTTTTTTAGTAAAATAAATTTATAAAATCTATTACTCTTATTAAAACTTGTGGTTTCCATTTAGAAAGTCCATCTACACACTGTCCATCTTCCCATCTCATTATAATACTATAAAATCTATTTTCAGTATACTGCACTACTTCCACAAGAAACTCATTTCCTATAAACGTCTATTTATCCCAATGAAACCTATTCCCTTTTGATTGATTCATCTACCTTTATTCCTTTCCTAACATCTCCTTGATTCCCCTCTCCTACTCTCCCCCACATGAACCCTCTATTCTCCCCCACATAAACGTGTGTCCCTTGATTCCCTTATCTTCCATTACGTTCATCCCACACAAAGACACAATCCTATCTTGACACCCTTCATACATCATATTCCATCATTCCATCATCATATTACCTCTTCCCAATTAATGTTAAAATCCCTATAATTGGGTTATATCTTCCTCTATTTCATCCTCCTTTACCTCCTACTCTACATTTTCCTCTACAAATTCTCCTCCTCCACCACCACCTCTCGTTTCATCTCAAACTCCGATATCCACCTATAAGTTTCCATCCTGTACTATCATCCCCTCCACTTGGAACATTAAGGTGCCATTAAATCTCCATGTCTTCATATATAACACATATTTATACTTTATATCAATTTTTTCACTTGATTTCATAAATAACTTTTAATGTTGACTAAAATTAACTTCTCTTAGATGCATTGATTCATTATGATTTCTTTATTTTTGTACATGATAGTTATACAGATGATAGGATAACTAGGGTTTTTATATTTTATTATTCAATTGTTGTATTTATCGGAAAGTAGGTATTAAGAATCGATTGTTTCTATTTATTTACATTGTAATTTCATGCCTAATGAATATTTAAATTTTGGAATGTTATTTATTTTATATTTAGTTAATATTTTTTTTTCTTGCATTGATTATATTCTATTTCATCATATATTTTGTAGTAGTTGATGTCTTCATGCTTAAAATAGACTCACTTTAAGTGATTTAGTGGGAGTGGCGTAATTTTCCTTACAGTTTATATCGATGAAATACAACATATAAGAAACAAAATACCATTTTTATAGTCAATTAAGGTGAGGTTAAACAACTACTTATTCATCAAGGAATTGGGTGAAGAATAATTTTATATTAGGACAAATATCAATGATGATAGATACAAGATTCATCTTGGACTATGCCAAGGTATATACATTTATAGGATACATAAGTGACTTAGTAAGGAATAATCCATGATTTGATTATTTCCGGTGTCACGTGGTATTCAACTTTCAAATTAGATGTTTCCTCATACACATGAGGATATTATAGAATTACAAGTACACCATAATATTAAATAATTCATTATTCATATATGATATATTATATTCAAGGATAGTTATTTCCTATAACACAAGAGTAGTATGAAGATGCCACGTTAACATAAAACTCTTAAATTGGATGGAAGTTATGATGATTCTCACGTATCTGGGTGTTCTATGAATTAGTTCCATGTTTAGATAGGATATGAGCAACTATTCATGTGTAGATATATACATACAAAGTTTCCAAGTATATCAAGATGATTTGAGAATGTAGTCAGGATACATCATCACTCTTAATGGATGTTCCTTTATCTCTAAATGCTCAAGGTAATCCATGCATAATAATTCTATTGTTGAGTTATATTACATTGTTCCTTTTGAGGAAACTAATGAATTTGTTTGGAAATACATCTTTATTTATGAACATAAAGTTATATCAACTAGTAAAGTCCATATCACGCTATATTATTATAGTGAAAATTCCAACAAAGTAACCAAGAACACATCAGAAAAAGAAGAATACACCCTAGAAATATAAAAACATAAAGTATTTTTCTCAAATTGGTGACATCACAGTGACTAAAGTTTTCTTGGAAGATATGAAAAAATATTTACCTAAATACATAACTTAGTAAAAGCATGGTAGTGAAGTAAGTCCTAGTGCATGAAATGATAATTATAAGTTGGAACTAATCAAAAAATAATTCTATTAGAATTAGTGTACTTGAAAAACATTTTTTTAATTAATATTTCAAGAATATTTGATGAAATAAACATAAAAAATATATCCTAATACATATTGTTAACTTTTCTAATAAACATTAATGTTGTAATTTTCTATGGTATATGTAGCATTGAAAACATCATAAAAGTTCTTCACTATAGTGAAAATGTTTAATTGAAATAATTAAATTTTTATATGCTTTTGTAATGCCCTGACCCTAGTTACCTAGAGTCGGTGAATTATTACATAACATTGGCATTATCACAAAGGTTCAAATCCTGAATAACCGATCAGTTTAGTATCCATAGAAGTACTAGATACATTCATAAATTTTTCATTACATCATGAAATAAAAACATCAACAACAATTTGACCCCTTTTTGAACACACTATTATCTTTTGCCTATCCCTTTAGGTCAACCGTAAAATACTTCTTCACATCTTGGGAAAAATAAAACATAGAAATGGGTGAGCTCAGATGGTTAGTAAGGATAGAAATATAACAGAAACATTCATAAATAAGCATGAACATTTAGGGAAATTTATAAGACTAAAATGAAAGACTTTTAAACTTAAACCTCTACATAATATGGAAAAGATAAAATAAAATAATTCTATTTAATTATTCACATGGATATTCTAATAGTCGAATAATAACAAGCTATATCAATGACCACTTTTATAATGATGGAATGCATAATGCCAGACTTTATAACCACAAATTCAAGGCCTTGTGCAAAGACTAAAAGTAATATTTTGTCAAGTCCTTATTCCAAGACACTATTTTGTCTCATGATACATACTGATGCATCAAGGAGATATAGTGGGCTCCACCTGTCACTTACTAAGTCCAATGCATTTCTCATATGAAAAGGTTTAAAATAACATACATTCATATAAAAACTAGAAAAAGAAATGTCAATACTTTATCCATAAACCATGAATGGTGTAAAAATAACACATCAACAATCAAACATATCACAAAACCTTTAATACAATATAGATGTTTTTTGTCATAATAAATCAACTTCAAACAAGCTTAAAATCCATCAAAGGATATTGACATAGATGAAATCAAAACTTTTTTAGAGAAATATATATTTATATTTTGAAATCATTTAAAATTCATATAATTATATAATAAAACATTTATTTTGAAAATATTCTCATAATTTTATAGGAAGCATCAACTTTGATATAATGGGAGAAAATAGCCACACCCCCTGTATAAGTTAAAAAAAGGCATTCTTACCTTTATTTTGTCGAAAAATCCATAAAGTACCATGTTTGGAAAATGACAGAAAGATTCCCTACAAAACATATATGGTCAAATAATGGTATAAATTAATTTAAGACATAATCTAGAAAATAGTAAAAATATTTCGAATTAAATTTTTAATAAAACATGGTTGTGGATGATAAATGAGGTCCTAGTAGATACTTACGTAAAAACAATCTCGGATAATAAAGAGATTGTGAAATTAACACTTACCATTTACTTTTCCTTAGTTGATGGTGTGTTAAACTTATGTATAATAGTTAAAAAAATTGTTATTAAATTAAAATAATACTATATACAAAAATATTATGTCATACATTATCTTATAATATTTCTTTGTCAATAATATTTTTGTAGTTTCATCGTTTCAGGTGTTAACAGATTCGTTTTCCTTTATATGATTGGTTATGAAAGCCATTTGTTTATGGCTAGGATGTATTTAATTAATATACATAATGATATTATGTTTATAAAAATTATTTTTAATCATAAAATGATAATTATTCTTGAATGATTATGACGGGGAATGAATCTTATCGCGTTAGTGGTGATGGTAATCCGTACGTACGCATGAGTTAAAATATCATTATATTGATAGAGAAATCATATGTAATTGAAAAATATATCATATATACAGAATCATTAACATGTTATATTTATTATTTACATAATTTATTTTCATTATTATACCCATTCAAATAACGCAGTTTTTGAATAACAAACTACACCACGACGTGGAGACGGTAATCCGTACGTTCGCACATACGGTGACTTTGTCATTTATAGGATGGATAGAATAATGAAAATAGTTGTACCATTTTATCATAACATCAAATTAAATATAATATAATGGAGTAATTATTTTATAATTGAAAAAACAAATAAAGAGGATGTGGAAGAATAAAAGAACTTGAAAGAGGTGATGAAATATTTACCTCTTCTTCGGGTTTTTTGTTCGATTTGATCAAAAGGGATCCTTATATTGGATTTCTGACCAAATGAAGGCCTCTAGGATGAAGGTAGGAAAGTTGGGAGGATATCTGTGCAGGGTTTGGCTGAGCCAAAAGGCTTTGGAAATGTAAAAATCAGATAAGGGGAAGTGACCTTTTATATGAGAGGTGAGGGTCACATTAGTAATACCATGAAATATTCCTTTATAATAAAGTAATATTCGGTTTTTAATGGCTCCAAAATGAATTATTTAAATTATATCATAGTTATGGGTATAAAATATCTCAAATAGTAGGTTTTAGACATGTTTAAGTCATCGTATTAAACTTATCTTTTAGATTTAACTCTTAGATAAATAGTTTCCCATTTACCATGTCTCTTTGTATGTTTATATTATATGGTTAATAAACATACTATAACATTCCAATAGAACCCCATGTGGTTCATTGTTAATAAATATAACCTTATATAATTCCTTTGGACGAACATTACATTTTTAGAAATGTTATATCAATTAATAATTTAATATTTGTTTTTAAAACTCAATTATGTCAATTTTGACACTATTTAGTATTTGATTTTTATAAATGCCATAAAAACTTTATAAAATCAAATACAACTAATTTATCCAACCCTAACATGTCTTATTAACCAATAAAATTAGTGTAATTTATCATCAGTCTCAATTTACATTTATTTTCATATCTATAATATCAATTATTTTAATATTTCATTAATAAGGTTATTAAGGAATCATCATTGTGTCTTAAATAAATTAAATTATTTAATGTCAAAAAATTATAAATAAAATTCCATTTTGAAGAAAATATTTATATCTTTATAAATAATATTTATAGTGGAATTTATATTTTGTTTTTCCAAATATTAAAAGTGGTTTAATTATTAAACATTTAATTTAACACTTTTAACTATTCATTAAATAAAATATTAATAAATGTATTAATCTAATCCAAGTGGACCAAAGGGGGCAATATTTTACTCCTAAGGTTGTTTTGTTTCGAATTAAAATTTTCCAATAGAACTAAGACATGTGTTAGGGTAATTATGATATCATTTTTACCCTTAATTACCCTATTCAATTTTAACCGTGGTAAATAAAAGTCAAAAGTTTCTATTCACCAAAAAATATTTTCATCTTATTGAACTACATTTTACTTTTTTATATCAACCATGTCTCTTTTATTTTATAAATTAAACCCACAAAAGTGGTAAAATTATGTTTTATGCAAATTTTCAAATCCTCTTAGTAGGTCGATAAAAGACGGTAAAAAGTTCAATAAAATTTTTATATATCTGAACTTATTATAAAATGACTCTAATAAATTACATTGAACATATATATGTATTATGTATCTATTTGGAAATAAAATATATTTATATAAAATAAATAATTTGGTTTTAACCAATAAAGCAGTATTTTCACTATTCATCAAAAATTGAAAGTTTTTAGAAAAATACAGATAATTTACCCTAAGCTAATTTTGATATTCTGAATTCAAAAATGAATTCCATTTTGAAAAATAAAATTTATAAAATTTTAAAAAGTGGGTATTAATATTCATAATTGCTAGTTTGATTGGTTGTAGTGTGTTATAATCTTGAAGTTAGGTACATTGCAATCTATTTCATTATTCGAAGGGAAACGTATTGTGGGTGCTTGGGGTGCCAAATTCTCATCTCTTTGAAATAAATCAAACCTAGAAATTTCTAGAATATTACTATATAAAAAAAATTTGGTGGTACTTCATCATAAGTTCCTCAGGTTTCCATGTTGCCTTATCCATCTTATTGTTTCTCCATAGAACTTTTACCAGACGAGCCGTCCGGTTTCTCAGCACTTGTTCTCTTGTATCAAGAATTTTGACAGGCTCTTCACAATAATATAGATCTGGATCTATTTCAATTTCCTCTTAGGTGAGTACATGCATTGGGTCAGGCTTGTATTTTCTCAATTGTGATACGTGGAACACATCGTGAACTTTGGAGAGACTTAGACACATTGCCAAACGGTATACTACAAACCCAATTCATTATAGAATTTTGAAAGGTCTGATGTACTTGGGATTTAATTTACCATTCTTACCGAATCTTATAAATCCCTTCCATGAAGATACTTTCAAGAAAACATGATCTCCTACCAGAAATTCCAAATCCTTCCTTTGGTTATCAGCATAGCTCTTCTACCTACTTTGAGCTCCTTTGACGTTGGTTTGGATAACCTTCACCTTTTCCATCGTTTACTCAAAAAGTTCTAGGCCTATGAGTTTTTTTCACCAACATCATCCCAAAAAGTTGGTGTGCGATATCTCGTTCCATATAACGCTTCATACGGTGCCATCTGAATACTTGAATATAAGCTACAGTAATAGGAAAATTCTACAAGAGGTAATATTGATCCCACATACCTTGAAAGTCCAGAGAGAAAGATCTCAACATGTATTACTAGTTCTGAATAGTCTATTTTGATTTTCCATCGGTTTGAGGGTGGTAGGTAGTGCTCAAAAGAAGTTCAGTAACAAGGGAATTTTGAGGACTTTTCCCAAATCATGGTGTAAAATGGGGATCACGACCATAAAAATAGATAGGGGTATACCATGGAGTCTTAAAACATCATTAATATATAGTCCTTCCGGACGTTCAAGTTGTAAATCTTCTCTTATATCTAGAAAATGTGCTGACTTGGTAAGATGATCAACAATGACCCATACTGCATCATTCCTTCTAGGAGTCTTTGGTAGCCCCATGACAAAGTCCATCGTAATATTATTCCATTTCCACTCATGTATGGGAAGAGGTTTCATGACTCCTCCAGGCGATTTTCTTCCAGCCTTCACTTGTTGACAAACCATACATTGTGACATAGAATAAGAAATCTCCCTCTTCATATTGTCCCAACAAAAATGTTCCTTCAAATCCTTATACATCTTAGTGCTATGAGGGTGTATAGAGAAATTGGAGCTATTAGCATCATCCAAAAATTTCCTTTTTAGATTAGATATTTTAGGAATACAAAGTCTCATCCCAAATTTTAAAATTCCATATTCATATATGATGTCACTCTATCTCCCATCGTTCGCAGCTTTAATTTTATTTTGAAATTCATCATCATCAGTCTGAGAACTTTTTATCAATTCTAGTAAAGATGATTTGGCAACCATTGGAAAAAATCATTGATGTCTCACCTTACATGGTTATTCCCATATCTATGTTTACTAGATCCATCTATATTGGATCCTTTTCAACCCTCATCTTGATCAAAACTCCATGATCCTTTCTGCTCAACGAATCTGCCACCTTATTTTCCTTCCTTGGATGGTAGTGTATAGTGCATTAATAATCCTTAGGTAGTTCAAGCCATCGTCTTTGCCTCATGTTGAATTCATTTTATGAGAAAATATATCTTAAACTCTTGTGATCAGTATAAGTCTCAAATTTTGTACCATAAAGATAGTGTCTCCATATTTCTAGAGAAAAGATTACAGCTGATAACTCAATTATTTTAATATTTCATTGATAAATTAATTACCGCATCATCATTGTGTCATACATATATTATGATATTTAATTCCTAAAAATTATAAATAAAATTCAATTATTTAGGAAATTTTTTTATCTTTCTAATTAATATTTATAGTCGAATTTATATTGTGTATAACCCTATATTAAAAATGGTATAGTAATTAAACTTTGAATTTAAATCATATAACTCTTCTTTAAATAATATAATAATAAATATCATAAGATAATCCAAGTGGACCAAAGGGGATCATATATTTTTATTATGTTTTTTTGGTTGAATGACAGTTATCCATTAGAATTAGTACTTGTGATAGGGTAATTATGATATCATTTTTACCCTTAATTACCCTATTTACTTTTAACTATGGTAAATAAATGTCAACAGTTACTATTCACAAAAATTAATTTCAACTTATTGAACCACATTTTACTTAATGATATCAACCATGTTTCTTGGATTTTTGGAATTCAACTCATATAAGTGGTAAAATTATGTTTTATGCAAATTTACAAATGCTCCTATAAGGTCGGTAAAAGATGGTAAAAAGTTCAATAAAATTTTTATATATCTAAACTTATAATAAAATGACTCTAATGAATTACATTGAAATTATATTAGAATTATATATCTATTTTTACCTAAATTAAATTTAAATAAAATCAATAATTATTTAAATAAAAAATTCGGTTTTAACCAATAATGCAGTGTTTTTTCAATATTCATCAAAAATTGAATTTTTCAGAAAAATACAAAAAATTCACCCTATTATAATTTTGATTTTCCCAATTCAAAAATGAAGTCCTTTTTGAAAAATAAAATTTATAAAATTTCAAAAGTGGGTATTACTCTTCATAACAGCTAGATTGATTGGTCGTGGTGTGTTAGAATCTCGAAGATGCGTACAATGCAAGCTATTTCAATATTCAAATGGAACCATACCATGGAAGCTTGGTGTGTTAATGTTTTTCTAGAGTCAAATAACGTTTTATGTCGGGATACATCGATTTTCGACTTTTAGGGAAAATATTTCAACAAAATGAGAATTTGAATCATCGAGTTCGGTTATCATAACCTGTGAGATAATAGATAATGACCACATATATTCTATTAAGAAATTTTCATATTTATTCATCAATGTATATTAATGTTTATAAAAATTTAAATGATTTTAGACTTTAATAATATTTTTAATACATTTAAGAAAACAAAAAAAATTTATGTATTTTTATAAACCATTATAATATTTAGTCATAATGAAGCTCGGTACCTTGAGTATATAAAAAATACTATCTCATTGATGATTAAGTTGATGAAGGAATTTTCCCTTATATAATTGTAGATGTGGATATCTCAGGTCTTTGATTAAAATTGAACCATCATAATTTATAGATGAGTTCATTTCTTGTAGTCAAATGAATACATATCAAGTATATAAGTTGTTGAAATTGGTGTGAAAACTTTTTGATGAAATATCATGAAAAATAGATCATATTGTACAATGATCATTCAAATGTGGTTCTTATCATTGTGATATAAAATATTTTTCTATGTTTTCCTTGACCCATTGCTTCATAGTAATATTATAATTTAGGTTAGGCAACCTAATGACATTGAGGACGAGGCCAATAGGGTCACATTCAAATATTTACCACTGACCTAAGTTAAATATTTTTTATATTTGAAAATTAGAATAAATATTATTCTAAAACCTAATAAATGAATTTTATTTTCTATGTATTGAATGATCACAAATAGTAAATAAATTTTTAATCACAAGGTATATAATTAATTAAGAAAATATATAATATTTATTCTCTAATAGATTTATTCAAAAGGTAATAAATAATTATATATAAACAAATAACTAACTTATTTATTTATATAAATATTTAAAAAATAAATATTCTATAGACATTGAATAATATATTTATTTATTTATCGAATAATTTACATTTATTAACATATTTATTCAAGAGTTTAATATATGTAAAATAGGATTAAAATAACACTTTTTATTTCCAAAAAAATAGTTATTTATTATGCTATATAATATTATTTTTCAATTTATAGGTCTTGGAATATCACAATTTAAATAATAACATAATTATTATTTACAAGAAATGAGGATTATATGGGATTAATTCATATTAAAAGGTATTTGTGTAATTAATTAGAATTAAACATTGGGTTAGGTTTATTTACAGACTTCTTTGTCAATCCGATAAAGGTAAATCATTTTTCAAAACATTTCCTTTCATGATCTCCCTCATATTTTTCCCTCAAGGATGAAAAGAATAATAGATGATACATTAAGGAAGAATGAACATGAAGTTGTCATAAATAACAATGAAATATGATCAAACAGTCAGGATATCACCTATTATTTCAACGATGGTCTATATATATTTAAGGAGCACATTGGGATCAACAATTTATATGTACTACCATGGGACATCATGATGGAAAAATGATACATAAATCTATTTCAGATGATCAATAACATTGATGATGAATTATTTCAATATTAATGGAATATTTGTTCTTATTTTTTAAGTTAATTATATTTTTACTTCAAATGTCATCTTTCCCAATTATAGGAATTTTTTTCTATACTCTTTATTAAAAGTTTTGTTGCGCATGGATTTCCTGTCAAATTGGATAAAAAATATAGAGAAATTATTCCCCCTAGTGTTGGGAGCATCACATTGTGATACTTTCAATAAATAAATAAGGTGGTATATATATAAATATCCTTTCACTAAAACATAGAATAAATAAGAATTTATATATTGGTTTCAATGATATTTATATTATTATCGGTAGTAGAGGTACAATAATTAGGAGTTATGGGTTTTTTCAAGGTATTTGAATTATTAGAAACTTGCATCCATGATGGAGGAGTGTTTTTTAAGAGACACATGATTATCTGAGAGAGACCATGGTGGAAAATCCTAATGCATGCATACTTTACTTTTAAATTATTTATTAATCATTTGAATTGAAAGCTTCAAAATTTGTAACAATCATAATTATTTCCCTTCTAAGGATGAAATTCGGGAACTTTCAAGGATTGATGACTTGATGAATGTTAAAGAGAGTCTCAACCTCAATAAATTAAATGTTTAGTGGTTTAATAGAGGTGATATAAACTCAAAGTTTTTTCTTAGAGTGAATATGGAATAGAATGTTCAGATAGGGCTGCAACCCATTAGTGTTGATGGGTTTATTCACACCTTACAATGTTCAATTTCTTGTGCAGTGGTGCATTACTTTGCATCTCTATATTATAATGAAGTGATTTATAGCAATTATAAAATTGTTGACAACATTTTCCCCTATATCGGTGAGCCTCCAAACCACCTTTTCATAATGGTCCCTTTGAAGGAGGAGATATGGAGGCTTTGTTCTTGATTAACATGGAATGTACTGCTATTCCATATGGGTTATCCAACATTTTTTTTCATGTTCTACTGGGATATTTTTTAGGATGACATAACTGGTTCAATTACAGAATTTTATAGACATGCCTCTCTCCCTCATGGATGTAACTCGAATTTTATGGAACATATATCTAAGAAACATAATACAGTTGATATTAGGGACTTTAGGGCAATATACCAGGAAGGCTCAGCCAGGGAGAATTCCCTGACCATTTATTAAAAAAAAGAAAATGACAGTAAAAACGCACCAAAAGCCAAAGGGAAAGAAAGTTACATATCACAAATACCATACCCATCTCCATATTCTTCCTCCACTGTGGCTGTTTCCCATTCCGAGCTTTCATAACTCTTAAGAACCTTGGCATATTTCCTTCTCAAATTCATACGCTCCAAGGATAATAGCTCATCATTGCCTCCAGAGGATCTGGTGGCCAACGGCTTTGGAAGATATGAGTAGTCTTTCTTTGCCCTCCGCCGCGGTGGAGTAGTTAAGAATTCAGGAGCTTTAATCGTCTTTGTCTTCCCTCCTTGGACCACATCACTGAAGGAGGGTTTTCTCATGTCACCATAGTAATCCTGATCACTCTCGTAGCAATCTCCCCACTTTCCAGTGATACACGCTTGCTGAAGCATACCATCCTCACCACTAGGCTGCTAACATTGGCCACTGTCATCAATTACCGCAAGACATCTCGACTGTTCCGGAGATTCCTGAGTAATTGAAGCCCCCCGCGCCACCTCTGTTGATCCATTTTCATCTTCCTGCACAGAAGACTCATGCTGGAATACAACCAAGGAAAAGTCCTCCTCTCTGGATTCATTTTCCAGCCCCTCAAACCGATTTGCAGTGGCCACAGTGAAGCCCACCTGCCCATCCATTGCAGCCCTTCCTTGCACCCCATTCTCAAAGACAACATTCTCTAAACCGCCACTGCCTCTTATGATCTCATCCGGTATTCCATTCTCCACCATTCCTTCCTCTTTGCCCCCATTTTCAGCCATTCTAGTAGGAGCCAGCATACCCACCCCATTCTGCGACTCCCTCACCACACTGAGGTCACCAGCAGAACCTCCTCCTTCGCCTAAGCCACTGCCCTCGCTGGCAATAACACATCGCACATGCTCACCCAACTGTAAGTCATGTTTGAGCCTGCCGAGAACAGCAGACATAGCAGGATTAATAGAAGCCTCAGCACCGCTCCCCGCAGGGAAAACAGACCGCTTCCCCACATCAACCGCAGAACCATAAGCAACACTCCCAACAGGAAGAGCACCCGGGCTAGGGGATTCGACCAACCTCTTCTCCAGGTTCGGAGGTCATCTGTTCAGCATCTCAGAGCCACAGCGCGACACAAGGTGCTCCAACCGATGGCAATTGTCACAGTAACCAGCCCAGGATTCAAACACCACGGGTTGCCTCTAACGAAATTCCTCACCAACGGTTAACCACACCCAGTTGACAGCAGGCCGAGCCATGTCCACCTCCACGCAGATCCGCGGATTCACAGGATGACTTACAGTGGATGTGCGGAAATCCGAGCAGAGGTATCGCCCCACCAAATTACCAACCATACGAAGAATATCAGGGTTTTGAAAAGGGAGTGGGAGTTGTGGAAGACTAACCCACGTCGCAGTGGTTGACGGATCGCGGTTCATGTGATGATCAAAAGACCATTGAAGGAGAAAGAAACGGCACCCTTTGCATCTCCGCGGCGCATTAGACCAGGCGCGAATCAAATCTTCTTCTGAGTTGAAGCGGATCATGAATTGTCTGCTGTCTAGCAGCCCAACAACAACACGTTCCTGCAAATCCCATTTTCCAAAAATGAAACGGTCGAACTCATCAACCGAGGGCCTTCTGCGATTGAAGCGAGCAACCAGCGTCAAATCTAGGTGACTCGAAGCTTCGAGGAATTCGGATGAAGAGATCGGCAGCTGAGGAGCCCCCTGATGAAGATCTGGAACCTTCGGACATATCGAGATCATCGGGAAATCTGGGTGATAGTTGGGGTTCGAGAAAGGGATGAAGAGTTTCTGAGGCGCTAGAGGTGGTGAGGCCCTGTCCTTCGCCTCCCGTCCAACTCTTGGAAGCGGAGGGAAATCGTCCCGAAGCTCCATCTAGGGTTTCAGCGCCGTCAAACGCCATAGCCAAGCCTCTGAGCGCCACGATTCGAGAGACGCCATCACACCCTTTAGGGCAATATATATTGGTAACACCCTTCCCAATGTTATCAGCAATATTTTGGTGAACAGATCAGGTCGGATTTTTAAATCTCATATTACCCCTAACTAGTGTGGGTTTGTTACAAGTCGAAGCATCCAAATTGTTTTGTGACTACTTCAAAAAGTATCAATTATTTTAAGAGAACCTCACAGAAAGGGATATTTTCCCTTAAGACTAATATATCAAAAGCATTTGACACTTTTAAATAGAGTTTTCTATTTGAAGTCCTAATGACATATGGATTTTCTAGTGACATTATTAAGTTGATATCAACCATTCTCAACTATGGTAGGTTGTCTGTTATGGTTAACTTTTCTCCATGGGGCAACTTCCTATGCACTAGAGGTATTCATCTAGAGGAACCTCACTCAATCCTCTTATTTTCTCTTGTTGGGGAATACATGATCACATACATCATTGAGCTCACTCATCATGGGATTTTTTTAACAATTGCATGTTGGTAGGAATAATCATATTCCATGTCACTTGCTTTATGCTGATGATATTCTCTTGTTTTGGAAGCCCTCTAAGACTACTATTAGTGCCATTAATTCTTTCTTTAGTCACTATGAAGATGTCCCTATACATGCCATCAGTTGGGGTAAGTCCTTTATCATTTTTGGAAATGATCTCACTATTGGGAAGCAAAACAAGATTTCTAGAACCCTTGGTATGCATAAGGGATCTCTCCCCTTTTCCAACATTTGGGTTCCCTTATTCTATGGAAAATTCAAATGCCACTACCTATAGAATATTTTTTCTAGATCCATTAATCAGATTGATAGATTGAAGAAAAAGACAATGTCATAGGATAGTAGGATTTTCCTTATCAACTCGGTCATTACTTTCAAGATTGTGTATTCATTTTCCCTCTATCGATGGACCAAACATATGATTAAAAATCTAAAACCTATGGTTAGAAACATTTTATAGATAGGCTCAATGTATGATAGGATACTAATAATATTTTCTTATAGGTATTTTTTCAATCCTTATGAGTTGGGAGGCCTGGGGGTCACGGACATCAAAACATTCAATGATAGCTTAATTAACATGTTTACATGCAACCTGATATCTTCTAGTGAGGATTCAGAGGATTTTTTCCTATAGGTTCAAACAATATTTGTTTTGTGTATATCCACACTATCTTCTTTCCTCTTACTGGACCTCTCTTCAGCACTCCTTTTGTGACATTATGCAGCACTGTAAGTGGCTAGTTTGTAGAGTCTCTATGCTTAGTTACTGGAAAACCACTTGGGTGGAAAACACTATTTATATCACTACAATCCCCTAATACATGGATTTGATTATTGTGGCTGGTGAAACGATCCAAACTATTGTTCATGATGATGTTCATTCCAATTAAGCTATGTTGGAAATCCAGAATTATGTATGCAAGGATAAGGATACCATGATCTAGACGTCCAAGTCACATGGTTGTTTCAACACAAAAGAGAATTATACTGTGAACTTGGAGGGATCTCAAAGACCACCCAGTTGGATGCTTCATTTTAAGGACCCTTTTATTTAAACATCTAGAATGGTTCTTCTTTGGAAGCTATGGAGGAATTGAATCCCAAAACCAGATCAGTGGCAGAAAGATGGGCACCATCTTGCCTCTTCCAACCCCCTATGTATGTGGGATGAACAATCTATCCAGCACCTCTTCCTGGACTATTTTTATGTAAAGAAGATATGGAAATACATTTTTTATTTTCTTAGTCTTGATTTCTGTCATTGTAGGAATCTTAAAGAACACATTTCATGACTCTATGAATATTGGAAGAGTACACGGGTCTAAAATATTTTCATTGTAGTTGCAGCAATGGTCATTCATGTTATCTAGTCTTCATGTAACCAGGAAATATTTGGGAGTCAACCTGGTTGTTTCTATGATGATTCTTTGATATAAATTGGGATATTCATGTTGTTGCTACTGTGAAACTTGGCATGATGTAGAATTTTTTGAGGATCTACATACTCTATGGTTCCTTGGTGTGGAAGGGAATTCGAAGCGGCCTCTTGAATTTATGTTTGTCATACATTTTCTACTGATCCCTCCCAGCATAATAGTTAACATTGATGGTGCTTCTTCTGTCTCACATGAACCGTTAGGATGTGGAGGAGGGTTCCGTAATTATCATAGATTTATCAATTGTTTCTTCCACCACTTTATTGGACAAGTTACTGCATTTGAAGACGAACATTGGGTTGTGAACTGTGCAATCAAATATGCTGCCTATCAGAATTGGTCACCTCTTTGAATTGAATCGGACTCACAACCTGTTGTGAAGGATTTTGGAACATTTATTAGAGATGGGATTTGGCGACTCTTTACTCATTGGTTTTCTAGTCTCACTCAGGCCAGTTGACTTCAGATCTTCAGATCTCATGTTTACATGGGGTAAAATTAGTTTGCCAATGCTCTCTCGAAGAGGGCCATTGTGGAGCTGAGCACCATGTGTTTGTTTAGGATCCCTGACGTCTACGTTAGCATGGTGGATGATGAAATGTGGGGTGTGACAAATTCTCATTCTTGTACTGCCCCCTATGAGGACTAATTTCTTGTAATTTACGTTTTTTAATAAATTTATTGCTGGCTTGCTCAGACCCTAGATCTTCGTGGCATTTAATAAATATTTTATTTGACTTATATTTTTTATTTTATGTTTTATATTTATTTTAATTACTCACTTGTAGGTAATGTTTCATATTTCATTTATAATAGAGTAATAGTGATAATATTTCTCTTATAAATAATATATCTAGAGAGAAATTAAATATAAATTACATTAAAAAATGAGTAAGAATAATTTAGATCCTTTTAATAAATATAACTTTATAAATCCAATGAAAAAGAATAGTTGTGAAGCTAGTAGACTAGATAATTAGTTTTTGGGAGTAAATTAATTTATACGTAACATATAAGGTTCATAATGTTATTAATTATTTAATAATTATATTTATTAACTTTTTATTTTAAAATCATACAAGAATAATATAAGAGGGATTCTGGTGAAGAACATATACTTACATACTCATTCTCACAATGTGTATATATTTTTACTACACATGTATCCTATTATTAAGTTAGAATATTATCGAGTTATGTCAACATACATGGAGTGGTTTGGAATTACCAATCCATATTATTATCAGGAAAAATAGAAATGGTATATAATATCTAAAAGGTTAATTTTCAAACTAATGAATCTAGGGAATTAGTAAAACAAATTTTGTGAATTTGAAAATTCATTATTATTATTATTTTAAATAATATATAATTTGAAATTATCTTTATGAGATACCTTTACTAATGATGCTTCCTAGGGTACTATCACACTTATGGGTAGTAGTTACATCCTAATTATACTCCTCAAAAATGTGAAAGACATATGTTCATCATAATGTTACCTTATTTAAAAATGAAAATGATGAAAACAATATAAATTTTTATAAAAATTGGGCTATGAATGGTGCATTTCACTCCAGGAGAATCTCTCTCTCCTAAGCTCTATGGTTTCCTCTTCTATCACAATGGTAATCTTATACACCATGGTTTTGTATTTTCCTCCCATATCTCTCCCTATTCCTCACTTTGTTAGGTTTCTATTTTCCCATTTCACTGGGATTCCATTTCTGTTGTTGTTCTGTGTTTCTCTAATGCTTGTTGGTGATTTTTTTTGAGATTGTGGCTTCCAAGCAATTATCATCGCATCCTCTGGGTACTACCTCGATTTGGATTTCCCCGAAGGCATTATGGTGGTCTGGGATTATATTGCTAATAATGATTGGTGATTCTTCCAGTTGGCATGTTCATACACCTATACTTTTGCAACCTATCCCTTAGAACATGACACCTTATCATTCTATTATGATGGTTATTGTGTATATTTTGTGATGGTATTGGTGGTTGTGTCAGGAACTAACACCCTGTATTGTTCATTTGGCTCTCAATTACTAGTGTTCATTTGGGTGGTGTTTCAATTAAAGAATTTTGTTCTGTTCTGGTGATTTATTTGGAGGTGGTGTGTTTGGAAAAGGATTTGGTTCAACTTCAGGTGACAATGTTGTTTTCTGATTATGAGAGATAGTTACGTTTTTTTGTGAGGTGCCAGTGATGGTGCTAAATCAGTTTGTGATGTGTTGGTGATGGAGATCAAATAAGTTTTGTCTCGGATTTTTTACCATTTTGAGGCATTTTTTGTGGCTGTGGATGGATCTTTTTTTCTTCAAGGTTCATCTATGGCATTTTTTTATTTCATTCGATTGTATTATTTATAGTAAGTCTATGTTTGAGGTGAAATTGATGTGAGGATGATGCCAAGGTAACAAGATGGGGGTTTGTGACCTGAGGTTTCTCATAACATAATGAGTTGAAAGAATGGACTTGACTCGATGGTGGATCATTTACTCTTCAATTTGAAATTTAAAAATGAAATTACTAGTTTTTTTTTCATATTTCTATGTTTTCATGTTTTAATTTCATCGATCATTCTATTGTAAGGTTAACATTTTTCCCTAAAAATAGATTAATTAAAAATAAAAAAAATGGATTTCGATAAAATAAGGGTTATGAATGGAAAAATTGAAAATTATACTATATTCAATGAGTAATTGATGTATAAATACGTACATAGATAATCCATGGAGTAGAATCTCATTTATTTACCTCATATTCCATTCCTCCTGCCTACTTGATCAATTCCAAGAGGGTTCCTATACTCATAGTGTAATTTACATGATCATACATTTTATTGGAGATATCATACACCATCATAATATATGGTCAAATTACCTATACGTGAATATACAATATATTTTTAATCTATCGCCTATAGTGAGGTACCCTTATGATAAGGTTTTCAATATTGAATAGAGTATCTATCATTTAATTCCATGATAATGTAGGCATCTTTGAGAAGCTGATGACATAGGTATATATAGTTTTTTATCATTATATAAATTTTGAGTTAGTTTTTTTCTATAAATTTTATTTAAATAAGAAACATAAAAAAATTATTGACAGGTTATGTTGATGTCAAAAACCATAGGATCATGTTCCTTCAAATGTTACTTATCATGCATCCAAATGTCCCTATAAGTTAATTTCATTCTATAATCCCTATTATTTACCCTTTATGATACCATATAGTGTTTAATGTAAACACTCAATGCTTGCATATAATAATTCGTGGGATGGTTTAGATGACCAATGGTATACAATTTCAAACAACTTTATATGAGAGGAATTTCCCTCCAAATATAGATCCGGATGAATGTAATGTACAATTACAATGCTAATTCTATTTTTAATCATGATTTTATTTCAAGAAATTCGTGATAATATTAAACATATAAAACAAAAAAAATATAGCTACAAAACCATTAAAAATAATAAGCCCAAAATGTATCCAAATATACCCAAAAATAGAAGACATTACATGGGATCCTGCACGGGTTACCCATTTGCTTCCATTCTAAAAAATCCCCTTAAAAATCATAAATAGATGAAAAATATGTAATAAGTATGGGTGATTATAAACATACTAAATAGGCTTATCCTCAAACCACTTACTATGGAAGTGGGATTGGATCACACTATATTGTTTGTGATTAGGGAATAAAAATCAAAAAAAATTGCCACACCCTAAAAAATTACACTATTTTTGGAGGTACCCCATTACAAATCACAAACACACTCACCAGATCACAATGGTATTATATATATATATATATAATTCACACTCTAAAAATAAAAAAACAAATCCCTGCTACCCTAAAACATTTATACACTACAATAGAAATATAACCCTAATATCACACATCATGTCACCAATCCAATACTCTGGTAGTCATATTGCATCCATAACCATGTTTGTAGACAACAATATCTAACCATAAGTGGGGTACAGATAAAGGATAACTCAACTAACCTATTTCTATCCCAACACTACCTTGATCTTGTGTCACACATATACAACACTAACTCAAGTAGTGAATTTCATACAAAATGACTCTAATTTATCACTCCAAATAACCTTATGTATAATAGGATTCTAAGAAAAATATGAAAAAAATTATCACCACTCCCATGAAACATCTATTTTCATAATAAAGGTATCCCACTCACCACATATACAACAACCCATCCCCATTAATTTTTATAAAACATTAAACATCCCAAAACCCATCAAACTATCCTTCACCTATGAATTAAAAATATAAAAGAAATAAAAATTAGAAAATATTATAAAAAATCACAATGATCAATCTAATACAAGAGGAACACCAACAGAATCCAATGAACACTCTCAATATTCAATGAATTTAAGGTAAAAAAGGAATAAATTTTATTTTAAAACCCTATGGAATTCGATCCACCAAATATTGACCAGCTAACCATCTATTACAATTAGTATATATGGTCACCCAAAAACATAATAATAGAATTAAAACTTATCAAAAATTATAATCATATCATCTTAATCTGTCGCTAACCAACCTGGGTCGACCCAAAACCGACCACCCGAGTCGGCCCGCGACAAGGCCCGAGAGGCATTCTTGATCCTCCTAGGCTTGCAACAAGCACCAAGGGCATCAAAAGAGTGAATATGGGAATGATTATTACCAATATAAAAAATTATAACCAGCAGAATAAAAATAAATCATCCCAAAAAAATAAACTGAACAGAACTAAGAACAAAATTAAAAGAAAAACTAATCAGACCTGATGGCCACTAATCTCCACGTGACCCCCAGGTCACTCTCTGATCCCAAGACTCACCATCTCCCATGGCGAACGATATGAAACTAAAACCCAATCCTGGGACAAAAAACAACAGTGAATTATAGGTTCGATTATTAAAACTCAGTAGGCATACCCTTGTAATCTACTCCCAACTGGATTTACTTTAAAAAATAATCATCAATTTTAGTTTTTAACTACAATATATAGAAGTAAATTATTATCATATTTTTCCTTTTAATGAAAATCATGGTCTATTTCCCTTTTTACAATTCAAAACAATATTATTTCCTAATAATGAAGAATATACATTTTAATGGATATATGACATTTCAGTTATAAATGAGAGAGTGAGTATAAAAAATTTCCAAACAAATTTATCATTTTTGATATAATCCACCATATTCTAGAAGAAAAATCAACAGTCATACAAAACGTGCAGTGGGAAATAACCCACAATAGTCTTTAGCCAACAATGCAGCAAAACATTTCTTCCAATTGACATGGGTGAAAAATACTAGCTCGTGAATAGTAAAGAATATACTATACATGTGACTCATCCCAATAGAAAGCCCTAATAGATGATTTCATAATGCCCAGATGCCTGATCGTTGCCCTATCTGGCCTAATCGAGGGGACCAATCCCATAGCAATAATAACAAAATATCCCTTTTCTATCGGCCACTATCATCGTCTAAACTAGAGCTGAAATAATTATTCAATAATTCACTCACTATGATATGTTCACATGTTTAGACTTAAAATGGGGTTTGAGTCAACAAATACTAACAAAAAAATCCAACATATTTATTTTCGTCTTACACCATCAACACACACCCAACAAAATCACCCTAGAATCACTCCAATGGATTTTCTCCCTTTTACCTTCAACCATTAACACACGAATGAAGTCCCACCCAAGGACCTCCCATTCCCATGAACATCCAATAGGGAAATAGGTGAATCTCAAATAGGGTTGTCAAGGTAATTAATATTACAAAAGTACCAAATGGAAATCCAGCAACCATTAAACACTAAATCATTTCCAAAATAATAAACACAATCCATTACTTTGAAAATGAAAAATGAATATGGAAATAAATTTAAGAAACCCAATTTACCACTTTAAGTCCAAAGTACATTTATAAGGTCCAAAGTGGAATTTTATCAAACACTCAGAAAGGACATTAAAGAAAATAGTTTCATAAAATTATAATAATATAAGGGCCATAATTAATTTCAAAATAAGAAATTATTCTAAAAACATAAATTACTAACTAGCATTAAATAAAAATATGAACAAACAGAAATAAATAATTCTCTATTTTAAGGAAGAATGCAAAGGTAATCCTACCTCAAAAGGGAGTGGACCAAGATGAATAATTCGGCACCCGACGCCTTTTGTGAAGATCACCCCACAATTGCACACTCATACACTCCTATATATATACCCCTTAATCGAATACACATATTCTCTGTTCCATGACATAATATGTGCAAGGAAGATATATATAAATAGAGATATACATTCCTATATATGTGTGTACAAACCTTAAAATAGACACAAAATAATTTAATTAACCTATAGGACAGCCACCCATAAAATAAATTGATTTCCAAAACTATATTCCCATTATTTAAGAATTCACAACTCATAATAAAAGTGAAAAAAGGGAAACATTCCAATGCAAATCTATTAATTCCATTTTAATGACAACAAAACCCCATTTAAAAACATTTTCCCATCACTTAAACAATTAATAAATTCCCCTTTAAAAACACAAGAAAAACACACACTTTCTCTACCAATTACTTGAGACCCCCCATTTTATAAATCTAGACACAACCATAAATCCTTTCTAAACATGACTTTTTATGATTAAAAAATCTATAAATTTTACGTAACAATAAATTACAAGGACTATATTCCAACGCTACTCCATTATTTAAAAAAACTCATTCCGAACAAATACACACCTAAAATTACATTAACAATATAATTTCCACTTTTCAAATAAGTCAAAAAACTATTTTCAAGAAACATTTCAATAAAATATGCACTGCACATAGCCATTTATCTGGAAAAAAACTCAATTCTAACCCAGAATCATGTTAAAACACATCCAAAGAACACTTCTCAATTCCTAAATAAAATTTATAATACATTAAAATTTACTAAAAAAATAAGAGGGTAAAACAATCAACCTTAAACAGCGGAGGATGAACCGGAATGAACCAATGTGCTTCACCTCTGGCAGTGAACGCTAAAACCGACATGAGGAAGATTTGGGAGACCCACCATAGACCCTAAAAATGGAATAAATTACCAAAATATGGTCAACCCATGACCAAGGGTTTGGAAGAGACAAAAACCAAAGAAGAAACTTGTCAAAGGAGGTGTTAGTAAGGTTATGCAAGGGAGAGGAGGTAGTCGGAGGTAGAGTCTATGGGGAGGGAGGTTTTCCCAGAAGATCGAGCACAGTCAATGGCTCGGGAGGGGGAGGTCTGTGTTGCACTAAAGGAGGAATGGAAGGGGGTTAACCACATCGCGAGGCAATGGGGAATATAGATTAGTATTTTTCTTTATATTTTTATTTTGGATTAAATTATATTGAAAAAAAATTTAAAGAAATACAAATATTAATATAATTAATTTAAAACTCAAAGATAAATATAATAATATCAAAGTTTTAGGTCATGGTGTGACAATTCTCTCCACTAAGAAACTTTCTGCCCCAAGAAAGTCCTAAGAGATTAAGTTGATTAAAAAAACAAAAAAGTTGAACTAAAACACATCGAAATAAATAAAACTCAAAGACAAAAGAACCAATAGTTACATTCCTTAAAAAAATAGGAACTATATATCCCCAAAAGAAGCTACAAGACTGTCCTTAAAAGAAACCCACATCTAAGGAAAACATCACAGAAGGAAAAAGTGCTCAAAACAATAATGAAAAGAAGAAAAATAAGAGACTCACTCTTTCCTAAACACAACCCAACAAGGAACAGCCCAACCCCAAACACCAAAACCATCAATGAAACTAGTAATGGGTTTTTTGGGATCTTTATAAGCTTCCATTACATAACCCACTATCAAATTCATCCAGTAACTATGGTCGGGTTTGGGTAGATAAAAAACAAGGAAATTTTCAGTCAAGAGCACCTTAAAGATAGATTCATTATGGGATTATCTCATGGGGCCTCCCCACAATGCTAGTCTTTTACAAAAGAATTATCTTCAGAGTCCATAATAACTCCCAAATCAAAATGAAAACCAAAAGACACATAACAAACAAAACATGGGACTACAAACACCCCCATTATATATCAACATTAAGAACATTAAAAAGTAATACTCATTAAAAATGAGGTACCAAAAGGCTTAAAACATCATCCTCAATACCCAAAAGAAGACAACACCATAGATTACAATAATTACAACAAAAAGAGAATTTTTATCAAAAGAAAAAATTCTTATTGAGAATGTGTGAATGTAGAAATCATCAAACTGAGCTAGAAGGTTATCTAGAGGAGTGGATCTGGGCCCATGTCACATATTGGCACCACATAAGAAAATAAATTTCTAATGACCTAACTAGCTACTGGTACGGTAGATCTTATGTGATTTTCTATATGAAAAATAACTATTTCCCAACATTCTACACTGAAAACATAGCTAGATCTTTCTCTCGGATGAATGTTGTGAGGAAAAAAACAATGTCGTTTTACACCTCTTCTCAACTAGGTAGACTTACCTAAATCAACTTCTACCTGAACAACATGCCTCATGAATTCTTCATAATCATCATAGAAAGAAGGCATATACTGAAGTAATTCTTATTGGAGAAACATTTCAATGAATCAAGCCTTCAAAAATTCATCCCCAATGAGGTTGGGGAGATACAAAACTAGATCAGCAAAGTTATTTTCATACTCCAAAGCCATTGAATCGACCTGATAAGGACCTTAAAATCTTTAACCCATAGGTATATTCACATCATTGAGGAAGTAATTTTGGGTGAACAAGGCTTTAAATCATTCCCATGAGATATTGTTTTGCGATTCGGTCTGAATAATGGCTTTCCACCATTCTCAAAATAGGCCATCCAATATAAATGTGGAAATTTATTTCTTGATAGATTCATGAGATTCAAGCTAAAAAAATATCTTATTGATATTTTCCATCCATTCCTCACCTTTCCTGGGTTCCAAAAACCATGGAAATGAGTTGTGTTTGACTCTTGAAACCTTCAGATGAACTCTTAATATTGAGAACCTCAAGATCCATATCCAAAATAGACAAACCAAACATATAAATGACAACCTGATCAATTGAAATTAATAAGGTGAAATAACTACCCACAAATGCTTCTCAAAATCCCATTGAACATAGTGAAGACGAAACCTAAAAATAGGGAGAACGAAACCAAATCATAACATATCATAAATCAAAACTCCAAATCAAAATTTTCAAATCAAAAACCCAAAATCAAAATATTATTTCAATAACACCTACAACACACAAAAGACAAATTATAAAAAGTAAAACACAAAAAAAGGTAACATCACACACTCACACCTTTTAAAACATTATAATCACCCTTTTTAAAAAACATTTTTATAAAACATAATAGACCTGATGAACCAATAACCAGTTATTGGTATTCCATTTACCCTCAAATATATACACTCTTGTGTTATCTCAAGAACTCATCCATACATTCCATTAACAATCCAACCACTATATACATATATTCATATACATATATGTGAGCACACATATGAATTACAAGTGTTGGATAAAATAAACATTATCACTTTTAAAACCTATTTTAAAATAGCACAACCTATATTAATACCACAGATCATATTCAAAGAAAAACATCTTCAAATTCCACAATAATTTTCCCAATTTCACATTTCACAAAACCTTTCAAAAAACCCCAAAAATATTTTCCAAAATAACCACCACATTTATAACAACCCATATCACTCTAAAAGAGATTCAATGTTTTGTATTTGGAATTATCATTTTTTTATAAACCAATAATCATTTTATCAAAACAAATATTATTTTAAAATATAAATAACACCCCAAAACCATATAAATTCAACCTAAAGTAAAATACAAAAGAATCTTACCACTCAATGGTTCAAAAAACCCAAAATCTCTAAAGGTCCCAAAACAACTCCCTAGACAAACCAAGTTTCAATGGGTGACTTTGTCGTATGGTTGGAAGCCATATGACAATAAATCCACCATCACATAGAGAATTTCAAGACCATTTCCCAATCTCCACATGTCTTTCCAGGCCCTATAATCTCCCTGAGACAACCAGCCTGACTATAATTTCATTGCCCTATATACCAAGAAACCCTCAAGAACCAAATAAACCTTGAAAATCCAACTTCCAATCATAACTCATGTTATGGTCCAATAAGTGTTTGCAAGACACACACCCCAAACCTACACCCCAAGATCCAAAATTCCAACTCTATATACCTTGACAACGCAAATGAAAAAGGGTTCTCTAAATGATAGTTCTTCTAAAGAACATATCCTCTGATACCATTTTTTCACGAACCAACTTGGATTGACCAAGAACCGGTCACCAAAAACGGCCCGTAATAAGGTTCGAGAGTCATTCCCAATCCTCCCAAGATGATGATAAGCACCAAGGGCGTCAACAGAGTGACAATATGAATGATTTTTCCCAATATAAATAAAGTAATGAAGAGGAATAATAATAAAGGAGCCCAAAAATAAATAAATTGAATATAACTATGAAATAAATGAAAAGAAAAACTGACTAGAACTGATGACCACTAAACTCCACAACATACCATAGGTCAATCTCTGAACCGAAGACTCAACATCACCCACAGTGATCGAAATTAAACTAAAAAAAGCACCTGAGACTAAAAAAAGAAGGAATTATAGGCATGAGTACTAAAACTCCATAAGCATACCCAATTAATATAATCCCGAATTCATTTCCATTATAAAAATAATCATGAAATTTGGGTTTTAACTACAATATATAAAAGTATTTTTTTGCACATTTTTTCCTTTAAATAAAATAAATATCTATTTCCATTTTTACCATTAATAAGCATATTATTTCATATAAAGGAATCATATATATTTTAAATAAGGTATGACATTCCATTTATAAAGGAGATAGTGATTATAAAATATTTCCAAAACACTTTTCCATAACCATTTGAAAACATTTTATCATTTTTTCTATTATCCACAAAATTCTAAAAGCAATCTCAACAATAATAAAATAATGTTAATGGGAAATAACACACAAGATCATCTAGCCAACAATGCAACAAAACAATTGATCCAGTAGACATTAGTGAAACCTAAGATCTCATGAATAGTCTAAAATATACTATGCATGTGGCTCATCCTGATGGTATTCTCTACCCATTTACATCATAATTCCAAAATTCTTTATCATCACCCAACCAGGCCTAATTGAGGGGCCCATTCTGGTAGCAATAATGAAAAATATCCGCATGTTATGGGCCACTATAATAATCTAAACTAGTGAAACATTCGTTCATTGAAAATTTGTTCGCTATGATAGCTTCCCATCTTTAGACTAACAAAGGGGTGTGATTAAATGAATACTAACCATGCAATCTAATATATTCATTTTTATTTTTTTTCACCAATAAACTCACACAAAATTACCCCTAAATCACTCCACTGGATTTTCTCCCTCTTTCCATCATCTTTTAACACAAGAGGGAAGTCTCATCTGAGAACCACCCATTTCCATCCACATTCAACAAGACAAGAGGTGCATCCCAATGATGTTTCTAAATGTAATTAATTTGACAAAAGTACCAAATAGGTCTCAAGAGATCATTTAAAAATAAGTCATCATTAAAAGAAGTAACAGACGCTATTACTTTAAAAAGTGAAATGCACTTGGAAACCCATTTAAGAAACCCAATTCACCACTTTAAGTCCAAAGAACATTTATAAGATCCAAAGGGGCATTTCATCAAACACTTAGTCAGAACATTTAATAAAAAAATTTGTACATTTCCAATACATAGTGGGTTTTAATTTATTTCACTATAACAAATTATTCTAAATAAATAAATTACTCACTAGAATAAAAAATGTGAACAACAAGAAATAAGTAATTATCTAATTTAATTGCTAATGCTTAGGGAACCCTATGTCAAAACGAAGTGGACCTGGTGAATAGTTTGGCACCTGATGCCTTTGCTGACGATCTCCCCACAATTGCGCACACATACACTCCTATATGTATATACCCTTTAATCCAATACACATATTCCCCACACCATGACGGAATATGTGAAAAGAGGATTTATATATATTTATATATACATACATACCTATGTATATGTGTAAAACCCTTTAAAGAGACACCAAAAAATTTAATTAACTTATAGGAAACCCAGACATAAAATACGTTCATTTCCAAAACTAGCTTCCCATTGTTAAATAATTTAATAATCATACAAAAAGTCCACAAAAGGACTACAAGGGAATACTAACTAATTATTTCCATTTTACTCACACAAAAACCCCATTTCAAATGATTTTACCATAACTTACATAATTTATAAATTCACCTTTTTCAAACACAAGAAAATCACACACTTTATCAACCAATTTCCCAGAAAGACCCTTTTTATAAATCCAAACACAACCCGAAATCATTTCCAAACATGATTTTTTATGATTAAACAGTCTACAATTCATATGTAAAATTACATGAAAAGTCCTATATTTCAATAGTACATTATTCATCAATAAAAACACATATCAAAAATTTACTCAACTCATGTTCCTTTGAAAATATAATTTTCAACTTCCAAACAAGACATAAAACCCTTTTTTTAAAACATTACAATAAAATATGCACAACACATAGCCATTTTTTTAAAAAAACTATTTTAACCCATAAGAATGTTAAAACGCAAACACAAAACACTTTTTACTACCCAAATGAAATTTAGAACACATTAAAATTTCCAAAACAAATAGGAGGGTAAAAGCAATCAACCACAAATGGTGGAAGATAAACTGGAATTGACCAAAGCACTTTACCTTTGGTAGAGAATGTCAAAACCCACATGAGAAAGATCCGAGATACCCATCAGACAACCTAAAATGGAAGAAAGTACAAATATCTAGTTAACCCATGACTTATGGTTCAGCCGAGAAAAAAACTAAAAAAGATACTTGTCAATGGAGGAATCAGTGAGGTTGAACAAGGGAGAGGAGGTTGTCGGAGGGAGATTCATTGGAGGGGGAGGTTCTCAAGATGGATAGAGCATAGTCGGAGGTCATTGATAGGGGGGGTCGGTATTGCATGACTTGAGGAAGTGGATCGGGTCGGTCACGGGGAAAGGATAGGGGGAGGGGTAATATAGATTATGTTTTTTTTCATTTTATTTATATTTTATTTTAAATTAAATTGATATAAATTTAAAAAAAATTAAAAATTGAATAAAATTAAATAGAAACTAATACATTAATAAAATAATCACAAAGTGTTAGGTCGGGGTGTGACAGACTCTATTCCCTAACACCACACTCTAGAACAACACTATTAAGAAGTGGACATCTACAAAAACTATCTACATAATACATCCTCAATGAAATAATGAGGAATGTAGAGAAAAATGACAGTTATATAAAGGAAAACCTTTTCTATATTCACATAAACTCATGAAATCGCTAACTATATATTTTATTAGGAAGACTCCACCTTCCATAAATCAACAACAATTATCCTCTAAAAGGAATCCATGTGTTTGAAATCCATGATTTAAACCCAAGGTATTTACTAAAAAAAATTATACCTTTGGAATCACATACTTTCTTCCATTAGACCATCCAAAATCATAGAACATCAATTTAATAATGTCATTATTTATAATGAAACGTCTATTTTCTACCCATTAGAAAGCACATGAAGAAAATAATGTGAATGTTTATAACTCATCTGACTAAAATCTAAACATTTTGTACTCCAATATACCTATAAACATAAAAAACATATTATCTAATAAATAATGATAACTAAAAATAACAAATCTATATTCACCTACTTAAAAATAGATTAAGAACACTGAAGGAAAAAACTAGAGATAACCCACTACAACCATGAAATCCATAAAACTCAAAAATGGAAGGAATAGTTTTAACATGTAAAAAAATAGATTTTTTAGACTACTCTATAAAAATTTTATAAACAATATTTATTCCTTCATTATTGATCAAAATATAGAGAGTTAAATTTCATGAGAGATTGAAAACATGAAAAAATGATTCCTAGGGACCAATTTTTACAAAATTGTGCCTCACATTGTCAAAAAAACAATTCAAAACTCTTTATAAATTTCTAAGTCAAAATACTCATAAATTGGTGAGAGTTAAAACTAGGGGTTAGAGACCTATTTCAGATGAAAAAACATTAATTAATGTTAAATTAGAGATCAACAATAATTTAAAATAAAAATAAATTTTAAATAATATTTAAAATGACATGTACACACCAAAAAACTTTGTATACAACATAATAACCACACTAAATCCTTTACATCCTACCCACCATTAAAGATTTTTATAATTAAAAAATAAGAAAACAAAAATATTAACAACAAAAAAAGGAAAAAAATATCCATGACCTCATTATCTCTGTATCTGATAACATTTATTGTATAAAAGATAAATGGTGAAAATAAATCAATTATAGGAATTGAAACATGCTCTAATACGCCATCTCTTTTGTTCTCTAACAAGCTCAAACATTAATATAAAAATCATAAACTAAATAAATAATTTTTTCTTGAAAACACATCTTAGTGACCCTAGATCTCATTTTTAAACTCCATAAATGTTATATCTTCATATATAACAAAGTCACCCTTATCCATTACATTGTAATTTTCATGTAGAAACATTAAAAATTATGAAACATGAAATAAATCATTAGAACATACTGACCCAAGATGCAATGCCAACATATGTTTCATTTCATACATTTACTCTAATTAATTTAAAGGACTAATAAAATAGGAATGAAATTATAATGAACAAATACTAATAAACATAATAATACATTTTTTATCGAAAATATATAATGAACATAACTCAGGTATTATGTGGGATATTTTTTTAGTATTCTAGGTTCTTAAAATATAAAAATGAATCTAAATTGTAGAATCATTATTTTAAACTATATAATATTCTCCTATATCTATTTAGTCTTTTAAGACACCATAGTATAACCTGGGGAATTCCTTAATAAAAAGGGTGAGCTATAAAGCCAAATAAATAAATAATCATGATAATGTAGCATGGCATATGAGTCAAATAAAAAAAATGATATCATAACATACAAGGATAGATAATAATCATATGGAATATTGAGATAAATAACAAGGAATCATAAGATCATATCATCATAAGAATGTTTCGATAGCATAATACACAACAACATAAGAATATGTCAAGTATCACTACTAATACATTATAACATGGGTAAAAGAGTCCCATAATGAATTAGTTTTACTCAATAATCCATTTCATGTAATCTCCTATGATATAATTCGTACCCAATGCATTGTATATATATTAAGGGTAACCCTCATAACAAGTAAATGAAACTCTGTTCCACATAAGGGAATCGAACATAATATATAATCATAAGAAAAAACCCTGGAAAGTAATGGCATATATTTTCTTGTCTTAAAGCATAATAAATGGATATTTCATAATGATTTAAATAATAATAATGAATTAAAAAAATTATATTTTTTGGGTTTATTCAATAAGAATGGTTCATAAATTTGGAGTTCATTTGAAAAATTCATGAGAGATGGTAGAAAATTGGTTATAGAAAGGAACCATTAAAATGGTGTTTTAAACAAAATTGTGAAAGGCTTTTAGAGGAGGAAAGAATATGGTACATTATTTGGAACTTGAAGAAACCCAAAATGATTAACATTAAAATAGGTTAATTTTCTTGAAATCATGAATGTATAAAATATTTTAAAAGTGGGTTACATGGAATGATTAAGGGGTAGAAAAGTTATCCACAATCAAGTTTTATTTTAAATATAGTATTGAGAAATGAATTTGAAGCATGGAAAATACTAACATTTAAAGTGATAATAAGATAGGTTGATATGTTATATAAATATATATAAAAAACATATAATCATTCCATAATGATAAATATAGATATAAAGTGAGGTAGAGTGAAAAGTCCTAATTTAAATAAAAGTGGGTGGTTTATTTAGTTCTCGTACCTCATGTCCAAATTCACTCTAAACATAACATAACATATTGAATCCTCAATATATAATTATTAAAAATTGTTTTATGAAATTTATTAAATTACATATGATTTATTATTTAGATTTTATATTCCTATATAACCATTTTATTGAAAAATTATTTCAATTTATACTATCTCAAGGATGTTCTTTTCACGATTCCAAGATAACAACACTTGTGGATCATTATGAATGTGCACTATAAACTAGAAATATAAACTTTGATGTATAATGGTATGGATTAAATTTTATTCAAGAAGATAAAATAGTTCTTAGTATCCAATATTATCCCTTAATAGGAATCATTTATAATGTAATTATGTCATTGTAATCCACTTAGTTCATTTATGCGGGTTTTTGTATCCTTCTAATCTTATTCAGTTTACATTAATATCATAACTATATATCCATTATATAAAGAAAAATATAATAAAAATACTAATTTAGATCATTTTAAACCATAATACATTAATTTAAAATATCCATGAAGGAATTTGTGGGAAATGGTATTCATTGTTCATAGTGGCAGTTTTCGGACCACGTTATTAATTGCATTGTCATTTTGTATAAATTGAATGGATGGTAGAAAACTGATATCCTAGTACCATAAATAATTTTATTTTATGTATAATATTTATCTCATTATTTTATGTTGGATTTAAGATATATGAAGGTTGTAGAAAAAGAAAATTATTGAATGAGATAAGTTGATATTATTAATTCATTGGACATGACCTCTTAGAAAACACTTTAACGAAGAATTGTATTATAGTTTGGTGAGACCAATAGCTATAGAAAGTGGGGGAGGGGATTAGGAATAAATTTTGAATTCTCCAAGGCTTAAATGGGTTGAGGATACGGGGTGGTGAGGGGTGGTATATATATTGGATAAAACGGTGTTTATTAATATAATATTAATTATTTCCCGATTTTTTCTTAAGACTATCAATGGTGATGTATATTCTAACTAAATAATATTATTACTATATGTGAGTTAAAACTAATGGTATCTTAGATCATCCATGACTCATTAAGTTAGGTATTATCTTTATATTGTTAAATACTGTATTTCTCATATTTCACTATTCACAAATAAAATCAATATATTAGAAAAATAATGACACTCACAATTTTTCATTATTTAGGTACCAAAAATGAAATACTCATTACGAAATTGAGTTTATAAACATATAGAAAAATTAAATTTTAAGATAAAATAAATTTTTATTTGAAAAATACAAATTTTAATATTATAATCGATTTTTAGACCCTAAAAAATCTATTTATGGTCCAATAACATTATATAATCATTATTTGAAAATTAATATTATTTATTAAAACCATTTAATTAAATTAAATTTATTTTTTATGTTTATATTTTTCATAAAAATTCAATTAAAACATATGTGTTTTATAATTATACAAACACTTGTTTTATTAGTTTTTTTAATTGTAATTTTTTTGTATAATGATATAAATTCCCTAAATTTTAAAACAATAAGATAATTAAATATAATTTTATAATTACATAGAAAGGTTACTATTTTAATGGTCTAGTTATATTTCCTAATAGTCAAATTACTATTCAATGGTTATATATAAATCACATTATAATAGTCATTTAATGGAAATATCTTATTTTTAATAATTCATGTCACATGCTATATATACTCCACCATTATCATACATCATCAATGAACTCTTTTATTACATGGATATCTACTTTCTTAAATAATATCTATAATATTCCTAACACTTCTCTATATTTTTATATTCTCTATGTTCAGAGAGATCTTTATGTGATAATTCTGGTGTGTGGAGTTTATATTACTATGTAAAATATTACTCTTCAATTTTAACTTTTAATTACGGTAATTTTTTATAGTGAGAAATATTTCATAATTTTTTATGTTACTATAAAATGTAAAATCATTTCTATGTTCAGATATTTTATAACATAATCTAACAATTATAGTGAATCTTGAATTATTTTACTAATAGAGGTAATTTTTTGGATGTTACATTCATCCCCCTTGAGAAATTTCACCGTTTAAATTTCATCTCCTAAAATCATGTGAAATAAATTATATTTTTACTTCTCTACTTCTTTAGTATCCTATGTTACCTATTTGTATTTATGATTTCGACATCATATTCTAACAAGTTGAGATGTTGTATTGTGTAGAGATACATCTCCATAATACAATATTGTCACTGATTTTTCCTCATATGATAGATCCTTCCCTAACTCCCCCACCTAAAGATATAGTACATGTGAGTGATATAGTATATATTTCACCATGATGGATATGTGGAACCTTTCATGTAATTATGTCAGGGTTAGTGGTAGTGATATAAATTAATCCATAACCTTAACGAGATCAAGAATCGCAAAGGGGCCAATATACCCAGGATTGAACTTTGCATCTTCCCAAACCTCAAGAACCTCTTCAAGGGTGATATAAGAAAAAAAATATATCCCCAAACTCAAACTATTAGTCTCAATAATGGTAATCTTCATTACACTTATATTTACTATGGTTACTCAGATGTGTTATTGAATAGCCTTAACTTTCTCATTCATTTATTTCACAAATTTCGGTCTCAGTTTCTTTTTCTCTCCAATTTTATCCCAACAAGTTACAGTTATGAATTTATATCTATATAGTTCTCAATAATGATCCATCTGAATTCCTAATTGAATGTAATTTTTAAATAATAATTCAAACATAATAAAATGTTGATTTTGACATCCTTTTTAGTCTGCTAAGAAATATTTCTATATATATTCTATTCTACGGATTATCTTCTCTGATTAGACATCAACCTGGGGATGGTTGGCCATACTGATGTTCTAATCTATGATTAGATCATGTTAAAGTCTTTTATATAATTTTAAAGATAATATCTGATATGGATCATATAAAATTTATAGAGTTATTCTGTATAGTCTTACCACTAATATTATGAATATAATTGCAAGAAGATCGACTGATAATTCCTCCTTAATGATAGAGAAATTACTAGTCTATGTCAGTTTACCACAACCCATATCATATTTTTCATTTTAGTTATCTTTATAATTCATGAGATATAATAAATGGTGATTTTCTCCATTTTCCATGAATTTATGGTAAGTGGATTTATAATACATGCTTTCTTTTTCATTTCCACTTCACTTACTATCATACGAGGCTCATTTTTTATATTTTATTTTTCCCTTCTATATATTTTCCCACAAATAATGTTCTTGATGATATCAATACATCATCATATTCCCTATATGGATGGTTAATTTTGACCTAAATTCATCACTCATTGACTTCTATATCTCGGGATTTGATTATACACATAGACATGACCTGAATCTATCAACTTATTCTTCATCAATTTTTAACTCATACTGTCTTTTTTTCTTATAGCCTCCACCTTCATTCATATTTACACATTATCCCTTTGAACATAATTTGTCTTCTCTATAATGGATGGTTGAAAAATCATTTCAGAAACATGGGAAGTTTTTCTTTCTTTGTGACATCCATATAAATCCATTATAAGTCTAATAAGTCTAGATACTTATAAATTTTCATTATTTGTATGGTTAGAATATCCTTTATAGTAAGATAGTCTGCCTATTTATTTTCTTTCCCAATATAGTAATTGTTTGAGTAATCATATTATATGATCAACCCCATATAAATTTTATGGTTCATAAAAATATCCTCATATGTGATTATATATTTGGGAATATTATTTTCTATATATATTTCATATTTCTCCCTATAATGATAATTCCACCGATTAGGAATGTGAAAGTTACTACTACCATATAAAGATCATGAATTAGAAATTTATTCTTATATACGTCAAATTTACTTAAGGAATTTGATATCACTTAATCATTTCCCTTTGGTACATATCTCTATCCCCTATTTGAAGAAAACTTATATACAACAGCTAGTGTGGGTATATGTTTAATAAATATCCACTTATTTTAATTCCATGATGTTGTCTTCAAACTCATTGGTCTAGAAAAAGATCACTCCCTTTCAATTTGGCTTGTTCAGTTGGTTTAAATATCATTAAATGTTACACATGAATTATTGATAATACCTATCTAGTCCATCAAAAATACTGATCTCTAGTATATTTATTGGTTAGCGACACTACACAATCTAGTTTATCTTCGAAGGATACATAGATATCCTTGTGATCATGAAAAAATATTGGAATAGTGATACATCCTCCATATAAAACTTATATTTACTTCAATTTTCATATAGCTTATCCATTTTAAATTTTTTTAGTATAGTTTTCTATTTCAACTCATGATACTCATTTATTTTGGATTATATCACAATATCTTCTTGAAATAAAACCACACTTTTTTGAGGCAATATCTAAAGACACTATTCAGAAAATTATAAATATTTATCGAGAATTAATGAGTATGGAGGGAATCACACTAAACTCATAGTGCTTATAACATGTTTGAATGATTGTATTGGGAATATTTTCTTTCCCTACATTTAATTAGTGATATCCAAGATATAGTTACACCTTAGAGAAGTATTAATCCATATGTATATAATCAAGAATGTTATTAATCCCTTAAAGAGGATAATTATTCATTATCATGATTTTTTGAGTTTATGTGAATTAAAAAAGGGGTGCATTAACACATTATTAATGTTTTCCAAGTGGACCACTGAGCCCTATAGTGAAAATTTTGGGTGTATAAAACATTTTTATGAATTCTATTATCACTTCTCCTTTAGTTCATCCAATTTAATTATTTATATTTTATTGGGAGTCATGGATAGATTCAGATATCCATGTATAATTTTATTTGATAATTCAACCTCTCAGTTATAAGGAATACCAAGAAACTATTAAGACAATACATCAAGATAGTACCTCGTGATGGGAATGCCATTAAACATGATTCCCTCCCTCTTCTCAATCTTTGTATCTAGATATCCTTGATCATAAGAAAAAAAATTATATTCATCATAATAAAATTCAAAATCATATACAAGTTCCTCCTTCCATTTGTAAGAATAAGAGGATGATTTGGGAAATATATATTGATATCTCTCTCTTAGAATTTGATGTTGTATTTTTTTAAGGACATGAAATCCATCACATTTTTTTCATCTAATTCCACTATAAGATATATGGACATATTTTTTAATAATTATAATCTATAAAAAAATTAACTGGCAGGTAGTTATATTTTTGGGATAACAAATTTTCTTCATTTACTGTACATACAAATACTGAACCATTAGGTTTTGAGGGGTTGTTTTAATAGTTCTACTAAAACAACATGATATGATAAAATTTATAGAACTAGGATCAAATAATATGTTATCCATTATTTATTGAATAATTAGAATACCTACAAAATTTTATTTATATGGGCCCTCGTTGGAAGTAGTGATATCATAAATCCATATTTTCTATCTTGACCTTTATGGTTATCATTATTTGTTATCTTTAAAATCCAATGGACTATTAAATTACCTAGAATAACTTATGTTTTACCTACAGTTGAAATATTGGAATACTTGGTTCATGTTGATTAGAACATTCATTCATTCCATCACATTCATTCAACAATTAATATCCATATAGTATTGATTAGCCTAATACACAATTTCCAACATATAAATAATTTCCTTATTACCTTGAGATAATTTACTAGAATATTATTCCCACACTTTTCAAAAGATTTTATCTAGGTTTTTCTCCCTTCTTGAGATTTATCCATTAATCCTCCCAAATTAAACTACACTTCCACATTTTATCATTATCCCCTCAAGACCATGGAAAATCACCAATCTACATCATCACCTTAAGGAAACAATGGAGATTCTCTTTATAATATTAAAAATATTGAATCACTAAAAAAATTTATAGACATGGATTTGATTTTCTATATATGTGTTTGATCTTACATTAAAAGTAAATGAAAAAACCAAAGTCAAATTAGTAATCCTTGTGAATTTTTCCTCATATATCACAATTGACTCATCCTCATATTAAATATGTCTATGAAATTACCTCATCATTTAAATATGGATATTTTAGGGAATTATAATATAGAAAAAAAATTTAAAAATTTTCAATTCAATGGATTTGATTCCATCTGCAGGTTTCAGGTTCTTAATCAGTTCCACCCCTAGTAGTATTTTCCCTCCATGAGATAAATGAAAAGTATGCCATCATATTTCTTAGATAATTGTAGTAAATATAATATATTTTAAATATAATTATTCCATGTTTCTATTATTATTTATTTACATGATTTACTAAGACTATGAGGATACTTTTCATAAAGGACTCAATCACAACATGAACTTCCTTAAGAGAAAAAGGTCAGTACATATAATTAAAGTTATAATTAATTATACGATTTAAATGAACCATTACTACCTGGAAATTTTCAATTTCCACTCCCACTAGGTTATCTATCTCATTATAGAAATTCTCACATTTCCAACCACCTAGTTTATTGGCATGATTCTCTTTTTATCCCCCTATTAACTAAAATAAAGATAAATTAGAGTTCAAAATTATTAATATGATTCAAATATAAAATGGAAACTATGAACATAGAAGGAATAGTTTATAAATGACATGTATATTTTAAAATCCAAAATTTAGTTCAACTCACCAGGGCATTGAGTCGGTTCACTATGTGACCTCAATCTCATCTCCCCATATGCTAGAGGCTTCTGACTAGTAGCGATGGTTGGGTATGTCTTTTATGGGGAGACTATACCCTATTTTCTTCTATTATGATAGCAATTCACCAGAAACCATAAATAAACAATATTAGAAACATATAATCATAAAAAAACCAAAATCTCATGATAACTAAATAATAAAGTACAATGTTGAAACTGAAAAATAAATATGTCATGCAATGTAGGTGAGAAGTGTCAATGTTCAACTCAAATTTATAGACACTGATGGCACCCAATAGGGCCACAATCCATGTTTGACTCCCTAATCCATGCCCAACCCCAACTCGACCATCTAAAATAGGGACTTTTTCTTTGACATGTCATGCAATAATGACATCTATTTTGGTACCCATTAAGAAACCCGAAAAGGTTGTGAGGACAACTTAGTTTTTAAGAACCAATGATGTCTAAAAAATTATAGTCAACAATAGTGTCTGTAATTGTTAAAGGTATATATATAATGCAAAACTAAATAGTCTATTACATTATTAAGTATTTTCTAATTAGCTAAATAAAACCATAGGTTCCTAGAGACACTTGAACCCCAATATATACTTCATCCAATGTTGGAATCTGAACTATCAACAAGGGATACCACGTGTTTTAATGTACATCTTACCAGTAATATTTTACAAATGAATGTTCATGTTACAATGAATTAAATAATTAAATTTATTGAAAATGTTACCATTATTTATTTCACACAAATGAATGTCTATGTTACCATTTATTAAGTCTCTCCATTGAATGGAAATGTTATAATTCTTTATGTCATGAAAATGAATGACCATGTTTCTATTCCTTGAATAACACAATGAAATGTCCATTTTACCATTCATAAACACAAACTTTATCCAAATATTTATTATCCACACCAATGAAAATACTAATTCAATAATTTTTTAAAGAAAACAATACCATTAGTTAACTCAAAAATTAACTATTTCCATCAACTACTCTACTAAATTTAACAATTAACTAATCACATTAGTAACTCTAGTTAATTCAACAATTAACTAATCACATCTACTACTCTAGTTAATTTTAAAATTAACTCAAATCATCAATGACCGTAATTAATCATCAATTAATTAATCACTTACACAACTTTATTTAATTCATTAATTAACTAATCACATCAATAATTATAGTTAATTCAAAAAGTAACTAATATCATCAGTAATATTGATTAGTTATATTATTAAGTAATCACATAAAATGAATTAATTAATTAAAAAATTAATTAATCATTTATATCTTGTTGTTCAATTAAAAAATTAACTAAGTAAAAAAATTAATCAATTTAATTAAACCATTAACATATAACATCAACTACTCTAATTAATCTGACAATTAATTAATCACATCAAAAAATCTAGTTAATTTATCAATTAACTAATCACATAGATAACTCAAATTAATTAAATAATTAACTAATAAAAAAATTAATAATAATTAATTCAAAAACTAATTAATCACAAAAAATACATTAATTAACTCAACGATTAATTAAACACTCTAATCCCTTTAATTAATTCACCAATTAATTATTCTAATCAATAGCATTAATAAATTTCACAATTAATTAATCACTCCCATCAATGCCATTATTTAATTCAACCAATAGATATTCACATTACATTCCTTAAAAAATTTATCAATTAATTTATCTCTTCAATATAATTATTTATATCAAAAATTAAATAATCATGTTACTTCTAATAATTAATTCATCGACAAATTAATCCCATGAATCCCTTTAATTATTTCTATACTTAATTAATCATATAAATCTCATTACAAATACAAAAATTAGGGTATCACAAAATTAACCTTAATTAATCCCTTGATAAATTAATAATGTCAATTCCTTTAATAAATTAAATAATTAATTAATCCTATTAATATCATTAATTAATTATATAATTAATTAATCATATCAAACTCGCTAATAATTCAACAATTAGTTCACCACATAATTACCCTTAATTAATTACCCGACTAATTATGCATGTAAATTCCATTAATTAATTCATTGATTAATTAGTTAATATCTAAAATTCATTATCCCTTATTTTATAGGAAAATTAATTATTTAAATTAAAAATCTCAATATGTCGTAATTAATTCTAAAATTATTCCACTCAATAATATATGTTGATATTTCATAAATAATCTACCATTAATTATCTCAGCACATATGACTTTATATCTAATAATTAATTTATCAATGAATTATATCAATCATATATATTAATATCTCACAATTAATCTACCATTAATTATCCCAACACATATATCTTGATATCTCATAATAAATTCATCAATTAATTATCTCAATCTCAACTCGCTAAATCACATAATTAACCCACCAATTGATTATCTAGTTGTACAACCCATAAATATAATAAATAATTCACCAATTAATTATCAAAATAATCATCCCCTTAGTCTCGTAATCAATTCCCTAATTACTCTTAAATTAAAAAAATTTATCCAATTAGTCAATTGGACATTACGAACATCAAAGATTCATAAGTCTCAAAATAAATTCGTCTATTAATTATCTAATTTTACAGAACCTAAATCTCATAATGAATTCCCTAATAAATTATAAAAATTATCATCCCCTTGGTCTAATAAGAAACTCCCCAATATTTCATAAATTTCAACAATTTATCCAATTAATCAATTGAACATTATCTAAATCACAAATTCCTAAATCTCATAATTAATTCCTCAATTAAGTATCTACTTGGATAGACCCTAAATCTCATAAATAATTAAAAAATTGATTCTCTGAATTATAATATCTTTTGTCTCATGATTAAATTACTAATTAATCATAAATTTCAATAATAAACTAATTAATCAACTGGCCACATTAATTAACCTAATTTTGGAATTCAAATTGGTAAAGAATGCTAGCAATTCTACAATTTCATACACTTAGTCAAAATTACAATTATGTATATTTAGGAACACACCAAATATATAAAAATTGTTGATTATGATAACTCAAAAAAAGAAAACACAAAATTTCTATAGAACTACAATGTAGAAACAGATATTTATTCAATTCCTAGATACGTGATTTAATTGAATCATGAACTAGATAACCTTGATCTAAATCTGGATCCAATAATGGATTAACATCCATATTATATCCATGTAGATTACTATATGGGAGATATATATCTACACATGAAGAATCTCTTACCTCAATTTTCTGATGAATAATCACCCAATGGAAATCCCCAATAATCGAGCGGCATAATGTTGTAGATCAAGATCCGACTAACAAAACCCTAAATCAAGATTCAAGAAAATAAACATCACACAAATAGATATCTTGATATAGAATCATAGATATATATCTTTACCAATATATATATATATCAAATAATGCTTATTAAATCTCTGAAAGAAAGAGGAAATATTAGGGAAAGAGTGAGGGAAGAATAAGAGAAGAATCCACTTATAGGGAGAGAAGCAACCTTTGATCCGAGATTGGATTCATGAAGAACATGGGTCGGTTGGGGATTAAATTCATATGGAAAACTCCAAAAACGTTAATTAGGACCTCTGGACGATTTTGGGTTGATTTGGGGTTAATTAGGTGGTTTTGGGAAATTTTAGAATTAATTTTTAGACTTAATTAACTACGGCACACAATTTCCTTCACAAGGGTGCATTGTCTAACCAATATCCTCAAATTTATTTTTCAAAATACTCCAAAACACTCCCCAAAATAAAACCCAATTGAAAACTATTCAATGTAAGTTAAAATAGTGGATCTAAATGAGCTGATGATGTCTCCATAAAATTTATGGTTCCTACAATCTCTCCATCTTATAATAGCTCATCCTCAAGCTGCACTCCTAAGGTTCCTTGGGATTCTAATTCAAATATATCAGACCACTGATCCCTTGCATCCATATATCTCTCCCATTATTCTACCTACTCGCATCCATGTTTCTACAATACAAGGACTAACATGAAATCCCCCCCCCCCACAACACCTTCTTGTTGTGATCCAACACTTTTATAATATTCTTCTAAAGGTTGCATTAGTCTCAAGGTTATCATCGTCAATATGTCTGACACGGTTCCCAATTTAGTGTTCCCATCAACCATAAAACACCATCCAATTTTAACTCATTCTTGATATCAACGACTACCTTGAATGCACGTACATCAACCACCACCACCACCAACTCTCCCCCAACCTTTCTCTAAGAAATTTTAAAATGAACCCTACATGTTTCTCATTGGCATTTGGATTCCACCACGTCAAACCCTTGGTCTTGCTTAATGAACCACTTCTATCAAATTTCAACCCACCATCAGAGCATTGCTAATATTTAATTTCCAAGTAACTCAACTACAACAACCCATGTCCCATAGTATTCATCAAACTATGATCCCTTATGAGAACCTCAATTGTAAACATCTATTTGAGTAACTTGCACCATCCAACTGCACAGACATAGCAGTTTATAACCACAATCACCAAGGGGCCCCATATTCAAAAAAATAGATTTCTATTGCTTGGAGTAAATCCAAATCTTTCTCACTGTAATTGAGATGATGTCAAGGTAGAGTACATGATCATCACTAACTAAAATTACACTAAGAAGCCATAAATTAATACCAACACCAATCATTTATCACCAATGTTACCTACCAATTTTGAAACAACTTAACCTATCTGAATTCTTGGGATTCCCTACTCTCCAACATCTCAACATACTATCAGATTCCAGAAAGTCCCTCACAATGATCCCAACCGAGTTATAAAACTAGGCCATTTTCACTACTCAAACCAATCACATGAAGGGACAATTAAACAAAATAAATGATTTTCATTTACAAAATTAACTCAATAATTAAGAGGGATTTCCACAAAAACCATATCAATTATTTCCCCCCTTTTTTCTACATAGTCAAAACCAAGGAACTACCACTACTATTATCCATCCAAAACCTAGGTCCTGGTTAACAAGGTTACAAACGTTATAAATATTCATGTTTATCATTTAGGCACCCATTTATTTTCATCTTCCATCATTTTAAAATATTTATCAACTTCATGTTAGGAAATATTTTTAGTTAAATTTATCAAGAAAGGAAAAATAGTTCAACTTCAACAATATACACATAACCCATTTTCACCTGCGTTTCAAAAATGATGCATGCTCAAAAAATTATCATGAGTGTCTAGAATAATGCATGTAGACTCAAATCTCATACCATTCAAGGATATTTGTAATCTCAATAGATTTAAAAAAAATTACACAATCAAGTGCATCACCCATGGTAAAATAATATTCAATTGTAATATAAAACGAAAATAAAAAAAATCTCACCCTAGGAACTTGGGATCACTCCTGTACATAGGGTAGCTACTCTCACACATGAGCATATAATGAATATTAAACTTATCCTAGTATTCGTTATACCTTTCCCAAATAGTAAGACAAAATAATATTAAATGAAAACTAAATCTGATACCACATTGTAACATCCTGACATTGGTGCCCCAAGCCATTTTGCTACATTACCTAAAGTGCACATCTTTGTACACTAAAGGTTGTCTAGGAGTAGTGATTGTATTGTAAGTCACTCATTGGGATAATATACCCAAATTTTTTTCTTTTATTACAGAAATACTCTAGATAAAATAAATAAATAATAATGGAAACATATAATCATAAACAATACTAATATCTCATGATATCCAAATCATAACGTACTATGATAAAACTGAATAATAAATATGTGATGAAATGTACAGGACAACTGTTAATGTGAAAATCAAAACAATAGACACCGATGACACCCAAGTGAGTCCCAAACCACGTTCGGTTCCTTTATCGATGCCCCACCCCAACTCTGTCGTCTAACAAAATGGATTTTCCCTTGACATATAATGCAATAATAATGTCTATTTGGGTACCAATATTGTAGAATGGGTAAATTTTGAGTACAACTTAGTAGGCCACACCCAATGATTTTTAAAAAAATTATAGTCAACAATATTGTATGTAATTTTAATAAGAATATGTATAATGCATAAATTAATAGTTTAACACATTCTAAATAATCATTATTTGACCACATAAAACCATGGGTACCCGTAGACACTTGAACCTCAATACATTTATCGTCCCATGCCGGAATATGATCTATCCGTAATGAAAACCATGTGTTTGAATGTAAAAGCTACCATTTTTATTTCAAAAATAAATGTTCATGTTACCATTCATTAAATCGAAAAATCAAATAACCAAGTCACCATTCATTATTTCACATAAATTATTGACCATGATACCATTATTTAATTCTCACCATTGAATGACCATGTTACCATTGTGTATCTCACACAAATGAATAACTAAGTTACCATAAACTAAATGTTGAAATTGAATGACATTTTTAACCTTAATCAGCACATAATTAACTCAATAATTAATATACCAAACCAATGACATTGTTAATTCAAAAATTAATTAAGAAAAAAAATTCTATTAGATAAATCAATAATAAATTAATAACATCATCTACTCAAGTTAATTCAACAATTAATTGATCACATCAATAACTGAAGTTAATTCATTAATAAACTAATCATATCAACTACTCTAATTATATCAAAAATTAACTTATCACATCAATAACTCTATTTAATTCATCAATTAACTAATCACATCAATAACTATAGTTATTTCATCAATTAACTTATCATATCAATAATTCTAGTTAATTAAACAATTAACAAATATATTCAATAATATTAATTAATTAAAACATTAATTAATCAAATAAAATACATTAGTTAACTCAAAAATTAATTAATCACTTCATTCATATTAGTCATTTAAATAATTAACTAAACACAATAACTACTTTAGTTAATTAAACAATTAAATAATCACAACAATTACTTCAGTTAATTGAACAATTAATCAATCATGTGAGAAAATATAGTTAATTCATCAATTAATTAATAAAATTATTTACTCTAGTCAATTCAAAAATTAACTAATAACACCAATAATATTACTTAATTAGATAACTAATTCATCACAACCAATACATAAATTATTCCAACAATTAATTAATCACTATAGTCACTTCAGTTAATATCCTAAATAATTATCCTCATCAATCACATTAATTAATTCCACAATTAACTACTGACTCCCATGAGCCCCATTGTTTAATTCAATAATTAAATAATCACACTACTTCCATTAATTAATTTATTAATATATTAATATATTCAGTCCCATTATTTTGTTCCAATATTAAATAATCATGTTTCTTCCATAAATTAATTCATCAATAAATTAATTACATGAATCTCGTTAACTAATTCTACAATAAATTAATTATATCAATATCATTACCAATTCAAGAATAAGTTTATCAAATAATTACCTATAATTAATTTACTCATTAATTAAGCATGTCAATTCCATTAATTTTTTATCAATTAATTAAACACGTAAATCACATTAATTAATTCTAAAATTAATTAATCATATCAATCTCATTATTAATTAGAAAACTAGTTCATCACATAAATATCAATAAACAATTCCCCGAATAATTAATCATGTTAATTCCATTAATTAATTCATCAATTAATTATCCAATATCTAAAACTCACTATCCCATAATAAATTCAACCAATAATAATTCAAATAAAAATTCTAAATATCTCATATTTAATTCAGAAAAGAGTTATCTCAATTTATATATATTGATATATCATAATTAATCTATCATTAATTATCTAAACTCATATATCTTGATACCCCATAGTTAATTTATCAATTAATTTTTTTAATTGTATATTTTCATATCTCATCATTAATATAGCATTAATTATTCCAACTCATATATCTTGATATCTCATAACGAATTCACCAATTAATTATCTCAACTGTAAATAGTTAAATATAATAATTAACACACCAAATGATTATTTAATTTTAAAATCCCTCAATATGATAAATAATTCATCAATAAGTTATCTAAACGATCATCCCCATAGTCTTGTAATCAAATCTCCAATTATTCAGAAATTTAAACAATTTATCCAATTAATCAATTGGAGATTATCTAAATCACATATTCCTAAATATCATAATTAATTAGTCTATTAATTTTCTAATTGTATATCCCCTAAATATAAAAATTAATTCCCAAATCAATTATCAAATTGAGAAGACCCTTGTTTCTTAATCAAACCCTCGTTTAGTCATAAATTTAATCAAATCATTCAATTAACAAGTTGGCCATTATCTAAATCAAAATTCCTAAATCTCACCATTTATTATCTACTTGGATAGCCCCTCAATATCATAATTAATTTCCAAATTAATTATAAAAATGAGAAGTATTATTAACCATTATTTATAAAAATTAACATTACATAAATTTTTCAGATACTTAAATATTATACAATTAGATCCCAGAAGACCGTACTAGTCTAGTGCCTTTGGATACATGGTAACATAAACATTGGTACACTAATGAGCTAAATTATCTCTCAATACGTTCTTCTTAATGAAATCCATTCTTTGACACATAAAACATAATGAATATCTTCATAACCAGGGGATGAAAACATAAAAATTGGTGAGCTAAAATAGTTAGTAAGGGTAAACAAGGGAGAAATGTAAGAATAATCATGAGCACAAGGGTATGAGAATGTGATCAAGAAAATAGAAGATCTTACCTTGCATGTCAATGATTGTGGCATTTTTTTTGCTAGTTCGTAAGAAATCAATCATAATAAAATAGAGATAATAGGCCAAAAAAGAATAATATAATAAAAAGACATGGAATTTTGGCAACACAACAGCATGTAATGATTTCCATAGTAGCCATGGAATCACTGGAAAGACTATATTAGTTGAAAAACACCATTACTGAGCTGGGTGAACCCCCATTCTATCCCTGTATTACTGAACCAAGTAAACCCCCATTCCATCCTTGTATTACTAAACTGGGTAAACCATTATTCTAGCCATGTGTTGATGAATAGAGAAAACCAATGTTCCATCCCTTTATTACTGAACTGAGTAAAACATCATGCTAGCCATGTAATACTTAAACTATTAAACCCTCATTCCATCTATATCAATCACATGAGATATAAATCTTTTCTAGGGCATTGGTGGGAGAGGTAGGTCCCTACTGTCACATAAAGAAATCAAACATACATGTTCCATAAGATCATAATATACATATCCTAACCAATGAAATGAAATGGGAATTATAAAAATGTAAACATATCATAACGTATAAAAATAGATTGGTTTCATAATCATTTCATCATAAATATAACTTGTGAAAAGATATGGGTTTCAAAAGCATATAACTAGTGAAAGAGAAGCAGGTTTCATAACATCATACCGTCTAAAAAAATCCATTCATATAAAGAATATGAATGGTGACATTGAATAATTCCGCATAAAGGCATGATTAATACCAATTTATGTTAACTTATATGGGAAATAATTTGGAGTAATCTTATAAAATCCCTTCTTGAGTAAAATATCTTTTCTTCTTTGAAAAATGCATCTAATTACATAAAATATTTTGATACCCGTATTCATTGAAAATAGAATAGAAACATTATAAAGGAATATGTTAAAACAACAAAAAAAATTTAAAATCCACTTTTCTTTAAGAAGTATCATTAGGTATATTTTGAAAACATTTTTAAAAACAAGGTTTCTGAATACAAAAAAATTTAACTAAAGAGAGAAGATTTTAATAAAAACCTTATGTTTATAACAAAATAATTTAAAATGATACTAAAAAATGAGTATAACATTAATTAATAGATTATATGTAAACTCAAAAATATTATTTAAATTTGGATCATAGATGTCATCAAAGAAGAAAAAACATAAATAATCTAAAAAAATGGGGAGATTGTCCCATAAATTCTTATAAGTTGGTGACATGGGATCATTCACTCCACATAAGAAAGGGAAATTATATTAAGAATAAGATATAATAAAAATAATTATACTCATGATATTATATTATATTCACCATTAAAAACGATTTTAGGTGCATAAAAAACATGAGTCTCAAAGAAGAAGAATTGAGACATAAACGATTTACTGATTTGGTAAATTTTGAAAGTTTAACCCCAAGAAAGAAGGTTCATCAAATGGGAATGTTAATACCCATAAATTTAGTAATTTGATCCATATGAAAAGATCAATGGAATTACATACACTACACAAAATTAATGAGTGTTGAACATAACAAGCATCTCACATAAATTAAAAGTTAGATGAAAATCCACATACCGTGTTTCTTGACTCTCTATGTACACGAGAAAGATTCAATTATAATAAATATAAGTTTAATAATCATATTTTTTAGAATAATATTATTATATTTATTACCATATATGGTTTTTACGAACTTATATTAACCACTTTTTTACAATCTGATGTTAAGGTTTCACTTTTGGTAATATTTTATTTGTTCTTTGCATGTGCCTTAATTTGCTATATCATTGATCCTTGTATTTATATCCTAACTCTTGAATGTATAACATGATATAAATATCAAGAATATCTAGTATATTTATATAATAATAATAATATATAGCATAATGTAGTACATAATAGAATACACTATTCATGTAGATGGTATGTTGTACATAAAATTGAACGTTGTTTTCTGTTTTTATTATCGTATTGGAAGAATGCATGTAATAGACATAAGTACATTTATATATATATATATAATTGTTCAATATTCATCAATATATTATATATATTTTTATAATTTCACTAAACTCATCCTTAATACAATCTATGTGGTGTGTGAATGAATCACATCGCTTTGATGGGGTGGTAGTCCACACTTCCTCAAACAAGATTATCGTATTAACACCAAATGGAAGGTAAAACGTTGTGTGTTGTAAAAGTAATAATAAAGCGTAAAGACATAATAAATATAATATATTTAATATATAAATATATTTTCCATCATAATTTCCACCATGAATACAGGTAAAAGGGAAAGGAAAAAATCCTCATTTTGTGATGCAGTAGTTCACCTTACACCGAAATTGTGTGTTCAACATTCATTAGATGGAGGTGTGTGTAAGTGTAGGTCGAACCATTTTAATAAATAATCATATTATATAGATGATAATTGTTTTTTCAGACATTAATAGAATAAATAGAGTGTAGGGGTGAGAAATTTAAACAAATGAATGTAGATTGAGAGAATATGTTACCTCTTAATCGAGTAACTCATTTTGGTTTATACCCAAAGGCTCACTTGAGAATATTTCTGAACAAATGGATTATTCAAAGTCGAAGGAATTATTTTTGGGAGGCTACATGTGAAGGTCATTTATGAACATAAAATGTTTTAGAGGTGTAAGGAATGGGTAGTTTTGGTGGCCTATTATAGGGAAGGAAAAGGAGTAGTTTGGAATTTCCTAGAAACAAGATAGGTGTGCACAAGTTCTTACCTAAAAAAGGTAACACCAAAACAACCCAAGTTAAAAATTGATGGTTTATGTCTAAAATATGGACATTAAGTGATTTTTGTATAAGTGTGTAGATCCTTTGGACCTTTAATTTTTGGTTTTAGTCCCTAGATAATATTAATATGTCTTTAACTACTGTGATAAATTTTATTCACTTTCACTAATCATTTTGGTCAAAAATTAACATGGTCTTATTAGAATCGATATAATGGACTGAATACAATGGTTTGTTTCTTTTTTTTAAAAATTCACTTCACAGAAATATAAAAATTAAGATTATTTCTAATCCCAGAGATAGTCTAAATAACATTGTTTTAATGTAGGAAGAAGTTAAAAAGTTTGTTAAAATTTTATATACAGTTTCAATGTAATATTGATCCTAATGAAATTTATTATATTAGTATCTGTAATATTTATATAATTTAACCATTACACTATAATATTTTATCATTCATCATTAATAATTAATTAGATAGAAAATAAGTTATTAACTAAAAACTGGTATTTTTTACTATTCCTCAAAAAATGTTGTTTCTCAGAAAAATCCAAAAAAATAACACTAAGATAATTTAGATGTTTTGAATTCAAAAATGCTGTTTATTTTATCAAATTCAATTTCTAAATATTTCTAACTTTTTTTCATTATTATATGTTGTTTATTCAAGAATGTATTGTTTTAAAAAAGAAATTACCAAAAATCATATATTTCATTATCAATATGTTTCATTTAGATGAAATAATTATTAAAAATATTTGAAAAGTAGTTATTAATATTCATATAACTATGTTTTATGGATAGTTTGTAATTATTATATGACAAATATGATGTCTCTTTGAAGCTAAATGTTGTGTATATCGCACGCTTAACCGGTTTTTCATGCATCGTACACCAAGTCGGTGTTGCATGTAGAATACACCAAGTCAATGTTGCAACTGAAACAAATATTTGAATTAGAGAATTCCAATATATAAATTAAAATTACAATTTATTTGAAAAAATAGTTTCTTAATAACTCAGGGTGTTAAATTATACCGCCTTTATTATAAATATCGACATCAAAGTTGGAAGTCTAGTAAAAACAGGTGATAACACTTCTGCTTCATCCTATCACCCATCTCCCACATAGAATCATCTAACTGGTGATTTTTTTCACATAACATTGACCAGGCGAGTGGTCTTTTTTCATAGAACATTCTCTGATCCATACACAATTTCAAAAAGTTGTTCTTCATAAGAATTATCTTACTCTAGTAGTATAACCTCTGAGTTTATTACAAGTGATTGGTCAGGTATGAACATCCTCACGAGAGATACATGGAACATATCATTAACATGAGAGAGATTTAGAGGAAGTTCCAAGAGATAGGCTACCATCCCAATATGATTAAAAATATCAAAGAGACAAATACACATAGGGAAAAGTTTCCCTTTCTTTCAGAATCGCATTAATTTATTAGATGTTGAGATTAATAGAAACACCTTTTCACAAGCTTCAAAATCATGATCATGTTTATGGTTATCAGCATACTGTTTCTGCCAAATTTGGGCTCCCTTGATATACAACTAATTGGTTATAACTTTCTCAACCACTTCTTCTGTGATCTCAGGTCCCAACATTATTCTTTCACCATCCTTATCCAATCACATTGGATATGTACATTTCATTCCATACAAATATTTATATGGTGACAAATCAATTGTTCAATGAAATCTATTATTGTAAGAAAACTCAACTAGAGGAATGAACTGATCCCAACCACCTTTAAAAATTAAAGAACAATATCTCAACATATTTCTAGGGTTTAATTATTCTTTCATACTGACCATCTATTTGGGGATGATAATCCATGATGAAACTCAATTCCATATCAAGCACTTTCTGTAGACATCACCAAAACATTGAGGAAAACCTCGAATCTCAGTATAATATAATGTAATGTGGTACTCCATGAAATGTTACCACTTCATTAATATACACTCTAGAAATTTGATCAAGTGAGAAGTACTCTCTGATAGAAATGAATTGTTCTAACTTAGTAAGGCAATCCACAACCACCCATATAGCATTAATCTGTTTGGAGGTTTTGGGTAGTCCAATGTCAAAATACATAAAGTTGTTCACCCATTTCCATTCTAGTATGGGTGATTGATGAAACATACCTTTTGGATTTTTCATTCATCCTTAACCTGCTGGAATACCAAACACCGAGATAAAAACTCCATGATATAACTCATCATGTCATCCCTCCAAAAGTATTATTTTTGTTCCCTATACATCTTTTCACATCTAGGATGAATAGAGACTAAATGACTATGAGAATACTCTAATAGATCTTTCTTCAAATCTAGAGTGTAATGAGCATATACATGGCTCATGAACCTTATCATTCCATCTCGAGCAAGGTTAATCTCAGAAACATTTCAGATCATCCTTTTTCAGCTCTCCATCTTCCTTCTATGCCTCCTTAATCTTAACATGGATAGCGGGTTGAACATTAATTTGAGAAATATAATATTTTCCCCCTTTGTCCATGATTTCTAGATTCATCCTTTTCAAATCTTGAAATATTGGGTCTTTTGTGATCCTTATCATAGATAAGCTATCATTCCCTTTTTCACTCAAATCATTGTCCACCTTATTCGCTTTCCCACGATGGTAATGTATTGAGAAATCCCAATCCATTATCAACTCTAGCCATCTCCTCGAGATCATGTTCAAATCCATCTATGTGAATATATATTTCAGAATTTTATTATTTCTATATATATCCTAGTTTTTCCAAAATTATAATGGCTCTGTATCTTTAATGAAACAATTACCACTACTAACTCAAAAATATGAGTTCTGTAATTTTTTTCATGAATCATAAATTTTCGTGAGTTATAGGCTATAACCATTGTATTTTTCATAAGAACACATCCCAATCCCTTCTTTGACACATATTGATAAATTAAAAATACTTCTCCGCTATAGGGTAATGTAAGCACATGTGAACTGACAAACCTTCTCTCATGTTCTTGGATATTTTCGTCACATTCATTTGTCTAGTGAAACTTAACACCCTTCCAAGTTAACCTGCATAGAGGATTAGATATTTATGATAATTTCTCATCAAAAATAGATAAAATCCCTATAAACCAAGAAAAATATTGATCTTAGTCGTTGTGGTTGGTCTAAGACAACCATCAATAGCCTTTGTCATTGATGGATCTACTGTTATACCATATCTTGAGATTATGTTCCCCCAAAATGAAAACATTTTCATTAAAAATAGAAACATTGTAAATTTTACATATAACATACCCTCCCTTAGTGTCTTTAATAAAACTCTCAAGTGATCTTCATTCACTTCCTTGATCTTTTAATATAGAAGAATATCATCAATAAATATTATCCAAAACTAGTCAAGGTAATATCCAAAGTCTCTATTCCTTAAATCTGTGAATATAAAAGTGGTATTAGTAAGACCAAAGGGAATAACTATATATTCATAGCAATTATACCTTTTACAAAATGGCGCCTTCTGTATATCCTCCTTTTTGAAATTCAATTGATGATATCCAGAATGATGGTCAATCTTAGAAGAGTTTTGAGCTCCCTAAAGTAGATCCAAAAAATCATCAATACGTGGAAGAGGATACTTTATCATGATTTTGATATTGTTTAACTCATGATAGACATGGATGAGTCGCATTGATCCATTTTTAATTTTAACCAAAAGATCGAGTGAACCCCAAGGTGACACACTTGGTCGAATGAATCCCTTATCAAAGTTTTCTAAGAGTTACTTCATTAATTCGTAGAACTCAATCAGAGACATTTTATAAAAAGTATTTGAAATTTTTATGGAACTAGGTACATGTTCTATCAAGAACTAAACTTCATGTTTTGGTGCAACAATAGGAAAATCTCCGGGAATGAAATCCGCAATATCCCAAAAAATTGGCATCTCATCCATGTCAGTATTCTCCCCAACCATTTGAGATAATCAACCCGTTTGAATGGGAATTATGACCCATACATTGGATGTAATATCCATAGGAAGTTCATATTTGTCATCACATTGATGGCTGATCATATGTGGGTTTACAATATCGAATTTAACTTCTCTGTCACGAACCGAATCTGGTCGCCATCAAACCAGCACCAAAACCGGCTCATGGCAAGACCCGAAGGGCGTTCCCCATCCCCACGGGCTGGCACAAGTGCCCGGGTATCATAAAAATTCTTTTGGGAATGATTTACCCGAGTTTGGGTTCATAAGATAACCAAAAACAAACAACAAACCAAATCTGAAAAATTATGCCAAACAAGAATTAATAAAAATTCAGAACTTAGTATATGAGTTTAAAAAAGACACAAGAGGTCCAAAGGTACATAAAAGTATCAGCAAACATCCCATGAGACTCCACATGACAATGGGTCATCACCCACAAGCCGTCTCCACAACACCGCACCATCGAGAGAAATTAGCAACCCGAACTGCCATCGCCCAAGGCTTTTCCTTTGCCTGTGTCAAACATGATCAAGTCTACTTACACCCAAAGGTGTAAGTAGGGTGTGAGACTAAGCCCAATAGGATATAACCCAAGGATTTCAAGTGATAGGCATTGTAAAATAAAAGGCTTTAAAGAGTTATAAATAGATAATAGTGGCATTTATTTCTAAAAGTGAAACTTTGAAAAGAAAATAACTTTCAATGGGGATAACTATAAAGAATCAGTGAAATTGAATAAAACATTCAAGATGCTGGTTTTCACATCCCAAAATACCATAAAGAATGTTTAAATTCCAAAAAGGCCACGAGCACTAAGCGTAGGAACCCCCCTAGGTACTAGTTTGTTGTGATCCCCAAGTACCTCGTACCTCGGTGAAAGTAACCATAACGAAATTCGTTCTCGTGCACGAGCCACTAGTAGGGAGCATACCCATAACCTAGTGGTCTCCAATCATCTCCATTATAGTTTTGTTAGTGTTATCCATGTCAAGCTTTCTAAGTGAACCATGGTCAAAACCCCTCCGTTCACTAGCGTACTAGTACACGTTAGCCCACCTAGATACCCGGGTTTCCCGTATTGTGCTCAAATAGTCACCACATGCTACCAAAATAAATATTCACATATAAATATCAGTTCTGGTCACAAACATTCAAAATAGTATCTACACCTTCTTTTCACCTTTTTCATAACTCAATAAACCATTTATAATTTCCATAAAACAATTTCAAGAACATTAATCAAATGTTGCACATTAAATTCATCTAAAATCACATATTTAAAACCAAATGGAGACCAATATTATACCAAAACATAAATTTCAGCATCAAAACATTTTTATAAATCCAATCCCTTAATTATAAAACAACACCAAGAGGCACAATATGGGTTACACATGTAAAACACCCATTTTTACACAAGATTGGAACTTAAAAATCTACCACTTTTAAAATGCTACCCAAATCAATTTTTGAAATCAAAATACTGAATGATGAACATAATGGAAACCTAAATACAGTAAGCCAACTCACAATACAATACCTACATATGAAATCACCTACCAAAAGAGTAAAAACCCCCAAATCCTTGTGCGTCACTTCAACCGCACCTCTGCCGCACCACAAAGGAGTAAGATTGAACCTAAAACCAGAGGATTGGACCAAGAAACTCAAAACTAAAACCTTAGGTACGAAACCCCATCTTCTGGACATTTGGGGATTTAATAAAAAGGGAAGAAACTATCACGACCCATCCTCGGGGCCCGTGCCGTGACTACCCCAAGCCCGCCTTCCATAGGCCAGGGGCTGGCGACTAGCACCAAGGCGTAAATCCCGGTAAAAAGGGAAGGCATTGCCTTTGTAAAGTAAACAATCACACAGAGTACAAGCGGAAGAAGTAAACACTAAGTAAAAACTGAGTACAACAGTAAGTGCGGAAAGTAAAAAGGGGCCGGAAATACAAGCCCAACTGTAAAGTACAACTCGAAGGGAAAACAGCAACTGAAAAGTAAAGCTGCTACGCCGATCTGTCCACTGGAAATCCCACCTGAAGGGTGGGCACAGATAGCTCATCTTCTCCTCGGGTCCCGCCGTCCGCTCCGAGTATGTCCGCCCAGTGGTCCACCTTTGGGTACCACCTCGTCGTCACGTCCACCTCTGGGTACCGTCTCGTCGTGAGGTCCTCCTCCAGGTACCATCTCGTCGTATAGTCCACCTCCAGGTACCGTCCAGTCCTCGAACACCCGGCCTCTATCAGCAATGCCCGTCGTCTGCAACCAACACAATGAGGTGCGGGCATAGCCCGTGCAGGGGTGAGTATAACGATACTCAGTAGGGACCCCGAGACCTTCAAGGTCTCACTAAAACAACAAGGATAACCACAAAGAAGATCTCAACAGATAACCTCTACTTAGGTATATTCCCATACATATACCTAAGTTATCAAGTAACCCATCTCAATCATTAGGAAACACAAGGATTGTGAAATCAATGGATAACCACTACCCGGGTATATGCCCATACATATAACTATGTTAGCAAGTGACCCATCTCAATCATGAGGTAAACACAAGGTCAAAAGTCTCAGCTCAAACCAGGATTTTCATTATTGAAACCGTAACTGCTGAAGAGCTCCGTCTCAGGAGTGTACAGTGGTCCGGTCACGACTCCGAGGTACTGCTCACTAACCTAAGACTGCTGAAGTACTCCTCCTGTCGAGTACTGCGGTCCAGCCACCCAAACACAGTAGTGCTTCCCGCCGAGGTATGTCACCCAAACACAGTAGTGCACACCCCCTAGTAGCCTGCTGAGGTACTCTCCGGACGAGCACCGCGGGTCTGCACTGTCACACAGGTAGTGCTCCGTCCACCATGGTTCTGCACCTCAGAAATTAGTGCTCCGTCCACTGGGCTAGTCAACTCACTCCAAGTCGAGTCAGTCATGCAGTCGTCAGGTCTCAGCCAGCTACACGGTCTCCGTTCTCCGCACGCTCATCACTGGGATGGTCTGCTCCACGAGCTATAGGTCGATAATCCAAGTATCTCAAAGTCCCACTAAGAAGTATCTCAAAGGACTGCCTCGTCATAGGGGTCTCAACGCAACAGACGGCGCGTCAATCGGACGTCCGGTCTGTGAGTTACTAGTCTTTTCGTCCTAGGGGCCCGGTTGGTTTCGTGAGCGAACCATATCTGGCCGTATCTCAACTGTACCCCGAACTCACATAGTGTATACTCATAGGGACTTTTTCTCAACGAGTTCACCAACGCCGCTGACGGTTCGTCAAACGGACGTTCTGTCAGAAAGATATCAGTTTTTCCGTTCCAGGGGCCCGGTTGGATTTCGGGTGCAATCCAATCCCGGCCACAATCCAACTGCATCCAAAACTCGGGCGAAGGATGCCAAAAGTTCCGTATCGTCAATAGGAACACAACGCAATAGACGGCGCGTCAATCGGACGCCTGGTCTAGATGTTATTGGCTTTTCCGTCTCACACCCACCCTGGGAAACTTCCCAGGAGGTCACCCATCCTGATCACTACTCTAGGCCAAGCACGCTTAACTATAGAGTTTTAACCACGTAGCCTCCCGAAAAGGAAGATGTATCTTGAGTATAGTATACCGAAACGACCGTCTCGATCCAAGGATCGCGTTGCCGCTGACGACGAGTCGTTTGGAAGCCGGTAGCCCAAGATATGGGTGAAAAACCGAAACCCGTCCGAAACCGGGGGGTCTGGGCCCGAACCGACCCGGCCCGACCCCCCCTGGTCCGACCCGAACCGGGTCGACCCGACCCGGTCTGGCTGGACCCGGCCCGGCCGGCGGCGCGACCCGGCAGGCGGTGCGACCCGGCCAGCGGTGCGGCCAGCGCGACGGCGCGGCCCGGTGCGGCGGCGCGGCCTGGGCGCCGCACGTGCGCCGCACGCGAGGGGTAAACTCCCCCCGGGTTTTGTGGATCTCGACCGGCCTAAGGCTAGCCGTTTTCCTTTCACACGCAGGACCCGTGGGTACCGCCTCCTAAGAAATCCGGCGGCCGGCCGCGGCCCGATGCCCACGACTCTTCTGATCTCCGGCGGCCGGCGAGGCCGGCCGCCTCTGGATGCTCCGTCGCGGCCGAGCTGGCCGCGACTCTTCATTAACCGCCGGCAGCCGGTTATCCGGCCGCCCCTTCCAGCTCTGCCGCGGCTCAAGCCGCGGCCCTTGTTCGATTGGCACGGCGCGACGGCGCCGCGCCCCTCCGCCGTGGCCCGACTCCGGCCGCGGTCTCTTCGACTACCTTCGACGCGACGCGACGGCGTCGTGTTCTTGAAATCTTTCCACGGCGCGGCGCGACGGCGCCCCACGTATCTTCCGCCTTAAACCGCATGAACCCGTGTGGGGCGACGGCACCACGCCCTTCCAAACCATTCCACAAAAAATCAACACGAAGTAAAAGAGGAGGATCGACCAGGTTTGTACGGTCCGAACTCCTCACATTATAAGGATAGCAATCGGCCTTTAACGAATAATAAACTTTAACAATCTTTTTAGATTAAATAAAAATATTTGAAAATCAAGGCCCGACAAATATAAACAATCAAGTTCGAAAAAAGTTCCACATAACTTTAAAAAAAAATTTACCATGAAGAATTTTCAAGTCGAAATTCTCGAACAAATATAAACAATTGAAACAAACCCCTACCTCGGTTCATGTGCGGAGCACGTCAACAAACCGCGGAAGACAAGCGTCGCGGTGGTCGGGCATTGCGGTAATCGTTCGTCGATTCCGTTGACGTAGAGGTACGTCCGAAGAGGTACGTCGTTGGTGAATCTTCGTAAGCCGACGAAGAGAGTCCGAGGAGGAAGCGGCGTTCCCTTTCGTTGACACGGAAGGCGTCGTCGATCATCGGAAACAATCCGGCTAGGAAGAAGAGAGAAGCGGTGTTCTTGAGTGTTCTTCGTGTTCTTCGTCAAAGTTGAGGATGGTAGAGAGAGCTTCTCAAATCCTCTCAAGTGGCAAAAGAAACCAACCCCAAAATGATAAAATAAGCTTAAGCTTATTTTATTACACAACCTCCCTCTTAGAATTTCAAAGGTTTGAAATTTAAAACATCTCACCTCAATTAATTATTCCAAGTGTCAAACATTAATTAAAGTGTGTTAAAGGGGAGTTTTAAAAAAGAGGAGGTGAAGAGTTAGGGTTCGTGTGGGCCCCACCACACTTAATCCTCTCAAGGGAGGTTAAGTGGATGTGGGTCCCACCCCTAACTCCCTTTGGGAGGAGTTAACAAACAAGTTAAAAATAAAATGTGTTTCCACATTTTATTTAACTTTATTTTAAAAACCCAAAAACTAACTTTCAAACGCAACCTCGAAAAAGGTCTCCTTAAGCAAATATCGGCGCTGCGAGTTCATCGGTGCCTTCGGAATTCGATTCCGGGCAACGATTCAAAAGATAGAAATTCTCGCTCGCTCGTTCACTGAACGTACCCGAGCCAAACTTCAGAAATTAATTCCGGGCACACCGGGCCTCGAAATCAGGCACCGTCAGAAACTGCATTCTTGTAAAATTACAAAGAAAATTAAGAAAAAAATTTCTTTGAAATTTCTGGGTCTTTACATTATTCCCACCTCAGGGCTTTACGTCCCCGTAAAGCTTCAACACAAACTAGTGTCACAAAAGTGGTACAGAGCACGCTTCTGATCCTTCCGCTCCCATGTGCTTACCTAGAGGTTCCGTACTGCCAAAGAAAGTGCACCTGAGGAATCGATCGTCCTCGTAGGATCTTCTCCTGTCGATCCTCGATCCCCACTGGAATCTCCGTGAAAGACACCCCATCGCCATCGTCCAACTTCTCATGGTCGATGTTATGCGAAGGGTCGAGCACGTATCTCCTCCGTTGAGATACATGGAAGTCGTCGTGCACCTGGTGCAACTGTGGTGAATGGGTCAAGCGGTAAACCACCCCGCCTACCCAGCTGGGGACCTAAGAAGGTCCGCTGAACCCCGGAGATAACTTGCCGCCTTGGCTACATCTCCGTAAACCTCGTCGAGGCGAGACCCGTATAAGGACATGATCGTCATCCTCGAACTCCAGAGGTCTCCATTTTCTGTTAGAACTGGAACTCGAAAGGCTGCTGCCATGAGGGTAAGGTTGACCGACTCAAGAGTGATCGGTCGTACTCTCCTGTGCAAGATTTACCCTGCGCTGCCTGGGGTTTCCTTTTCCGCCGACCAAGGAAAACTCATCCCGACGTTTGCCTAAAACCGTCAATTTGAGTATGAACAGTTATTGCGCATTCCATGCTCAAACTAACGTCATAAGGCCTCGACGCTACCACCAAGAGATTCAAACCGAAACTCTCGCCTCGAGGGTCTGACCACACCATCGACGTAAGTGTGATTATCGAGTCTCCTCCCAAGGTATCTCCAGACGTGAGGGTCAAGTCCACGGCTTACCGGAAACTCTTGGTCTGGAACAAGATTTGTGAAAGTGAGGAATGATTCATATCGACGTCTGTTACTTCAGCATATAGTAGTGGACACAGACTGTCCCTTGAATCGTTTTTAGAGCCATTGGGTCACACTCCTTGACCACATGCAGTTGCATTCTTCCACCACCCTCCAGCTCCCTGATCTTGGCGGGGATAACTAAGGCGGGTGGTTGTACCATGTTAGGATGTACACCACTTCATGCTGCTCTCCTAGCTCTACCTCCACGTCTACTATTTCGTAGACTCATCTCTCCTTTAAGCTTCCTCTTCTTAACACGCCCGAGTCTCTATGACTGGCACCGGTTTCATGTTTCTTACAGCACTGTGCAGTCTTCATCCTCTCTTGGATGTCCTGGACCTCCTTTAGTCTCACAAGAGCTGCTATGATTTCTTCTTTGCCGATAAGAGAAACCCGGTCTCATCCCCTGGATGAACCACATTCGTTGTCTAATACAGTCAATCCTGACATGAAAGATGCATTCATGCCATGGATGACGTCGTAAGGCCTCGACGTATCTACTAAGAGATCCAACTTTCACTCTCGCCTCCAAGGGTCGAGTCACACTTTCGGCATCAGTGTGAGGTCACTGGGTCCCCTCCAGTAGAAATCACGAAAGTGAGGGTCAAGTCAACAGTTTAACCGGGACCACTCAGTATCAACCAAACAAAAGGACAGGAAAGAAAACAAAGATAAGTGTCTTTTTATTATTGCATCTCATAGTACAAAGACACGAATACAAAGCAACATGGAACTATAAGTACAAAGGACGTATCCACTAGTTCCTCTCCTGCCCACCTTCTCTCAGAGCTCTACTACCTTGTCCACTGCTCGGTTGTTGCTCAAGCACTAGTCGCTGCTTCTGTCTCGGTGGCTCCTCCAACACCCGCTGATCAACCGTACGAGGATTCGGACAGTCACGTGCCAGGTGACCCTTTCCGCCGCATGAGTAACATTGTCCGTTTCTGGCACGCCTGGCTCTGACCCCACCTCGGGTGCCCCGCACCACCGGTCCTAAAACCCGAGATCGTCTAACTGCTAGTATGGTCCTCCTGGACCTCTGCATCATCTGTATACTTCCCACAGATGACTCGGCTACTGATCGAAAAGAACGCGGCAAAGGCAGAAGCTCCTGTACACGCTCGGGGTGTAGAGATACTGGCACAAACTCCACCCTGAAGAAGGTCTCGAAGTCTTCTCATGCGAAGTTCATCTAATCGCAAAACTGGAACAAGTGGCTCCACCACCTGCCTGCTGCTGCCTGAAGGAGGCTGGTAGCAAAGATCACCATAAAGTCTGCCGGTGTCCCCACTAGCCTGAAGACTCTCACCACAGCCTCCAGCCAAACCTCAGCCGCCTGCGGGTCCGTCTCTCCCCGGAACCTGGGTGGCCTCTGGCGCTGGAACTCGTGCAACGCGCTCAAGCGTCGTGCATCGCCTACTGTTGGGGCTGGTGGCATCGGTGGCCCAACGTGTAGCAGTACCGCTGGTGCCTCCGCTGGTGCCACAACTCGGATAGGGCCCTGTACTGAAGCCTCGCCGCTCGGCGGGCTGTCAGTACGTACCACTCTCGGGGCTCTAGCTGGTCGTCCGTGAAAAGGCATTCTGAAAGAAACATCATGACACGGTCAAACGTTTATACCTGGTGAGCTGACCTGGTTTGAGCTGTTTTAAGGGAAAACCTTTGAAAACACACACGCAATTAGTGTTTTCGTGCACAAAGTCAGAAATCAGTTGTCAGGGTCCTGGTGTGTGGATACGTCGGCCGCCCGCACCAACACTGGACTCCCTGAACTGAAAACCACACTCGGTACTCTCAACACTATTGCTTCACAGAAAGAAACATCAGAGTTATATGTTCTGCGGTAGAACTGAACTCCTCTGATACGAATTTGTCACGACCCGTCCTCGGGGCCCGTGCCGTGACTACCCCAAGCCCGCCTTCCATAGGCCAGGGGCTGGCGACTAGCACCAATGCGTAAATCCCGGTAAAAAGGGAAGGCATTGCCTTTGTAAAGTAAACAATCACACAGAGTACAAGAGGAAGAAGTAAACACTAAGTAAAAACTGAGTACAACAGTAAGTGCGGAAAGTAAAAAGGGTCCGGAAATACAAGCCCAACTGTAAAGTACAACTCGAAGGGAAAACAGCAACTGAAAAGTAAAGCTGCTACGCCGAGCTGTCCACTGGAAATCCCACCTGAAGGGTGGGTACAGATAGCTCCTCTGCTCCTCGGGTCCCGTCGTCCGCTCCGAGTATGTCCGCCCAGTGGTCCACCTTCGGGTACCGCCTCGTCGTCACGTCCACCTCTGGGTACCGTCTCGTCGTGAGGTCCTCCTCCAGGTACCTTCTCGTCGTATAGTCCACCTCCAGGTACCGTCCAGTCCTCGAACACTCGGCCTCTGCCAGCACTGCCCGTCGTCTGCAACCAACACAACGAGGTGCGGGCATAGCCCGTGCAGGGGTGAGTATAACGATACTCAGTAGGGACCCCGAGACCTTCAAGGTTTCACTAAACCAACAAGGATAACCACAAAGAAGATCTCAACAGATAACCTCTACTTAGGTATATGCCCATACATATACCTAAGTTATAAAGTAACCCATCTCAATCATTAGGAAACACAAGGATTGTGAAATCAATGGATAACCACTACCCGGGTATATGCCCATACATATACCTAAGTTAGCAAGTGACCCATCTCAATCATGAGGTAAACACAAGGTCAAAAGTCTCATCTCAAACCAGGATTTTCATTATCGAAACCGTAACTGCTGAAGAGCTCCGTCTCAGGAGTGTACAGTGGTCCTGTCACGACTCTGAGGTACTGCTCACTAACCTAATACTACTGAAGTACTCCTCATGTCGAGTACTACCGGCCAACCACCCAAACACAATAGTACTTCCCGCCGAGGTATGTCACCCAAACACAGTAGTGCACACCCCCTAGTAGCCTGCTGAGGTACTCTCCGGACGAGCACCGCGGGTCTGCACTGTCACACAGGTAGTGCTCCGTCCGCCAGGGGTCTGCACCTCAGAAAGTAGTGCTCCGTCCACTGGGCTAGTCGACTCACTCCAAGTCGAGTCAGTCAAGCAGTCGTCAGGTCTCAGCCAGCTACACGGTCTCCATACTCCGCACGCTCGTCACTGGGAGGGTCCGCTCCACGAGCTACAGGTCGATACTCCAAGTATCTCAAAGTCCCATGAAGAAGTATCTCAAAGGACCGCCTCATCATAGGGGTCTCAACACAACAGACGGCGTGTCAATCGGACGTCCGGTCTGTGAGTTACTAGCCTTTTCGTCCTAGGGGCCTGGTTAGTTTCGTGAGCGAACTATATCCGGCCGTATCTCAACTGTACCCGAACTCTCATAGGGTATACTCATAGGGACATTTTCTCAACGAGTTCACCAACGCCGCTGACGGTTCGTTAAACGGACGTTCTGTCAGAAAGATATCATCTTTCCCGGTACAGGGGCCCGGTTGGATTTTGGGTGCAATCCAATCACGGCCACTATCCAACTGCATCCAAAACTCGGGCGAAGGATGCCAAAAGTTTTGTATCGTCAATAGGAACGCAACGCAACAGACGGCGCGTCAATCGGACGCCTGGTCTAGATGTTATTGGCTTTTCCGTCTCACACCCACCTTGGGAAACTTCCCAGGAGGTCACCCATCCTGATCACTACTCTAGGCCAAGCACGCTTAGCTATGGAGTTTTAACCACGTAGCCTCCCGAAAAAAAAGATATACCTTGAGTATAGTATACAGAAACGACCGTCTCGATCCAAGGATCGCGTTGCCGCTGACGGCGAGTCGTTTGGAGGCCCGTAGCCCAAGATATGGGCAAAAAACCGAAACCCGTCCGAAACCGGGGGGTCTGGGCCCGAACCGACCCGGCCCGACCCCCCCTGGTCCGACCCGAACCGGGTCGACCCGACCCGGTCCGGCTGGACCCGGCCCGGCCGGCGGCGCAACCCGGCCGGCGGTGCGTCCAGCGCGGCGGCGCGGCCCGGCGCGGGGGCGCGGCCTGGGCGCCGCACGTGCGCCGCACGCGAGGGGTAAACTCCCCCTGGGTTTTGTGGATCTCGGTCGGCCTTAGGCCGGCCGTTTTCCTTTCACACGCGGGACCCGCGGGTCCCGCCTCCTAAGCAATCCGGCGGCCGGCCGCCTTCCACCCTTCCGCCGCGGCCCGATGGCCGCGACTCTTCTGATCTCCGGCGGCCGGCGAGGCCGGCCGCGGCTCAAGCCGCGGCCCTTGTTCGATTGGCACGGCGCGACGGCGCCGCGCCCCTCCGCCGTGGCCCGACTCCGGCCGCGGTCTCTTCGACTACCTTCGACGCGACGCGACGGCGTCGCGTTCTTGAAATCTTTCCACGGCGCGGCGCGACGGCGCCGCGCGTATCTTCCGCATTAAACCGCATGAACCCACGTGGTGCGACGGCACCACGCCCTTCCGAACCATTCCACAAAAAATCAACACGAAGTAAAAGAGGAGGATCGACCGGGTTTGTACGGTCTGAACTCCTCACGTTATAAGGATAGCAATCGGCCTTTAACGAATAATAAACTTTCACAATCTTTTTAGATTAAATAAAATGATTTGAAAATCAAGGCCCGACAAATATAAACAATAAAGTTCGAAGAAAGTTCCACATAACATTAAAAAAAATTTACCACGAAGAATTTTCAAGTCAAAATTATCGAACAAATATAAACAATTGAAACAAACCCCTACCTCGGTTCAAGTGCGGAGCACGTCAACAAACCGGGGAAGACAAGCATCGCGGAGGTCGGGCATTGCGGTAATCGTTCATCGATTCTGTTGACGTAGAGGTACGTCCGAAGAGGTACGTCGTTGGTGAATCTTCGTAAGCCGACGAAGAGAGTCCGAGGAGGAAGCGGTGTTCCCTTTCGTTGACACGGAAGGCGTCGTCGATCTTCGGAAACAATCCGGCTAGGAAGAAGAGAGAAGCAGCGTTCTTCAGTGTTCTTCGTGTTCTTCATCAAAGTTGAGGATGGTAGAGAGAGCTTCTCAAATCCTCTCAAGTGGCAAAAGAAACCAACCCCAAAATGATAAAATAAGCTTAAGCTTATTTTATTACACAACCTCCCTCTTAGAATTTCAAATGTTTGAAATTTAAAACATCTCACCTCAATTAATTATTCCAAGTGTCAAACATTAATTAAAGTGAGTTAAAGGGGAGTTTTAAAAAAGAGGAGGTGAAGAGTTAGGGTTCGTGTGGGCCCCACCACACTTAATCCTCTCATGGGAGGTTAAGTGGATGTGGGTCCCACCCCTAACTCCCTTTGGAAGGAGTTAACCAACAAGTTAAAAATAAAATGTGTTTCCACATTTTATTTAACTTTATTTTAAAAACCCAAAAACTAACTCTCAACCCGCAATAAACGAAACCTCGGAAAAGGTCTCCTTAAGCGAATATCAGCTCTGCGAGTTCATCGGTGCCTTCGGAATTCGATTCCGGGCAACGATTCAAAAGATAGAAATTCCTGCTCGCTCGTTCACTGAACGTACCCGAGCCAAACATCAGAAAGTAATTCCGGGCACACCGGGCCTCAGAATCAGTTGCCGTCAGAAACTGCGTTCTTGTAAAATTACAAAGAAAATTATGAAAAAATTTTATTTGAAATTTCCGGGTCTTTACAGAAACTCTAAGAAGAAGGGAGGAATAAGGAAGAGAAACAACTTACTTGAGAAATCTGGACGTTTTTTGGAGCTTCAGAAGTTCGGCCCTAAATCGCGATCAATATGAGCTCCAAAGAGGCGGAAATGAAGATGGGGGTGTTGCTGGGTTCGATGGGAATGTGTTAGAGGTGGAATCACCGAAAAAGGATAAAAAATAAATATTTTATGAAAGAATTACAAAACAATTTTAAAACTGGAAATGAGCTTTCGGGTTGGCCCAATACCTAATTTTATCACCCAAATCTATGATTCTAATGAATTTTTAAGGGGCCCAAAATTATTTTGTGGTTTTAATATTTAAATGAAGGTCATTTTGGAAGTTGAATGGTTGAAAAATGTTGCAAAATGAAGGAGTTATTAAAGAAACAAAATATACTTTCAAAACTAGAAATGGGCTCTTAGGTTGGCCCAAATTTTGGAAACCCACTATTTCCTTTAAAAATGCATGAAAAACAACCAAAACAAATCAAGGATGTAAATTAAATGAAAAATACCTCTAAATATTTCATGTATGTGACAATTCTCCCCCCCCCATGAAGGACTTTCCACCCCGGAAAGTCAACATGAGGCTTGATTGGAAAACAAGAACGAGTACTCTTCCTCGACCCACGACTTCCGCTCCCATGTCTCATGTGTATCATTTCCATGTTGCCATAGAACCCGGACTAATGGAATAGACTTCCCTCGAAGTATCTTCTCTTGGGAGTCCACTATTTTCACTGGCCTCTCAACAATAGAAAATTCAGGCTCTATCTCCAGTTCTTCCCAACTCAACACATGGGACAGATCCAGGTAGTATTTCTTCAACTGAGAAACATGGAAGACATCATGGATGGACGTCAAATGAGAAGGTAAGCCTAACCTATATGCCACCTTTCCAATACGTTCGATGATCTCAAATGGCCTGACATACCGCGGAGTCAGCTTACCTTGCTTCCCCAATCGACGATGGCCTAAACGAGGGGCCACCTTCAAGAATAGTCTGTCACCCACAGAAAACTCTAGGTCTCGACGCCTCCGGTCAGCATATGATTTATGATAACTCTGAGCTGTCAATAAATGTTGCCTGATTAATTTTACCTTCTCAGATGTCTCCTGCACCATACTTGGCCCCAGTAGTGAGGTCTCACCAACCTCAGCCCAACAGAGGGGGGACCGACCAGACCGACCATAGAGCGCCTCAAAAGGAGCCATTCGAATCGAGGATTGGTAACTGTTATTATAAGAAAACTCAACCAATCCCAAATGGGTATCCGAAGAACCTTCAAAGTCTAGGACACATGCACGAAGCATGTCCTCCAAAATCTGATTCGCCCGCTCTGTCTGACCATCCGTCTGCGGATGGTATGCTATGCTCATCCTAATCTGGGACCCCAAGGCCTTCTGAAGGCCTTCCCAGAATCGAGATGTGAAACGAGGGTCTCTATCTGAGACAACTGCTGATGGCACACCATGGAGTCTCACCACCTCCTGAAGAAACAAACGGCCCAACTCATCCACTTTAGATGTATCTCTGATCGGAATGAAGTGGGTTGATTTGGTTAGACGATCAATCACCACCCAAATGGCATTCTTAGCTCGAGGTGTACGAGGTAATCCAACAATTAAGTCCATGGCAACCTCTTCCCACTTCCAGGTAGGAATGGGTAGTGGTTGGAGCAAACCGGAGGGCCTTTGGTGCTCTGCTTTCACCTGCTGGCATGTGTAGCATCTCGACACAAAGTCCGCTATGTCCCGTCTCATACCAGGCCACCAAAACTGCCGACGGACATCATAATACATCTTAGTGGCACCCGGATGGACAGCCCACTGAGACTGGTGGCTATCCTGCATCACCACCTTCTGTAGAGATAACGGCACTACCGAACGACCCTTGAAGCACAAGATGCCCTCGGGAGACGACGACCAATCAAAGGATGTCTCCCCACCATGAAGAAACTGATTTGATCGCTGACAAAGCTCATCACTAGGTTGTTCCTGCTGAATCAACTCCAACAGAGAAGGAGTCAACTGGATGCTCGCCAAGAATGCCCCTCCACTATGTTCCTTGGTCTCCACATGCATCTGAGAAAAGATCCCCATCAATGTCTACTCATCACTGGACTTCCTCAAAGCCTTCACAAGAACCCTTCTCCTCAAGGAGTCGGCCACTACATTACCCTTACCTGGGGTATAGACAATGTCAAAATCAAACCCCTGCAAGTACTCGATCCAGCGACGCTGCCTCATGTTGAGGTCCTTTTGTGAGAAGAAATAAGCCATGATTTTGTGATCAGAATAGACCACAAACTTCTCCCCAAAGAGGTAGTGACGCTACGTCTTCAAATCATGCATCACTGCTGCCAACTCCAAGTCATGGGTTGGGTATTTCTTTTCGTGTGGTCGGAGTTGGCGAGAGCCATACGCCACCACGTGATCGTCCTGCATAAGCATGCACCCAAGACCCATACCTGAGGCATCATAATAAACCACATATCCCTTTCTAGCCTCTGGTAAAATCAGCACGGGGGCAGTAGTCAATCGCCTCTTCAGCTCCTCGAATGATGCCTGACATTCTGGACCCCATACAAACTTCACCCCTTTCCGGGTGAGGGTAGTCATCGGTGAAGCAAGCCGAGAGAAATCCCGAACGACTCGCCTATAATAACCTGCCAGGCCAAGGAAACTCCTAATCTCGAACACATTATTCGGATGCTCCCATGACATACCGCACTAATCTTATTAGGGTCCACTGAAACTCCATTCTCTGAGATCACATGCCCGAGAAATCTCACCTCCCTGATCCAGAAACTACACGTTGACAACTTTGCATAGAGGCGGTGATCCCGTAATGTACCCAAAATGACCCTCAAGTGATGTTTGTGTTCCTCCTCAGAGCTAGAGTATACCAGAATGTCATCCACGAACACCACAACAAAGGAATCGAGATATTGATGGAAAACCGTATTCATAAGTGCCATAAAGACTGCTGGAGCATTTGTCAATCCAAAGGGCATGACCAAATACTCAAAGTGGTTGTACCTGCTTCGGAAGGCTGTCTTTGGGATATCTGACTCCTTCACCCTGAGTTGATGATACCCTGAACGCAGGTCTATCTTTGAGAACCACTTTTCCCCCTTTAACTGATCAAAAAAATCATCTATTTTGGGTAAAGGGTATTTGTTTTTAATTGTTACCTTATTCAGCTTCCGGTAGTCAATGCACAACCAGAGGGATCCATCAGCCTTTTTTGCAAACAAAATAGGAGCGGCCCAAGGAGAGACGCTCGGGCTAATGAATCCTTTGGATTCTAAGTCGTCCAGCTTTATCTTTAATTCCCTCAACTCGGTGGGGTCCATGCGATAAGAGGGAAGAGATATCGGCTGTGTTCCCGGTGCCAGATCAATTGAAAACTCCACATCCCGCTCTGGGGGCAAGCCTGAAAAATCATTTGGGAATACCTCCGGAAACTCATTCACTACATGAGGTAGTGCACCTTCAGGGGGAAGACCATCCTCTAGCATAACTGAAGATAACTGGAAGATAACACTTCCCAACTCTGGGAGTGGAGGCCCTGTGCGACCTGACTGAGGATCCCATTCTCCATGAAAAACCTGACGACTCCCATCAGGTGCCGTGAAACTCACACGCCGTCTATAGCAATCGATGTGTGCCTGGAAGTGTACTAGACAATCCATCCCGAGTATGACATCAAAAAGGTTCATATCTAAGACCAATAGGTCCCACTCCATCTCAACCCCTGATACAGAAAGCGCACATGATGGGCACCTGAGACCCTGCTCCTTCTTCTTTCCCAGTGGTGTCACCAACTCCATTGCGAATGACATCAAATCAGTTGGCAGATTTAGAATGTCCACAAAACGGGCAGAAATGAATGAAACAGAGGCACCAGTATCAAAAAGAGCAGCAGCTATAGAATATGAAATTAAAACGGTACCTCGAACAGTCGACGGTCCCGCCTCTGATCCTGGTGGTGCATGATCCACCGCATGGAGATGTCCAGTCTCTGCCTGAATATGACCGCTAGTCTGTGGCTGTGCCCTGAACTAGCACTGCCCAAAAGATGACCCAGCCCTACCACCATGGCTGCCAAATCGAGATCCCCCAGTCCTCGATGGCTCAGACTGTGCTGGCACTCCTCTGGGAGCCATGGATCCAGCGCCACGTTGAAGTCGACACGCTATCCCGCAAAAGCGTTGCACGTGTCCCATAACTCCACACTGTAAATAGGTCTTCGGAGGATGAGGTCATGCTGGACGGATGTGCCCGGGCTTCCCACACTGGTGGCACATGACTGATCTCGCATTAGAAGTCGCTGATGACAACTGCCTAGAAGAGTTCCCTGAACTGCCTCCTTCTTTCTTCACATGATCCTCCCGCTTCCTTTTCTTCTCTGAGGAGCTTCCACATCCCACTGCTGATACAGAACCATAAAAACCAGACCAGCCTTTTCTATCAATCTCCACCATGCACGCCCGATCAACGACCTCAACATAGGTCCTCTGCTTAAACAAGAACACATGGGAGTATATCTCTGGTCTCAAGCCTTTCTAAAACCTCTGGGCCTTCGCTTGCTCATTAGAGACAATTTATGGAGCATACCGAACCAACTCAGCGAAACGGTTGGCATACTCCATCACAGATAGATTTCCCTGAACATGCTCCATGAACTCTGTAGACCTGGCATAAGCCAACACCTCAGGGCAGTACTGTTCATTGAAGACAGCCTTGAAATCTCCCCAGCGCATCTGCTCATTCTTCCCAACCTGATGCACTGACTCCCACCATTTACGGCTGGGACCCTCCAACATAAAGGAGGCACACTTCACCCTGAGCTCCTCGGGTGTTTCCAAGAACTCAAACATACGCTCGATCTTCTCGAGCCATTCCTCTGCTTCTTGGGGTTCTCAGCTGCCTCGGAAGGTTGGAGGCTTATTTTTCAGGAACTCTTGGGCCTTGTCCTTTCTAGGACCAGTCTCATCCTCTCTAATAGGAGCTGGAACTGGAGCTGGTCCATATCCTAGATCCTGGACAGTCTGGACCACGGCCTCGACTAGCCTCTGATCAATTGGTGTGGGAGAACTCTCTCCGGCTTCCTCCCGTGGGTGCGTGAGAGCTTTCCGGGGAGGCATGTTGCTACAAAATGTAACAGTCACAAAATAATAATCAATACCACAATTATGAAAATTTTAATCAAATACTTCAAATATAGATAATCAAAACACATTTCAGTAATAAAATAAATAACTACAACACATCTGCATGATGTCCACATGTGGTCTGCAGCCCACACGTCTCACTTGGAAATGAAGTCAATCTTTAAATTCCAACATCCCCTGGTGACTCAGGGTATGCCATGAGAGGTGTGGGCCAGACACCCTACTCACAACCAAAACCCCGTGCCCCGACAGTCCTATCTCTTGTCTATCCTGACTCATCCCAAAATAACAATATAACCCAAAAACATTAACCTCCTCTGATACCATTTTGTCACGGACCGAATCTGGTCGCCATCAAACCAGCACCAAAACTGGCTCATGGAAAGACACGAAGGGCATTCCCCATCCCCACGGGCTGGCACAAGTGCCCGGGTATCATAAAAATGTATTTGGGAACAATTTACCCGAGTTAGGGTTCATAAGATAACCAAAAACAAACAACAAACCAAATCTGAAAAATTATGCCAAACAAGAATTAATAAAAATTAAGAACTTAGTATATGAGTTTAAACAAGACACAAGAGCTCCAAAGGTACATAAAAGTAGCAACAAACATCCCATGAGACTCCACACGATAAGGGGTCATCACCCACAAGCCGTCTCCACAACACCGCACCATCGAGAGAAACTAGCAACCCGAATCGCCATCGCCCAAGGCTTTTCCTTTGCCTGTGTCAAACATGATCAAGTCTACTTACACCCAAAGGTGTAAGTAGGGTGTGAGACTAATCCCAATAGGACATAACCCAAGGATTTCAAGTGATAGGCATTGTAAAATAAAAGGCTTGCAAGAGTTATAAATAGATAATAGTGGCATTTATTTCTAAAAGTACAACTTTGAAAAGAAAATAACATTCAATGGGGATAACTATAAAGAATCAGTGAAATTGAATAAAACATTCAAGCTTCTGGTTTTCACATCCCACAATACCATAATGAAATTTTAAATTGCAAAAAGGCCACGAGCACCAAGCGTAGGAACCCCCCTAGGTACTAGTTTGTTGTGTGCCCCAAGTACCTCGTACCTCGGTGAAAGTAACCATAACGAAATTCGTTCTCGTGCACGAGCCACTAGTAGGGAGCATAACCATAACCTAGTGGTCTCCAATCATCTCCATTATAGTTTTGTTAGTGTTATCCATGTCAGACTTGCTAAGTGAACCATGGTCAAAACCCCTCCGTTCACTAGCGTACTAGTACACGTTAGCCCACCTAGATACCCGGGTTTCCCGTATTGTGCTCAAATAGTCACCACATGCTACCAAAATAAATATTCACAAATAAATATCAGTTCTGGTCACACACATTCAAAATAGTATCCACACCTTCTTTTCACCTTTTGCATAACTCAATAAACCATTTATAATTTCCATAAACAATTTCAAGAAAATTAATCAAATGTTGCACATTAAATTCATCTAAAATACCATATTTAAAACCAAATGGAGACCAATATTATACCAAAATATAAATTTCAGCATCAAAACATTTTTATAAATCCAATCCCTGAATTATAAAACAACACCAAGAGGCACAATATGGGTTACACATGTAAAACACTCATTTTCACACAAGATTGGCACTTAAAAATCTACCACTTTTAAAATGCTACCCAAATCAATTTTTGAAATCAAAATACTGAATGATGAACATAATGGTAACCTAAATACAGCAAGACAACTCATTATACAATACCTACATATGAAATCACCTACCAAAAGAGTCAAAACCCCCAAATCCTTGTGCGTCACTTCAACCGCACCTCCGCCGCACCACAAAGGAGTAAGATTGAACCTAAAACCAGAGGATTGGACCAATAAACTCAAACCTAAAACCTTAGGTACGAAACCCCATCTTCTGGACATTTGGGGATTCAATAAAAAGGGAAGAAACCCTAAGAAGAAGGGAGGAATAAGGAAGAGAAACAACTTACTTGAGAAATCTGGACGTTTTTTGGAGCTTCAGAAGTTCGGCCCTAAATCGCAATCAATATGAGCTCCAAAGAGGCGGAAACAAAGATGGGGTGTGTCTGGGTTTGATGGTAATGTGTGAGAGGTGGAATCACCGAAAACAAATAAACAATAAATATTTTATGAGAGAATTACAAAACAATTTTAAAACTGGAAATGGGCTTTCGGGTTGGCCCAATACCTAATTTTATCACCCAAATCCATGATTCTAATGAATTTTTAAGGGGACCAAAATTATTTTGTGGTTTTAATATTTAAATGAAGGTCATTTTGGAAGTTGAATGGTTGAAAAATGTTGAAAAACGAAGGAGTTATTAAAGAAACAAAATATACTTTCAAAACTGGAAATGGGCTCTTAGGTTGGCCCAAATTTTGGAAACCCACTATTTCCTTTAAAAATGGATGAAAAACCACCAAAACAAATCAAGGATGTAAATTAAATGAAAAATACCTCTAAATATTTCATGTATGTGACATTCTCTACATTAACAATTGAAGTGGGATTTAGGTAGAGAATGGAAATCCCTGCCAAAGATGATATCAAATTTGATTGGAGTAATATTGATAGGATTTTTAGGAAGAAAATTCCAAAAAACCTCAACTAGATATGAATCAATAGACTTGAAATTAAATCATCTCATAATTAGGGGCTTGCACTGCAAATTCGACCTCTAACTTTTCTTAGGAATCATAACACCCTTAATGAATTCTTTATATATGAAAGTGCGTAGATCTAGAATAAAATATGAAATTAGAAGCTCTAGAGTGGATGGTATGTGTGCCTTCCATCATGTATTTATCTCACCCCTCATCAGATATTTGGATTTCATGATATTTCCATTTATCTCTTGGCTTAATAGGTTATTTACATCGATCATCATCATCATCCCTTGGGTTTGGACAATGGTTAGCATAATGACCATTCTCCTTACACATGTAGCACTGAATCATAGGAGGTTCATTTTGTACATCTATGACACCTTACATTTATACTAGGTTATTCATAGTCAACAATGGATTAAATCATTAATAATGGTTCATGAAGAGTTTATGAATTACCATTGCATATCCCATAGGAGTGTCAAACTAGGTGTGTAGCAAGGCATATTGTTGTGTACAATATTACCCCATGTTAATCTTGGATCATATTTTCGGAGGTGTTACCCCTATGTATATATGTGTCTGAGAAACATCTACTACTAGTATCCAAAGAGGGATGTATTACTAGGAAACCAATCACTATATCCTTCACCAAAACATTAGGACATTTACTTATACAAGGAATCGTCCATATACTTATCGTGACATAAGTACTTAGGGTTCTCACCAAGGATTTCTCATCCTTGTTTCTAATGGTTGACTTAAAATTTCCTCTAATACCAACTATAGCGAATTTTACTTTTCAAACATTAACATTACATAAATTTTTTGGAATACTTACACATTATACAAATAGATTCCATAGACTGTGCTCTTCTAGTGCCTTTGGAAACACAGAAACTTAAATATTTGTCCATAAATTGGACATATTATCTCCCACTATGTTTTTATTAACTATAAACTTTCTTGCAAACATAAAACAAAATACATATCTTCATAACCTAGGGAATGAATCATAAAAAGGGATGAGCTCGAACTCTCATTAAGGGTAATCAAGGGAGTCATCTAAGTATAATGAAGGGAATAAGAGTATGAGAATGTGATAATGAAAATAGAAGATCATCCCCAGCATATCAAAGATCATGTCATAAAGATTGGATTTTTATCAGACATATATTATAATGAAATAGATATAATAGGCCATAAAATCATAACCTAGGAATAGGACATGGAATTTTGGCAACGCATAAGCATATAATGATTTCCATAGTATCTAATGCATCACTAACAAGACCATATTAGTTGAAAAAGATCATTACTGAACAGGGTGAACCCAAATTCCATCCCCGTATTACTAAACCAAGTAAACCCCCATTCTAGCACTATATTACTGAACCCAATAAACCCTCATTCCAGTCCTATATTACTAAACAAAGTAAATCCTCATTTCGTCCCAGTATTACTGAACTGCATAAACCCTCATTCCAAAACTATATTTTTGAATCGAGTAAACCCTTGTTCCTGCCTTGTATTAATGAACAGATTAAACCCTCATTCCAGCCCTATATATCTAAGGAGATATAAATCTTTACCCAATACATTGGAGGGAGATGTCGGTCCAACATGTCACATAATAAAATCATAGATTTTGTGCCAAGAGATCAAAAATAAACATATCATAACCCATAAAATGATATGGGTATCATAAACATGTTAACATATCATAACCTATGGAAATATATATATTTCATAATCATTTCATCATAAACATAACCCATGAAAACATGTGGATTTCAAAATCATATAACTCATGAAGGAGAACCAAGTTTCATAACATCATTCCATAAAAAAATCATACATTTGGAGAAAGAATGTTAATGTCGAAATAGAAAAATTTTCCATAAAAGAATTATTAGATCTAATGGATTTTATCATTGATGGGAAATAATTTTGAAAGATATTTCAAAAACACAACATTAATAAAATATCCATTCTTCATTTAAAATTATTTTTATTACATAAAAACTTCTGAATTTTTTTAAAAATAAACATGAAAACCCATAATGTATGATTATAAGATAAGAAAAAAAACTAAAATTCATTTTTCCAGGAGAATTATTTTCAAGGATATTTTGAAACCATTTTTTAAAATATGTTTTTTGAATACAATCTATTTCCAACCATAGAGAGAGGTGGTCATATTTTTCTAAAAAACCATTCTTATATACCAAAGAGTGGAAAATGGTACTAAAAATGAGTATATCTTGAATAAAAATTTTAGAAGTAAAATAATGAATATAAATTAATGATGAATCTTAAGATGTCATCAAATGAAGCATAAATATAAACAATCTCGAAAAAATGTACATATTGTCTCAATGAACTCTTATAACTTGACGAAATGGGATCATGCACTTCTTGTAAGAAAAGGAAATTAAATAAAGATTAATATATCATAAAAATAATTATATTCAAGATATTTAATTATATACACCTCTAAAATATATTCTAGGTTTATCACAAAACAAGAGTCTCAAGGAAAGAAAATAGAGACAAAACAATTTTACCAATTTGGTATCATTTCAAAGTTAAAATGCATGAAAGAAGGATCATAAAATGGGCATGTGAATAAAAATAAATTTAATTATAAGATATATATAATACAATATTGTGTATTACATACACCTCACAAAAGGAAAGAGTGGTGAACATAACATGTATCTCGCAGAAATTAAATTTGATATTAAGATTCCCATACCTTGTGTCTTGACTCTCCCCAAAACTATATTACATTCCTCTATAATAAAAATAAGTTTATTATTAATATTTTATAGAATAATATTATTATATCTATTTCCATTTATTATATTATTATGACATTATATTACCCTCTTTTTAATGATCTTAGGTCAAGGTTTCACTTTGGGTAATATTCACTTTGTTTTTCGCATGTGTCTAAATTTGTTATATCCTCGATCCCTATATTTATATCATGATTCCATAATTTATAACAATATATAACTATCAGGTATAAAATGTATATTTATATTTAAATAATTTATATCATAATGAAGTACGTAATGGAATACACTCTTCATAGAGACGGTAAGTCATACATACGCATGAACACTATTTTATGTTTTTATTGATGTATTGAAAGAAAGTATGTAAATTACATATATATATATATAATTATTAATTTTGCATTAATATATTATATATATCATATAATTTCACTAAATCAATCATTAATACATTCCATGTGGTGTGTAAATGAATCAAATCGCTTTGAGCGGCAGCAGTCCACACTTCCTCAAATGAGATTATCGTATTAACACTAAATGTAAAGTAAAAATATGTGTTTTTTAAAAGTAATACATAATCTTAGAGACATAATAAATAAAATATATTACATATAAATATATATTGTCCACACTAATGGCCTCCAGGATTGGTGTTCAAATAGAAATGAACAATCATCATTTCATGAGGTAGTAGCCTTTCGTACACAGAAACATTATCTTCAACATATATTAATTTGAGGGGTGTGTAAGTGTAGGTAAAACCATTTTCATAAAAACAACCTTGTAAATTTATAATACTTTTTAAGTCACCAAATAATGTAATAAATATATTGGAGGGGCAGAAGATGGAAAATAAAGGAATGTATCTTGAGAGAAGACAATACCCCTTAAGTTATACCTTGTTCATTGAGCACTTTTTCTATGAGATATTGAGGGTAGAGAGAGCACAATATTTCTTGAGCATGCTGTAGGGAGACTTCTCTTTTATGTACAATGAAACTTCATACCCTATGTTCACCTATATAACACTGGGAATAGTGAGTGATGCCACGTAGAGGTTCAAAAGATTCAAGGACATTTTAATGAATTACATACAGTCATAGGTAAATATCTTCGGGTTAGCATCATTCTCATATGCAGTGAATATGGTTCACATGGATGAGGAAATTATGATGGAATAATCATATTCATGTATGTGATAGACTTATTTTATTTCATTACTGATCTAACAAATAATAGTAACAAAGTATGGAATGAGTCTTAGAGGAGAATTTAGGCCAGAGACTCAAGAATACCTCTATGGAATAGGTCATTAAAAGCGTCCATCCAGTGCACATAGATGGGTCATGTGTGGACACAACGTTATCGGGCATCAAAAGAGTGTCGATCATGCATCTAGGTTGAGAATGTAAAGAGTTTTTGTGGGATGAATTCTCAAACACCAAGTAGTTATGGACTAGGGAAGACATAGGGTTCTGAGTTTTGATGGGAAGTGGTACCAGGGGTTGGTCAATGAGATTAAGCTTCACACGGAGGTCATAATAGAGATAATGGGACCCATTAGTGGGTTCAATGGCCATTAATGGGTGCATCTCCACATATAGGACATGCATCTTAAAGTTGGGATTCATGCCAAGTTCATTTCTTTGAGCTTATAGGGTCAAAGAAAGATATTGAGCTGATGAATATTAGATGTACCGCAATGGATTGACTGGGTACATTTTATTTTGGAATGGCCCTTTTCTATGCATGGCTACTTTTGGCTACATTAGTTGCACGATATGTACTTTTATACTGACCAGATGTTGGTTAATATGTTGGAATTGGGTCAAATGCATTATATATATATATACATGAGTTGTGTTGAACCAATATTTACTAAGGACATCGATGATATGTAGATTTATTGGTGGTGTATTGGAATCTCAGAATCTATGCCAATTCGTCTTTGTGTGAGGTTAAATAAAACAGGATTATTTTTGGATATCTCTTGAGATGCAGGAAAACATGGTTTCCATGTGAGACGTGTGAAATATTGTTTCATCTGAGGAGATGTGGTACTGGATGGGTGTTATATGTGTCTTGGTTATGATGTGTGAACTTGGTGAGGTAAAGGAGTGATGATGTGTTACATGAAAAATTGGATTCTATAGACATTCTCTATAAAATTAGTTTTTTTTTAATATTTATTGAGGATGTGAGTGGGTTAGGTAACCCTTAAGGTTTGGAGAACCTTGTGAGTGTTGACCTATGACTTATGATTAGGGTAGACCACATTGTTTTTAGAAATTCATGGGTATTTTAGGTACAATATAATCATTATTTTTTATATCTTTGGGATGATCTATGATAAGGTATAATGATTGTAACATTTCATGTTTTTGGAGTGGTTCAAAATCATCAACTAGTTTAATTTTTTAGATTTTGGTGGTTGGACCAACTCTTTTCTTGATATTCAAAACATAATTCTGATAGTTCCCCTTAACCAAGGAATTATTTCTAGATATATTAGAACCCTTATAATGTGACTCATTGTTGTCCAATGTGTTTAAGGATCAATATAGGTTGAACAAAAAAAAATTAGGGTATACAGACTGGGTCCCATGGTGAGGAAAAACTGTAAGGCTACCAGGGTAAACTATGTAGCCCTCAATCTACTTTGTGTATGATTTGACTATATTTTTAGGAGGGGTAACATTACCATGTCGGTAGGTCTATAGTTTTTAGCATATTCTCACACATAGATCTTACGCTATTTAAAAAATTGTGTGGTCTAACCATGCATAGTGTGGTGTCTAGATAGTGGTTGTCGAATGGTTTACGCATAGTTTGAAAAACCATGTGGTAGAAATGTCACCTCTTCAAAAGAAAAGAAGAAATCCTTTTACACTTAATTTTTTAAGTAGTGGTTACCATTTTTCCTCTCCCTCACATGGATCTCCTCCTAGGTTCCTGAGGAGCACTCTGCTTCCCCTCATTGGTGTTGCACTATAAATCACATCTAAACTCTAATCTTCTCATAATTGGTTTTATTAGAACAACATAAGTAATATATTGAATCCCAATTCTTCAATTTTTCTTTTCACTCCCAATATAGAGTTCCAAATATGTCTGATAAATTTTTTAATATGTTTATGAGTTCATATAAAACATTGATATCTTCAAAACCATCTCCGTTTATACGTCAATAACAGAAAAACTAGCATCTACCAACATGAGGTAGGTGGTGATTATATTTCTCCATAATATTTCATGTAATTTGAGAGTTCATTATAGAAAGTTCGATTTGGGTTTTTTGAGAGAGCCCATATAAATTAAATTTTTGTCCTTAATTAATTAATTCAACACATGAGAGAGACCATATAAATTAAAATATTGTCTTTAATTAATTAATTGATCCCATGAGATTCAAATTAGAAAGCTCCGTTGAGACTACAAATGGTATGTCCTTATTGAGAGGCTTCAAACCATGCACATATTAGGTTTGGGTGTCATTTTTATATTTTGGTTAAATTATTTCAATTATATTAATTTATTGTGAGTTCCATGGGAATGGGGTGTTCTTGGACAATGAATAGAGATGGTATTGAAAATCTTGCTTACGTATTCCTTGGTTATTAGTTTGTTCATGGCCCCAATACCTTGGGTGATTATGATCACTGGTTGGGAGACTTTTTCATTCGAATGGTGTGACAATGTCATCCAATTATGGGAATGGACATGTTGATATTGGATAAAATTATCCATAATATTGACTGACATGGTAACATGGGAACAAAGTGTTAGGATGATGTTTCTTATATACATTTTTGGTGATTTCAGATCACTGTGATATGGTCGAAGCACTGTTGGAGTCATGTGAGCCTAGTAGGCCTCAGATGATGAAGTGGTGTTGAAAACTAATGTGGTTAGAGGCCACTATTAGATGTGGATTAGGAGTTGTTAATAATGTGTATAGTGGGAGTTTCTTATCATAGAAATCCAAAAGGATAGTGATAATCCATTTTTTTATGATTTCGACATCATCAGTTGGGGTTTGGGCCATATCGTAGTTGAGTTCATTTGACCAGTATTGTTTGATAGTACAAATATCGCCATTCCTCAAGACATCTGTGGTTGATCTGATAATGTTATTTATTAGAGGATAGGTTTAATTATGTCTTGAATGTTGTATTTTGAGTCAATGTGGATTCTTTTAGCTGATGTCAAAAGAACCAGGTATCTATTTGGACGTGCCTTTAGGAAGTTAGTTAATTTTTTTGGACATCGTTTTTTGTTGATATGTGGTTTCATGATACTATTAGAGGATGTTTATAAGGGCTCTCCATCAGGGTATACATTTGAGGATTCCTTGTTCATTACACTAATTATCATTTCCACTACCATTACACTAGTAAAGGTTGAATCACATTACTATTTCCTTGTTGTTATTGAGAAGAAGTGAAATAGGATATTATATGATACACATGTGTTGTTGCTTAATTTCTTTCTAAATATACATGCTTTATCACAGATGTTAGATAGACACTTGTTATTAGGGACCTACTGAGATTTATTCTATCACCCTACACAGACCCTTCATGAAGCTTGTAGACATTATTCTCTTTTGATAAGGTAAAGGACCGAGCTCTGAATACTGACCTTAGAGATCATGTCAGAGCTTTTAGATGGGATAGATGGAAATGAACTTTGGGTTATTTGATTTTCTAGAGTTTCTTTTGAGTCCTTATTTTGTATCATCATTTTTATATGTATATACTAGTGGTCTCCCATGGGTATCCGTTTCTATTTTTTTCATGTATGAAAAGACATGGATTCATTTTTTTATATGTGGTATCTAGTGGTGTTTAATTTTACTAGTACTATATCAATATTTATTGGTTTCACTATTTTTGTATTTTTTTCTTCTCTATTACATGTTACTGCTTCAAATACATCGTGTTACCAGTCCCATTATCTTATGGCCTTTCTTTTCCACTGCATTATACACACATATAACATTATTATTGAAACCATATAAGGGTATAGTATCCCCAATATCACCCCTTTACACCCTCTCGAATTATCAAAAAAATTTGGCATTTGGGAAGGTGCAACTAAGGCCAAATGAAAACAAGACAGAAGCACAGTTTGAGTTGAGAACCAGGTCAACAAAAAATATAATCCCCACATATATTTATCCATCACACATATACAACTGAGAAAATCATAAGGAGGGTCATTAGTTTCCCATTATATGCTTTTTATATATATACCTGATGGTGTCCATGGTTTTATTATGTGAGATGTGGTGTGAGGTGATTCTTGTGGGATGCTATTTGTGACACATAGATGAGTATCAGTGGGTTTATTCCCTTGATCTATCCCTTTGAGGGTATATTCTAATACGATTTTCATCACTTGGTATTATGATCCCCTCAATAGCATGAGTTTGGATAAGTTTTTTGTAACCCTCCAAGAGTCGGGAGTGATCCTCTATTACTTGGTTATTCATAGGTGGGGTTTGTGGTGTTAGTGTTACCGTCTTGCACCTGGTGTTGATCCTTTACTTAGAGGGTCCATCCAGAGGGCTATTTGGTATTTCCATGTTTACTATCTCATAATTTTCAGATAGATACTTAATCGTTTTGAGTATCTCCTAGTAGTCTTGAGTGAGATTTGATATCTTTGTTCCATGGTTATGAGTCTTGATAAGGTTTATAGTGTACCCTAATGGTCCTGGGTGTTACCCCCTAAAAGAGTGCTATGATCTTCATAGTGCTGATTTGGATGGTAGTGTGCCCCATGTATCCTATGTGTCATCCTCTATCATTTATTTTAGACATTTTTCATTACAATTGGTTCGTGGAGTCCCCCAGGAGGCATGGGTGAGATCCCCAACTATTTATTGTAATCAGTTGGGTACCAGTGAGACTTTCTTTGCATTGAGACCCAAAGAGTGTGTTATTTCAAAAGTACGCTATCAAGGTGGTTGTGATGTGACATCATATTTGAGTTACCATGTTAGTGAGATATCTTGGATGAGTTCATTAGGTTTGGTAGGGAATATGGAGTGTGTTCTCCCATATGAGTGATACCTTTGAGGATTAGGTATAATATTGTGTAAGGTTATATGGTTGATACAATAAGACATGGAGATGAGATAAATAAAAATTTATGACCAAGGAATCATCAAGATGAAGTTTCTTGTACTCTATTTTCTTGGGTTCTCCTATAGATTGGGGTCAAGGGGACTATTGCTTTTTATTTTCTCAATTTTATTTTGGGCTTTAGGGATTTTCGGGTCTTTGATGGGTATTTTTATATTCACCCCCACATGGGATCTGTCTACACATATCATGTGTTATGCTGATGATTTGAATTTTGACACAGTACTTGGAGGACTTAGATTTTGTCGATCATGGTGAACTTGACAGAGCGAGCTGTGTCTCGATAATGTAATTGGATAGTAGTCCATTTTTTTCTGAGTATGTTGCACACTTTTATAATTTTGGTGGATTATCATTTATTCATGATTTCATCACTTTTATTATACTATGTTGGTTGTATAGATGATTACATGAATTTTTTATACCATTTGTATCAATATATATACACTTTTTAATGGAGATGGTTGTGCTTGTGGTCATATATGTACTATGGGCTAAGGTCTCCCATGTTTCTGATATGACTACTTGGTATTGTATGCTATCACATGACCAATTTTATGTGTACTTTGGGTGGTGATGGTTCATCCTTCAGTGGACCTGTTGGAAACTAATGGGTTGGGTCATTATTGAGTCTTATCAGATAGGGTCCCTCCTGAGGACTGTAGTTAGAAGTATTTGAGCTATATCTCTAGTTTTTGGATTTATAGAGATGTTCTTAAAATGTCTCATGTTTTGTATCAAAGGTAAGGACTCTAATGTTGCTGTGTTGGCTGATGTATCAACTCACTTAAACTCTAGAAACCAACTTTTTGAATCAAAACAAAAAGGAAATATTCATATGGAAGCATTGGAACAGCCATCATATTGGACTTTGTTGTGTCTTACATGTCCTCATTAAGTTATCTACATAGATAAACTCAATATCCATGGTGCATGTTGATTCTATTTTAGGATTCCTCAATTATGAACACCATATAGTGTTCCACAATGGGATTTAGATGAAGATACACCCAGTGATTAGGTTTTGGTATAAGGGAATGCATAGTAGGAAGTATCTTCTAGTGGGTTTCTTATCAATCCACCACTGAATGAGTAGTAGGTTGTGTCGACGGAACAAGTTAAGGATGTTCACAGGCGGAGTGTGTTGCATACGTTTCAGAGGTAGAGGCCTCCATTTTTTGGGGGTTCAAAACTCCCATGAAACTAATTAATGTCTCCAGGTAGGAACATAAATTTTATACCTATGAGGGAACCTCCTTATTAGATGTTTTTCTTAGAAGTGGTTATTATTTAGGAATTAGTCAAGATATTGTAGATTCTGGTGAATTATAAATATGAGGATAATATGATAACATATAAGTATTATGAGTGACTCTTTAGAGAAAATTGTTATCAATCCATGTGGTGATTATTTAGTACCAAGGGGCTTCTACATCTTTGGTATAGTAGAATTATCGGGGCATAGTATTAGGTGACATTTTCAAAGCATTAATGTAACTATCTATATAGGTTTTGAGTTCAATTTTATAATAAGAGATCTTCATGTTGGGATTATGCTGGGATATCTAGGAATCAATTATATATCTATAATTAAAACATATAAATCAGTTCATAAATGAGCATTGGTAGTGGAGGGATTTCTAGATGAGAAAACTCTGATACATTATATTAAGAATAAATGAACTAACACCTCACTAGGATGTGATTGATGATAGGATCATAGATCCAGTAATGAAACACACTTCAGGGGATGAACTCAGGATTAATTTTCTATATATCAGGGATCTAAGGCTGGATTATTTTAATTATAAGTGACGTAGTTTTTCATTTGTTTTGGATTGGTCCATCTTGCTCAATATTTTCTAGGCCTCCATATTATAGAGATGGATATAGTTTATGGAATTATTTTTAAGCTATAGTTATATGAGAATGGTTTTCTTCATGATAGTGGATGTGGTGGAGGAGTGGGGATAGCAACAGAAGGAGGATGATGGTTTGATCAATTTCCACCACCACCACCCCAGCTGGTCTGTGCCAAACTCAGTGAGCTAGAGGGTGGGGCATGGAAAGCTACATTTCATAGAGTCTCATGACCTAAAATCTATGAGGATAATTATATTTCTTCTCAATATCCATTAAAAAAATTCAATAGATTTTTTAGATACATGTAATAGATACGATTTTCTTTCAATTTATTAAATGAGGATTATCCTGGGTCGTCCAGAGCACCAATAGAGCCCTATCATGGTGACTATTGACCTAGATTCATAATCAAATAATGAGTGGTGATTCTACCCACTGAGATGATTTGTTATATGTTATAAAAACCATATCGATGAGTTAGTTCCACTCCATGAAGATAGTTTTGTTGTGTGGTATATGAGTTCCTTTGAATGGTGTGTCTGGGTGTGTTGGTGCGTTGAGGTGCTGGAGCAGGATCTAGTTGCTGTGAATTGGTAGGAAAGGGAAATTATGATCATTAAGAATAAGAGGATTATGGCCTGGGGGTTAACCTGTGGTTCGATGTATGAAATGGTTTATTACTATTATTAATGTAGTTGTGAAGAGTCATGAGCCAAATTTTCTTATGTATGTCTCTAGTTTGAGGCCCCGTGATACCAATATAGCCTTTTTGCTCGACCCTAATTCGTAAAGCCTAAGAATATAAGGTAAGTAGTCAAACACCTCTATCTATTGTGTGACTGAGCTTCAGTGGAGGTAAATTCATTCACAAATCCATACTATAGTGGAAAAGAGATTCCTCAAAATTCAATCCTCATTTTGGATTGGTTTCCTACCATACATTAATAAATCGTTTGTTGTCAGAATGGATGGAAGTGTTTTTAGAATATGACATGGAGTGTTTCTCTTTTATAAATAAGTTATCCCTAAATGAGATGGCTAAGCTCATGTCTTTCCAGATACAGCTGAACATTATTATATATATTTTATAAACAATATATAAATAGAGTTACAACATTTTTATTCTTTAATATAGTGGTGACGATGGGGATTTAATCCCATGAATGTGTCAGGTTTACCTCCCAACACAATGTTTGTTTTCATTATAGATTGGCACCCAGGAACTATCCCTATATTTGTATTCAAATATTTTTTGACTCTCGTAGAACTTCCTAAGCTATTATTTAGTTAGATATTTTTAGATGAAGGTACTGCTAAGACCTAGAGTGTGCACATGGGTAACCCTTTGTTTCTATTGATTTGGAAATAATACTTCGAGGCCATGACCTTTAACGTTTTTAATCTGTTTTTTGGTGTCATAATTACTAGTACCATCACATTATCAGTGTTAGAGTTTCACGTGAGACTCCTGAGGTATAATTCAAGATATTCATGGAGTGCACTAGATTATTAGGGATCCATCACTGAGATATGTCCAATTATAGATGGTCCAATCATTATAATAAATTTTTTTATACTTTGTAGTGGCAGTTTACCTATCATTGTTTGGGGATATGATAGCATGTGTTCCTCCGAGGGGGTTATTTATAATTTTAGATACTAAAAAAATGGGGTCATATTCTCTATTTTTGATTGATTTAATGAAGTAGGTAACCTCTTTAGTTTTGAACCTTTTTGGTTTGGTTGACACGACATATCTCAATTTTTTGGTGGTTACCCCAATGATTTTGCAATGAAGTATAGAGGCATGGCTATAATGTAATTTAGGGATTTTTTATGTGATCAGATATCTAATATACATGTTCAAAATTTATTTTTAAAATGTGGGGAGTAGGTCAACTTTCTGAAAATTTATTTTTCACAAGTCACGCTGTGATAAATTATGATGAGGAGGTTTCTTCCCCATAATAGCACATCCTATAGAGGGATGGTTGTGCTAAGTAGAGAAAACTATTAGGATTCATGGTAATGTTCGTTAGGATTTCAGGTTGGAATGGCACTGTTGTTTCTCCACCATCAGTGTAGAACTGTTCATGCCTACTTTTGGGTGGCCCTTCCTGTCAACACTATATTGGTCAATGTCAATGGGAGATGATATTTATTGTCCTAGAGTTGTTATTATTGATCATTGTTGACTATATAATTCTAGTAGAGGTGGATGAGTTCTATCGAGTTAAGTGAGTGTCTATGTTGGTTTAGGAAGGTTGTGTACTGCTAGATTGATTTAACCCCTACCTTGTGGTTGAGAAGAGTGTTTCTTTTCATCTTCTTCCATTTATTTTTGAGTTTCAGGTCACCTATTGGGTTTTGTTGTAATCAACCTACATGGTCTCTTACATCAAATGTTTTTTATTATGAAAAATAAATACCTTTCAATAGATTCCTTAGATCACATGGATCTAGAATTTAATAGATATCTACATGAATCAATGTGTGTACCAGTGGCTTCATTTGACAACAAACCCCTCCTTCTGAGAAAGTTGGACGTTTTTTCAGTTTTTTGTGGGTTTGTGTCTTTCCCTTTCTGGATTTTAGAACTTTTTTATTCTTTGATTATGAGATAGATGTATGCATGATTTTTTGGAATCAGTTTTATTATTATATATACATAGGTGTATAATGTTGGATTTGTGTGTGCATGTATATATACCATATGATAAGGCTTCCTAGGTGTGTGACTTTCCCATCTGATGCAGGACATCATCCCCTAGCCTATTGGTTGTGGGCTTGAGGGTGTGATGACTAGATCATCCATAGGCCAGGCAGGCCCTGGTGGGTTGGGTAAATGTATTACAAGTGATCCAAGATGCATATTAAGGTTACATAAGAGTGTTTAAAATCCTAACAATTAAAAATAAGTCATGATATATAACATTATAACATAAGAAAAACAATGGATTGTGGAAACAACATAAAACATGACATCATAAACAAAAGTCATGGTTAACTCCGAGAAAACATATCATAGTGTGATTAGGATAACCTCTTATTCACAAAAAATTTTATATCACGAGATAAAAATATAGACCAATTAATTTGAGAGCTATATAACTCCAGGCCCAACCATCACTTTTAAATAATGCACATGTGTAAGTGTGCCACATATATCATACAACATGAGGAAGTACTTCATCAATTATAACATCATTATTAAGGATTGAAGGTATGTAAATATAAATACCCAATCATATAATAGTAGGTAAATTTATTTGAATACCCCTTATTGGAAATGGAGATGGGTATCCACTACCGAAATATTTGGCATCAAAAATCGCCAGACAATTTTGACTTCATAAAGGTTGTATATAATGGTTGGTAGAATGGGTGAATGATATTGAAATCATTCTATCATTACATTGGGATTAAATGTAAAATAATAGAAATGTGAAAACAAATATTCCATCTTGAAAAACTATAAATCCAAATTGATGAGAAAAATAAAGTTCTTAAATAAAAATGAAATAGAGAGGATCCCTTACATTTAGAGGGCCCTTCTAAAATCATGGGATAAGCTAATTAAGATCATGAGGGTACCTTATTAGGGATATAATGTTTTAAATTCATAGTAACTTCATGATATAAGTGTTCTGAGTGAATAGTAGATGGAGTTTGGGTGGTTTTATCTGTAAAAATAGAGGGGAATTCTTTATTTGTTTCCTGACGTATGTTTTGATCAATATATGGTAAATTAATTCACAAAACAACATACCATGATTTTATTAAATAGTTAATATTAAAGAGGATTTTTTAAATATTTTATAACGATATGAAAAAACACTTTAAAATAATTCCCTTAGTGATGTTGGCTCAAGTCATGTTTATAGAGAAATGGTTTTAAAATAATAACATATTGTATAGGTTTTGGATCATTCACTTAGGGTTTCAAAAATTAATAAAATAACTCTAAAAAATATTATTTTAAATGTGAGACTTTATTTTTGTATGGATACAATTTATATTATTTCTTACATCACTTTTTCTTGTTATTATGAAATAACACATATCATGTAATTAAAAATATTAAACTTTTAACTAAAACATATGTTGTCTCAAAAAATTATGAAAAAATAACCGTTGGATATTTTTTATGTTCTTATTATAAAAATAAAATTTAATTTATCACAATTATTCTCTAAATATTTTAATTTAAAAATTTAAATCAATTTCCCCCAATTATATAAAAATACTAGTTTCTTAACAATAATAGTTTTTTACTCTTATAACAATTACATTTTACATCATAAAATTATATTATAATTTATATTAATAAATTTTATTTAGTAATTATATTTTAATAAAATATAATTTACAAAAATATTAAAACCCTCAGAAGTAGTTTCGTGATTGAAATTACATATTACCCAAAAATATAATTTGTGTTCATCATATCAAAATATAATTTTTATCAAACTAATTATTTAATCATTTAAAAAATATTATTAAAAAGGAATAAATAAAATCATTATTTTATTTGAAATAAATTATAAAAACACATTGTTATGGTCTACATACACAACCCTTTGTAACACCTACAAAATCCATAAGGGTAATGGGTGTGGTTATATGATTTTTATGGAGTGGTTAAGTGAACATTTTTTGGGATATTATCTTGATGAGCATGAAATTATCCTTTTAAATTTTTATCTCATTAATTAGTTTTTTTAATATGTGATTGTTACTGGTCAAGTAAAAATACTAGTGATACTATCTTATTTTAGACTTCTGATAATTGGGCTTCATATGGTATAATCCCATTTTTTAGGACATCGCTTCCTTTTCTTTGTGTTAAATGGGGTTTTTCATAATTCTTTATATACTAATCTCATTGGTCGTTGTAAAATTAATATATTATCAATGGGTATGATTACAGATGGTATTAAAAATTTTACAAACCATATAACTATACAAAAAACAAAATTTATCCATTGTTTTACTATAAAAACATTTCTTAATTAGGCATTTACTTATTTGAAATTGGGATTTCATTTATAAATGTTCATGTTGTTAGAACATGTTATTCAATCATATAGATGAGATAATCACGTGTACCTAACATATAGGGATAAGAATATATCATGACATTTATCTAGGTATATCCATATAATTTATCAATCATACAAAAAATATGGCCTTGATTTCCAAAGCATCACACTTGATAAAGAACGTATAATTTATAAGATATACCTACCACATATTCAAATTCAAATTCAACCACCACAAATTATTGAAACCTCAACCCTAGATTAAGAAAGGTATGATGTCATATAGTTACATATGTGAGGTAACTTTTTGACGTAATAAAATGAGTACTTCTATGAAACATGAAACTCATGTATACTAATAACATAATTTATAAAATTTCATGGAGTATACAAAACTAACTAATCAAAAATATAAAACACATATTTTATCTCAAGATAAATCTCTCTATCTATATATGAAATCATACTATCATTGATATTATAATTTCATCACAAATAATTTATTTCCCTGATGATCATAAACCATGGCTAACTTTCAGTTTTATCAATTAGGGGATAATTATCATTACACTCTTTATAATAAATGAAATACACATTAAAAAATTATAGGTGGAATATCATTTTTTTAAAAATGATACCTCATTATGATCCTATAAAAATTAATAAAAATATGAAAAAAAATATATGCACAATTCTCGGTCTTATAACATATTAAAGATAAATACATCAATAAACTTAAATTTTTACTACTATTATTTGTTTTATAAAACATGTTACATATTAATCCAAAATAATTACAACCCTATGAAATACCTTCTATATCACTATGTAACAATCTCAAAAATTATTTTTCTAAACCTTTTATTGATATAACCTCAATGAATAAAATATTTATAAAATAGAAATATTTCGATTCATGTTTCTCATATTAAAAAATTTTAAAAATAATTCCAAATAACTTTTACGTATAATATAATATATTATAATTTATATAACATTAATTGAAAGAATACATAATATTTAGAACTCCAAAAAATTGAAAATTTATTTGAGATCACTAAAAATATTTTAACTCTTTACCTAAAACTCTTAAATTTACCAATCATATTACAAACACATCTGTAAGTACCTAAAATAATTTCATTAATAACATTCAATTTATATTAAACTGGAATATTACAAATATTTTTTTCAATAATATTTCACTTCCTTTTTCAAATATTTATCTTCTCTAATATAAGTATGAAAGACCATAAATATATTTAGAAATATATTTCTCTAAATATATTATTTCAACTTTTCAAAAACAATTTGGGTAATATATTAATTTTTTATATGAATTGTGTATAAGGAAAAACTAAATTTAAATTAATTTATTATAGAACATTATTATATAATATATAAATGATACAAATTGAAAAAACATTAAAAAAACTAAAATATAAAACTATTTTGCATTTTATAACTCAAATAAATCATTTTATTTAAATAAATGTAATTACTTTCATCAATATCCCTTTTCTCAAAATACATTATCGAATTGATTAGAAAATGAACCACATGTATCAATCCAAACATTATTCTATTATAAAATCCTTTCTTATTACATAAATTCTATCCCTATTATCATATAATAGGGAATGGAAAAACAATACAGGTACAACAAAAAATATCCAATAATTTGATTCAATGTCTCTACTCATAAATAAGAAACACTTGATTTCTCTATAGACATAAAAACATATATACCTCCATGAACCCTTCATTACTTTTGAACTCATGTACATATTTAAAACAATTATATAACACAGAGATGATATCAATTACACTAAAAAGTAGAATAAATTACTACTTCACCATTAATATATAACATGAACATTCCATGGAATATATTACACCCATATAAATGTTTTTAAGTATTTTTCCCTCTAATGTAAATTATTTTCAAAATAGATACATTTTTATTACTTCTTAACACATCAATAAATTCGTAATAAATCATGTTTACAATTATAGCCACCACTAAATTTTTTATTCCTTTTTATTATATCCTAATCATTTTATAATATAATTAGAACACATGAACATAGATCTCCCATGTCCTACTCCAATTACCTCAATATATCAAGGATATTGGGAATGAAATTATTGAACTAATTTATAATTTTGTTTGTGATAAATTATTTTATCCTTTCAAAAAATGTTCATATAATAAAATTTATAGCTTGGTCGAGCAAAAGAATATCCCCAACCTTTGAAAATCATTCACATAACCAATAATTTCAAGCACATATGTGGACCCTTAAGATTCATTGATAATGTTAAATTTAAATAGTTCCCTTACAACCTCACACCTCCAATGTATAACCTTTTTATGAAAGTTTATTTCAATTTTTCACATAGTTTTTAAGAATATATATTCTCCTACTTATTTTGTAACATTGTTTCTATAGAAACTAGTAGGACTGTGGATACATACGATGAATATCTCTTATGATTCAGGAAAACATTTATATCTAATTATTAAATAACTTCACTAGATGAATTTTCATGAATAAGATATTAAAACACATACATTTTTCTTCTTTATGGGGAATTTTTCTCAAAATATTTTATTAGTTAAAGAAATAAAAAAAATTTATGTTTTAATTTTCCATTGTTTATTTCAAAGTCTTTTTTGATAATGATTCATTTTTATTAATAATAAAATCGTTTATCATATGGGTATCTTATTTTTAAAATTTTAAATAAATAAACATATTGAATATAATACCACTAAAATGATAAACCTTTACATTATTTCAATTATTTTCCTATATTACATATTCTATATAAAATTTGATCCCTTTTTTCTCTCATTGAAATAATATTTTGGTAAAAAACAATTTCAATCATATCATATAAACATCTTTGAAAATTGAGTGGAAAATCATTGCCCCGATCCATTATATAAATCAGTTCAACTCTATTATTATGGTTTCTCAACCATTAAGGTAATCTAACTAAGTGTGACCCAAATTTCACACCTTTAGTAATCACTTAACTATTAGATTAATCTATTTCATCGTCACCATATATAAGATAATTTATAAGAATATAACTGTTAGTGTCTCCAATATTAAATTATCAAATAATGAAAAAGTTATTTTTTTTTGAATTAATATGAAAAAAATATTTTATATTGATAATTACTTTTATCTCAAAAATTTCATCAATTATTACCAACATATATACATTATTATATTGATTTAATTTTGAATAATTTATCTTCAAACCAATTAATATGTGTCAATAAATGATATTGTATATGACTATATTTGGCAAAGGATGTTTTTGTTACACTCACAATAAAATTTAATAATACTCATAAATATATTAAATACTATTATACTTATGATATGTTAAGAATTTTTTAATGTTTTATTATAACATTAAATAAAAATCATACTCGAGAGAAAGTATGGAGGGACAACTTTAGATCTAATCACTTAAATGAAATAAATAATGTTTATAAGATTTTGTATCATTTCACAATACTATGATATCCATATATCAATAATCAAGGGGGGTTTAAATCCTTATAAAATCATAACACCTTGTATATATAAATTATAATTATTCTTTATCAAAAAAATTATATTTAATAACATTTTTAAAAAATGGATATTAGGAGATGGGAGATGGCTATGACTGTTGAAAGCGATCTTTCAGAATATATTTTGCAACCCTTTATACCTTATTATGCATCTACAAAGATAAAGAACCCATATCTTTTCCCTTACCATAATTTGATGTTATCTTCAATATATTGTACCCTATATGGACCCCTCCCTTCCTGATTCCTAATCCCCATGAGCTATATTATCTCTGAAACGCACTCAAGTTCAATATCGCATATCATAGTTTTGGTCTCACACCCTTTATCGATGTACCATATTTTTTTTATTACCACATTGTTTGTATCACATTTTATATGTTTTCATCAACCTCTATTCACACCTCATTATTTGAATCTTATTCAGTGAGATGATATTTTTTTTTTCTAAGGTATTAGACTTGTTATTCAAATTTTACTTGCAAAATTTAGGGATTTTCAATAATTGATTGACAATATTTGGATCCATGGTGTTGTATCCTCATTGAAAATATTTCTAAGTGATTTTTTAGAAATCAAATAATCTAAATTCAAAGAGTGACTCATCATGTTTTTCCTTATTTATGATGATTTATAAAAATAAATTCTATACTCTCCTTCATCAAGTCATGGAATGTTGTTCAATAAATCTTAATAAACATCATCAAATATCCATATGAAAGATATTTTATTATACTATAATAGGTTTGACCAATATATTATGAAAAATGGGGGTGGAAATGATTGTAGTCAAATTTGTATTATTGTTCCCTATTTACAACCCAATTTTATATTTTTATTTATTTTGATTATTATTAATAATTAAATCATCATAAAATTTTGAATAATTTATTTATTAATTATTTTAGGACATTGTTTTGTGTTTTTTTAATATATAAATTCTTTCAATTAAAATTATGATTAAATTTAAAATCAAGTGGTTAAATAATTTACATCAAAGTACCATCAAATATAATAGTATTTAGAAACATGATTTTCCCAAAAATATTTATCCATTGACTTATATATTATATATATAATTTTTCTATGAATTTAACAAATGAAATCTCCAATGGAATATTAAAATAAACATGTTTCTATTCGATATCCTCATACTATGACATATTACATAGGTGTTGTTTGAGCCCAAGATATTGGTAAAATAGTGTATATCATGGTTAAAACAAAATATGGACATATTTATTGTTATATATAATATAGATTCAACAATTTGAAATATGTTTAAATGTAATATGTGATTTATTAAAATGTGATGCCTCTGTTTAAGATATAGATATATCATAATAAAGTCAGACTACTAGATTATATTCCATGAATTATTAAATATGTTGAATTGAATAATGTACTACATGAATTTTTCCAACATCCATTTTATAAAATTGTATAATTATTTTATATATATTTTCTTGATGGTGACAAGTTATAAAATCATCCTAATATTGTGGTCTTGTTTTCTATCATTTTTATTTTTTAAAAATGCAGTTGTTTTTTCTATTATATTGATAAACTATGGATTATTTAAAATATTATTTTTATTGAAACAGTAATCCTAAATGATGAACATGTATAAAACATTATAAAACTTATGTGTTTAATTAATTATTTTTTATTATGTTACTTTTCGTTATAGTGTTTTTTTAAGTAGGTTTGGATCCATTTTATTTAGATTATTTTAAAGATCTTATATATTTCAACCACAAGGTTAAATTATATTCATTGTAACTTCTACTAATAAAACATATTTTTTTTATCGTGAAATTTTTCACCCATGATGTTGTTTTTATGTTTTATAGGTATCATTTGACCATTAGAGGTTTATTGGTCCAATTGAAAACAATATAAAATTAATTATATGTTTTTTTGTAATTTGTGTATGGATTAGGTGTTTATTTTATGTATGGTGGTCTGGTGTTTTGTACACTTGTTAAAGGTTTGTTCATGTTTCAATTCTTTTATTGATTTGAAAATTTTCATTATTTACATGAATAATAGTTTACCATGATGTTTTTAGAGGTTATTCTATAGTTGAATGTCATCATGTGACACCCAACTAGAACGTAACTAGATAATGACATGACTTATGGTAAAATGATTTATATATCTATAACAAATATGAGTGTTTCACCATGATAATACTAATTCAATATAGATTTTACCATAACTTTGAAAATTTAGAGCTACATTATATATTTTTTATTTTTTATTATTTTTATGATTATTATTTTGTATTAATTAATATTTTCTTACCTAGGTAAATTTGGAGAGAATTTCATTTATCTTTCATCTTTTTTTTATCATCATTATGTATTAAATCTACTTTCTTAAATCATTTAGTAGATTAATTGAAATGAATGATTCCATATTTACTACAACAAAAATGTTTTATGTTGGATTTATTGATAATAACTTAGAGAATATAGTATGATTTCTATATCCAAGAGAAACTATGGTGTTTTGAGGATCATATTATATGACTGGGGAAGTTTGTGTGTTACCAATAAGTTTATATAATAGTTTTTTATTGGTTTAAAATAATTGATAAATGTTTAATAACAATTAATAATGTTTTGTAGTATTGGGTATTAATGGACTACTATGAATGTACTCATTGAAGATTTAGACTATTAGTGATCATAAAATATTATTTATTTGGAAGTGGATTGAATGTTCATAAAAGAATATTTATGATAAATAATTCTTTAGATATAGATTGGTGTGAAAATAAGATTCTATTTTTGATAAAGATGGTATGTCTAGTTTTGAGAATATTATAAATAAAATTGATATATTTACCATTGTTTATAAAATTCTATTGGTGTGATATATGGGACGAGTTTAAATTAACCATGACTTGATGAGTCGTTATGGTGAAGACTTGTTTATTAATTCAATTCACATGAAGTTACATGAATATTTATGGACAATTCGACTGATTTGTTTTAATAATTCTATAAATTACATAAGTCACACCCTGGAAAACATTGTCACACTGTGAATAATATTAATGTTTAAAAGAATTATATCTATTATATATAAGAGTAAATAGAGACTTTTATTGAGTGATTCTAACACTATGACTATAATTATCAAATCATGACAATATTTTTTATAGGAAATATAAACATATTGTACTAATGTACTAATCCATAAAGTAAGTGATGTACCACAAAGAAATATGAACAATTTCCCATTGAATCTAGAAAGGATCCTTCCACACCATGAAATATAAAACAACACCATTAAGAAATCAGAATTTTTTTTAATGTCTTTGGAGAATATTTGTACATTCTAGGAAACATAAGGTTATACTAGGAAGAAATATGGTAATATTAAATACTATTTGAGTCCATGTATTTATTCCATGAAGACATACGTTGCACCATGACCTATTTTATAATTGAGGAGATGTTATATAGAACTCGTCTCATTGTTCCATGAAGAAGAAGGCCATGTTTTAAATATAATTTTACTAAAAATCTTGATATATTTGGAGATATATTATTAGTATCATGATTTATTGTTTATTATAATATATAACAACTAAAATTTTAAATTCAATGATGGATATATGAAAAAATAAGATCCCAATAATGAAATTAAAGTGAGGGAAGTTCGAAGTTAAATTTGATTGGAATTTAAAATATAAAATCCAAATAATTATACTTTATGTTATAATATTCCATAGAGAATTGAAAAATAGTAAAAATAATGTAATATGGGAAATATAGTGGTGGGATCTATAAAGGAATCATTTATAGATGAACTATGCGTTCTTAGAATAAATGTGGCTTAAATATGGGCTTATATTCAATATATAATTTAAGAATGTAAATTTAATTTTAATAATGGTCCATATTGGATGAGAAATTTGTTGTTAATAAATGAAATGATGTAATTATTTGATTATCATATATATATCTGAAACATTTTTGGGAAGTGTAAAAAGTATATTAAAGGATAATTCCTTTTTTAGAAATATTATTTCTAAATTATTTCTGTTTTGTGGAGTTTTAGTGATGATCAAATATAGAACACTTATTACGTGCAGTTAATCATATCTTGAAGAATATTTGAAACCATCAATAAAACCATTTTTAATTAACTATTTTTAATTTTAATATAATAATAATGTCATTTACATGTATTTATATTAATGTTACCTCCATATCAACAAGTTCATAAGATACCTTTAAGCATAAAAATTGACATTTGTATCCTTCTTGGAATTAGTGAGTAAAAGAGTGGATTAAGTTATGAACCTTCGAAAGTGACTATATCTTCCTAAATTTTAAACACTGGAAACTAATGTATTAGTTAATCAGTAATATCAACACATCATTGATATGTCATCCATGGTGTAGCATATTATAGGTGGAGAAAGTCAAATCTTAAAAAACATTAATGTTTAACATTATAAAAATAACCATTATATATAATATGAATGAGTATAAAAAATAGGTAAGTAGTTAATGGTTGGATAATATTCCTATTAATAATAGTACAAGATCTAAATTTAATGTGATTAAAGTGAAATGTTCTAATATGTAATCACTTTGATTCACCTTCCCTCTAAAAGTGTCCTAATACCCAAAAATATTTATTTTATATAAATAAATTTATATTTATAACTAAATATATGTGTATACGAAAGGTTATTATCAATAAGAAAAATTTATTTGAATTTTTAAATGTATAACATGTTTATGGCTTATTTTAAAGAGTTTAATTTAGATGATGATTCATTATCCTTTATTTTCAAACCACAAATCTACCACCTAATCGAAACATTCATGTTTTTACATTATTATATTAAATATTAACTTCTTATAATTTCAATATCAATTGGGTTCATTTTTTTAACAATTTATTTTACTATTGAATAGATTTCTTTGTATTTACTAAACATTCTTCTTTTCTTTGTTCTTATTTTTAATTTATATTTTGGTTTCTTTAAAAAGTAATGGTAGAACAATGATTTTAAATAATAGTCATAATAGTTTCCTTAGAAATTATAAATCATTTTTTGAGACTATAAATTGAAGTACTTTAATATTAAAAAATCATAACTTGTTGTATATGTTTTTGATATTTTTTTTGTAATTATAGTTAAAATTCAGTGGGGATTCTGAGTCCTGAAATGTATAATTTTAGTATATAATAAATTTCAAATATAAAAATGGTATATGCTTCCAAGTTATGTTTTATAATGTTTAGATGATACTTTAGGCATATTGAAACAATGATTTACCAAATTATTTGATTAATTTAATGAAATATTTAACTATTTTCTATTTATGTTTGTTACGATATTATTATATTTTCATTGATTATTTTTTGAAATTATTCTTACATATATTATTGTTAATCATAAATCAATAAAATATTTTTTGAGTAATATTTATTCATACTCTATGGTATTGAATAATTTGTTTTTTAAATATTATATAAAAAAAGTTTAAAACACATTTTTAAAATAATCCTAATTTTTAGGCAGATAATAATATCTATTATTTTTTATACCAGGTTTAAATAATTCTTAAAATTTCATATTTAATTATTTTTAGGTAAAACATATCTTTTCATAGTTTATTACTTTTTGTTTTATTTAAAAACTTATATATTTATAATAAATATTCTTATTATTAGTAATTTAATGAGATTAAACTCTATGGATACTAATGAATTTATATAAATAAAATTCACCATTATGAGTGAAATTCAATCTATAATTCGGGATTAAATGGTATTTTTAAATTTAACTTGTTTTTTGATGTATGAGTTAGTATTTTTTTTAAATTGTTATTTGTAAATATTTTCTAATGGTTGGATTTCATTTAAAAAAAATATCATGTAGTTTTTCTGTGTGATAACATTGGATAGTTCTTACTATTGTTTGATAATGGCTTGTTCCATTAATCAAAAACACAATATTTGTAAACAAAAGATAATATTTTCATTAATGATACATGTATTTTATTATATGATGTTTTGTTGGTTTGGACACATACCATAGGTTTTTTCTTGACTAGTTTCATTTTTTGTACTCATATTATCTGACCTAAAATATCTCTCTGACTTCAAAATGATGAATGAGTTGACATGAATTTATAATTAACCACATCATCAACTTCACTTGCTTATATATATATATGATTATTTATAAATTTCTAATGTGTAATTATGTACTCCCCTATAGTGGGAATATATTTGGTGGTGTGGTCTTTAGTGTCCATTTGAAGCATATAATAAGATCATATTTGAATCTTTTTAATGAAATACTAGCTTGATAAATTTTTCTAATGTGTGATGTTTTCTATTCTTTTATTCACAACTACTTATTGGGGTAAATGTGTATTTTTGGTAAAAATAATTTCAGTAAATAATTATTCTTACATAAAAGTATTTTGTTTTATTTTTAAAAAATCCGGGGAATGATATTTGTTGGGAATGATTATTCATGTCCTGATAAACCAAACTAGTATTCTTTGGAGAATAATATTGGTGGTTGATAAATCAAAATTTTATATTAGTGAAATTATTTCATAAGTTGAATCATTCTAAACCATAAAATAATTCATAATATGAAAAACATTTATTCATTAGTTTTATATAAATATGGAATAAATAAATAAATAAACATGTCATATATTTACATAATACATAGAAATTCATGAAAATATTATTAATAAATATAAAAAAATATATATAATTTAAGTATATTTTTATACCCATTAAATAACATATAAATATTATTTAATCACAATTATATTACAATATATCCATTTCATATTAAATATGTTGTGGTTTTCTATGAACTTATCCATATTTATTCCCTTATGTAATTCTCTATCAAAAATAGTTTTTTATTATTTATTATGTTATGATCCTTTCATATGAAACATGTAATAACTTTAAATAATTTTATATTTCAATAATATATAAAACAACTTAAACTAATATCACACACACCATAAATTTAAAAAATATATAATGTATTATGTCCCCTTTAGATTCCTTGTGATCCTAAAAAATAATTTCTCTTTTATTTTATTTTTTTAAATAAATATTATATAAATTATATATTTTTAAGACAACAAATCATTTAAAACAATACATTATGTGGGAAATAATATCCTTATAATGCTACATAATGTGGTATGAGTTTTGGACTCTTCAATGCACTATCTACATTTTCCAGAGCCTAAACTAATTGTGACAATTTCCATAACATCAATATAAAAAGAAAGATATCTATTATAGTTAATAATTTCATAGCAACGTCAATAATTTTTTTGTGAAATATTCATTTTAGTGACTATATTTTTCATGAAAAATGGTTTTTATTATAATGCAGAAATATAAATCTTCATGGCATTAATTTATTATAAAACATTGTTTTTTAAAATAATGAAACAAATAAAATGTAGAATTATTATAATATTTCTTGTGATGTTACATACCAACCCCGATATCCAATTTCAATAAACCACATGGTATTCCATGAGGACTAAAGTGCATTCTTGGTCGTGATTTTTTAGAATAGGTGAAAAGGGTATCAATTAAAAAAATTGAGAACAATTTCACCCATTTAATGGATTCTAATCCAATTTATGGATTTCTCCTATAAATCTAGCATGATTCCTCAAAATTCTATAATATTCATACCAAATGAGAGCTTCATTATTTAAAATTGAACAAAAACCCATATAACATCATTACACTTATATTACAAAATACAACAAAACTAATATGTGATAAAAACATATTTATTCTCAATATTGTTTGTCTAACATATATATAATAAAACATAACTATAATAATATTCATCACCTAAAATAATTAAGAAATTATAGTAATAAAATTTTATGGAATTGATGATGTTTCATGATATATTAAATTCAAAATTGATACCAAAATTTCCAAAAATGTAATCCATTTCTGTACAATATTTGATCATCCCTTCAATGTCACCATATTCATAGCTCAATATGAAAAACTGAGTTCCATTGGAATGAAATAGGGATACATTCTCATTAACATTGTAAAATTAGAAACTATATTCATACAAAATAATTATATATGTATGGAGTGATTATAAACCTTAATGGATAATGTACACCAAGTGATTTAATGATATATTTTTGTAATAAATTAATTTTTTAGTTAGATTGCGATACACGTGATCCTGAGTTTAAATAATCAATATTTTAGGAAACTCTTATAACCTATCCATTAAACAAGATATATTAATATGAAATAATTAATTCTTAAAATATTCATAATGATTTCAGACAAAGAAAATATATATTCACTAAAGTCTTTATATGCTACAAAAATATCCATTTCCCTTAAATATCGATTTTAATATTTTTTCTGAGAAAATAATATAATTAACTTGTTTCAAATTTTAGAAAATGAATTTTTAAAAATTAAATTAATTTTTTAAATCAACATATGAAAATTAACTTGGAGTGAATTTTTGAGAATTTTGTGAAAATGTTAATTTTTTAATGATTTGTATAAAATGTGATTAACAAAATATTTTCTTTTAAGAATTTTATACTGTAATATTTTATTTAAATAACATATTAAATTTAAAATTTCATTTTTTTATGTTCCTAAAAAATATACTGAAAAAAAATATTTTTTCATGGAAACGGGTTTCCATTAGAATTATACATGTTTATTTTAAAAATAATTTATTCCACTTTAATAGATTCAATTTGATAAAATGGAATCCATATTTGGATTGATCGTGTAAAAAAATTATTAATGAGGCCACTTTAATTTTTTATTATTGTATTTCATGGATGGTTATTATGATGGGTTTAATGTTTATATAAGATATTTATGACATTATAATGCTTCTGTGATTATAGTATCATTTCTTTCTTCATTCATATGAATATGAAGGAAAACAATAATGTTGCTCATATGAACGTGTGGACTACAACCTCTATGATGTGATGTGAATTGTTTTTTCATTTTTGATTTACAATTTTTATAGTAATAACATATTTAATTATTATATTCGACATATATGATTTATTAATAATTCTAGAAAGGTGAAAAATTAATATCTTTCTTTTAATCTAGCCAATGATAATTAAAAATAATGTTCATGCGTCCTTATGGCTTACCAACTCCACAGAGGGTGTAATTCATTTTTCTATATATATTTTTATGGATGCATATATATATATATAATTAATATATATTATATTTGTGTCATGATTAAAATGATAGAGATAATGGATCATTGATAAAATTAAAAGGACTAGAAATAATTTAATGAAATTTTCCTAAAAAATGAAACACCTAACACCGAAAAATTATGAATTTGAAAAATAATTTTCAATAAATTGTAGATAGAATGTTATAAGTGGGTCATATATGATATTATAAACACGTACATGTTCTTAACATATAATTTCATAAAATAAAATTTATTATAATGGTTTTTATGTCATTTTTAATCAATTTAAACTCATAATAAGGGATTTATATTACAATCCCATTATTGATTGGGATTGTTTATGGTCAAGTTTATGAAGATGAATTTTTATGACCTATGTTTCAAGAATATAAATAATTTTCTTCACCTCTATTTTTTCAGAGATTACATGTTTTAATGTCACGTTCCTTTACATAAGGGAATAAAATGATGAATTAATGCTTTCAATGAATAACAGATTATTTTCCCATTTTATTCAAAAATAATTTTTCTTCCATATCCATGTTCTCTAAAAAATTCAATTAGGTTTTTATAATTCTCATATGATTCTCTAAAGTTATTTTTATATATGATTTTTTAAGAGTGGTTCAAAATTAATATTCATTTATTCTATAAATGAGGTACTTTTTTTATTTTTAATAGAAATGTGAACGAAAACATTATTTTAACTATAGTACCCATATATTTTATGATATATTTTCTTCGAATAAATAAAATATATTTGATATCTTGTTATACATGAAAAAATTATTTTTAACAAAATATATCATAATATACCATTATAACATGTCCATTATATTTATATTATGAATAAGAATAAGAATATTTTAAAAAAAATATAAAGGTTATTCAAAAAAGTGAATATATTTTTAGTAAAAACTAAATTTGCATCAAAAGAATAATTTATACTCAAAAATGGATTTTATTTATTTTTGTGAGAAAATAACATAGTTAATTTTTTCCACTTTTATAAAAAATTATTTGAAAAAATATATATTAATTTTTGAAAAAAAATGATAATATTAGCTTAGACGAGTTTTTATACTTTATTAAAAGATTATTTTATTGATAAATACTAAAAGATATTGATTTTATTTGAAAATTTCCTTTTTATTCAAATAATTTACAAAGATATCATTATTTAAAATGGTTTTTCATGGTAAAAATAGTTCATTTTATTGTTTTCAATCCAAATGTGGTTTTTGTGATTAATTTTACATGGATTTTGGAATAAAAACATTATATAATTAAGAAAATGTTTTTTTTCTTACAAACCATTTTCATTGCATTTTGAGAGATTTTTTTATTTAATTTATAATAGTTTTAGATATTTAATTTGATAAAAGTGGTTTCTTATTCGGAATTATAATGTCTAAATATTTTAAACATTCCTCTTTCATTTTTTATAATTAATAGTAAAAATAAAAAAATGTCTCGGTGGTTTATTTTAAATAAACTTTATCTATGGTCAACCCAATAGATTATGGTAAATATTACAATTAATAATGATTAGATCTTATTAGATTGAAACATTTAAACCTCATCTTATCTGACATATTATATCATCCAATTTGGAAGCAATTGGATTTATTATTTATTTATTATTTTTTAATCTTTTCATAAATTCCAAGTAAGTCATCTCCCCCACATATAGAAGGACACCCCTCCTTTTTCTTCATTAAACCACATTGAGGCTTATATCTCAATCAAACCATAAAAAATTATATTATAATCTTCCCTATTGATTATTCAATGGTATTATTCTACTTAAAATAAAATTCCAAGGGTCCTTATGAATAGATCTAAATAAGGATGACTGATGGATATGTAATCCTCTTATGCGAACTCTTCCAATTTATTTGTTATTTATCCTACTATATATTTGTGGTATTAATCATAAAATAATAAATTTTTTATCCTAAATATAATTAAATTTTAGTATGATTAATAAAACACCCTCTATTATATCAAATGAGAAGTAACAGTATCACTCATACATACGTGTGGATTATTGCCTCCACATAGAGATACAATTAATTTTCAGAAAAAACATTTATGTTTTGGTTATTATGATGGGTGTAAAATTTATATGTAAAATTTATTATATAATTAATAATGTAGAATTATAATATTATATATACATTTTTATGGTCAAATCCATTAGAAAACAATAACATTTCTCGTGAAAACGTGTGGACTACTACCTTCATGAAGAGATATTATTAATTTTTTATTTCTGATTTATGTGGATGTGTTCCGGATTGGTTCGAAACACCCAACGGTTCTGTATCTGACGATACATGGACCTGCTTTCCAAAGGCAGGCGTTCGCTGGGTGATTTGGCCAGCGACACTTAAAAACTCACATTGTCCAAGAGGATCGGAAGTCGGGCTCATCACACCATTTTGGGGGGAATTATTGCCTCTTCTGGGACTCTCTTATAGATTTAAGATGTATTAATATGTTCATGAGTCTTTGATTTATACCCAAGAATTATATCCCCAGATTACTCCTGGTTGGAAATGGTCAGCTGAATGCAGGGGTTCGGAATCATTTAGGCCTGAGGTTTACCATCCCTCGTGGAATTAATGATCCCGAGGAGTCTGTACTCATTGAGATAGCACTCATTTAAAGCCCCGTAACCAGGCACTTTGAATTTTATTATCATCCAGTGGGGGCAGGTAACGACTTGAGTGTTTGGATCAAACCTGTGATACGGGATTCCTACGTATCCTTGTGAGGGGAATCACAGACCCCGTAGTTCAGGAGTACAATTTAACGTTATGCGGGATGAAGGATGAACCGACATGAAGGGGGTCAGAACGGCCGATTGTTGGGCTTGAACCTTGTGGAGGCTTCCTACATACCATGCCATTACATGGATCAAAGTCCTCGTAGTTCACATTGGGGTGGTGTCGGAGAACCAACGTAAGGATGGAGCATAGTTCCGATGGGTAAAGGGCTTGAACCTCATAGAGGCTTCCTATGTATGATTCCTTAACATGGATTAATGTCCTCTAAGTTCACATGGGGGTGGTGTTAGGTTCGGTGCTTACTCTAAGACCACGTGAGTCATGCTCGGTGTGAGAAATAAGAGGCAGTAGAGACCTGATGATCACGTCGTGAAAGGCGCGTCCGTGAGAATCGGACTGGGGCTTATGCATGGAGCATCCCGAGAAGTAGATATTGGGACGTACTCCCGAATGGAGACCTTATGGTGACAAAGCGCAGCGAGAGAGGGATAGGACACCCCAGTGTCCATTTCCCCTCTTGGTCCATGGCACTGAGGAAGTACGGAGGTTTATGGGTTATACCTCCCACAAGAAAGGTTAGGGGCTTACACTTATGAGGCTGCCCATTCACTCCCTGAAGAGAGGAGAAGTGCCCACCACTGGAGCTGAAGGGAAATGGAAGCGGGGTCCCCAAATCTGGTGAGTGGAGAGACAGAAAGGGGCATCCGAGCTTGGACCCCATATTTTCGTGGGTATGTGAACCTAGGAACACTTCAGGAATCCGCTCAAGGGCCGGGGAAACCCCTTCTCCCTTGCCTACCGTGGGTATGTGAACAACAAACAGTGCACTAATGTGCCTGAGGTTTCATCATACGGGTCTGATGGCTTCGGTGGAGGCCTTGGCTCGAGAATGATGATTGGGCCAATAGGGGGGTGCAAAGGATTAGGCTAGATTGGAAGGATTTTATCCAACTCTGGGAATAATAACACCGAAGGATTTAGCGGGCCATGTAGGCTAATGAGGAGTGGCTCCCTTCACATAGGGTGGTGCTACGTGGTTGGAGAGGTTGTTCGCAGACCAGGGTGGTCTGCAGAATGATAGGCATCCCACGTACTAGGGAGGTACGTGTCTTCGGGTTGAGCTCGCGTACCAGGTTGGTCCGCAGGGGAGTCCACGTGAGCAGCCGCGGCCAAAGGCAATGCCGCTCAGGGGTTCATCAGTCAGGGCCTCGCCCACGTAGGAGGGTGCTAGGCGATACGTCAGATCGAAAAAGGGTTATAAGCTCACTGGTCCATGAGGAATGCATCCGCAGAGGGGCCAGGGTATGCATTCTTCTTCTTTTGAAATTTTAAGTTTGCGGTTCACCATATTGTTATGTGTTTTTCTGTTTCTAATTAATTAGTTACCAGTTTCATACATGTTCTAGTTCACGAAACAAAACTTCACTTTTTGTAAAATCTTAAGCTCCTTCATCCAAAATCTTTCCACCTATCTTGGATCGATCCTCCTATTTTTCTCCCCTTCGATATCCTTTTTTAGAGGAGAGGAAAAGGGATCAATTTTGGCCATGAGACCCCTTTTATGGAGGCCCATGATCAAAACCCAGTTTTCGGATGACTTGGTTAATCCGAAACTCATGGAGGGTGCACCTCACTCGCGATCTAAGTCGGTTCTAGGGGTGATTCACTGTCGCATACGATTCCGCCTCTATTTAGGGAACGACAGCGAACGCGGTCCAGGCCAGCTGGAGAGGTCTGTGGCTGGGGCGGTTTGAGTCGGTGGACCGGCTGGCGCCCGTCCTGCTTCGCGATCGTGAAGGATCCTGACCTCTGTTCTGCGAACGACAGCGGTCCGTGGAGGGGGGGGGGTGCTTCGTGGTACAGACCGTATACCATTAGTATTGGATCGGTCTGCGGACAAGTTTTCCTTGTGCCAACTTCTTTACACGTTTTACCAATTCCATAAAGGAACTTGGGTAGAATCCTCTCTTGAATTAAGGGTATTCTTATTCTCCTTTGCAGACTTTTCAGGACCCTAAAAATTCCCTCCATCAGAATAGGGTCCGATCTAAATTAAGAGAAGACTATTACGATTTAGAGTGGTCCTGAAATGTGGATGGTTTACGGTAGAGGGTGGACCCAGTAGGGGACCATGCCGATAAATACGGAGGGCCTTTCTCCTTTGTCCTTTACCGGATTCATTGCGAACACGGAGATTTATCCTTTCGTCTTCGCGTGATTTCTCCTCCGTGAAACTTCTCGTCGGCAAACCAGCTTTTATATCCGTGAACCATTCTTCGTTCGTGCCGACCTTCATTCACAGACCAACCTCCCATCCATGAACCTATACATTTAATAAATTAGAAAAAATGTAAGTTACAAAGGGCCACGTAGGAACTTCCAACGCGGTTTTAGTGGTCCGCGAACAGAAAATCTTCCAGGATTTGAAAATTTCTTAATTCTTCCACACATAAACATTTAAATCCAAGATTGAGATTCCACGGATCAGCCTGGTTTGTGGTTTTCTGGCCAACGATCTGCAGGCCAGAGCATCACAAACTTCTTCCACGTAGGGTTGGTTCATGGGACACAGCTTTCACGAACCACCTTTGAAGGCATGCTCGCAGACCTTGTCATGAAGGCCCCTTGACAGAATCCTTTGCATGATACTTGATATTTTTGTCCAAATTTTTATTATGTTGTACCAACCTTGTGTGTGGTTTTCATAATGCAATGAGAAAATATGGTTCCTCCTCACCCTGCACCCAGGCCTATGGCATGGGACCAGGCCGTTAGGGGGTCCCTTCAGACGTGGAAGTGGATGAGGATCTGAATGAATGACACACAAAGCATGGGGTGGGTTGATGGAATGTTTCAACGGATTCCAACACTCTTGGAATTATTCCACTCTAATCATGGAAGTAGGCATCTTATTCTTGGATAATAAGGCATCTTTTGTTTGGACCAGGAGGCATCCTATATTTGGATCATATGGTGTTCTACAGTTAAATTCATGTATATAGGACTAAAGACATCACAGGTTAATGTCATGTTGTAGGGACTATTTCTATATAGTTTAACGTCATATGGATAAGAAGAGGGCAATACAGTTTAACGTCATGTGGTCAGGACGACTAGTTAGGAGATACCTAAAAATGGTTGGTGTGGGACTTATGCAAGGGCAGCACTTTCTTGGTGATCCTAGCATGGGAGCTAGGTAATGGGATTTTAGGGGTCTCATGAGGAGTAGTTCGACTCATGAAATTTATAGGATGGATGTTGGAGTATCATAAGGGTGCAATAGAAAATATTGTTGACCCATCCCAAAAAGTTCACGGTGTGACTCTACATTTTCATGGGGGTTTGTAACAGTAGCGATGGGACCACCCCGGATGGCCGGTACCGCAGCCTGACAGTGGCCCTGAGCGAGGGTGCGGGGGCAGCGCTAGGGCAGTATGGACCAGCATGTGCATGGGATGTTCTACATAGGGCGGGCCATGAAGGAGCTGCCACAAAGGAGATGGTCGCAGAGGGTATCCATGAAGGTGTTATCCACGTAGGAGCAGCCGCAGAGGTGTTGTCCGTAATGGAGGCGGGGCCACCTAGAAGCTGGCTGCCTAGGATGTCCGCGAAGGAAATGGACACTAAGGGCTAGCTACGGAGGAGCTGTCCACGAAGTAAATGGGGCCACGTAGAAGCTGGTCGTGGAGGAGCTACCCATAAAGGAAATGGCCGCTAAGGGCTGGCAGTAGAAGAGCTAGCCACAGGTGGTTTTCATTTTGTTTTCTCCTCTATGTGGAAGAATGAATCTGCACACGATATGGGGTCCGTGGATTGTCATGGGACTTTTCCACCAGGAACTATTTCTCTAGCATCTCCCAACAGGTTTTCACCCGTCCTTTCATCCCCTTTTTATTTTTGGTGCCCCTCTGTGACTATTTGTAGAGTCGCAAAGAGGATGCGCACATGACACTTTTTGCAGAAGCCTAATAAGGAATACCCACCCACGGACTACTCAGTCAAACAATGATTTTTGGAACTAAGATTCACGAGATTGCTCCACGGTCACATGCCTCTCCACTTCTGTTCCGCAAACGATGAGGTTCACAGCTTCATACAGCTTCTGCCTCCGTTTTGCGAATGATGGCGCGCGAGGAATGGGCCGGTTGGCACGGTTCGCGGCGGTCGACCGGCCTGGTGTCTGTCCTGCTTTGCGCATGTGGAGGTGTTCCGCCACCCTTTCACGAACGACGCTGGTCCACGGAGGGGGGGGGGGGCTTACTGAACCGGCCACGTACTGTTGCTAGTAGCTAATACGCAGACCGGTTTGGTTCCTTCCCAAGTCTTGGGGTAATTTGATTTCCCCGTTGTGGAATTTTCAGGACCCTAAAAATGCCCCCCTTCAGAATGGGGTTCAATTGGAATGAAGAGGAGGCTATTCAAATGTAGAGTGGTCCTGAAAATCGATGAGTGATTGGACAATTTTCTAATTTTTCCCTTAGCCAAGGGACACAGCGAGCACAGTTTGACTATTTCTAGGGTTTTATAAAAATACCCCACATGTTTTTTGACTTTTTCGTGCATACCCTAATTATTTCCTGGTCCCATTTGGTGTGGACCCAGTGGGTATAGCCTAGCATTGTCTTAGGTCGCCTGTTTTGTGGTTTCAGCCTAACAGGATTTGTGCCTCTTTTTTTGATCAGTTTAAAGTCCCACCAACAAGACTATCATTAATAATGTTTTAGGTCGAATATATTTGACCAGATACGGTGGGGAGAGGGCCCCGATGGGGATTGGTTGATTAAAATATGTTTCAATACCCTTCATACGCACGTGGGGAAAACATGTTTAGATTTGAACAAAATGCAGGGCATGTCTCAAGGCATGAGATTCGTATCAGCGTACAGAAGTAGGAAAGCATTGCCTAAGGTGGACTTTACTTTGATAGATAGGCCAGGGGCGATCAATATGCATAGCCGCTGGGGGCATGGTATACATATCCATGCAAAGGTGTCCTTAAGTAAATGACTATCCATTTATGATGGCCCGAGGACTTTGTGGAAGTCTGGCTTATGGAAACCACCATGGGAGGCTTGGAAAATGTATGTGACATCTAAAAGGTTTTGAGAGTATCTGTATTAATCAGGAGTGTGGTTAGGGGGCCACTTTCCTAGCATTTAGTTATCGTGAAGGATGGTTGGTGCTTGGTGCAGTTTAAAGTCATGCCACTGGGACATTCTTCAAAATGGAATAGCTTCTACTGGTTCTCGGTAATCATGTCAAAGACGTTCCACCATATTTAGGCAGGGTTGTGAAGGAGGTTGGTAAACTACTTCTCAGATGGTTTCCGAATCCCGGGAAGGACATGGGGGCTCGGAGGCCACGAGGAATACGGAGAGAAGCATTACCTATGCAAATTTTACCTTTGTTAGATGGGATAGGGGCTATCAACATGCAGAGCCGCTGGGGGAATGGTATGCATAGTCATGCAAAAGTGTCTTTAAACCAATGATTGTATTCTCCCGATAGCCAACCAACTTCAGGGAAATTGAAATTCAGGACCACCAAGGGTGTCTTACAAGAGTTTGACTTTTTCTGAGTACAGAGTATGTTTTATGAAAAGAGAGTGTCAGGATACAGGAGAAACATCTAGGCTAGTCCTCCCGGGAATGGGTGAAGTCATCCCTTCTCATGCTAGTGTGAGACGGTGGTTCATGCATGTCTAGCATGTGCACTGTGGGACTGAGGAAATCCTCCACTCTTCACTAAACCCAAGACAGGTTCGTCCATGTAGTTTAACGTCAGGCGGTGAGGACGTGGGGTATTTTTGAATTCCATGCAATTTAACGTCATGAGGTAAAGATGAGTTGCATTTTTAAAGATACTGTGCAGTTTAACGTCATGCAGAAAGGACATGGGCATTTTTTAATCAGTTAAAATGCTTGCGATTGGAGGCACTTATCTGGTTGTTTAATGCTTGGTCTTTGCAGTTCATGCCAACCGGAAAATATATGTTCTGTGCAGTTTCAATCATCATTCAGTAAGGACGTAGTTGCAAAGGCCACTCTTAATCATAATGTAACTAGGATTGAACATATCGGAATGTCCAAGATGTGGAGATATGTTGACGGTGTAAATTTTGGTTCTGGGGCTTCTTGGATCAGGAGAGATGATATGGGGGCTCTAAGGCCGGTAAGCATACAAGGATAGGAGGAGTGTCGCATGAGGAAGTCTTTCCTTTGATAGATGTGCCAGGGACTATCAATATGTAGATCCACTGATGGAATGGTATGCATAGTCATGCAAAGGTTTCCACGGGTCAATAACATTCCACTTCTGATGGCCATGAATGATTATGAGGATCCGCATTTGACCGGGCCATGAAGTAAGTCATTGGGTAAAGAAATATCTGGACATGTCGGGGATGTTTGTCCCTGAATCCTATTAAATCTTGAAGAGTTCAACATGCGGATTTATCTTGCATATGGGGAATACCTTTACTCCATGCAGTTTTATGTCGTGCGGTAAGGACAAAGTAATCTTAGTTTAGCGGTCATAGAGTCCAGAACATTGGGTGACTATCGCTACAATTACCCAGAAGGAAACTGAGTTAGGAGGATCTGGTATACTTTGAACAAGTGTGAGGGAATAAGGGTTTAAACTGTAACTCTGGGGTTTCCTAGATCATGAGGTATGGCATGGGGGCTCTGAGGCCAGTAAGTATATGGAACTAGGAAGAGTAACGCCAGAGGAAATCTTGCCTTTGGTATACGGTCCAAGGGCTATCAATATGCAGAGCTGCTGAGGGCATGGTATTCATAGTCATGCAAAGGTGTCCACGGGTCAATAACCTTTCACTTCCAATGGACATGGGCAATTATGAAAATTTGAGATTGCTCACAGTGCAGATTTTGGAATATGGGTAAAATGGTGTCCAAGCATACAAGAAATATCTTCACCTCAATTGTCTATCGAGTCATTGTAGCCCAGCCCTAGCTTGATGTTCGAAAATGCAAATCAACATGTAAAACACAGGAAAATACATAGGCTAACCAGGTGGGGATATCCTGACAACATTCGGATGTGACAGGGGAATGATCTTGTAATCCACTAATCCAAGAATTTTTGGACTGTGAGATATGATGTGGGGGCTCTGAGGCCGGTAAGCGTATGGAGCTAGGAAGAGTACCATCCAAGGAAATCTTTCCTTTGGTAGACAGGCCAAGGGCTATCAATATGCAGATCCGCAGAGGTCATGGTATGCATATTCATGCAAAGGTGTCCACGGGTCGATAACTTTCCGCTTCCGATGGCCATGAATGATTATGAAGATCTGCAATTGACCGAGTCGTGGAGTCTGATGTATGGAAATGATGCATCCAAACATGCAAGGAGTATTCCTATCTCGTTTCACTATATATCTTGGGTGGGTCATGACAAATTCCATGTAGTTTAATGTCGTGCTGTGAGGTTGAAGTCCGTGTAGTTTAACGTCGTGCGGTGAGGACGAAGAATACACCCTTTGCATGGTTGGTCCATACATGGGGGAAAAGGCATTTTTAAACTTTATTTGGGGATGGCTAGGCCAGGATGGGGGATCCTGGTGTTGCTACGTATCTTGTAGGGGTAGGAATCAATCCGTATGTTGTTCTCTGAATGGGTACACCTCGTGCAGGGTCCGTCCGTACATAGTGGAAGAGGGTATTTTCTTTATCCATGCATTTTAACGTCATGCAGTGAGAACGAAAAATATACCCCGTGTAGGTCTGGTCCGTACACGGGGTAAAATGGAATTTTTTTATCCATGTAGTTTAACATCGTGCGGTGAGGATGAGGAATACACCCTGTGCAGGTCTGGTCTGTATATGGGGGAAAAGGGAATTTTTAACTTCTTCTCCATGCAGTTTAACATCGTGTGGCAAGGACGAGGAATACACCTCATGTAGTTCTAGTCCCTACATGGGGGGAAGTGCATTTTTAACTTTAATTGGGGATGGCTGGGAAAGGATGAGGGATCCTGGCGTCGCTACGTATCCTACAGGGGTAAGAATCAAGCCGTACTTAGTTCTCTAAAAGATAATACACCCTGTGTAGGTCTGGTCCGTACATGGGGGAAGAGGGCATTTTTCGATCTTTCTTATTCGTGCAGTTTGACGTCATGCGGTAAGGATGAAGAATACACCCCATGCAGGTTTGGTCCATACACGGGGAAAATAGGCATTTTTCAATCTTTCTTATCCGTTCAGTTTAATTTCATGCGGTAAGGATGAGGAATGCACCCTGTGTAAGTTTGGTCTGTACATAGGGGAGAAAGGAATTTTTTTATTCTGGGGTGGCTGGGACAGAATAGGGAATCTTGGCGTCACTACGTATCCTGCAAGGGCAAGAATCAAGCTGGATGTAGTTCTCTGGAATCCACGTAGTTTAACATCATGCGGTGAGGAAAAAGTACACTTAGTTTAGGGTCATAGGGTGTGGACCGTTGGGTCTTGGTAGTTTAACGTCTTGCAACTTGAATGAAAACCACTTTTAATTATGCGAAATATTTCTTCAGAAACCTCGCATTTGTAAGAGCGGTGGTGAATTTCCCATCCATGGAGATCAGGGCATATGCCCCATTGGAGTACACCTTGTGTATAACATATGGTCCCTCCCATTTTGGCTACAGATTAGGAGGTTTTTTTCTTGGTATCATTGGGGTCCGGAGGATGAACACCAATTCTATTTCCAAGAAAGACTGAAGTAGAACCTTTTTATTGAAGGCTTGCGCGATCCGGTTCTGATATACCTCCAGATGGTACAAAGTGTGCAAATGATTCTCATTAAGCTGTTCCAATTCACCTATCCATTTTACTGATTTCTCATCATTGGATAACTGATTACAAATGGCAACACTGAGAAAGGGAAATTGGAGCTCAATGGGCAGGATCGCTTTTGTTCCGTATAATAATGAGTATGGAGTAGCCTGAGTAGTGGTGCAGATTTTGGTTCGATAATCCCACAATCCATGGAGGAGTTTATCCGGCCATGACTTCTTGTCTTTGTCCACCATTTTCAGGAAATGTTGGACAGGGTCTCGTAAAAATCCTTTATTTGTCTGTTGAGCACTACATAGTATCGAGATGAGTGGTTAGCCTTGATACCATATTCTTGGTATAGTTTCTCCAATTCAGCAGAGCAGAAATTGGTGTCGTTATCTTTTAGTATGGTATGAGGGACACCAAATCTGGTGATTCTATTGGATTTCACAAATCTGAAAATGTTTCTTGCCCCGACATCCTTAAGGGGTAAATCTTTTTTCCCATTTAGAAAATAAGTCGGTTGATGTGAGGATATAGTTGAGCATTTTGGCCGTGGTGGTAGGATATGCTCCCACAACGTCTATTCCCCAGATAGAAAATGGCCAAGAGTACTTAGCCTGATGAATTAACTCCAGGGGTCGATGTATAAAGTTGTCATGAATTTGGCATGAGGGGAATTTTTCGGTAAAGTGCTCGTAATCTCATGCCACAGTGGGCCAATAGTACCCAAGCCTTCAAAACTGATGGGAAAGCTTAGACCCAGTGTGGGGTGATCCACATACCCAGCATGCACTTCAGTCATGATAGCATCGGTTTCTTCTCCATCAATGCATTTGAGGAGGACTCTGTCAAGGCATAGATTGTAGAGGACCTCTTGCTGACACGTGCCTCCGTATAGGACAATGTTGACTGCCCTTCTCCACACTTACTCTTATGCAGCCCTGTCTAATGGGAGTTCTCCCTTTTGGAGGTAGTTTGCAATCGGGGTCATCCAGCCAGTGGAAGGCACGTATGGTTCAGGGGAAGGACTAACTTCATTGATTTCATCCGTCTTGTCCTGAACAAATGTCATGACCATTCGACGATGACCAATAATGATAGTTGTTTCATTCTGGTTTGGGTCAGCTAGGGCTATGGCTGCATTGGCTAATGCATCGGCCTAGGCATTCTAAGATCGGGGAATATAGGACAACGTTGGTTCTGCGAAGAATTCCTCCATTAAAACTCAGACGTGTCAAATAGGGGAATCATCTTCTCCTTTTTAATAGCATAGTCACCATTGAATTTCTTGATGACCAGTTCCAAGTCACCTTTTATCTTTAGGTGCTATACATGTTCTTGGAGTGCCAGCTCAAGGCCTGTAATGAGGGATTGATACTCCACCTCATTGATCGTACATCCTTCTGACTGCAGGAGGGAATATGGAAAGACTGCCTTTTCTGGGGACATGAGTATTATCCCCAAAACCACCTTCTTAAATTTGGGATCCTCCATCATTTTCCCTATCGGGCTTCGGGATGCGTCATCGAAGTACTTTTCCTATTTCAGGAGCTCCTCTGAAAATGATAATATGTATTCATCAGTTAACATGACGTCCGGTATGGTGGTCCCAATCAAGGGGTTCTTTTATATAAAAGCTACTGAATCCTGGCCTTTGATTGCTTTCTGAGGCACAAACTGGATGTCAAACTGTTGCAGGATGACGGCCCATCGGGATAGGCGACTTTTCAGCATTGGGCGGCTAAGGATATACTTGATCGGGTTACTCTGCGAGACCAAATGAACTTCGTGATGCTGCAGATAATGTCGCAATTTTTGATCTGTGAACACCAAGGCCAAACAACTCTTCTCGATGTTTGAGTATCGAGTTTCAGCATCGATCATGGTTTGGCTGAGATAATAGAGACTTTTTTCACTACGGTGTCGTTTTTCTTTGCAAGGAAGGCTCCTAGTAACTGTTCTAGGGCCGTCACGTATAGTATGAGAGGTATTCTTTCAACCTGGGGCATGAGCACTGGTGGGCTCAAGTGGTACTTCGTTAGGCTGTCGAACGCCTCTTGACAGTCATCTGTCCATTGGAACGTAACCCCCTTTTCATTAACCTAGTGAAGGGAAAACATTTGTCTGCCAGTGAGATTGCGGGGAGGTGGTAGGCCAAGGATAGCCTTTGCCTTTTCGGGGTCGACTTCAATGCCTCAATGGCGTATGACGAAGACAAGGAATTTCCCTAAGGTAACCCTAAAGGCGCACTTCAAGGGGTTCATCTTCAAGCTATGTTGCCGATTGTTGTTGAAGACGGCTTCAAGGTCTGATAGGTGATCTAAGTGGTGTCTTCACATAACCACAAAGTCATCTACGTAACATTCGATGGATCTCCTGAGGAATGGTTTAAAGATACGATGCATGGCGTGTTGATATGTGGTGACAACATTCTTGAGACCAAAGGGAATGAAACTGTAACAGAATATTCCTTGAGGGGATCTGAAGGCAGTGTCTTCTTTGTCTTTATGGGCCATCCAGATCTGATTATACCCAAAATAACCATCCATGAAGGATAGAGCCTCATACCCGGTCGTTGCGTCGATTAATAATTTGGTAATCAGGACCGGGAAATCACATTTCGAGTAGTACCGATTAAGATCTATAAAATCGATGCAGACATGGATTTTTCCGTTAGTTTTCATGACAAGGACAATGTTGGGCAACCAGATGGGGTACTGGACCTCCCGAATGAAGCCTGTATTGATAATTTTATCGACTTCAGCCTCTATTTTTTCCGCATGTGATGGGTGCATTCTTCTAGCGGCTTCTTTATAGCCCTGGTGGTTTCTAGCAGACCTATGTGGTAGGTCACCACTTCGGGATCGAGTCCCAACATTTCCATGTAATTCCAGGAAAAAACATCCAAGTGTTTCTTCCTGAAGGAGGTATATACCTCGTGCTCCTCGAGAGAAATGGTTGCACTAATGAGAGTGTGCCTCGGGTATTCCTCTGTACCCAGGTTTATTTCCCTAAGCTCATCCATAGTGGTGGAGATACCTTCCTCAAATGTGGGCGGTGCATCCCTGATATCTTCTTCCTCCTCCTCCTCCAAACCCTCATCCTCTTGATCTGAAGGGGGAGAGTTATCAGCATGGGCTCTTGGGAGTCCTGAGGCGAGGAGTTGTTGGAATCCTCGCTTAAGTATTCACCCGCAATTTGAGGGCCAGCGTTGGTTTCCGCACCGCTATGCTCGAGCGTGATGGATGAAGTCATGAGGACATTTGAGTATGTATCCAAGCTTGAATCACTACTCTCAACATGGTTGATGGGAAGTACGTAGTCTCCACCAAGCTGCCTGAGGCATTTATCAGGAACCATTTCTCGACCATTTGTAGCAGGTATGCTGTCAATACCATCGATCGAGGGTTTATTTTTCATTTGCTCATAAAACCCAGTGTCAATGTAGTGTGACTTGGAGAGCTCAAAATGGGCCTTTTCAGCGTGTAATGTTCCACCTTGTCCATTGACACAATACATGATTCACTGGTGGTAGGATGAAGTAATGGTCATGTGCTTATAGAGCCATGGCCTTCCAAGTAGGGCATTAAATGTTGTGTTCTGCTGGACCACTAAGAATTCTGAGTAGGCCACAAGGTCCCCAAAATGGGTTTTCAGTATGATTTGTCCCATTGTCTTCTGTTCACTCTTGTCTTATCCCAACAGAGTTGTGGATAAGGGTATTAGATCATCCTCTCTGTAGCCCAACTTATGAAGTGTCCATATGGGTAGGAGGTTAACTCCAGAGCCATTGTCAATAAAGACATTCCATATCTCAACATCATTTAGTGTACTGGACACATCTAGTGGTTTTATGTGTCCTTGCATGATGGCATCTTCATCCTGATTGGTGAAGGAAATAAATGCATTGCACTCAGCCGGGCCAGTCACTGTTCGGTAAATCTCGGCGGAAGCTACCTCGGCTTGAAACTCTTGGGTGCTGAGCAAGGCTTCAATAAACGCCTCCCTGAGATCTTTTGACAAACTCATGGCTTCCAGGATTGACATATTGGCTGGTACTGAGGCCAGATATTTAAGGATATCATATTTTTTCTCCAACGACCGACGCTTCTCCATTGGTGGGAGAGTTTTAGCAGGCACTTCAGAAGTTATTGTATAGAATGAGGAGGGACCAGGCATAGGGTCGGATGTCGACGGTGTTCCAACATTCTAGGGTCTCGGCGCGGTCGGTCTGTTTGTGCGCACCAAGTGTCTAGACACTTGTTCCTCCTCTGATGGGTATCGTATAATGACTGGTCCAGAGTAGCCGCTTGTGGAGTTGGAGGGATATTCATTCTCTTATTGACTCCATTGGAGGGATCTCCCACAGGTTTCCGCAATATTAACGGTTTGGGCCAAGGTAAAACCATAGGGTGGGTTTCGGCCATGACTGCGATTTCCCCAGTATCCCCTACTTTGGAGATTCCTCCTCCCAACCCTTTACATCGGGAACTCAGGTTCATAACCATACACTTTTTTAAGGAATGATTCCATTAGATGGATTACGTTGATGGAACCAATGATTAGCTCCTCATCCTGTGACAGGTCAACCTAGTCGGTTGTCCCTGATGGTACCGTTTGGTGGGTCGGTGCCCGTGGCGCAATGTTTGAGGGCATAAATTCCGACAGTATCGAGACTAACTTTGGCCTCGTTGAGGACTATACTTCTTGCCCTTGTCTCATCCCTTTTTTATTACGCTTGGATGACCGGCACGTGGAGGGTTGTGAGGAAGATATTTTCAGTTGCACGTCATTAGGGGCTATTGGTGACAACAATGGATACTATAATAGTGCTCGGAGTATGCCCTGAGCTTGGTTGACAGTCTTCCGAGTCAAACAAATATCAAATTTCTGCCCCTTCTTGCTAGTGACTTCCTGCCACCCCTCCCGTTTTTTGGAGTCCATGGTAGAAATATATGTTACATGTGCTGGGAGTGGTCCATGTTTGACCTTCTCGGAGTCTATAATCCTTTGCCGAAGGTCTTTAAAGATTAAGAATTCTTGGATACTATGCCCTAAAATTCGATGGTAGGTACAGTAGTTCGGCCTGTCATCGCGGACAACTTCTTCGGGCTTCCTTGGCTCCAAGAGTTGGAGCAAGTTGCAATTCATGGAGGTGATGAAATAGTCGCAAACTTGGTCCTCTCGGAACGAGTATACTTTTTTTTATTCATTCCTCTAACTAGTTCTGCTTCGATTCTCTCTGATCATCCCATTTGGGTGGAGGCGGCCGTAGATATATAGGGTGCCCGTGATGATTTGGTGGAGGCCTAGGCAGTGGAGTAGGAACAGGGGCTGGCTTGAGTATAATAGATGATGATTCAGCTCTAACTATTCCCATTGTAGAAGCATCTGAGGCTATTCACGACTTCATATTGGTCTGATGCAGGGAGTCTTCAATTCTCTGGGCAATGTCCGAGAGATTGCAGAAGCCAGTGGTGCACTCCACTAGTATGAGCGGTGTTCATAGCTCATCTTGAAGGTTATCGATGCATATGGAAAGCATCTCATCTTGATGAATTGGCCTATTCAGAGAGTAGGTTAGAATTTTCCATCTGGCGATGAAATCTGAGACCCTCTCGTTCTCCCTCTTTTTTCAATTCATGATGTCGTTGATTGTTGTTTTAGGCAACATCGAGCTGAAGTGGAACAGGAACTGAAGCCAAAGGTATTCCCAACTTTTTATTGACTGAGCGACAGACTCGTATACCAGACTAAGGCAGATCCTTACACAGTCTGTACGAAGAATCTGAGTTTCACTACCTCTTGTTGCTTCATATTTCCCATCATAGGGTCGCAATAAGATGTGTAGTGCATCAGGTGTTGTTCAGGATCACCTGAACCACTGAAAATATGGAATACAGGGCTCCCAAAATTGGGTGGAGGTGGTGTGTTGCTCACCCAATCTGGGTAAGGCTTCTGCTCTGGTTGTATCAGAGCGTTTCGACCATCCATTGGTTCCAATCAAGCTGTCAGTGCCTCGATGTTGCTGGCGAGTCCCTGGTTTACATACTTTTGTCCCCAGTCTGGGGTGGGTATAGCCTGAGGCATTGCCTGAGGGTCCATCTTGGTCGGCACCAAGGGTGTGTATGCCATTTGTGACACCTTCAGAGTGATTAGACATACTCGCTCTGGTTGCTTCTAAAGTGGATGGAAGTGTTGGTATTCACCCAAATCCATGTTTAGGTAGTTGGATGGACCAGGCGCCTCATTGGGCATGGGCCCTGACTGTGCTTCTTCTGTCGAGGCAAACCTTGGTCCTTGAGGTGCACATGCTGGGAGTGCAAGGTGCAGCTCTTCATAGAAATAACTTTCTATAATATGGTCCCTCTGGAGCATCTCGACGTTATACCAATTCAATTCATTCATTTCCTCCTCCTTTCAAGTGAATCTCTCTTCGAGCATAAGTGGATTTTTTTTATTGAGAGAGGGAGGCGGGTTAAGGGTAACCGATCCTTTATTCTTATCCTTGTTGGAAGATCACCGAGTAATTGGAGGAGGGTTAGCTAGACGGGAGGCCATATTTAGGTCGTCCATCTGGTTCTGGGTGTGCACACCAGATGGTTCAATTTGGGTCACAGGATGACTGGAACCATCATCTCTTGATCCATCTGGATTTGTTCCATCTCTGGTATCACCTGTGGGGATAGGCTCTATGGCATTGATGGATGCATATCGCAGGGTGGATGAGATGTCATCTTCTAAATATGAAGAGGATCCTCCAAGCCTTTTGATGGTCCTCCCCCTCCTACCCAGGGATTTCTTTTGGACTCTTTGACGAAGGGTGACGTGGAGAGTTCATTGATGCGAACTTGCGGTACGCCTCCCTCTTGCAGGGGATGCTGATTCAACGAATGGGATAGGGTAGGAACCTCCTCTTCTGATGGTCCTCCCTAGGTGAGAGAATACAGATTCTCATGGGGGAGGTTGTTGTTGAGGTTTTAAAAATGCCCCCAGCCCTGAGGGCTGGGGTTGCATCTGTTCCCTGGACGCTGAGTCTCTTCCCATTTTTATTGGTCTTATGGGGGCATTTGTTGTTAAAAATGCCCCCACACTTGATGGTTGGTGATGGACTTGGATTACAGCAGCATCTACTGCTATCGCTACTTGCCTGATCTGGCGTGCCCCAATTCATGGGGGAACTGGGTCTGATGCCGAGTTCACTCATGACTCAATCCTCTCCGGGGAGGCTGGCAATGACCGCTGATTGGCCTCTATTAGGCGATAGGATTGTTGTATGATTTTGATGGCCTGATTTAAGAGTTCGTGAATGGCTTGTTCCCACTGGGCCTAACGCTTCTGGGACTTACTCAAGGCCTTTCTCTGCTGGGTGTGTCACCTTTCCCGAATGGGGGGACCACTCAATCGTTGTCTTGCCATGATGGCATTGCAAGACACTATGCCAAATGGGTTCTTCGGGGCAAGTAGTGTAGTGAAATGCAGATCTCTATGTTCTCCCCATCCTCTGATATGAACTCCTATCAGGGAGCCCCCAATAAGAAGATGCAACTGGTGCAGTGTATGGAGGTAGGCTAACTCAGGGTTCCCTTTATGCCTCTCAGGTCGTGGTTGTGGCGCTGAAGAAAGAGCTTCCATGTCGATGCGACACAGGAGGTCTCTTATTATCTTGACATGGTCTACATACCCATTGTAGGAAGGAATCCTGATTTCAGCTGGTGGAGGGTTGTCCATATATTGGAGCGGATGTCGTGTGCACATTCTTCTGACAACGTCCTGGGTTTGTCGTATTGAGAGGTGGACATGGTCCAAAACATAACTAGTATGTCATCTCTTGTCAGTCGTTTCCTCAGGTGCAACATGTCGACATACTCCTCCGCAAGCGATTCATCTACCTTGTCCGCCCAACTGAGACGCTCACCCATTAGTGTGGTCAGGGGAAGTGGTTCCGACAGGTATTAAATTTTCATGTGGGTGGTTCTGAGGTGGTTCAGATGTTGAACTTGGCCCTGGACCGTCTCCTGATCGAAGAAGGGTGTCGTTGGCGACTAGCCGGGAATATGAAATGCTCGATCCCGTCCTTATGAGTGCCTCGACATATGAGGGCATTTCTGTGCTAGATTCGGTGGGGGGAGGACCTTCCAGTCGATATGATATGTCATTGCGGGGAGGACCTTCACAATGGAGGCCGCAAGGGAGAGGACTACCGTGACAACTGCCGCAGGAAGGGAATCTGTGGGGTACACCCTGTGGAGGGCCTTCAAAGTGTACCTCAACAAGGGGAGGGCCTTCTGGTTGATCAACATCTAGGCAGGGATGACCTCCGCTATCCATGTCGTAATGGTGAGGACTAACATTACTTCTTGACGCCTCACTTAATAGAGGACTTTTGCAGTCCACGCCTTCGGGAGGACCTCCAAGTTGTATCGCAGTGAGGGGAGGACCTTATAGCTATGTAGCATGGTTACGGGGAGGGCCTTCCCAAAAACTGCTATCATGGTGAGGATGAACATCATGGTTGGACGTTCGATATGTATCCCGGGGAGGACCATCAAGATACACTGTGATAAGGGGTAGACATTCTTGTTTCTTGGGGCCATCATGGGGAGAACCTTCTCAATGGCGGCTTCAAAGGCGAGGATTACCATTATAGCTTCCACAGGGAGAATGTCTATGGGGTACACCCTGGGGAGGGCCTTCAGAATGTACCATAATGAGGGGAGGTCCTTCTCGTTTCTTGACGTCTCTACAGGGATTACCTTCTTTATTAGAGTGGTGAGGACTACCATCGTGATATGTTGCCTTTCTGTTCGGAGTGTCATCACAATGTAACCCCTGGGGAGGACCTTCAGGGTAGTCCATGACAAGGGGAGGACCTTCTTGTCATGATGAGACATCACTGCACTGAGGGCCTTCATAGTTGCGACTATGATAGCGAGGACTACTATCATAATCTGTGGTCCCACTGCACGGAGAGTGTTTCCAGTGTATACCTCGGGGAGGACCTTCAGGGTGGACCGCAGCAAGTGGGGGGTCTTCTTGCTGCTTGATTTTCTGGTCACGCATTGGGTTTCCGTGACTCGCATCAAAAGATAAAATCTTATGATCGATCATTAAATTCCCACGAGGGAGGCCCCCGCGGGTGCTCTGGGGAGGACCTTCAGAGCTGCTGGTAGCAAAATTGTGGGGAGGACCTTTGCAACCACTACTGCCACTCCCATAACATGGTAATGGGTGGGCAGGGTTTTGATCCTTCGATTTTCACTTAGCGGCATTGGAAACCCCATATTCCAGTAGAGCGGAGTCGTGAACTCGCTCTTTATTTTACAGCTCCCTTTGGCGCATTCGAGGCGCTTTCTTGTGGGAAGCATAGAACTTCTGCTGTTGATCACAACCTTCACCAATGGTTCCCCTTCTAATTGGGTCCCGTGATGATGCCGGGATATTCCGACGAACGTATTGACTTTTTGTAGGGATATATGCATGATCTGGAGCATCCACCATGATGGATGGTTGTCTCCATGTTGGAAAGATTGATGCTGCTCGATCTGGTTGCCCTTGCATCGTGGAATATGGTCGATGACCCTCTTGGGAAAAAGCAGGGATGCAGATCTTCTTTAAGGCGGCTATCTTGTCTCTTACATGAGTCGCCTTAATTGGGGAGATAGGCTCATGGGCCTGAGTCCTTGTTGTTTCCGCTGATGAAATTACATTCTAGAAAGTCTGCAGTATATGATCTGGGATCGATACCTGCTCCTCCATCATTGTCAGGATATGCAGACAGACATCTTTGGCTAGAACGGGTATAAAGGCCCATTCTGGTATCGGAGCAGGAATATCCTGCTCCGATCCCCCAGTGGTTAGTGGGTACTGACAATTATCATGTGTTGGGGAAGGTGAATGAATATACCCCTGTGTCGGGATACGCTGGATTATCTCTCTGTTTTCTAGGACATCGGGATGGCAGACATTACTTGCATCCGCAGGGAGCTAGCCATGCATATGTTGGTTTCCCACCATGTCAAATTGGTGGCCTTTGATTGTAGGGAGACGTGTCTGCATATTAATTTCCACCACATAGGGATGGTGGGATTTGTTGATTGCCACCATATCGAGATGGAAGGTGTCAGGAGCATCTACTTGGAGCTGGTCCTGCAGGTGCTGAGTCGCCACCATGTCCAGTTGGTGGGCTTCACGACCCCAGGAAGGGGGTGGTGCCTACTGGGTAGGTGTCATCCTGTGGGAGTGATAGGCTTGGTGGAGCTCGGTGGGGTGGCACGCCTGCTCCCATGATGCCGCCATGTCTGGATGGAGGACTTTGGAGGAGCAGAGACGTTTATGTTCCTACTCGCGATACGTCTCTGTGACTGGACAATGGAGATCCTCCTCAGGGACAAGGGTGATGACCGGTCCCTGGTTGTATGTTTTCTGCCCTCGTCGGGCAGTCTGAGGGGCCGGAGCATGGGGAGTGTGGGCCTGGATTCTCGGGGTGACATCCTCCTTAGCGGGAGGATATTGAGTTAGGGCATAATCGTGACGATGCCTTCCGGCGGGGGACATAGAGTGGAACCCCCATTCGGCCGAGATGAAGTCCTCCATGTCGACCTCATATGCCTCCCTAAGATAAGGTAGGTACGCATTGTCTCGTTCCGGGTATAAACTCCCAAAACGGTTCGAGACGGCAACCAAAGCTGTTTGGGTCTTCTTTCGCGGCCACTGATGGGCAAGTGACCAGCGAGCCTTGGAGAATTAGTAGGCGTGCATGGCCGCCTCCCCCATATGGAGAGTACCATTTAGATGGTACTCTCAGATCAACACATCTATAACCCAACGTTGAAGACGATGTGTAGGTGACGGGGTCCTTCGTTGATGAGGAGGTCTGGTCACTACGTAGATTGAAGAGCGCCCCAATGAGTTCCTCAGGGATGCCATTGGATCAAAGGGAGTTCTAATTTGTACCTGTCCAATATTTTAACAAATACAAACAGCAAACCCATCAAAGCAGCATCTCATGATCCCATGCATAATTAGTGACTTTTCTTGGCCCTCCTTTTGATTATTAATGGGGAACAGAGTGAGATTAGGTTAAATCTATCATGATTGGTTAAAGATTCACATCGGGTTCAACATTTTTTGTTCCGTATCAGTTCAAAATGCCCAAAGGTTCCATATCTGATGATACGTGGACCTGCTTTCCAAAGGCAGGCATTCGCTGGGTGATTTGGCCAGTGACACTTAAGAACTCACATTGGTCGATAGGATGAGAAGTGGGGCTCATCGCACCCTTTTGGGGGGAATTATTTCCTGTTCCAGGACTCTCTTATAGATTTAAGACTTATTCATGTGTTTGCGAATCTTTTTTTTATACCGAAGCACAATATCCACGAATTACTCCCGGTTGGAAATGGTCTGCTAAACACAGGGGTTTGGAATAATTTAGGTTCGAGGTTTACCATCCCTTTGTTGAATTAATGATACTGAGGAGTCCAGAATCATTGAGACGACACTGGTTTAATGCCCCGTAACCGGGAACTTTGGAGATTATTGTCATCCAGGGTGGATAGGTCACAAATTGGGAATTTGGATCGAACCCATGATATGGGATTCCTACATATCTTTGTGAGAGGAATAAGAGTCCCCGTAGTTCGGGAGTAAGGTTTAATGTCATGCCAGACGAACGATGAATAGACGTGAAGGGGGTCAGAATGACCGATTCTCTGTCTCGAACCTCACAGAGGTTTCCAACGTACCATGCCTTGGCATGGATCAAAGTCCTCGTAGTTTCCATGGGGGTGGTGTCGGAGAACCGACGTGAAGATGGACGGCAGTTCCGATGGGTAATGGGCTTGAACCCTATTAAGGCTTCCTATGTACCATGCCTTAACATAGATCAAATTCCTTGTAGTTCGCATGGGGGTGGTGTCAAGGTTGGTGTTTTCTCTAAGCCCACGTGAGTCATGCTCGGTTTGAAAAAAAAGGCAGCAGAGACCTGACGATCACGTTGCAAAATGGGCGTCCGTGAGAAGCAGAGTGGGAATTACACATCGGACAAACCGAAGAAATGGAGATTGGGACATACTCTAGGATGGAGGACTGTGTGCCACTGTGGAGCGGCAATGGTGAATGGGGCTTACACAAGGAAGCTGCCTGGGTGTCTTTCTTAGGTCCGACCATGAGGGCATACCATCTCACTGGTGGGTTGAGGCATTCACCTATGCACTAGTGTACAAGAGGGATAACATCGAGGGGAGTTGGTATCAGTTCAAACAAAGGGAGAAGGAAAGTGTGAATCACATGCCCGACATTCTTAATGCAATGAGTTTGGCATGGAGAAAGAGGATAATTGTTGACCATGTTTTAAACATAGCATCAATATCACGTTAGCCTGAAATGGGGATAAACAAATGTGGGTGGACTGTTGGCCATGTTCGAAACATAGGACCTGACTCGATGTGTTGTCCAAATTCTTCTGGGGCGTTGGCCTAGGATGGTAGGTGAGCCGATGCAGCATGAGACCAGGCTGTTAGGGGGACCATTCAGACATGGATGTGGATGAGTATCCGAATTAAGGACACGCAAAGCGTGGGGTGGGGTGATGTAATGTTTGAATGGATTCCAACACTATTGAAATTACGCCACTGTAATCATGGCAGTATGAATCTTATTCTTAGAGTATAAGGTCTATATTGTTTGGAGTAGGATGAATCCTATGTTTGGAATATATGGTGTTCTACAGTTTAGAGTCATGTAGATATGACTAAAGACATCACAGTTTAATTTCGTGTTGCAGGGACTATTTCCATATAGTTTAACGTCATATGGATAGGATGAGGGCCATACATTTTAACATCAAGTGGTTAGGATGACTAGGTAGGAGATACCTATCCATGGTTGGTGTGGGACTTATGAAAGGGTGGCCCTTTCTAGGTGAACCTATCATGGGAGCTAGGTAATGGGATTTTAGGTGTCTCATGAGGAGTAGCTCGACTCATAGATTTTATATGAAGGATGTTGGAGTGGCATAAGGGTGCAATAAAAAATATTTTTGACCTAGCCCAAAAAGTTCACGGTGCGACTATCCATTTTCATGGGGGTATGTGAAGGTAGAAATGGGACCAGCTTGGAGGGATGGGACCGCAGCCCGGCACTGACCCCGAGCGGGGGTGCGAGGGCAGTGCCGAGCGGAATGGACCAGCGAGTGCATGGGATTTTCTGCATGGGGAGGGCCGTGTAGGATTTGTCCGCATAGGAGATGGCCGTGGAGGGTATCCACGAACGAGATGGCTACGTATGAGAAATCGCAGAGGAGTTGTCCGCAAAGGAGGCAGGGCCGCGTAGAAGCTAGCTGCCTAGGATGTCCGCAAAGGAAATGGATGCTGAGGGCAAGATGTGGATGAGTTGTCCGCAAAGGAAATAATGCCACGTAGAAGCTAGCCACGGAGGAGATGCCCGCGAAGGAAATGGCCGCTAAGGGCTGGCCGCGGAGGAGCTGGCCGGATGTGGTTCATGGTTTGGTTTCACTTATATATGGAAGAGTTCATTCAGGGATGATATGGGGTCCGCAGATGGTCATGGAACTTTATTGTTGGAAGTGATTTCTTCAGCATCTCCCCACGGGTTTTCACCCGTCCTTTCATCCCCTTTTTATTTATGGTGCCCCTCTATGACTATTTATAATGTCACGAAGAGGATGGGCTCACAGCACTTTTTGCAGAAGCCCATGAAGAAATCCCACCTGTGGACGACTCAGTCAACCAATGATTTTTGGAACCAAGATTCACGGGATTGCTTCGTGGTCACAATCCTCTCTTCTTATGTTCCATGAATGATGAAATTCACAGTCGCATATGGCTTCCGACTCAGTATAATGAATAACGGCACGCGTGGCATGGGCCGGTTAATGCGGTTCGCAGTGGCGAACCGGCCTAGCGTCTGTCCTGCTTCGTTCCCATAAAGGAGTTCTACCTTCCTTTCGTGAATGGCGCCGGTCCACAGAGGGGCAGCGTACTGAACCGGCCGCGTACTGTTGCCGGGAGCCGGTACGCGGACCGGTTCGGTCCTTTCCCATGTCTTGGGGTAATTTGATTTCCCCCTTGCGGAATTTTCAGGACCCTACAGGATGGAAAAAATATTATATTGATAATAAATATATATTATATATATTAAATAATAATGATTTATAAATTTTAATTATTATTTATATTTATTTTATTTCTTCCATTCAAAAATAAGAATAACGTTCATGCATTTGTACTATTTACCATCTCTTTGTAAGTTGTACATCATTTTCGTATCTAAAACCATTATGGATGAATATAAATTTATATATATATAATGAATATATAATATATTAATATCATGAATAAAATTATGTAGATGATACAACCAAGATCTATGTATGAGGACCTAAACTACCAAACCACAATTCTCATGAAAAATAAAATTGTTAGCAACCCAAATGGTAATTATAATAAGGAATTATTAATATATGGGTATTGAAATGAAATATGTGTATCATATATCATATTATAAGTATTTATATGATTATGTTACAAAATTGTAATAAATTTAAATTTGTACACACTATAGTTTAATTCACTTTTGAAGCAAGTCAAACCTGAGGTTAAGGATCTATGTTAAAATCACACCAATTAATGGGATTGTTTGTGATCAGGTTTATGAGGAAAAACAATTATGAAATACCTCTTAATAATAACATGGATATTATTTTATTCTTGTTATTTATATTTATTATCTTTTTTCCCTTTCATTTTCCTATCTCTAAGAACATAAGGGACTAAAAGAATATTTTAATGTTAAAAGGACTTTATTTATCTTTTCAATCAATAAAACATTTTCTTCAATATTGAATAATAGTTTATTCAATAAATGTTTTCCTATCATTTTAAAAATTCATCTTTAACAATGATTGATTTTTTAAAAATGTACTAAATTGAGTCATCTAGTTATTTTTTTTTAAAAATACTTTTGAATTTTTATCGAACATGTGATGGTAATCATTGTTTTATCTTACACAAAAAGATTATAATTTCATAACATCATGACCACTAAATACTCTGAGTTTTCATTTATAATTTTAAAAGGTCATTTAAAAATTAAATTCTTTCATTAATATTTAGGAAAAAATTAGATTTTAATATGTGATTTAAAAATGAAAAGTGAATTTTCCTCAAGAAATATTACAATGATTTTTTAAAGACATTTTCATCAAAAATGAAATATTTCTATGTTACTAAATCTCAAATAGGATATGATTTAGTTTTTTCATCCTTATTATTTCCCTCGATAGTAAATAATTATAATGAAAATATTTTTTAGAAAACATTTTATTTTCTATAGGTTATAAAATGATAAAATTTTGAAATTTGTATAAAACATATTTCATTTCCATTAGATTTTATATGTTTAATTTTTTATGATATTCTGGCATGAATATGTATTATTTTAATTATTTCATTTTTTTCCTAGTATTATTTATCCCTACAATTCATTAGTTTAGTATTTATGTCTCGTGAGATAAAAAGGATAGAAATGGGGAGTGGACCTGCTTTGATAAGAGACTCTATCCATTATGATAGTATTAGATGTGATCCTCGATTAAGGATATAATATAATGAAGAGGGAACCTAATATAAAATGATACTATTGGTAGTGATCCTCAACAAAGGAAAAAAATTTAAATGCTTATGTGTGTGCCACCAACTTATGTCTTCTGTTAATGTTATTATTTCATGGATCATATTATGTGATTCCATTATGATTCATATATGTGAACCAAAAATATTTATTCCATAACCCAATATAATGATATATTATATGTAGGATATAGTTTTAAAATATACATATCTTGATAGCATACCCTTATTCACAAGTTATGAAAAATTTATCATTGATATCTCCCTTTTTTACTATTACTAAGCATCGAAGCTCACCATTTCTTATGTTTAGCTTCCTCTAGTTAAGAATGAAGATTTTATATATTATATGGCTAATCATGGTTCTTATTATGGAGAACTAAGTTGGAGGAGTTATATATCTATCAAGAATAAGTTTTTTATATTTCTATGATTCCAAACACTCTAAACCTGTATAGTTTTTGGTAGGGATCGTAACCTTATTTATTAAATATTCATATAATAATATTTTACATTTTTGTATGAAATGTATGAGTTTCTATAGTTTATATAATACCACGGTCTAGTTAAATTTTTAAACTTGTTAAAAATTGTTCTAAAAAACCATATGATAATCCATTATAGAGGATAATGTCTTACATTTTGTTCAATAATGAAGTTTGGTTTTCCTAGAAAAACCTATTTGGATACTCAAAGTGGAAATAGTTTTGGAAAAATCAGCTAGGGGTACTAACCTTGAAAATAGTTGTTAGATTATATCATGACCAATAATCAGATGTATAGTGAGTTTTCTATTATTATGCACCAAGTTTGACACTCCCAAGAATATGCTTAGGAATAATCAAATTTTTTTATGATCCACTATAATAGATTTGAATAGATGATGACCATGATTAAACAAGGTTAAACCTATGGTTTAATATATTTAAAAGAATATGCCTTGATTTAGACAACCTAAAAATGATATTTTATGATTATGTGATTTCCATTGAGGATTATTGTTTCTCATACTATGCTTTTTGGATTTAGTTGATGGCTGGAACCTAATGGAATAATGTTAATGATTAAGGTGATATAAGATTAAATTATTATCCTTCTTAGAAACCAAATGTTTTGATAGATGTAATGAAAAACATTATTGTTATAATTACACAACTTACTCTATACCTAAATCATATTTTGATTCCAAGAGAACAAAAGAGGGAACAACATTTTTTTGAGTCCTTTATAAAGCTTCATCCACCTTCTCTTAATGGGTCTCATGATATAATTGATTTTAATAAATGTATTAGTACAAATGAAATGATATTTTCCATTATACATTGTTTTAAAGAGGATTTTTTCTAGATTTTCATCAATTAGAAGGACTGTCATATCAATGGAGGACCCTTTTCAAAAACATGAGACACCTTGAAGAAATTGGCTCCATTGAGTTTTATGAGTTTCGTATCATATTCTTCCAGATGTACATTCTTTTTATTTATCATATGAAAATTAGGAAGTAATTACATGAGATAAAATATATGCATAATGAGTTTATTAGTATTATAAAATAATCTTTTACACAATTTGTATGATAAGATTATGGTATTATCATTGAACATGAAGGTAAGATTGATCGATTATTCAGAAAAATAAAACTAAGTCTTTGAAGGGACATATCTATAAATATTTTAGTAGATTCAATGAAATAATTATATATGAAACCATGGTAGATATAGGGATTAGATTCACCCATAAATTGCATGGTTTTCATGAGAAAATAAATATTTAATTCAAAAAAATTCTATGGAGATGAGAATATGATATTTCCTTCACGTTCAAAGTGTGGATGAAAAATAGAGGAAATTTTGTTTATGGTATTTGTAAATTTCTTTTGTTTGAAAAGGAACATCATTGAGTAATTCAATATCATTGTAATGGGAATAAGATGATATCTAATGATGGAGAAAATCCACTATAGAATAAGATACCCACACTCAAGTGTTTCAAATTCAATTATTGTGGGAACTATTCTAACCAGTGATTAAATTAAAATGAGTATGTTGTTGATTGACATTAGAATCCCGTTAAGTCTACAGACCAAGTTAAGTGTCATGTGAGCACATTTACTAATTAAGGGTATGATAACCACATAATTAAATTTATTCTTACCATACACTCAAGAACTATTTGGGTATTATTTGATTCTAGATCTACCCACTCTTTCATATCTACAAAATGGAAAAGGGTATCACAATACCACCTAAATTATTATATATATATTTTGGAGTGAAAAAAATATATGGTTTTATGAAAACATCTCAACTCAATGATTCTTCACTAATTAAAGTTTATTGGAATGTAATTTCTTCTAATCTTGGTATCATCCCTCTAGTGGAATTTAATATTAGCTTAGAAACAGATTTGCATTATTTACATAAAACCTATATCAATTCTTGAGAAATGGAAGCCACATTTGATATTCAAAACCAAACTATGATAATTTATTAGTGTTCAAAAAATATTCTCTTTTAAGGGAAATCAAATCCATTATATAGGTATTGATACATTTTCTAATGGGTTGTTTATCTCTGTTTGTTGTGTGGAAATTCAACTTTGAAGATAGGAAAATTTTATATGAGATATTTTATGTATTTCTATAATAGTTTCCTACTCTTCCACCCAATAATAATTTTTTAAATATAACTATTCACTAGTGCTACACCTATTTTTAAGACTCCATATATAATATCACCGACTAATATATAAGAATTGAAGAAAAAACTCCAGGAGAATCCTGATAAGTGACTCATTTATCCAAGTCTGTCTTATATGTCGAAACTATTCTTTTTGTTAATGATAAATATGGATCCTTGCAACTCTAGAAATATTATTTAAAAATTAACTAGATACCTATCATGGAAAATTATTATCCACCCATTTCTTTAACTTGTATGATCAACTTCATGGAGCTCAATACTTTTCCATGATTGAACATTCCTTTGGATATCATCAATTCATCATCAAGAAGAAGGATATGCCCAAGATATTATTCCATATAGTGTAAGGAAATTACGAAATTTTAGTGATTATATTTAGTCATACTAATTCCCTTAATATATTCATGGATTTAATGAATATGTTATTTGGAAATTACATTAATTAGTTTATGTTAACCATTATAAGTATTATTATTATGTTTAAAAGATTATGTAAGAGAATGAAGTTCAGTTTAGTATTGTACTAAGGAATCTAAAAAAGGAGATATTTTATGAAAAATTTACCATGTGGGAATTTTGGCTACAAAAATTGTTATTTTTGGGTAATATAATCCCATGTAATGGTATAACTATGGATCCATCAATGATAAAAGTAATTGAGATTTAGAATAGAAAAAATAGGGTGACTGAGATCAATATTTTTCATGGTTTGTCCCAATATTATAGATGATATATTGAAAATTTCCATAGCTTTCGAATACAATGTCCAAGTTAACTAGAAAAGGATCTATGTTCCTTTATATAGATGACTGTAATGAAAATTTTGAAGAACTAAAGAGAAGTTTAGTCAGAACACATGTTATTACACTACCCTCTAGTGGAGAATGGTTTGTTATCCATTGTGACTCAGAAAAGAATTAATTATCATGAATCTTTGGGAAGAATGATATTGTGATAGCTTATACCGCATGATAAGTGATGGTTCATGAGAAAAATTCCCACACTAATGAGTTTGACTAAGGCATAGTAATTTTTTCATTATAGTTATTGAGTTCAAAAATTTATATATAAAGGGGTGGTATATATATTGATCAAAAAAGTCTGAAGTCTATATTTACTAATATATTTCTAAATATTTTATATCAAATACGATTAGAGTTTTTTAATTATTATAACGGTCCAACAAATTACACCCTTATAAATTGGACAAGGTGGTTGATCCCTTGACTGGAAAGGACTAGGCTTGTTTATTAATAATTATGAACACAAAATATCCAATATTTTTGGATTTTCATAGGATAAATATATAAATCTTGATTGAAGGATGAAAATATTATCTTTATCAAATGGGTGTCCATCCACCTATAAAAATAATGATTAAAGAGACACAAAATGATGACATAGATATCCTAAATATGATGATTACTTTTCGTGATTTCATCCTTTATTTAAATGGAATTATGAGTTTTAGGAACCATTTTTGAAGAAGGATCTATTGAATGGTTCTCATAGTTTATCATTATTTATTCATCCTCAAAATAAAAAAATATAAAGATCTGACAGAGTAATCATGCTAGGATAACAAAAAGAGAAATATTTAAGATTATGTATTTTCGTGATTAGTATGTGATAATTTTAAGTCAATTATAATGAATTCTAAGAATATGTTAAAAGAATTTTCTATATGATAATGGAAATGTGAAAACCTCACCAGGGATTTTGTTTTTAGACTCCCCAAAACATCTAAGGGAACATTACTATTTGGGTTTTAGTCAATAAAATTATTAATTTACCACACATAATTTCTATTAGAGTATATTTATCTCTAGATCAACATTCCAGAAAATTCATTAAGTAAGTGGTAATTTTTTGTGGTGTACCACATTCTATTTTATCTAATTGTTATATGTGGATTACCTTGAAATTATGGAATGGAATTTAGTTAAATATTGATTTGGAGTTTTTTGTGTGCTAGTTATCACCCTTATATATATTTTCAATATAAGATAAACAATTAAACCCAAGAGGATATACTGAGGTCTTTTTATATTTATTTCAATGGTGGTAGGGATAGACACCTTTCTCTGGTTGAGTTTTTTTATAATAATATTTTTCACTTGGGAATTCAAATGACTTCATATGAATCCCTATAAGGAATGAAGTTTATAACTCAAATGTTCTAGGATGATATTGGAGAAATAGATATATTGTGACTTTATATAGTTGAGGAAATGGAAGAAAAGGTTGGAGCCATTCTATAGCAAATTAAGGCACCTCATAGCTATAAGAAAACGTTTGACCACAATTTTTGGTTATATGTATAATTTAAAATTGTTAAAATTAATTCTTATTAATTTATCAATAGTAAAGGGTTTTCATATATATAAATAATGGAAAGACAATCCCATGGTTAATTAGACCCTTAAATATTCTTTATTTAGTAGGAAATGTAGCATATAGATTTGTGCTTCGTAGAACATCTCCAAAGATCATGATGTGTTCCAAATATCTCTCCCAAGAAGTTACATTCCTAATCCCTAAAATGATCTAAACCCACATGTTGTAATAATAGAGCATGATATTGTTTATGAAGAATAAATGATAGAAATCTTGGATTAAAGAGACAATGTGCTAGGAAATAAGACTACTCACTTTGTTTAAGTTCTTTTGAGGAATCAGAAATTAGATGATTCTAATGGGGAACATGATGATGTGATAAAATGAGATACTCCCATTTTTTATATTATAGGGAATAAATTTAAACATAAAAATTATTTTTAAGGGTGTAGAATGTAACACATAAATATTTTATGATATATTATCTTTGAATAAATTTATTTTCCTTGATAGCTTGTGATACATGCATACTTAAGCCTAAATGAACCATAATTTAATATATTGTTATAACCCAACTATTAAATATTTGGTACAGATATGAATAACCAAATTACAAATATATATATATATATATATATATATTAGATAAAATAAATATACTATTAGTTATCTATTTATATGCTTCAGGAAATAATTTTTCCTCACAAATGGTTTTTATTTCATTTTTTGAAATAATAATATAATTATATTTTTAACTATTAGAAACATTATTTAAAAATTTTAAATTATGTTATAAAATCGTCACGTCAAATATATATTAAATTAGTTTTTTTTAATTTCTAAAATGATTACTTTTGTGATAAATAGTTAAACATATTGATTTTAATTGAAACCTACACTTTTGTTTAATGCATTTAAAAATATTCAATTTGTTTTAAAATGGTTATAAAAGTAAATTTTGTTAATTTATATTATTATTAATCAAATTTTGGTTATCGTAATTAATTTTATGAGTATTTTTGGTATAAAAACCTTATCTACTTAAAAAACATTTTTTTATGAAAATAATTTTTTGTTGAATTTTGTGAGTTTATTTAAAAAGTAATTTATGAACATTATAGATACTGAATTGGATAAAATTTAATTAATATTTTTAATAAAAATTTTATTTTTTTACTGATTCCAAATTCATTTTGGGTTATAATAAATTGTAAAATATATTAAAATATTTCACCATAGTTACGGTTAAAACGGGTTTATCTGGGGGAGGACCATGATATAATAGTAAATATAGTAATCAAATATGTATAAATCAAAATCTATTGCCACATTTAGAATTAATCCTATCCCAAAATATAATACATCTCTATATGGAATAATTTATTTTAGAAATCTGGTTTTTTTCTTGTAACACATTGAAATATTTCTAAATATATTTAATGAGCTAGGTACTGAGTGGTGTGAAATTTCCAGAACTAGTGTGTTCGGAAATAACATAATAAAAATATTAAATGAATTATATATTGTCCGCACATGGTTAATTAAAGAATACAAGATAAATATCAAAAGTTTGACCATATTAGAAATTTGAGACCACAATCAGGTGTGTAAAGCGGTGTTTACCCAAGGTGAGATATAAAATGAGTTGGCGTTGGATGTTTGAACCTCTCAATCATTGAAGATGTGTTTATAAAAGTTAAATTATTATCCAGTTAGATAATTAATATATCTTTGACCTAATTAAAGTTCTATAAGTTGGTATTTGTTGGAAATTGGATCTGGTTGGCCTCATAATTCTTGTGATTCGCCAATGAGAGCATAATCCTCCTATAGAAGATTCCTTCGTTGAATGATGAAACAATGGATCGAGGCTATTAAAAACATAAAGAATGCATTGGATCATGGATAGCGGGTTCTAATTTAATAATTCTTCATCCAATCTAGGTAGGAATCATCTTTGGTGATTTTTAATGCCATAGATTAATCATTTATGTTGGTTTATAATTATATATTCCGTCTGCGTCCCCTTCGCTTGTGAAAAAGGATTGAAGCTTGATTATTTCTGTTATTTATTATTTATTTCTAATAAAAAATTCATTTTACTGATCATTGTCCAAGAATTCATGGGAAAAAATCATAAAACACTGTGTTGTTTTGTATTTCTTCCCTTGTTCTTCCTGCTATTCATCCCTACAGCCTCACGGTTTCTGGTTCGATATTTGTCAGCGATCCAAGTCTGATAAGGGTCCCAGATTTGTGAAGGATCAAAAAAAGATAGTGGATTATTGAATTGATCATACATCCCATAATCTCTCATGATGGGGATGAACCAATTGATTGTTTGAGGCTGGATCGTCAGGGGTGTAATCGATAGTGACGAGTGGAATGAATGAGGGTTTTCCAATATTCACTGGAGAAATTTTATGATGAATGACGAATAGCAAGAAAAAATCACAATCATATCTATGATATACTAAAGGAAACAATCTTGAATTTATGGTTGTTTGAATATATTTAATGTGTGAATGTTGGATCGAGAAACCTAGGGTTTCTGGAAATTTCCTGACTATACACCATGTAGTATGAAGAAAAAATGGCATACAACCCATTTTAAGTGGTGTCACTCTTGTATGGGAACCATTAAGGATGGAACAACATGTTTTTCCTTGACACACTAAGTAGTACCTTATTGTGTGAATGAGTAGTGTATTCCACCGACACGGCCAGTGACATGCCATGTATGAGAAAACATACATAGGATGACCACATGGGCAGTATCTTATGTGGACCACCGCGTTGTTTTCCAATGTACCCATACATGGGGTATGAGTACATAGACACAACTAGATGACATGGTCTAGTCCTCAGATAGGTGGGACACACTATGTAGTCCACCTACATAGTGTGTATCCCTATATAGACATGGTCCATATTCTGACCAGATACATGGCTAGGTTGTGCAGAGGGACCACATTTTGTGTGGGTCCCCTCACACACCGTGTACTACTTAAGCTATTCTGAGTATTTATAAAAACATTATCTCCTTCATCTGAACTAAAATTTTGGAATGTGAAAATCCTATAATAAGTACTTTCCCATGAATAACACTATGGTGACCATGATGTGTATTTAAATATATGTTTTGAATTTTATAGGTTTTACACTCACTAAGGAAACACTCGATGATGGATGAAATCATAAAAAACCCCCATAGTAGTACAAAGATAAACCTCCATCTAGGAAGGGAAATGGTGTTACCCGATGGATGATTTCGTCATACCCTCCAGGGAAGTGGTGTTCCCCGATGAGCTTTCTGAGTTACCCTTCAGTAGGAATGGACAATATATTTTCTCGGTGTTTTCGGATTACCCTACAGTTTTGTCAGGTAGTAGCATTACCCAATGAAATATTATAGTCATAACACTTCAGAAGGGATGGGTAGTGGTGTTTCCCAAATGAACCACTGGGCTAACCCTCTATTATGACAATGTAGTGTCGTTCCCCACTGACCTTCTCGAGTGGTACACTTCAGTTGTGTTGGGAAATGGAATTTCTCTGTGACTTCCAGAGTTAGAAATTATTGTCATACCAGGGCATGGGATCCTTTCTTAAACTGGCCACCCCTCAACTGTGTGGCAAAATGACGGTATTTGGTTTGACATGGCTTTATACTCATGAGAAAGATGTAAGATTTCCCCACCGAGACACATTCTTGTGGCCAGACCTAAAAACTTGTAGGTGAATCAGTGTCACCCAAAGAAGATAGTATCAAGGTGTGGTGATTTAGTCCCATATACTTGTATGTCTTGAGAGATTGGATGAGGTGTTGGAAATTATTGGTAGAATTACTTTAGACTAGTTGGATATTCAACTTCCTGGGCTGAGATGTGAGATGGAGATAACCTTAATCCCTGTTCAATGGGTTTCGTTGACCAAGGAATATATATATATATATATATCCTACTTCAGTAACAAATCCTTAGGTATAATTACTCTCTTTATAGTGGAGTAAATAAAACATTGGGTATGCCACATTCCTTCTATGTTTAGATCTTGTTGGTTGGATGAGTCCACCCTCCTACTATAATTAGTGAGGACTTGATGAGAAGTTCATATCCTCACAATGTTGATCTCCTTATGTTTGGATTAGTTCACATTCACTCTCTTTATGAGTAAATCAATACAATTTTACCATACCTTGTTTTATTTTATACTTTCCTTATTCAGTTGTATCACTCAATTCCCCAATCCCTATTCAGGGCCTTTTACTGGGTACGTATATACTCAACCTTGCATGGGATTTACCCAACACTTTTCATGTATTTTATAGATGGTGGATAGGTAGATCATGACTTCATATGATATTATGGATACAAATTTCTTGGATCATTTATAGTGGTTGTAGCTTCAGATATAGGAGATGGGGTCTCAGTTTCATTAATCTTTTTCAGTTTTTCAGGTTATAACATATTTCTAGTTGGGCATGAATTTTTCCCCTTTTCCTTTCACTTTAAACTACCATACTTCACACTATTTAGAGGTACATTCATGTTTTCTTTATTTATAACAATTCTGAATCATTTATTTATTTTTATCTACACTTTTTCATTGTGTTAGTTTTGATTGTGGGTATAGGTACGTAGGAAAAAACCTCCCCAAGTTAGTTATTCCTTCAGTTCTATTATCCACCCACATGCCATTAGTAGTGGGCATGGGGAATTTGTGTCTTGATCCTGACATGGGTTGAGTAATTATAGATGGGTATCATAGGTGGTTCCTTCTTTGGGATGTTATTCAAATGTTCCAAAAAATAATTGGTTTGGTTTTTGTAAACATTGTCAAAGTGTCTAAAGTGTGTCTCTTGGGCTAGGGACTCTAGTGATGGTGTGTATGGCCAACACATCCATTCACCAGGTCCCTGATTACCCACTATTGACTTGGAACCATGAGATATTTGTTATAGGGAACAATTGTACATTCATCATATAGGATTGAGTCTTTGTTATTCCTTCTTTAGTCTGTTCCTCGTTGTTCTAATATCAATATATATATATATATATATTCTCATATAACCATGGTTCTCGTTGATAATTTTCTGGATTCCTCAATGATGACAGCCACCCAAGATACCAAATATGGTTCATGATAATGACCCTATGAGTTATGAGGCCTCAGTTCAGTGTTTATCATGCGATACCCTTCCAATAGGTAAGTAGGTAGAATCACCTCCATGTAAGAGGGAACACTATGATCAGGGATCTACCAGAAATGGAAAATGTTGTCCTCAAGAACGGGGAACTGGAAAATGAGTAGGAGGATCTGTAGGTGGGGGTGATGATATGAGGTCCTTCCACCACCAACACCAAGTCTCCATCCCTCTTCAGGCATAATGAGCATGCGTCTGAGGGTGAAAACATCTATAAACTATGGATGTTTATGATCCTGTAGCACATCATATGATTTGAGGTACGATATTTGTTTATTATACTCTTGAATTAGTATTAATACACACATGTGCTATCCATTATTTTATCTGTCAACTCTTACAATGTGATTTTTGGCTCCCAAAATAGATTCTAGCATATAAGCATTTTTTATCTTCTTATAGAGAATGCTTCACCTTTTTCATTCATCTTAAAATAGTGTGATTTATCACCTGGAAGAGAGAGGTTCACATGGGACCATTGGGTTATTATAGTGGAACCCTATCAATTCATCTTCCGCATGGATTGGATTTCCATGGTTTGTACCCAGTTCAACTATCACCCAGACATGTCATATTTTAACATGATGATGTTATGAGGATCTCCTTTTTCCATAAGAGGGACCTCATAGCTAGAAAATCAGATGTGAGGAGCAAGAATTTATAACCCATTGCAAGTTAGATAACGATAGTGACCCTTCATGTAGAAGAATCTTCACACATCTGAATTCCTTCACCTGTGAAGTATTATATTGGAGTCTTGTCTGATTAAATTTTGGGACTACCTTCAAGGTGATAGATATATTTTTTCATTGACTTTCCACCCCCAAAATACCCGAAGGTCTTCTATGACATATCGTATGGAACTTAGTGAGATGTAGGGGAAATTGTAAAAGTATTAGGACCTTCATGAGAAAGTTTTCATCATACCCAGTGTTTCCCCTAGAAATATCCAGTTCTGTTCATAAATAAGTTAGACAAAATTTTATGGTTTTACGTAGAATATTGTTTCTTTAACTAGGCCACGATAATGAATAAGTAGCTCATTCCGTGGATTGATGACCTCTTCGATCAGTTGTGAGGTGAGAGAGGTTTCTCTAAGATCAATCTCAGGTCTTCCTACAATGATTTTTGGGTTCATGAGGCATATATTCCAAAGTGGTCTTTTTGATGATGCTACACACACTACGAGTTCCCATTGATTCCCTTTAGTAGGATTAATTCCACTACTATTATTATGTCTCCGATAAACCAGGTTTTCTAACCATACATAGACCACTTTGTTGTTGATCTCACCAATCAAAGACTCTTTTACTCCACAATAAAGGAGGATCATGTAAACCACTTGAAGAGGGTCCTTGATTTTCTTTGATTGAACTAGCATTAGAGAATGCACTCAAAATGATAGTTAGATATACATGAATACTACTTTCTAACCCATGTGATTTCTGAAAAATGTTAATCCTTGGTCTAGTGAATATCAAAGCAATGCTTTCTTCAGATCCACCCAATAATATGTCATAGGTTCCAATATTTCTTGGTTTGGTAGGGTACTATAGAAAATTTATGGAAGACTTATCTAGGATCACGACCCTTTTAACCACTGTATCAAGGAAGGGGCATTAGGTTACCTGGTCTAAGTTATTCCAAAAGGCCTTAGAGGTTTTGAGGTTGAGGCTAATGAGTTCTCTTGTTATGAGACTATAAGAGTAAGGCATTTATTTCTTAGTGTATTGTGATTCCTCAAGAGCCGGGCTCAGTTGTGTGTCAATGTAATGATATAAATTCACTACATACAGGTCGAGGCAGTTTAGGCCCAATGATAAGAACAATGAAACCTGTTACATAGGGATATTAGCGGTATTATTTTCGTTAGGATGTGGAGGTACTACTTTCTATGAGAGAACATTGTGGTTTACTCAGACATCCAGAGCCTCAGGTTCATCTTCACTCAAATAAACATGAACATGAGGCAGTGATGCTAATTGGAGTTCCTAGAGGACTTCAACTTTAACATCATCTATACTCTTGAAAATTTCAAGATGGTATTATATTTACTTATTAGGAAGTCCAATGTTCACCAAGTGTGGGAATCTTTATTGTAGTTAGCTTCCCTATAGATGACCTTTGTCGAGCAAGAGAGCACAATTTTTCTACATTTGATGGTGTTGAGTCATTCCCTTCATGAGCATATGAAAGAGTCTTGCCTGGGGTACAATGACTATGATGTTCTATGATATCAGATATCTACATGAAACACACCATATGAACATTCTGAAGGAGGTAATCACAAATCTTTTTCCAACGAAGAACATCAGTTCCAGTCACGATATGTGAGTAGGTGATTTGGGACTTCGAAACTTCTCTATTATTTGTACATAATGGATTAGTGAATATTTGAAAACATATCAAAAGGTTGCTTTGGTAGTTTTGAATGAGATGAAAAGTAGATGAGTTTGTCTTCTGATGCCTCACATGTCAGTAAGTGAAAGAAGGGAAGCATGTTCTGGCAGGTTTTTTTTCATTTAGTTTTGATTCCAAAGTCGAAATGGGACAACAAATCCATGCACATTTTTATTGATATTCTAGGAAAATGAAGGACCATTACAAAATCTAGGTGATTGTAGAATGAATCACATATTCAGTTCAATTTCTTACTATTAGGGAGCGGAGTTCAATAGAGAGTTTATAGTAGTTTCATGTATGAGAGATCGTGTGCCTTCAAGGGGTACACTTGACGATTGTCTTCGATCATGGCACATGGTATACGTCACTATTGTGGAGATTCTTATAAGAGTCATTTAGGACCTAGATGGGAATAATTACAACCTTTCACCACAAGAACGATGGAAATACCAATCACACTATCCATACGATAGAGGATATATTGAGGGCTTGCGTTTTAGCTTCATACCAGAGCTGGGAGGATCAGCTACCCTTGGTAGAGTTTGTATAATAATATTTATACTACTCTACCATAATCATGGAAACATTTTTGACCCCATATGGGAGTCCCTTCATGTCACCCTTATGCTATAAGGAGGTTAGAGATTCATCTCTCATGGGAACTGAGTTGGTGTAGTGACCAAAAAGAAAGTGAAGGTTATTCGTGAGTGGATGAATACCACCCATTGTAGACATATATCCTACAGAAACAAAAATCTTAGGCCCTTGGAGTTAGTGTTGTGATACCATATATTCTTGAAAGTCTCCCTACATTATGGAATATTGATGTTAGACTTGGGAGGCAAGCTATACCTAAGGCACATCAGGTCGTTCAAGATCAGGTGAAGGGTTGGTAAGGTTTCCTACCACTTCACCATATCCCCATAAATTTAATGGGTGCATGAAATATTCCATATATCACATACAAGGATATATGTGCATGTTCCTATGCACCTCATCGGCTAGGGAGAGTTGTACATCAAATATGGAGCCACCTTTTCCGAGCACCTGACGGCGATTGACGACTGACTGGAGTAGACCCTGTCTAGATAGACCATCCCTATGGTTCATATGCTTTGGAAGCATGAAAATATGTATGAGAGTTTCTAGGAATGGGAGAGTCATATGTGGGATCATTATCTCAGGTTTTTTTCCAAACTTTTTTTCATGGATGAAAATATTGAAGGAGGGTACAATGTAGAGACCCATGTTTTCCTTATAAGACTTCGAAATATTTCTCAATATATTTTGAGCGCTAGGTGCTGGGAAGTTTGTTATTATAAGGCATTGTGTTCATGGAATTAAAATAGAAAAATATGAAATATATTTTATATTGTTCATGGTTGTATAATTAATGAAAATGAGATATCACACAAATAGTTAATCAGATCTAAAATCTATGACTGCGATTAGGTTTAGAATGCAGTGGTTACCCTTGGCATGACATAAATTGAGTCTTTAAAGGATGTTTGAACCTCTCTTTCATTGGTGGTGTGTTTAATAAATTTAATTAACCAATTAATTAAATGTTTAATTTACCTTTGGAATAATTAAAATCCAATATGTAGGTCTTTAGTGGGAACTGGGCAGGGTAAGCCTCACAATTCCTATCATTCGGTGGTGAGAGAATCATACTGCTATAGTGAATTCCTTCGACGAATGACAAAACTTTGGAACAAGGTGATTAGAAGAATGGTACACCCAATTTATCATGGAAATTTCATTCATTATCAATGAAGATCGATCCAAAATAGGTAGGACTCATATTTGATGACTCTTTTTGCCTTCGAATAAGATTTTGAGTATATAGATAATTATTTCTTCGATCTTCACCCACTTTACAAGTGCCAATAGATTTAGACTAAATTATTTCCTATGTTTATCACCTATTTATAATCTAAATTACACATTTCTGACTTTTGGCCCTTAATTCTCAGAAAACTATCATAAACCCTTCGTTATTGAGAATTTCTTCCACCCATCATCATGTTCTTCCCCATTGGAACCCTGTGGTTTTGGGTTTGATAGTTGTCTGGTTACCAAAGCCTGATTGGAATCCTAGATTCATGAAGAATCAAAAAATGGAAATGTAATGATGAATTGATAATATATCAGAGAAGATTATAGGACGTGGATGATCAAATTGGTGAATTGAGGCTAGCTCGTCAAGGGTGTATGCAGCAATGGTGAGTAGAATGAAAGAGGGTTTACCAAATATTCAACGAAGACATGTTCAAGAAAACAATGTCCAATGAGCATGAATCACATCAAGACTTATGAGATATTAGGGGAAAAAAATCCAAGATCTACAATGGATTGAAAAAATTTGAATCATGGAGGATGGATTAAAAAACATAGGGTTTCAGTAAATTTTATGACTACATGTTGTGTAGTAAAAAGAACACACAATGTGTAGCCAATTTCCAGTGGTGAAACTGTGGTTTGGAAACCAATAATGATTTCATGAGGTGTACTTCCTTAACACTCCTTATAGTGCCTTATTTTGTGAATGATTCATGTATTCCACCTACATGGCCAGTGACATTCCATGTAAGAGAACATGAACACAGTTTGACCACATGGGCTGTATCCCCTGTAAACCAACATATCGTGTACCATAGTACACAGACATGGGGTCCAAGTACACAGAAATGGCCAAAAAACATTCCCCGGTCCCCAAATAAGTTGGACACATATTTTGGTCCACCTACACATCATGTACCAAATACAAAAGGGACCTGTTTTCTAACCAAAGACCCTACCAGAAAGTGAAGATGGACCACAATTCATGTGAGCCCCCTCACACACAATGTTCTACCAGATCTCTTCTAAGAAATATTCTATCATATGTATCTCATTTTATTAAACTTATATTTGTGCTTTTGAGATGCATGTCCAGAGTTTTTTATGTGTAGAACATGATAGTAACATCTAAAGTGGATTTATATATACTATGTGAGTGTTCCTAGTTTGGAATGTACTGAGGCCACACATGATCATGAAAAAAATCATAAATAAACACCAAAGAAGTACTGGGATTACTCTATATTTAGGATGGTTTGTGGTGTTCGTCGATGGTAGATCCATGCTTACCCTCAAGTAGGAAAGGGAAATGTCATTCCCTAGTGATCCTTCTAAGTTACCGTCTTGTAGAACTAGGTAGTGGAGTTTCTCGACATTCTGGGCCTACCCTCTGCCTAAGATGGTTAGTGGATATCCCAAGTGACATATTCTAATCATAACCCTCCATCTAGGTTGGGTAGTGGAATTTCTATGATGACCCACCACACATACCCTTATGTAGGACAAGGCTGTTGTGTTCCCTGGTGACCTTCTAGAGTGGTACCCTCTAGTCAGGCTGGACAGTGGAATTCCTTCGTCACTATGAGAGTAGGACCCTCCTGTCATACCAAGGAACAAGGTCCTTTACAAAACATGTGACCCCTAGACTATGCGGCATAGAGAAAACGTTAGGTTTGACATACCTTTAGGCTCAAAATAAATATGAAACACTTTCCCCAATGTTACTTATTCTTTTGATGCGACCTAAAATCATGAAAGTGAGTTAGTGCCACCCAAAGAGGATAGTATCAAGGTGTGATGATTTGAGTCCCTTATACTTCTATGTTCTGAGTAGATGAATGAGGTGTTATACATTGTAAATGGACATACATTGGAACCGTTTGCTACTCATCTTCTTGGGCTAAGATGTGAGATAGAGATCCCATTACTCTCTCATTTGGGTTTCTTTGACTGAGAAATATATATATATATATATATATCCTAGTTCAGTATCCACTCCTTCGGAATAATCACTATTCTTCTAGTGGAGGTGAATATGTGTAAGGTGTGCCATGTGGTTTCTGTGCTTAGATTCTCATGGTTGGATGAGTCCACTCTCCTCTTATAGGTAATAAATACTCGACGAGAAGTTTAATGTCTCACCCTGTCAAGCTCTTTGTGTTTATATGAGTTCACATTCACTCTATTTTTGGGTTGATCAATACACTTTTACGATAACTTATTCTATTTTTTTATTTCCATCTTTAATTGTATCTCATAGTACTCCCCATTATCTTTTGGAGGAGGTCAACTAGGCATGTATATACTCACCCCTGCATGGGATATACCCAACACCTGTCGTGTCTCTTATAGATGACAAACGGGTTGATCAGGAATATAAAGGAGCTTCAGGATATGGATTTCTTGGACTACACACAGTAGTCATATATTGGGATACAGGATTTGGGCTCTCAGTTTCTTTACAATTTTATAATTTCTCAGGATGGGACATATTTTTAGTTGGGTGTGTATTTCTTCCATTTTTTATTTCGTTTTACACTAACGTACGTCATATTATTTAAATACCACTCATGTTTTATTTATTTTTAGATATTTTTTGTGTTTTATTTTATTCCCACATCACTTTTTTATTGAGTTGGTTGTGTACCTATGAACAGGTATTAGGAAATGGCATGCCCGAATTAGTTATGCCATCAGTGCTTGTCACTACCCCTGGCCAATGTGGGTGGGATTAGTGTAGTTGCTTCTTGAGCCCGACATGGGTCAGGTTGTGACATATATACTCATAATAAATTTATTATATTTAAATATTTAAATAAATTTCTAGTGTATCTTATCCCCCATTTATAAAAATGGCACCCATTCTTTCTCTTTTTTACACCACTTTAAGCCTTTTATCCTAACAAAATAGAACCTAAATCCCATACAAACATCTTAATTCATGATATAGATTTTCTTAACTTATTAAAACACCATTACAAGAATACTTAATATATAATATAAAGAAGGCCAACTGAAATAGCATGCATCATCTTACCCGACCAATTTCACATTGTTTCTTATTAAACCATCTCTAACTCTATTTTATTAATCATAAAATAATATATTCAATATCCTAAATATACTAATATTTAATTATGATTGTAAAGCACCAATATCAACCCACTATTCCTTAAAATTGGAAGTTAATGTATGGAACGTGCGTACAAGTGGATTGTCTCCTCAACATAATGATAAATTTCATTTTCCAATACCATCTTTCATGGATTTTTATTATTATCATTTTTGTATTTATATATAAATTTTATTATATAATTAATATTATTTAACTATAATATCATAGAAACCTTATTAACATCAAATATTTTGGAAAAACAAAATGTCTCTCAAGAGTACATGTGGACTTCAATCACCATGAAGCGATGTGATTATTTTTTTATTTCTGATTTACATGGAATGTAAAAAGGATATATTTAATGAATATATATGATATATACAATAGAATAATAATTCTGAAATTTTTTATCATTATTTACCATTCATTTATTCCATCCTATGAAAAATGAAATCAACATTCATGTGTACGCACATCTTATAATATCCAAGAATGGTATAATTAATTTGTACAAATCCATCATTTATGAATGAATATAAATATATATATATATATATGTTTAATTAATATATATTATATTTATATCATTATTAAAATTATATATACTATATAAAAATTACTAATGTATATTTAATGGAACTACAAAACTAAAATTTTCTAATAAATAAAACATTTTAGAGGAGGAAACAATAATATTAATGTGGAATTATTAATAAATGGGTGTCTAAATGTTATAATATTTTCACATATGACATTATATGTAAATATATTATTTTTTAAAGACTTAATATAAATTTGAAATTATTATAAAGGATTTTAAATCACTTTAAATTAAATTCAAACTAGAGATAATGGATTTATATTACAATCTCATTGATTATTGAGATTGTTTATGAGCATGTTTCCAAAGATGAAATTTCATAGATTGTATCCCAATAATCAAATAATATTATGTTCATATAGTAATTTATAGAATTTATCTGCTTTCCCTTCATTATCTTCTCTTTTATAAGTCATGATACTGATAGAATGTTTTCAGAAAAACTAAACTTATTTATACTTTAATTCAAAAACATTTATCTTTCATATACATGTTTTTTTAAAGTTTAATAATGATTTTATTTTAATATTATAAATAAACTAATTTTTTCCCACGTTTTTATTTTTCAAAAATGGTTTAAAACAAATATTCATTCCATTTTATGTGAAAGATATGTTTTGTTTTTTATCAAAAATTATAAAAAATGATTGCTTTAACATAAAAAACATGACTAACATTTATAGTTGTCATAACCATTCAATGACTTGATGGATCCTTTATATGTTTTAATTTTTATTTTCATTCAAATTTTTTTATTAATATATGGTAATTTTATATATTTTAATATGCGATTAAAAAATGAAAATAGAATCTTCTTTATGAAATTTTATAGTAAAATTTTGAAGGTATTTTTATTATAATATTACATACATTGATGTTACCATAGATTTAGTAGGATATGATCCAGTGATACCATCCTCATTAATTATTTGGATAGTTTATGATTATGATGATAAGATGTTTATGATACCCATTTATGTTTCACTTTTTAAAGTATTATTAAATGTTGAAATGTTTATGAAATCCATTTATTTTACATGGGTTATGATATGATAAGTTTTTATGATATTTTGGCACACATATGTCTAATTTTAATTTTTTTATGGGTGGTCATGGAATTATGTATCCCACCAATTCATTTACTAATGATGGATATCTCATAAGATAATGAGGACCTGAAAAGAGAGTGAACACAATTCTGTAAGGGGATATATCAACTATGATAATATTGGGATTGAACCTTCAATAAGGATATGATCAAATGAATATTGAACCCATTCAACAATAATAGTCTTGGAAATCATCATTGAATATGGAAATGATATCTCATGCTTCTGTGTATACCAAAAACATATATCTTATGCCAATATTATTCTTTCTTAGATTATGTTATTTGATTCCTCTGAGATTCACTTCTTATGAATACAAAAATGTAATTCCATGTGTAATTCCCCGTGATTTTTGAAGAGTAAAATTATGTTTGACAGTTTATATGACACTAAAAATTGAAATTAAATTAACCACAATATATTATTATTTAAATATGGTCATTATAACATAGTCATTGAATTAGAAAGTAGGAATAGGATTAACCTAAGTATAATATTGATATATATATATATAATGGTCATAATTATTAAATAATTATTGATTATTTATTATAGAACAATCATCCAATTTTTAGTAATGCTTCTTTATAATTTCAAAATATAGTTTATTCAAAAATTATTTTTTTTCTATTTGTGGGAGAAAATTATAAATAATTTCTAGAAAAGTTATAATATTTTCTGATAAAAATGTCATAGTTTTTAAAATCATTATAGAAAAAAATCATAGTGTGAAATTTTTAGATTTTCCCGAAAAGATTTATTTTTAAATGAATATTGAAAATGAATTTTTTTAAACCAATATTTTCTTTTAATGTATATATAAATAAAGTATATTTCCTACTATATTTAATATTTAATTTTTTAATTTTTACTAAAATTTAACCATTTATTTTTTTGGGATGAATTTTATACTTTAATATAGTGTGAAAACATTTTTAATAAATAAATTATAATTTTTAGGGAAATTTTTTGTGTGTGTCTTATGTGTTTAAATTTATATTATATTCTAAAAATTCGATGTTTTGAATAATGAAAAATCTATTCCATATTTAGAACCAGGGGTTCCAAATTTTAAAAATAGAACCCTTTTATTTTTAGTATTCATAAATTGTAGTCATTATAAATTTTATTATCTTTGTAAAAGTAAAATAGGTTAATTAAGGGTACAAATATTGTGATAATGAAGATAAAGTAACCATATCAATTTCCTTAACTTTATTGGAATAGTATAAAACATCTATAATCATACAAAACATCTAATATATTATATTTTTTCCGTGTGGCCAAGATTTTGACCTTTATATTATTTTATGGAATGAAAAGTAATTTTTTTTACTATATTACAATTTTTGAGGTAAGGATAAAATTATTTTATGTATTATTATATATAATATTTTTAATTAGAAATTATTTTTTTTCCTGGTCATTTATTTCTCATTTTTAGTGATAAAATAGTTACCTTAAATACTTATAAAACGTCAATATAAAAATAAAATAAATCATTTTAAAATTGTAAAAAAAGAATATGTTTTGAATTTATTATTATATTCTACTATTTATTAGATAAAAATGGAATATTAGATATATTTCAATTTTTTCTAATATAATCCATTTTTACTTGTAGTTTTAAAAGTTAAATTAACTGAATAGTATTAAAAATTATATAATGTTATTATATAATAAATAATATTTTATTAAATGATATAAAAGTACAAAAACATTATATGTTGGGCCATGATTTTCCATATTACATGAAGATATACACTTTAATCCATTTATGGGTCAATTTTCAATTTATAATAAATTTTTAAAACCCTAAAGAGTAAGGTCTTTCATACTGTGGTAATTATAAACAAGGGTTAACATAGGTTAAAAGGGATGATTGTGAATTTTTTAAAACAAATTCCATTTTGTATTTTTTTCATTTTATTTAGAATCATACTCATATTATATTTTAAACCAACCAATTAGGATCTATTTTAATATTTAAATTATGTTATAATAATTTAATAAATTAGGAAATTCCAAGAGTACCCCTCCTCTAACTTATAAATGGGTACCACTTGTCCTATTTTTTACAATTAGAAGACATTTTTGTTCACCCAAGAACTGCACAAATATCTTCCTTGAATCTATATACGTGTAATAGAGTAATGGTTTTGATCAAAAGACAAATCAATGAAATATTTGGGTGCAAACCTTGGAGGGTTTTCCGTAAGGAGTTACATCTCTTAATCAAGCATTTTTGTTTAATTTCATTTTATACCTAGTTAAAAATTTATTCAAACCTGATTAAATACAAAAAATAAATATATTACAAATATTTATATATTATTATGTCAATTTCAAAACCTATATTCACCTTCTATCCATAAAATGAGAAACAAAATCACCATTCAGGTGTACAAAGGACTACCACCTTACATGGTGATGTAATTTATTTTCCATCACCTAATACTATGTTTGGATGTAATGATTGATATTATTTATATATTTATTATATTCCAGATATATTTATGATTCTAAAAGCGTTAATTTATCATCGATTTTCATACCTTCACATTATCTAAAAAATGATATCTTCATTCATGTAAAACTGCAGACTACCACCTCCATGAGGTAATGCAATCTGCTTTCAGGACCACATCACACATATAATATATAAGTTAAATTAAATAAATTACATGTTACTAATGATAAAAGTTTCATTATATAAGGATAAAATAATATTTACCATATTTTCAAAAAGATTATTGAAAATTAGAATGTTACTCATGTGTGTGTAGGACCTATAATTTCCATGATTGGATCATATTTATTTTTTCACAACCATCATTCATGGATGGATTAAAATTCATAAATAAAGTATAAAAATTATTGGTATATCATAATTAATATTCTTGGTATGTTTTAATAAAGAAATCATTTTCCAAGGTAAAACAACTTATGACATTTAGGACTAATGAGATGGATATTGTCAAAAATCAAAAAATTAACATAAATGATTAAGTAATTGAAAAAAAGTATTAAATAAAATAAAATAAATAATAAAACAGAAAAGGGGTATTTAAAAATTCAAAATTTGAATTAAGATTGTTATTTAGGAATTTGAAGAAGATATGGGATGATTCAGACTCAATGTAAGTGTCCTTTAAAAATACTCCTTTAATGTTTCCCTTCCAACTCTTTTTCTTCCATGTCTATGTTTTCAAAAATATCTTATAAATGTATTTATATGAACAAAAATAATTATAAAGGTCATATTATTCCTCCTTTTACTTATATTCAGTGGTTTTCAAAAATAATATTTCTAGGAAATTTTTTGACTTTCATTACAAATTATAAATGGAGTAATCTATTTTTATGTATATAGAGATGACATTTCCCACCATCATAATGATTATTTGATTATTGGATTCATTTAAAAGATTTCATATTTTTATTTACAAAATAATATAATTCTATTTTATGGTTATTTTGGTATTAAATATGGGCTTTTAAAATAGTTCCTTATTCTGATATCTAATTGTGTTTTTCATACGATTTTAAAATTGTATTTCATGGGTTTTATGATAAAAAGGTGGACATAATATTTAATTAATGATATGGTCCTTGGAAATTGTTTAAGATAATGAGTAATCATGTTAAAAATCATGATAATGGGTGATATTTATCCAGATTATACAGTATTTGTGCCTAGATATTGTTCCAATGAAATGGGAAATGATTATGTTCTCTGGAGAATTATGTAGAAATTTAGTTATATGGTTATTCCAATTTTAATGATTTGGTAACAGATCAAGGAATATGATATCCCCAGGAACCAACACATTTTTTTTATGTTTTATAAATATTTTTTGGATATTTTTTTATTTCAAAAGATAATAAAAAATATTGTTTTAAAGAAATGATTATGAAATATTGCACGCTCGCACGTCATTGGTCACGAGTGACATACTAAAATTTATATCCTACTTACTACTTTAAAAAATGGAAATATAGGGACGAAGAATAGAGAGACCTATGTTTTTTCTTAGTGATCTAATAAAAAACACACACAAAAACCCACAAAATTAGATGATGGTGATGAAGTGAACTGACTGAAAATAAGTGTGTGAGGAAGTGAAACTAGAAAAGTGAGTTCATCAAAAAAGTACAAAATACAAGAAGACTTGTGGTAGAAACCACCAAAATATGAGCAGGAGAAAGCCCAATAGCATATTTCGTTATGGCTTAGTCTCGTTCTTGCACTAAGGTTTTAGAATAAGGATCTGACTTAAGATAACTGGTCATATATGTCATCTGATCAACTTGGGATGAAGTAACACTTACAGTCCTTCAACTGCAAAAAAATATTCAATCTAATAGAAATAAAGGATAGGTGTCACTAGGCTCAAATTTTCAGTTGAGCTCAGTGTGTATCCCATGTTTGATCATGATTATTTTTTTAATTAATTACTCATATTTAAAATAGTTTTCATAATGATTGAAATAAGACCACTTTCCACTTAATATTATTGTTTTGAAAACCTAACTGTCAAAAAAATATGAGTGAGAGAGATGATCCGGTAAGGATGCAGTACATGGATCAGAGTAAACAGATCTAAAAAGCTAGCTTATTCCCCCCAAAAAATGTTATTTGAATATAATGGTTAAATTTAACATAAAAATAGTATGAAAATCAATGAAGTACCTACTGAATTGCGTTGCAGAACCAAATATAGCCAAAGGATAATAAAATGTTCGTATCCCAGCTTGATCTACATAAAACTCCAATTCCTGCTACTATGCTTAGGATATGATTTTCGGAATTGGTGAACTCTTGATCTCTTTATGGATGTCTCTAGATGGATGATGGAAGTGGAAGTCGTGTCCCATGAAATCTCGATCCCCCATCGTGTGTCTGTTTCTCCTATGCCCACCATCTACCGCTTGAATAAAACTTTCTGGAATCACACCGTCCATTATTCCATGTCATATATGTAGGGATTTCACTATTATTCTCTACTATCCTCCATCACTAGAATGATTTCTCCTTAACTGACTCTAAAAAATGGGCGCCACAATCCTGCCATTGAAACTCAAAACCAACTATGTTAGAAAAAATTACTAAAAACTATGTGTTATGAATATACAGTGTATTATATTATAATATAAATAGTTAGAGTAAATAAAATGATATAATAAAATATTTAACTAATTAATAATAATTATACAAATAAATTATTAATAAAGATATTAATAAATGAAATAAACTAAAACAGTACTAAAATAAAAGAATTAAAATATTAAATATATATACATCCTAAACTATTAAAATAGTTTTATTATTATTATTTTGTATGTATATATATACACAAGAATATATTTTTTATTTTAATTTTACAAATTTATAAAAAAATAATAAATAAATTAAACAAGTAAATTTATCATGTAAATTATTTTACTAAATTAGTTAGATTAATTGTTATGTATAAAGTATATTATGACTAAAATATATGTTTTGTGTAATATTATATATATATATATATGTTAATATAGTAAATTTATATTTTATATACATGTCATTATATATATTAATTTAATACTAAGATAAAAAATGAAATGAAAAACCGGGGGGCTGGTTTGGGTACAGAAAAAGAAAGGGAAATTGATATGGGTGAAGGAAGGTGCGGCATCGTTGGGTTCATGCTTCAAGGGAATGAGAGTGGCACTGGGTAAATAGTTTGTGGCTTCAGATGGGCAGCATGAATATAGATGGTTTGTCGAGAGAAAGGATTTGGATGAACTGGATGGTGGTACAGAGGGAGTAGCTAGGGTGCGGCAGCGCAGCTTGAGGGAGAAGAGGACTAGCAGTTTTATTAGGATTATTTTTTTTAAATGTTCTTTAGTTTGTTCAAAATTTACAGGGATGAGGTAGGCTAGATCTGGGTTGGGGTTCAGATTTTCTATTTAATTTATGTTTCATTCATATGCTTCTACTATTGAATTTGTGAATTTCGGGTGGTATGAGGTGCTACTAGTGCTGTGATTGGGTTTCATTGTGTTTCAAAATTTTAATTTCTTGCTACTGGTGATTGTTTTTCCAATGTTGTGTGGATGATGTGGGAGTAGATGAGCTATTCCACAGGGGTAGAAATTGTGTCAGGGGTTTTTTGTTGAACCATTTCTAAAATGATGCCATGGTAAGAGTAGAGGTAAGGAGATTCCATGGAGTGGTGGCTAGGGAATGGTGCCACCTGTTGATGTGAGAAAGTAAGGAGTAGAAACCGTGGCACCGTGTAGGGTGGTGATGGTTGAAAGAGGAGTGTGGAATTGTTCCACAATTGGGATGAAGAAAAATAGTGAAATGTTTCCAAATCCATGAAGAAGGGTGGTGGCACTATGAGATGATAGAACAACAACAGATATACAGTTCAACTGTATCACCTGCAAAACAAATGAATAAAAAAATTCAATAGATTAATAAATTAGTAAAATTAATGAATAGTTTTGAAAAATAAATAAAAAAAAGTTATAAATAAAATTAACTATGAAATATTTATCAGAAATAATTTATTTGGATTAAATAAAATAATTTAAAACACATTAAAATATTTATTATTTTAAACTAATCAGCAAAATAATTAATTAAAAAATTAATTAAGAGATACAAATTTTAATTGACTAAAACTATATTGGTAACACTAATTATATTGTTAAAATTTTTAAAATTTTTATTTATTTATTTAAATACAAATTAAAAAATTAACAAATTCAGGAATTGATAAACTAATTGGATTGAAAAAATTTCAAAAATAAATAAATAAAAATAAAATTCAAATTCACAATAAAAATTATTTTAAAAATTATTTTAAAATGAAAATAATGAACACTAAAAACACATGACTAAAACTGAAATTGATTACTTTACACAACAAGTAAAAAAAGCACAATAATTATCAATTATTTAATAAGTTAACATTTTCTTATTAAAAATACAATAGAAATGCAAAAATAGATGTGGAAGCTAATGTGAAAATATCACCACATCAATCTCCCCCGAACATAAAACATTATTTGTCCTCAAACAAATGAATTCATTAGACTTCAAAATAGAAAGGTTATTTTTGAGTAATAGTTCAAAAAAGTACATCATTAATGTTTAATACCCAGATGATTAGGACCAAATAGAAGGTTGATATTTTCAAAGGTGATCAAAAAATGATGATGTCCTTCCTAGCTTCAAAAAGTAACTCCAAGAAAAAGGCTTCACACATTCATACCCTATCAAGTATTTCAGGCCTCCAATGTGTACTTGTTAACTGTCCTGCTTCAATTTCCAGTTCAAGGGGTGTTGATAGGTTCGAATAAGTGGAACTAAAAACCTAACCCAAAGAACCATCCATACTCACATTCTCCAAGGGTTCAAAAATTAAAGTCCATTAATTTGATCAATTTTTGGTTCAAATCAAATGAATTATAACCAAGTCAATTTCTCCCTTTATCATATTGGTTCAAAATTCCTCTCGCCTTAATGAGTTAATTTTTGACAAGATCACTTTATTATAATTTCTTCCCAGCCATATTCCATGTGTAGTGCACTATTCATAGCACATATTAATATTGAAATTGGCTTTATTTATAAATATAAATGAACCTAGTTCAGCTTTTATTAGATACTCATCATGCAATCCCATTTGGATATTTTATTCTATTTTTAAAGAAATTAACTGCTAATCAATCAAGTTGAATTCTTAATGTTATTTAATATTATATTTAATAAAATGTGAGTCCCCTAGGTTCCAGTGATAACTTCTTGTTACCATAATTAATGATCCTCATTCCAAAAAAACCAATCCTGTAACACTCCCATCCTCAGTTCATAAATAAACAGATCCATAGAGATAATGAACAATTCCACTTATCAATCACTCAAACATAACAGTTTCTAACTAAGTTCCACTCTCATAAACTAGAAAGAAATTATCCACTAAATAAGATATAATTAGAATACCAATGAACATATTATGTCCATAAAGTGATAAAATAATTTGAAAAAAATGAATGGGTATTGAGAATTTTGAAAAACAATGTCCATTTTTTAAACAACTTCATGTTCAAGAAGGGGAAACTTAAAATGATAGTAGAATGACCCATGTCCCCCACATTTAAAAAACAGAATTTCCCCTAATGTAGAATTCTAACGTGGGAGATAGTATAGCTTGATATTGTGTGACTATTCAAAATATATCAAAATTTAGAGGGGAATCAAGAAGTATAAAAAATAAAGTTTCCACATCAAAATTTGATGAAAGGAAGACAAAACATATATACAATGGGTGACATAAGGAAATTCTTTCTTTACTTTTTTTTGGCTAGTTAGTTTTTTTAGTCTACAACAGAAGTATCAACTATGATGTAATCAGTAGAAGCTTGTGACATATGAATACAATACACAACAATAGTTGAATCACAGTGTGCTACAAGGTGCAAGCTTGTTCCAAAATTCAATTCAAATCAATGTTCTAACTCACTATATTAAAGTAGCTAACACCCTATGAAATATTTCAATTTTCTATATTACAAAATTAAATCTAGGGGTATCCCCCATACATAAAATCCTGATGTATATTAGTGAGGGTTAAGCCTAAAATTAAAACTAAGAAAAAATATAATAACACTTCCTTGAATTATTGAAGATTTAACACTTATTTCCATAGACAAATACTCTTTTGGAGGACTTAGTGGTTACACCTCTTCATTAACATGCAATTGCAAATAAGTAAAACAATAATTCATCATTTTAGGTTCAGGAAAATTAAACAAATGGAGTTAGTATAAATAAATTTTATATATATGATGCATTTGGTAGGTCCCTTATTTTTCCATTACCATGTTTTTAGAAGTAACAACTCTCTCTCTCTCTCTCATGCATCAAGATATAATGAGGCACCATCAGAAAGGTATAACATCAAATATGAGATTCAGGAAATAAGAGTTATTTTTTACTGAAAAAATGATTGTAAAGAAAAAAACTAATCTGCCAGGGGTTTTTCCCAAAAAATAATGAGTTATAGTACTAATTTAGACATTTAATAGCTCATTCCTCCCACATAGATATGGTAGCCAAGCCCTTTGGATTCTGTTCAATGAAGTTATTTATTCATTAACCATTGACCAAGAATGGTTTATTTTCTTCTCTAAATTGGTCAACAGCTCCATTAACCAAAAATCAAACAATGGTAAATGGTCCTGACCACTTGGTCTTTGAATTTAATGGAAATAGATTCAATCTAGAATTGAAAAGCAGGACCCTCTCACCAACCTTGAAAGTCCTATTTAGAATAATTGAGTCCTTAAAATCCATTGTTCTTTCATTGTAACTTTTATAATTCTCATAAGATTCTATTCTAATCTCCTCTAGTTCACTCGGCTCTTACAGTCTTCTCTCACCATCAGACTTGAAATCAATGTTAAGATATTTCACTTCCTAATAAGATTTCTGTTGTTACTCAACAAGTATATGACATGTTTTCCTAATGAAAAACATGTATGGTGACATCCCTAGATGAGTCTTATAAGTGGTTCTAGAGGCCTAACGAGCCTCATCCAACTCCCTTGACCAGTCCTTCTAACAGATAGACATTATTTCCTCTAAAATCAGTTTGAGCTCTCTGTTTTTCACATCTACCTACCCACTGGACTGTGGGTGGTATGTGGTTCATGTCTTAGGTGAGCACCCATAATTATCCATCAATCCTTTGAACATATAATTCTTGAAGTGAGTCCCATTATCATTGATAAATTCTCACAACACAACAAACCAATAAATGATGTTTTTCATGATAAATATCACAACACTAGTAGCTGAATTGTTGGGAGAAGCCACTACCTCAACCCACACGGACACATAGTCCATAGAAACCAAAATGTACTCATTCCTATAAAATTATTGGAATGGTCCCATGAAGTCTATGCCCTGTACATCAGATATTTCATCCTCCAGAATTTCGTTTTGAGGTAGCTTCTGCCTTCTTCCAACATTTTCCAGAAATTGACATTTCTCACAGCCAATAACTAAACTTATAGCATCTTTAAATAATGTTGGCTAGTAAAATATAGCCCTTAGTGACTTCTATGTATTTCTCTCTCCTCCATAGTGCCCACCCAAGGTGGGTAACATCTCATCCTCAACCACACATCTTCTTTGAATCCAATCATCACAAATCTTAAAAAAAAGATTATCATCCCAAATATAATATTTCATCACAAATATAAACATATTAATTTGTTTTTATGAGAGGTATTTGAGCACGACTCCAACTTTTAGAATGATGGAATAGTATTTGAACCAACAAAACTACTACACAGATGTGGAAAATAATTGATCGCGATGAAAGGAAGTATTGATCTCTCTTGTTTCATCGCTAGGGGTGTTGGGTAGCCTAGAAAAATTATCTTCAATCATATTATTAGCAGCTTTTTAATACATTATAACTAAATCAAACTCATATAACTGCTCGGTCCATATTACGAGTCTGGGTTTCCAAGCTACTTTATCCATAAAGTACTTGAGAGTTGCATGATCTATGAAAATAATGACCCTTAATCCTAACTAATATTGCATAAACTTTTCTAAATAAAACATGATATATGCAAGCTCAATTAAAGTGGTAGAATAATTTTTTTTCATCATTCAATAGCTTACTGTCTTAGTAAATGATATGAAACTTCTTGTCCTTCCTCTTCATAAAAACAACTCCAAATGCATAATCGCTAGCACCACACATCACCTCAAATAGAAGTTTCCAATTAGGAACAGTGATCACAGGTGAAGTAGTAAACTTATACTTGACCAAATTAAAGGACTCTAGACATTTCTCATCAAATACAAAGGGTGTTTCACTAACCCATAGAGAGCACATGGGTCTAGTAATCGTAGAAAAGTTCTTAATGATCCTCCTATAGAACCCATCATAACGGAAAAATCTTTTAATTCATTAGTCGTTTTCTGGTTGGGGGAGTTTTGAATAACCTCAGCTTCGGAATTATCAACCTCCATCCCCCTCTTTGATACCTTGTGACTCAATACTATTCATTTAGTGGCCATGAATTGGAACTTTTCCCAGTTTTAAACTAAGTTGGTCTCTTCTAACCTTTCTAACACTAGTTCTAGTTTTTTCAGAATGTTCAAAAAGTTATTTACCACAACAACAAAATCATCCTTGAACACATCAACTATCCTTTCAATAATGTCTAAAAATATTGCGATCATACACCTCTCAAATGTGGCAGGAGAACAACATAATCCAAAGGTAGTCCGCTGGTAGAAAAGTATCCCTAATGGATAGTTGATGTTGGTTTTATCTTAGTCCTCATGTGAAATAGAAATCTAGTTGTAACTAGAATAACCATCTTGAAAGTATAAAAAACCATTTCATTCCAACCTATATAATATTTGGTCCAAGAATGGAATGGTAAAGTGTCCCTTTCTTGTGTCCTCATTCAACCTTTTATAGTCTATATAGACTCTCTATTTATTCACTACCCTTGTCTAGATTTTCTCATTTGTTACATTAGTAACCACTATCACTCCACTCTTTTTGGGTACCACTTAGACCAGACATTCCCATGGGATATTATAAATGGAAAAAAATATTTCACAATAAAGCATATTAATCACTTCTTCTCTCAAAACATCATTCATGTTTGGATTGAGTCTTCTTTGTTCTTCTACACTAGTATTACGCTCAGGTTTCAGATGAATTTAATGCATGTAGAAGGATGAACCTATCCTATTGATATTAAAAATAGACCATACTATAATATACATGTACTTCTTCAAAACACAAAAAAAATATTCCTCTTGATTCCCCTCCAGGTTGGATGAAATGATCATAGGAAAGGTGGTGATATATCCTAAAAAAGAAAATTTTATATGGTCAGGGAGGGTCTTCAGTTCAAGGGTGGTTGGTGACTCACATGAGGGATGAAACATGGGAATAGGTGGCCCAAGGTCATTATGTTTTCTCCTGAAGAAGGAAGTAAATAATTCTTCCTCCTTATCACTAGAGTTTCTAGAAAAATTCTCCTCAATCAAAGACATCTCTTTCAGAGTAATAATGTGTTAAGAACTCATCTAGGTTCTCCAAAAAAATATCCCTCATAATAATCAATAGATTCTATATATTCAATTGAGATGATCCCCATGAAAGTGATAGCATGGATTTCAAGTTCAATTTTTATTTCATCTATAAACCACAGAAACTCTTCTTCCTCCTTATAAACACTACTCTCAACAACTAACATTTCATATTTGGGGATTATTGGGTGGTTGGTTTCTTGGATTTGGTAAAAAATGTTGAATTCTTCTTTCTATTCATCCAAATTAAAAATAAGATTCCCCTTAGAGACATATATCACAGCTCCCCATGTGGAAAGGAAGGGCCTACTAATAATGATAGGGACCCCCTAGTCACACTCCATATCAAGGATGACAAATTCATCAGGAAAAAAGGGTTTGACTACTACAACTAACATATCAACAACCCTACGCACTGGATGAGAAATGGACCTATCTGCAAGTTGTAACATAATTGTGGTTGGTTGGGGAACTCCTTATCTAAGTTGATGAAAAATTGACAGGGGAATCAGATTAATACTTGCACCCATGTCACACAAATAGTTGAACTTACCACCTTTATCCCTAAATGTGCGAGGGATGAAAAAGATTCCTGGGTCCTGAAGCATAGGAGGTATCCTATTCTGCAAGAAAACAAAGCACTCCTCAATCAAGATATAGTTGTAATATTTCTCCAATGTATTTTTGTTTGAACATATATTCTTCAGTGATTTCATATATGATGGGTTTAGATTCAATGCATCCAAGAATTAGATATCAATGTTCAACTTTTCACCTTTTTTTTAAGAAATTAAATAGTTCATAATCAAGAGACGGTTTCATTATTCTCTCGTGAAATGTAATTACAGGGGAAAATTTCTTATAATTGGGGAATCCCTATAGCTTCTCCTTAAATAATTTTCTTCCCTTTATTATAAATGTTTTTTAACCCATTTTCTTGGGGTTTTTTGAGTAGGAACAACAACAACTGGAGGGATTCCTGTGGTGCTATTGAGTTTTCTAGATTCTGGTTTTCTCATAATTCATTTTAAATATTCATCTAGTTTTTTATTTTCAGCTTTTTGGTGTTCTATCCTATGCTCTTTATGAGTTTGGAGACCAATTTTGGTTTTTAGATCCATGGAATTCTCCTAGTATTGGCTTCAGTGGTGCTTGGAATCCTACCTTTGTCTTAACTGCATACATCCTTGGTCAAATACACAATTTTAATTTCGAAAATTTTAATTATTGAATCCATTTAAACCATATCATAATAATTTTTAGTCATTTTCTCATCAAACCTCCCTATAAACTGATGTAACATGTCTCTTACCTCATATTTTGAGTATGATTATTAAGCCATGTTTTTAGGTAGGGGTTGGAATTGCTGCCTACTCAGCTACTGGAATTCAGAAAGGGCAGTAGTTTAAAGGACTCCATGCTCCCTCAATGAGAGGTTAGTATTGTTTCTATACCCCTGATTATAGATTTTTGAAATAGGTTCTGCCCAAGGCTGTATCCGAGGACCATAATAGGGAAAGTTGGAACTATCGTCAGACTAGAGAGGAATATCAAAGTTTGGAAAGAAAATTTGTGTGTGACCATAAATTAAAAAATTGTGACACTACTTCCTATGTGTGTTATGAGTATTTTAATAGAAAAATACACTATCTTGGGATTCATCTTGAGAGGTAGGATTGGGTTCTTTCCTAACAATGGGTCTTCTCCAAGAGAATTCGTGCTGGATGTTTTGAGCAGAGGTATTGCAGATTTATTTGAGCTCTTTCATAGTATAACCACCAAAGTCTTCTACAAGATAATAATCCACCAAGGATTTGTGGTAAGGGGTGAGACTATTATAGAAGGTTTCCAGGAGTAATTGGGGAGTCCATTTACTATTTGGAAACATCCAATGAAAACCTCTAAAACTATCCCAGGCTTTATAAAATAGTTATCCTTAATCCAGAAATAATCTAGTGATTTTATTCATAATTTTATATATCAAAATCCAAGGATTGAATTTCATTTTGAAATAATTATGAACAAGATCCTAGTTGAAAAATATTTCATACTCTAGTTTTTAAAATAGTGACATATCATTTACCTTGAGGTAGAATGGGAACACTCTCAGTTTAAGCTCCTCCTTAGTGAGACCCCTAAGTGGACGCTATTGGAAACTGCTGTAGAAAGGATCTAATGGGGAAAAGAGAGTCGTCAATTGGAATTCCATTGATGGTAGGAAGCTGACTAGGCATGGAGTTATTTATTTCAAAACTCATGGACCTAATAGAGAGAATAATGGATGAAGGGTTACTAGACACTGAAGCTAGAAAAAACACTCTCAAACTATGCATGCCAGCTATCTCATCTCTAGTTGGGGTTATCATTCCATGTTGGTTCATATTTTTAGGGAGTAGATTTTTCAAGTCTTTATTTATGTTATCTTCCATTTTTTATTAAATTTTGTTTCTTTTCATGTATTTAGGTGCTTTTCAATTTTAGGGTTCATAAGTTCTAAATATTTAGATTTATACCTACCGAAAGTTCAGTAAGTGATTCACAAATTCTTTTGAATTTTTGGGAGAAAGTTTTATCGTATTTTTGGTATATATGATTTTTTTATTTATGATTTTTTTGTTTTTTTATGATTTTTTTTAATCACATGTTTCCTCTTTGAAAACAGTACCAAAATTTACACACTTTTGTGTTGTTCAGAAGGGGGAACAAAATAAAATTTATAACCTACTTACTGTTGATAACTATGGAAACACAAGGTCAAACCACAAAGAGCCATAAGGTTGTGCTTAGTGATCTACTAAAAAAACATAACACAAACAAAACCAACAAAAGTAGATGATGGTGATGAAGTAAAGTGAGTGAAAATAAGTTTGCGAGGAAGTGAAATTGGAAAAGTGAGTTCAAGATGCAATACAGACTACATGAAGACATGTGGTAGAAAGAACCAAAACAAGATAAGGGTTAAAGTCCACTGGCCTCTCTAGATATGACTTAGTCTTAGTGTGTCTCTCTCCTTTTAGCATGATTCATTTTTCAATGAATTCCTCATAATGAAACTAGTTTTCAGAAAATTTCTAACAAGACCAGTTTTCACTTAATATTATTGTTTTGAAAACAAAACTATCCAGAAAAAATATGAGTGAGAGAGATGATCTTGTAAATATGAATTGCATGAATCATAGTAAATAGATCTAGCAAGCCAGCTTATCCCCCCCCCCCAAAGAAATTGGATTTACATAATAGTTGACTTAAACATAAAAATATTCTGAAAACCAATGAAGTGCATGCTGAATTGTTTTGCAAAAAAAATAGAGAAAAAGCAGAATAAAATGTTCATATTCTTACTTGATCTCTAGAAACTCCAATTCCTACTGCACTGCACTAGATCTACTCTTTGGAATTAGTGAACTCTTGATCTCCACATGGACGTCTCTGAATGGATGATAGAAGTGGGATTTTTTTCATGTGAATGCTATATCCACCCTCGTCTACTAGTTTATCCAATGATCCTCGTCTACTTCCCGAGTGGAACTCTCTAGAATCATGTACTCCAATCATTCATAGCCTCCGCATAGGGCTTGGACAATGCTCCTCCCCCTACTCCATCATTGGGGGAGTTACACCATAACCGACTCTATAAAATGTGTGCCACAATCCTACCCCTAAAAATCAAAGCCAACTATGTTAGAGAAAATAATTAAAAATTATGTGTTATGAATATATATTGTTTTATATTATAATATAGATTTATAGAGTAAAAATAGATATGAGAGAATAATTAATTATTTAATAATAAGAAGACAAATAAATAGTTTATGAAGAAATTAATAAATTAAATAAACTTAAAAACATACTAAAATAAAATAATTAAATGATTAAATATATATACAACCTAAACTATTAAAATAGTATTATTATTATTATTATTATTTTATAAATATATTTATATAAATATACAATTATTATTATTATTATTATTATATTACATTGGTATAAAAATCAAATAAATAAATTAAACAAACAAATTTATAATGTAAATTATATTACTAAATTAGTTAGATTAATTTTTATATATAATGTATATTATAACTATAATAAATGTTATGCATAATATTATATATATATATATTAATATAGGTATTATATATTATATATATATGTCGTTATATATAATAATTTCATAAAAAGATAAAAAAATGAAAAGAAAAATTGGGGGGCTGGTTCTAGTGAAGAAGAATAAAGTAAAAGTGGATAAGGGTGAAGGAAGTCATGATCGAATGAGGTTCTTGCTTCATCAGAATTAGAGTGGCACCGAGAAGATGGGTCATTACTCAGTAAGGGAAGCGGGAACTAAACTGGTCCATCTAGAGAATGGATTGGAAGCGAACATGAATGAGCCACAAATCGAGCAGTCAAGGGACGGCGGCGCGACCTGAGGGAGAATGCGACTTGAGGTTTGATTTGGTTTATTTTTTTCTAAATGTTCTTCTGTTGGTGCTTGAAGAACAAGGATGTGGTCGTCCAGATCAGGGTCGGGGTTTGGATTTGCTGTTAAATTTTTGTTTCTTTCCACACCTATTGTTTTTGAATTTGGGAATTTCTATTACTATGAGGTTCTACTGGTGATGTGATTTTTTTTCACTTTGTTTTTGAATTTGAATTTCTTTATTCTGGTGAGTGTTGTTGTGGTGCTGTGTGGATGATGCAGGAGTAAATAAGCGGTACCATAGGGGGTAGAAATGGTTCCAAGGGTTTGTTGTCGCACCATTTCTAAAATGGTGTATAGTGAGAGTAGAGGTAGGGATATGGAATGGATGGGTGGCGAGGGAACGGTGCCACTTGTTCAGGTGAGAAAACAAGGGGTTGACATGGTGGCACCATGAAGGGTGGGAAAAATGGTAAGAGTCATGTGGAAAAGTACCACTATTGAGCAGAAGAAAAATAGTCAAACGGTACCGTAGAAAGGAATAAAAGCAGTGGCACCGTGAGATCACAAAATAACAATATAGGGATTGTGCAACCGTAACACCAGCAATAAAAATAAATAAAAAAACAAAACAAATTAATTGATTAGTAAATTAATTAAATTAACAAATAGATTTAAAAACTAAATAAAAAATTATGAAAAAAATTAAATATGAATTATTTAATAGAAATAATTTATTTGGATCAAATAAATAAATTAAAAAAACTAAAATAATTACTATTATCAATTAATAAACCAATTAATTAATTAATTAATTAATTAATTAATTAAAGAATGAAAATATTAATTGACTAAAATTAAATTGGTACCATTAAAAAATTTATTAAAAGAAAAAAAAACTAAAATTATTTATTTACTTATAAATGAAAAATAATTAGTGAAATGATCAACTAAATTGAATAAAAAATTGTAAAAATAAAAGAATAAAAATAAAAATAAAATTCACCAAATAGTTTAATATAAAAATTATTTAAAATGACAATAATGACCATTAAAAACACATAACTTAAACTAAATTTGATTATTTTATAGTGTGTGTTACAAAACACAACAATTATCAATTATTTAATAACGAATTTTTTTTTAAAAAAATATAATAAAATTACAAAATATTGATGTAGAAAAGAATGTGAAAACATATCCACATCGAACTCCACCAAACTAAAAACTTTCTTGTCCTACAAAAATGCATGCCTTTCACTTTAAAAAATAAATGTGATTTGTGAGTTATGGTTCAAAAAGTGCATGACTAAACTTTAATACCTAGGGGATCAGGATCAAACAATGGGTCAGGCTTTTCAAATGTGTTAAAAAAAGATAATGTCTAACCAAGATTCAAAAACTCACAGGAAGTCAAAATACTCACACATTCATAGAAGGTCATGTATGTCATACCTCTTATGTGTACTCATTAACTGTCCTTCTTCATTTTCCAATTCAAGTACAAAATCAAGGGGTGTTGACAAGTTAGAATAAGTGGAACTAAAAACATAACCTAAGGCACCTTCCATTCTCAATTTCTACCAGGGTAAAAAAATTAAAATCAATTAATTTGATCACTTTATTGATTCAACTCAAATAAATTTTAACAATGTCAATTCATCCCTTATTCATCTGGGTTCAAAATTTCCCTCACCTTAATAAGTTCATTTTTCACAAGTGTACTTTATTTTTATTTTTCCTAACCATATTCCATGTGTAGTTCACTTTGCATAGTACTTATTTAATATTGAAATTGGAATTATTTATTCACAAAAATTCACCTAGTGTTCCTTGTCTCACATAATCACTGTTGGATCCCATTTTTTCATTTTACTCTAGTTGCAAAGGACTTAACTAATAATCAATCGAGTTAAATTCTTAATGTGATTGAATATTATATTTAAAAAATGTGATTTACCTAGGTTCTAGTGAGAACTTATAGTTTCCCTATATCATGATCCTCATTCCACAAAACCTATCATGTCACACTCCCATCCTTAGTTCCTAAAAAGTTAGATCCATTGATACAATGAACAATTCCACTTTGAAATCACTCATGATTTACGGTTTCTAACTAAGTTCCACTCTCATCATCCAACGAGAAATTATCCACTAATTATGGAATAATTGGAATACCATTGATCCTCTGATGACCATAAAGTTATGAAATAAGATCAATAAATTTGATATAGTTTTGATATTTTTGAAAAAAAATTGACTATTTTTTTAAACAACTTTGTGTTCGATAGGGGGAATTTGAAATGAAACTAGAATGACTCGTCTCAAAATTTGCATGGCTGCGCGTCGTTGGGAATAGGTGAAAAACTAAAATGTATGACATACTTACTAGTTAGAACAATGGAAAGATATGGTCAAACAGCAAAGATGTCGTAGGTTATTCTTAGTGATCTACTAAAAAAACATAGAAAACACACAGAAAACCCAACAAAAGTAGATGATGGAGATGATGTGGAGTGAGTAAGAATAAGTGTTTGAGGAAGTTTGAGTGGAAAATTAATTGAAACCAAGTAGTAAAGAATACAAGAAGACTTTTTGTAGAAAACAACAAAAGATGAGATGGGGGAAAGTACACTGGATGATTTCGATATGGCTGAGTCTCGTTCATGTAATGAGGTTTAAGAATGTGGATTTGACAGAAGGTAACTGGTCATATTTTTCATCTGGTTAGCTTGTAAAAAAAATAACCATTTTAGTCCTTGAACTGCAAAAATCATTCCATCAAATAGTGATAAAATTCAAGTGTCATGGGGATCAAATTTTTAGTTGTGATTAGTGTGTGTCTCTCATTTAAGCATGATTATTTTGGCATTGAATTACTCAGATTGAAAAATGTTTTCATAATTATTCAAACAAGACTGGTTTTCACTTAATCATTTTCTCCTAAAAAAATAATTGTCCATCAAAAATATGAACAAGATAGATGATCCAATAATGATGCAGTGTATGAAGCGGAGTAAATATATCTAACCAGATAGCTTATCCCCCCCCAGAGAGATTATTTGAACTTAATGGTTCAATTAAAAATAAAAACAGTCTGAAAATAAATGAAGTACATGCTGAATTGAGTAACAGAAAAAAAAAGTAGAGAAAAAAGAAAATAAGATATTCATCTCCCTATTTGATCTCTAGAAAACTACAATTCCTACTACTATTCCTTGAATTTTATATCCAGAAGTGGTGAACTTGCAATCGATTGATGGATTTCTTTGAATGGATGATGGAAGAGGAAGTTGTGTGCCTTGAATGCTCGATCCCCCCTCATGTGTCAGTTTCTCCCACGCTCCCCATCTACAGCCTCGAATGGAAATCTCTTGAATAATGCCCTACAATCTTCCTGGGCCTATATATAGGGATTTCACTTTGCTCATCTTTCCTTTTCCATCACTGTAGTAGTTTCTCCATAATTGATTCCATAAAATGTGGGCCACAATCATGCCCCAAGAAATCAAAACGAACTAAGTGAGAAAAAATAACTAAAAACTACGTGTTATGAATATATAGTGTAATATATTGTAATATAAATAGTTCAAGTAAATAAAAAGAGATGATAATATAAGTAATTAATTAATAATTAGCTGAAAAATAAATGATTAATTAATAAATTAATGAATGATATAAACTAAAAATAATACTGAAAGAAAATAATTAAGATATTAAATATATATTAAAATTAAAATATTAAAATAGTTTTATTTTTATTATTGTTTAAATATATGTATATAAATATAAAATAATATTTATTTTTATTTTTATTTTACATAGGTATGAAAACCAAATAAATAAATTAAAAAAATAAATTAATAGTGTAATTTTTTTTACTAAATTAGAACGATTAATTATTTTATATAATGTATATTATGACTACAGTAAATGTTATGTGTAATATTATATATATAGTTATATAGTTATATTATATATATATATAGTTATATATAATAATGTGATATAAAGATAAAGAAAATGAAAAGCAAAACAGGGCGGTCTGGTTCGGGCGAAGAAGAAGAAAAGGTAAGGGGATATGGGTGAAGGAAGGCGTGAAAATATAGGGTTCGTGCATCTATGGAATGGGAGTGGTATCAGGTAGATGGTTCATGGATCTAGAAATGAAATGGTAACTCAGCTAGTCCAGTGGGAGTAGGGATTTGCAGTGAATTAGAAGGTTACGCATGGGGAGCGGCTAAGGGATGGCGACATTTCTTGATAGAGAAAGAGGTAGGTAGTTCGATTAGGTTTATTTTGTTCTCAATGTTCTTTTGTTGGTTCTTAGAGAAGAAGGATAAGGTCATCTAGATCCGGGATGGGGTTTGGATTTCTTGTTAAATTTCTATTTCTTTCCTGCATTGCAGTAATTGAATTTCTGAATTTCCACTGGTATGAGGTTCTACTAGTGTTGTGATTGTGTTTCATTGTGATTTTAAATTTGAATTGCTGACTACAGGTTATTGTTATTGCAGTGCTTCATGGATGACGTGGGAGTAGAGGAGCGGTGCCACAGGGGTAGAAATGATGCCAGGGGTTTTCTATGGTACCATATCAAAAATAGTACCATAGTGAGAGTAGAGGAAGGGAGATGGAAAGGAGGGTTAACGATGGAATGGTGCCATCGGTTGAGGTGAGACAACAAGGGGTACACATGGTGGAACAATAAAGGGTGGAAATGGTGGCCAGAGAAGTGTGGAACAGTTCCATAGTTAGGAGGAAACAAATAGCGAAATAGTGCCACACTAAGGAAGAAAGGTGGCGGCACTATGAGATGACAGAACAACAATAGAGGGACCATGCAACCGTAACACCTAAAATCCAAATAATTCAAAAACGACACATGTTAATAAATTCATAAATTATTTCAATTAACGAATACATTTAAAAACTAAATAAATCAATGTTAGAAATAAAACTATCTAATAATTATTTAATAGAAATAATTTAGTTTGATTAAATAAAATATATTAAAAAAATTAAATTTAATTACAATAATCAATTAACCATCCAAATAATTAATTAAAAAACTAATTAAAAAATAAAAATATCGATGGACTAAAATTAAATTTTTAACACTAATTAAATTGCTAAAATAATGAAAAACTAAAATGATTTATTTACAACAATTTAATAATAATTAATGAAATGATCAACTAACGCAAATGAAAAATTTTAAAAATTGAAGAAAAAAAATAAAATTTAGAATCAAAAGAATAATTTTGTTGAAAAATTATTTAAAATTACAATAATGAACACTACAAACACATGAAATAAAATAAATTTGGTTATTTTACATAGTAAGTACAAAAAATCAAAAATTATCAATTATTTAATAACAATAACATTTTTGGTATTAAAAATCTAATAAAAATACAATAAAGGAAGAGGAAAAGAAAGTAAAAACATCACCACACAACATATTATTGTAAAAAGATATGTTTTTGAGAAATTTTCTCACTTTACATCTCATGTTTTTTGAGAAACCCTAATGAATATTATTGTTACACTATGTTATCTTATAAATTATCTTATTGTCATAATTGGGTATAAAAGTAATTTTCATATGTTTGTAAATGATTCTTTTATAAGGAGGTATATTATGTTAAATAAAAACATTATTTTTGATATCATAGTTTATAATGGATGAATGAGTATCATTCTTCTTTTTTATGTACCTTACTAAGCATTTTCTGCTCATCCCATGTTTTAAAATGTTTTTCACTGGGTTTATGGATGGGTTAAAATAAAGAAAAAAATAAGGTTAAAGTTATGAATATTTTTCCTCAAAAGCAAATTTGTATCATTTTAATAATTTTATTTTGTGGGATATGGATACTCAATAGAAGTGTCCACTTTGTCATATATGGTTTTTCATGTAAGGTTTTTGGCCCAAATTTATAAAAATCTAACCATTAAAAACTTTTTGGATGATAGAAATTCAATTCTATTGTAAATTCATTATAATTTATAATATTTAAGTTTGGTTCCTTATAGTTTTTATAAAAGCATATATTAGATAATATGAAATATTATGATTTATTCCTGTGATGTTATATTCAGAGTTAGGGATACCATTATTTGTTTATACACACCCGTTTTAATATTTCATGTGATGGTATTTTAATATTGGTAGTAATATTTAGGTAAATGTTTTGTTGGTTTGATGTATCTGTAACCTTTAGGTATAACATGATGAATTATTTGTGAAGAATAACGCAATATAATTTTTATGTTATTGATAACCTTAAGTGTTTATATAACCCTTGATGATAATGTTTATTTTTTAGTATGTTCATCATATTTATGGGAACATTAAGAAAATATATTGATATTGTTTTATAAAAATAAAAAATCCATATATTGGGAGACTACCCATCTCATCCGAAAAGGTTGTGGGGATTGAACTCATAACCAAAATATGATAAGGGTGAACTACCTACTACTAGCTTACATGATTTTCTAGTTGGTATAAAAATTAAAATAAAAAAAGCATTTTTTCTTGGGAATTAATTTATTTTATTGATAATCATTGGATTGAAAAATGATATTGATAAATAGGTTTATGTTATATTTATAAACATTCATAATTTTGGGAAACTTATATGATAAATGTAAATAAAATTTCTTTGGATAATATGGGATTTTATTTGAGGAATAATGGTTTATCTATCTTCGGGATTCATATATGATTTTAATATGGATTTATTGTGATCTAAATCTTTTATGAAAATTCTTAACAAATTGTTGATATTATATAACTATGTTATATACATATTTGTTATGAATAATTAAGTTTGATTTATGTGATATTGATATAAATATTGGAATAAAATTGATCAAATAATTTTTATCATTGGGTTTTTATAATATTTTCTATTATATTGAATAATTTTAAGGAAAGTCATTTATAAAATGATTTAGTTTTATCCTCAGTCATTACTATTTAATTTTCAGAATTAATATATTATTTATCTATGTAAATGTTTTATCACTTGGGGAATTATCCTTGTTCTAATTACACAGACCATGGCTTTCTTTGGGGGTTATGTTTCTCTTCAGCCAATTCATTTGGTGATGACCCATAGTGGGATGGCGGGCTACTATGAAAGGGCTGGAGGTGAATTGTGGAGGTCGTGCAGTCGACGACAGAAGTCGATGGCATGTGGACAGGGTATTCCACTTGTGATGGCTTGTGATACATGAATAACTAGTGGAATACATGTGGTGGGGGTCCACAAGTCATCCATATCTAGGAGTACAAGGCAGAGAAGTAGTGGCATCTCTTACAAGCAATATACACTAATGGCATGAAAGGCTGGGACTCCTCGATTGTGATGGTCACTTCAGCAGGAGATTAGAATGAATGAATTTCGAGGATGGGACTCCTCGCTGGTGATTGCAGACTTTGGTTCATGTGGATCTGGCAGTATACAAGGCAGACATATTATGAGGGACATGGTCGAGATTAGCACTAGGAATAAGTGAGTCTACTATTCACTGATGAGTGTATTTCTCAGATTGGCAGGAGGACGACACAAGGAAGGGGATAGTAATGGCTATCCATGACAATAGTGGTGGCAACATTCACTTTTAGGGTTCTTACTTGTTTGGTCTATGGGGTTGTCTCAAATTATGTATTGGGCTTCCTCCCTCTAGTCTTTCCAGCCAATGTATTGGGTTTTTTATTGGTTCTATAATAGGTTTGATCCCTCTAGGACCATGGGCTTGTAATGGGATTTTCCATACCCAATTCAAAATATTTTTCTTATTGTTTTGTTTTGTTTTAAAGAAATGGTCTTTCTCCCAACAATTCTTTTCCATGTAATGAACATTTTTTTGGATAATGTATAATTATAGTAGAAATATCTTTTTATACATTTCTGTAAGTAAATGATCTAAGAGAAGTTGGATTTACAACATTAGGCATAAAAACAGCATCTTGAATACTCATAATTTAGAGAAAAATATTTTATTTTAGTGGAAATTGAATAGAGGATGAAATTATACTTATCACTTAATTTTATTTCATTATTTTTATAGTTCATACAGTAATTGAATTCCCCAAAACAAGTATAAGGATCTTGAATCCAAAAAAATTATCATAGCCTCTTCATTTATGATAAATGAAATTATACGTTTATTCAATATCAATATTTTCATTTTCCACTAATTTTTCCCATTTGGAAACCTATAGATTTCTTATTCAAAATTACATTCATATTTTTATTCTATAATTTTCAATATGATGTTTTATAACCCATTTATATGATGTGGCATATCAATAATGCTATTTCTAGATGAAAAAAGTTTGATTATTTAGATCATGTTCACATATAAAGGATGCAATTTACTAAATGGAGGTATAATGTGACAAGAAAATAATTTTATTGGAAGTTATGTTTGATAGAATATAGGGCATATAACACCAAGTCTAGAAAAACTATAAAATATTATTATTTAAACAAGATCATTATAACCTAGAGATTTAATTATTGAATATGAATTAGATTAACTCATTTTTTAAAATAAATATATAGAACATAATCCATAAAAATTTATTTATTAATTCATAAATAATAATCACTCAATTGTTAGTAAATTCATTTTATGCTTCAAAAATACACTTTCATAAAAAATTGTTTTTATTGATTTTTATGAGAGAATAAAAAAATTAAGTTCTAGAAAAATTAAAAAATTTATTTGATAAAAATTATTTCATTTTTAAAATTAGTATATCAAAATATTCTTATGATGATTATCTGATAATTTGTTGAGAAGTTTTATTTTCAAATGAATAGTAAAATACTTATTTTTGTTGAAAAGTGTATTTTATTTTTGAAGTATTTATAAAAAAATTATATTGTTGAATTGTTTTAAAAAATAATTAGTTCCATATAATTATACATAATCCTATTGTAGTATTCAAAATATTTTTTTTCTTGAATTCAATAAAAATACATTTTTGAACTTAAAATGGCATTTTCCAAATACAATTTCTTCCATTTCATTTTGTGGGATTAATTTTAAATTAAATTATACCAATTTTTTATTTTGAATCATCTAAAATATATAACATATTTTAAATCTATAGGTTCAAATTTTATAAATATTCCTCTTCATTTTTTAGTCATTACGAATAGTAACCATACTGAATTTTCTAACATATTCCTCTATTATATTCCTGGTGGAGTAGCATAGTGGTCTTCTTGATCTAGATGTGAGTTCAAGGGGTTCAGCTCTAGATGAGGATGAAGAGCATGAAGCATTCATCTGTCATGACCGTTCGGATTTGGATGAACAGCTTTTCCATCGGTACTAGACCCGTGCAACTTTGTGCTGGACAGTTTGGTGAGTGGTCATATGAGCTTGAGACTTTTCATAACAATGTAGTCGTTAGAGAGGGGCTAGTAGTTTCGATCTGGGATTACTCTTTGGATGATTTTATTCTAGGTTTCCCACTTTTTATACTTTATCCTTAAAATTTATTTTGAAATAAATATTTAATGTTCAGTCAAAGTGTAAAATATTTAATAATACAGTAACTGTCAAAAAAATGTTAACATTATTAAATAAAAAAGATATCGGTAAAAAAATAACCTTGACTAGTTAAATATTTATTATATGATATTATTAAGACACATAATCATCTTATATTTGGGTCATATTAATTTTCATCCATTTTAACATGAATATTAATTTATATTAATTTAATACCTTTTGAAATTTAAAGAGTTATCATCCCAACTATTAAAAAAGGGTCCTCCTATCCTCTTTACTTCACACTTGAAAAACACTTTGGATCATCCAATACCTATATAATTCAATTAATTACATTCTCCATCATTTTATATATATATTTTTACTATGAATCAAATCTATAAAATCTTTCAGTGTAGACCGTAAAAAGATTTCTAAAGAAGAGGTGTAATTCATAAACAATCATTTTCATATTATATATTCCTCTACCACCTTAAAAAATTATTGAAAACTTATAAAATAACAAAAATATAATCATAAATATAGTGAGATATTGTTAAATTAGTTACATAACCTATATCTATATCATCTTCCATTAAATATGAAATTAAACCCAAATTCATAAGTACGACAGAATACCACCCTATGAACCGGTGTAATTCATTTTCTATCACTTTTTATTAAGATTTGTTATAATTAATGATTTAATGTATACGTTTTACACAAATGAAATATTTATAATTTTAAGAAGATAATATATCATCTATTTTCTTATGTTTTCATTCACTAATATTGATAAATATTTTCATGCATCCGAGTAGACTACCACATCCACAAAGTAATCTAATACATTTTTAATCACCAAATCATATGGATTATATATATATATATAATATTTTAAAAAATATATAATATGACGCTGATTATGAAATTATGATTTTGTGAAGTTAAAATAATATATACCTTCTTTCTATAATGCTCCTTAAATATGGGAATGTTACTCATGGGTATGTTTGACCAACCATCTCCATGACAGTAGTATAGTTCAATTCTCATAAACATATTTCATGGTTGGTTTTAAAATCATAATTTTCGGATAAAAATAACATTATTTCATAATAATTATTCATTGGATTGATCATATTCAAAATCCAAAGTCATTTGGGACATATGAACTACATATCATCAAAACGTATGACATGGTAATAAATGATTATGTAATTGAATTTTAAAAACTAAAGTAAAATAAAATTAACAATAAACCCCAAAATGGATCATAATAAAGTAAATAATTAACCTAGTTTTATTATCCTAGAAGATAAGTAACATATGTGAGGAATCTAACTCAAGGTAAGAGAAATTCTTTTAAAACCCCTCTTTTAAATGTTTCCATTAAACACGTTTTATTCCACATATATATTTTTTAAAATATCTATTTAATGTATTTATATGAAAAAATATATAGCAATAAAGAATATTTTTTCTCTATTTTTACTTAATTTCAATGGTTTTCAAAAGGAATATTTTTATGTGATTTTTTTACTTTCCTTGAAAAAAGCTAAAGGGATGTTCTATTTTAACTTATATGATGATAATTAATTTTTTCAAGACTATAACTATCATTTTTGTTGGATTCCATTACAAGAAATATTGTTTCATTCAAATAAAAATCTTATTTTTCTTTTATTTTGGTAATTTTTTATTTATTATGGTTCTTTAAAATGGAAGGGTATTTCTCTATTAAAAATTGATTTTCATATGTGTTTAAAACTAATTTTCAAGAGTTCTATGATGAAATGGTGTGAGACTAAAATGTTCTAATCATGATATGGTAAAAGGAAATTTTTTATGATAATAAGTTTTACGGATATTACTTATAATGATGGGTGAACATGAGATATCTTATAAGATTAGTGTGCCCAGATACAGATCTAATGCATTAGTTAATGATTATGTTCTATGGATATTTATATTAGAGGTGAACCATATGATAATTATAATTGAAAAAGGTTCAATAAAGGATAAATAGTGATGATGTTTCAAGTAAACTAAATTAATATTTTAGGCCAACTAAAGAGTTTGTATATAAATTATTTGATTTCAAAAGATAATCCAATAATAATTTGTTTTAAGGAATGGTTATTCCCTTTTATTGTAAAAAGGTTTGTTTTTTAGAATTTTTTTCATATTTTCATAGGTTTTCTAAGAAAACATCTTGATTATGATTTTCCTCATGTTTTTTTCTTGTAAAATAATCTTATGAAATACCTTGAGTAGAAAACGTACTTTCATATGTAATCAAATTATTATTTTGGATCAAGTTTTATTATATTTAAGTCAAACACTATTTTTAATCTCTTAGTTTAATTGGTTTATTCCTTATTATTATGTTCTTTACTGAGATTTTATTCCTCATCCCATGTTTTAATATTTTTATTAGGTTTTATGGATGGTTCAAAATAAGGAATAATTTAATTTGAAACTCATAATGATTTTTCATGAAATGAAAATGTGTTTCTTTTTAATATTTAAATTTACAGGAGACATGGTTACTAAATGGAAGATTCCAATTTCTAATATTTATTTTTTCTATCTAAAGAATGTGACCTAACTCTCTAAAACATTAAACCATAATGATCATTGTGACTGTCATAAATTTATTTCTAGTCTAAAGTCACAACAATGTGTAATGTTTAAGAATGGGTATTTATACCATGAATCAAGATTATGATATATGACTTATAATTTATGGTCTTAAAAACTTATTCTAATGTACTCAAACTATAATTCTCATTTTTTTTAATTGATCATTTTTATCTCCCTATTTAAAATTACTAATCATTAGAGTTTATCTATTCTTATGTTTACTTTCCCTAAGTTATAAAGAATAGTTTTAAGTATGATGTATCTAAGCACGGTTCTTGTTATGTGGATCTAATAGTGAGATGATGTGGATATATTATGAATAAGATATTGATGTTTTAATTTTCTCAAAGAAACTAATCATATATAGCTATGGTGTGATTAATAATGTTATTTATTGAATAATTATCTATTAATATGAGATATTTATGTATGAAAATTATCAGTTTTTATATTAATATACACTATATGAACAAAATTTCACACCATCATGACCATTCAATGATTTAAAGATCCTAAAAAAATTTCACTAACTTCTTTTTAAATAATGTTTTTTCAATTATATTTTGAATTTTTTAGATTCTAATATGTGATTTGAAAAAGTTGATTTTATTTTACACAAGAAATATAAATGTTATATTTTAAATGAATTTTTCATCTATGATTACAACTTTTATTTTTAGTTGAGATTTATGGGGATATAATCCAATGATTCCACCCTTATTCTTTCTTTTCATAGTTTATGATTATTATTACAAATTGTTTGTGAAATCCATTTATTTTTTATGTTTTATTCCATAATGAAATGTATATATGTTTATAAAAACTTTTTCATACCCATGAGTTATGATATGATGAATTTAATATGATCTGATGGAACACAAATCTACGAATTTGATTATATGATGGTAGGACAAAAATTTCCTAGCACTATAATTAATTGCATAATGATGGACATCTCTTCAGATAATATGGACTAGAATGGGGAGTGAACATAAGTTATTATGGGACTTTGTCCACTATGATGTTTTCTAAGTGATCCTTGACTAAGGATATGATGTAATAGGTTGTGATACCTTTCCACAATGATAGTCATGATAGTGAACATTGACTAAGGAAATTATTTTTCTTGATTATGTGTATGCCAAAAAATTATTTCTAATGTCAATGTGGTGCACTCATGGTTTATGTTTCATCAATTCATTAATGATTCACGTTATATGAACTTCCATTATTTAGTTTTTGAATCATGATTATGGTGTATAATATGCAAGGTATGGTTTTCAAATTTTATCCATGAGTTCTTATTCCCTTGTGACCATGTTATGTTTAAGTGGTCATTGATATGCCTCTTTCCTAACATTACATAGAATCAAAACTCACCCTTTATTATGATTTATTTCTACAGGTTCTGTAAAAAGTATTTATTTATGATATGTCTAATAATATTTTATGTTATAAATAACTTAGTGAGATATTATTTAGATTTATTATAAAAAGTTTTTTATACATCCATGTTTCCTAGGTCACTAGGATTTTAGTATTCTAGTATAGATCATTACAGTATGTGTTGAATATTCATCTAATAAGAAGTGAAATTTATGTATGAAAACAATGGGTCACTATAGTTAGTATCATAGAAATATTTAACTACATTTTGAAATATCTATGAGAAAAAATTAGTGACAACCCTTGGGAAAACCATTTTATATAGAAGAATATCTTATGTTATTTTTAAAAAAGCAGGGTTTATTTCTATGAAAAACACCCCTACACTGATATTATAAGTTCAATTGATTTTGGAGTAAATTCATCATGGTGTAATAAACATTAAAATTGTTGGTTTAGTATATGTCAGAAATATTTTTTGGGCAAGGTGAGTGTTCCCTGAATGTTAAATTTGATTGCAACTCATGGGTATTATGCTTGGATAACTAGTTTTTTTAATTATAAACCATTATCATGGATTTGAATTAATTATGGATACAAATGATATAGGATAAACATATTGTGTCATTGATTGAAATGAACTTGTCATTATTTAGAAATCCTATAAATTATATTTCATTATTATGTTTATTTCCACTATGATGATTTTTTCTGAGAATATCATTTTTGTTTTATTCAATGGCTAAAACACAAATGAATTGTGTTTATGTTGAATGTTTTGGAAAATGAAATGACACACCTGCTTGGAAACCAAATTTCATGTGAATTAGTAAGAAAACTATTGTGTATATGCTTGTAAAACTTCCTCAATCCATGAATTATGATGATCCTTAAAATGAGAAAAGTATGGAATTTTTTTTGAGTCCTTCATGAGGTAACATCCAGATTCATTTAGTGTATCTCTTAATCAATTAGTTGGGTAGGTATATATCATTACTAATAAAAAGGGAATTTTTTATCAAATGATCGAAATGTAAAATTTTTTATTTTATAGTTTATCATTTGTAATAAAAATCAAATCAATGGGTTACTATTAAAAAAAACACAAGTAAATAAAAAAATTAATCTACAAAGAGAGATAAGTTTTGGATATTATTTTTTATTAAGGTCATTTTTGGAAGTTTTTCTTGTAAAAATAGATAATGATTATTTGATCTAAAATAGAATGTCGATGAATAGATTAGTACCAATGAGTAAAACATTACAAGGATTTTGTAAAAAGTTTAGAATATTTTCATCCACACTTAATTTAAGGCGGATTAATTCTATAATGGCTTGAAATGATGTCACTGAATGATGTTAACCATAAGGGAATTTAGTAGCTTTGATGAAATTTTTTATGTTCTCTCATGGAGATGATGGATACTGGGGCTACCTATAAATATCATGGTTTCTATAATAAAATAAATATGGAATTCGTGGAAAATAAAAATAACTAAGGGAGAAGATGATATGTTTTCCATTGTTCCCAATGTATGGAAGGAAACATAGAGGGACCTGTATTCATATAACTAGAAAATATTTTAATTGTGAAAATAATTTCAAAGAAAATAAAATTCCAAAGTGATAGGAATAACAATTCATATAAATTTGGAGAAAGGGAACCGTAGAATAAACCACCAACACTACAGTGTTTCAAATCCAAGGAGTATGTGAATTATTCTAAATAGTTCTCAAATATTAATGTTAATGAAAATGATCAATGATTTCAACCTCTTATTCTCATATAAAAAATAAAATATCTTTTAACAAATTTTTTTGAAAAGGGGTAAAAAAGTAATGTGGTGAAAGGTATACTTACCATCCATTATATAACTGATATGGTATTATTTGATTAAATATCTACCAACCCTTTCAAATATAAACAATTTTTTAATGGTATCACAATTCCACTATAATTATTATATTTTTAATTCATGGTGAAGAAACTTAATGGTACGATGACATCCTATCAAGTCAATGATATTTATCCAATTGAAGTTTGTGAGAAATGTTTTCACGTAAATCAAGATATTATTCCTCTAGATTAATTGGATGACATACTTGGAATTTTTTTTATTTCTTTACATGAACCCAAATCAATTACTGGGGTAGGGAAGTCAAGTTAGATTTTCCAAACTAGCCTCTGAACTTTTATTAGTGTGTTGATAAATATGAATATCTGATAAAAATTACATCAATTATATGGTCTTGAGTAAAATTCAATAGGGGTGTTCATCTCAAGTGGTTGGGGATAAACATAACATTTAGGAAATGAATATTAATGGGAGTTTATTGGTTTATTTTTGGAAGAGTTTCCTATTCTTATACAAAATCATAGTGTTATGTTTTTAATAAAACTAATACGTTGTGGAACATCTATTTCAAAGTATCTATGTTGAATGGATCTAATTATGATTCATTAACTAAAGAAGTAACTCCATGGTAATTTTGATAATAAATTCATTCAGACATGTGTATCACCTAGGGGCGCACATATTCTTTCTGTTAAAAAGAATGATGCATCAATAGGGGCCTATATAGATTATAGGAAACATAACAAGATCACTATCATTAACGAGTATAATCTTCCCAATATTGATGACTGGTTTAATAAAATGAACATGGCTCGATAATTTTCCAAAATTGAACTTTATTTTTTATATCATTAATTATTGTTCATTAAGGATTATATACTCTTGATAACATTATTTACAAGGTATGAACACTATTAATTTTAAGTGATGTCGATTCCCCTTTCAAATCCTTTTTTCCTTTTCTACATAAACCACATTAACGTTTTGTGGGAACTACACTATACAACATAATAAATACCAAAATTAAACACCCCAAACATTAACTCCATAAAAGCTACAATGTCCACTAAAACATTAAAAATTCAACATCAAAATCAACGTCAAAGACATCAATAAAAGAAACAAACACGTAAACACCTTGGGCCTTGTCCACCTTAAGCCACGCTCCTTAAATCATAACCCTTATTCACAATCAACCCATCATTGGAAAAAATCATTATTGAAAACCATAATCCATAGGAAAATATCATCATTATGGTAAAAAAAATCTGAATACCATTGAGATATGTAAGGGTCTTACCGTCGTTGGTGAGAACCCGTCACTATCACCTGCGTCTCACCACTGTCATCCAAATCGTCTCTCCCATCATAAATATGCCATTAATTGTCTTAATAAGAAATATAAAAAATGAAAATCAACTTCAAATGAAGATTCATAGAAAACCAGAGGAACAAACCCAATGGGGTCCCCATGGACCGAGATGAAGCCACAATGAGATTCGCCTCCTACAACACCATCGACCACTCAATTTTCACAATCCATGACACCTTGGAAACCACCATGTGATTTAGAATGTGATAAGCGAGGTTGAATCCTATATTTAATGAATAAATTCTTTAAATATTACCTCGATTATTTTTTCATACCATAAAAAATAATCATTTATATTCAATACCCATGAAATAAAATAAAGGTCACTTGAGGACTATACTAATGAAATTAAGGAAGGATAAACAGTTTGAATATTTTGGAAGGTGTGAATTTTTTATATAATAAGTAACATTGATGGGTTATATAATCTCCATGGAGATTCTATATTTATGGATGTATCAAGGTCAGAATTTGTTGAATGATGTACCAGACCAACCATGATGATCAGGTGTCAAAGTTTTCTTAGATTGGTTGGATATCATCGATGATCTAGGGAAAACTTCTCATGATTGTCCAAGATACTCACCAAGTTCACTCAAAAGGGATCCAAGATACTTTGGATTGATGAATGTGATGAGAATTATAGGTAACTTGGGATAATCATATTTTGTATACTAATTCATATAATACCATTCACTAGTGATGGGGTTTAAAACTATAATGATTCATAAAATAAGTGACCTAAATGAATTTTCATGAAGAATGATATAGTGATAGCATATGTCCTATGATAACTACAGGTTTAAGAGAAAAGTTACCGAACTCAATATTATGAGTAATCTATTTTAATTTTCCATTAAATATATAGAGTCATAATATCTATGATGAATGGTGCGATATATACATTGAACATAAATGTATGATGTATATATTCACTCTAATGGAGCTTAATATGAACCATATAAGATGGTTCGAGTTAATTAATGGTTATGAAAACTCAAAACAATACATGTATGAAAAAGTGAACAATGTGGCTAGTGATTTTAGTTGAAAGGATCGTGTTATCTTATTTATGATGAAGATCAAAAAAGATAAAATAATTTTGGATTCTTGATGGATGAATCAAGCAATCATCAAGGAAGATAGAAAATTTTATTTTCTCTAAATGATTTTTTCAACAATCTATCCTGGTATAGATTAAAGTGCTGAAAATAAAGATGTATAAATGAAATGGAATATCAAAAAAAATTCTAAGTTCATCCTTGATTGTTATGAAATGATAATCTTTAGAAATCATTTTTATTTTAACTGAGACATAAATAATGGGCTATTGAATGATTCTAATAGTTCATAAATTTATATTCCTTAATATAGTAAGAAGACGTATTGAGATATAAAAAATTATTTATCAACTGAAAAAATGAATAGGGAAATTGTAGAGTATATATCTTGGTTCATGGTATGCCATTAAGGTTTAGATGGGAGTCTAAAGTATAATTATAAGCTACTACCATTACCCATATCAGAATGGAAATGGGAAGGCTTAACCATGAAATATTTCATTAGACTCCCAAAAAAATCTATGGGAGAAAATGGTATTTTTTTTGGTCAATCACTTTACAAATTAATAACAATTTATTACTATCATATGATATTTTTATCTTATAAACTATCCATAATATAAATTAGCTAAGTGGTAAGGTTTCATGAAGCATCACATTCAATTGTAAATGATTGAGATATGATGTTTTTATCTATGTTTTGGTGAATTCTTCTACAATCTATTCAATCAGTGTTTTTTCTTAGTACTACTTCACATCCTCAGAAAGATAGATAGTCCATGTGAACAATTAAAATAATGGATGAAATATTTAGGTAATATTCCATGGATTTAAATGGTGGTTAGTATCAACACCGTCTTATGATCAAATTACTTTTACAATAATAGATTTCACTTGAAAATTTATATAGATCCCTATGAATATCTCCAGTAAATATGTGCAGACCTCAAATGTTCTAGGATGAAGTTAGAGAAATAAAGATATCAGTCCCTGATTTAGTTGAAAACATGAAAAAGTAACACAGATCTATTCAAAAATAAATTAAAGTAACTAAGATTCAACAAAAATGTTATGAATAAAATCATCATTGAAATATCGAGTTAGAAGTTGGTGTGACGTTAACACTATAAATTTCTCCATGTAATAAAATTGTGATATTCAAAACCCATGCCCTAGGTATATTGGAAACTTTGAGATCCTTGATCAAGTAGTGAATGTTTCTTATCTCTTGGGGATTCCACAGAATAATTCAAATATTCCTGATGTGTTCCATGTATGTCTTCTGAAAAATTATTTACCTCCTCTATACCATGTAATAATATCAAAATTCATACCACTATATCTGGATCAATCCAATTAAGAATAAGCAATATAAATCTTATATAAAAGTGATAAATCATTATGTAATAATACAACTCAATGAGTTAATGTTTATTAGAGGAATCAAAATTCAGAAAAAAGCTGCAAGGGAACTCAAGGATGTGATGAAAGAGAGATATACACATTTTCAATGTAATAGTGGATAAATTTAGAGGATAAAATTTATTTTAAGGTGAGTTGTATGTAACACCCCGCTATTTTATGACATATATTTTCAACAAATATTTTTAATATCTTCGATAGCTTGTAATAAATGAAACCCCAAGCCTAAATAGACTAAAATATATTATAAAATTATAATATAGATATAAAATGTGATTTATGTATAAGAATAATCACATATTAAAACTATGTATAACTGTTTTAGAAAAAAATAGAAAAGTATTTATATGTTTCAAAAAAATACTTTTTCCACAAAAAACATTTTTACAACCTTTTTGTGAGAAAATAATATAATAATTTTTTTCAAATTTTATAAAATGTGTAAGAGAAAATAAACTTAGTTTTTTCATATATAAATGTCAAAATTTTCATAGATTTAATTTTTTATAATTTTTTCAATGGATTAATTATTCAATGAATGGTAAAAAATAATTTTTTTAATCAAAAATTGACATTTATTATAAAGATCTTAAATAGTTACATTTTTATTTAAAGTGTTTTAAAAAGTAAAATTTGTTCACTTATATTTTTAAAAAAATTATGGAAATTGGATATAATTTTAGTTGGATTTTTGTATGTAAACATTCTATACTTAAGAAAATATTTTTTATTACACACCATTTTCACCATATTTTTTGTGTTTTTTAAAATTAATTTATGCCACTTTTTGATATTGACTATGATAAAATGAACTAAATATGTTTAATCCAAATATATAAAAAGTATAATGATTCCACTTTAATTTTTTATTATAATGAATAAAAAAGAAGAAACATTTGTCACTTCGATTAAGGTTAAAATGAGTTTACAGAGAGCTTAAACAAAGAAATAATGGAAATTATATCAATTAAACTTGTATAAATACCATTGAATAGAAATATGATTACCTTACCCTATGACACCATTATATTTATGGTAATTTTAAGAATTTTCATGATAATTACTTTATTATGTTTTATATTTTAACAAATAATAAGTGTCACTTTTCCCTCCCTAATAAAAAGACAGCACTTATTTATTTCATTCACATTAATTTAAGCCTTATATATTGATACAAATCCTACCCTAATATCTTATAAACATATCATTCTAAAAAAATATATGTTTTCCTCCATAAAATTCCATTACAAGGGTCTTTAAGAAAGGATCTGAATTAGGCTATCCCATGATAGGTAGTCATCTTAACAGACTTATTTCAATTTCTTTCTTCTTTAAGAACCTCTAAATATATGTTATTAATAATAAAATAATAAATTATGCTTCCTAAATATACTGAAATTTTATTATAATTATTAAAATAACTAATATCCACCCTCTACTACATCAAATGAGAAGTGAACGTTTTGACTGTGTGTGTGTGTGGATCACCACATCCAAATAGCAATAAATATAATTTTATATTACTATCTTTCTTGTTTTTTTATTATGATGTGTTTAAAATTGTTATATGATATTTATAATAGAATTAATATCCTATATATATAATATCATATCTATCTTATTATAATGTGTTTAAAATTTATATACGATATGATCAATATATGTTATAAATATGATTAATTTTTAATTCTATAAATGTGATTTTCTTATCACTCTTTCATTCTATCCATCAAAAAGTGCAAACAATGCTCATGCATTCATAGAACATATCATATGTATGAATGATGTTATTAATTTTTATCAATAATCATTTTAAGAAGACACTAAATTTATATATAATAAATATATATTATATTTATATCATTATAAAAATTATTTATATTACGGAACAATGATAAAATAATAAGGACTAGAACTATCTAACTAAAGTTCTCAATAACAATGGAATATTTATCACCCAGAAATGATGATTTAAATAAAAAATTATTAATGAATGCATGCTTATATATTAAAAGATGATAATATATGGTATTTTAAGAATTTTAATTATTTTTTTATAATTATAAAATATTTTAGTTTATTATACAAGGAGATAAAGCGATTGAAATCAATTCAAAATGAAGGTAAGATATGAAGGTTCCGGGCGCAGTAGAAGCGCGTGGGTGGATGTGCCCACTTGGATTTTTGTCATTAGCAATGATCAATCAGGGATCAATACGATGATAAACGCCTGTCTCCACGGATCGAATCACAGAAAAAGACAAATAATATGGTTTGTCCCGGAACCACAAACAAGGATCATTACAGGTTTATTATAGTCAATTTAATTAATTATAAAGAAATACCTTTTGGGTGTTCTTTCTTCGTTGATTTTCTCGATCACATTGTCGATGTGATCCATCGTTGCATCATAGAAGCCAAGTGTAGACTCCCTCTAGTTGTGATCCACACGTGTACCTTGTATCTCTAGACTTCGCCAAAGGATTCTACAGGTGCTAGCGTGGAGAACCCTTTACTTGTGTTGTTCTCCTTAGATCATCTTGATCCGATGGAAGAGGATCTCTCTCGGTCTTGAGATCATTCTTGGAGGATGAGGTTATTTCGGTCTTGAAAGAATTCTCCAGAGATGTTGTGTACAATGATTCTCTTGTGTGTAGGAAAAGAGTTGGGGTTGTGAGGATATTTATAATTGGGTGTGTGGGGTTATTGAGTTATGACAATAAATAAACACATTATGAATTTTATTTATTTCATTGACTCATTATTTAAAACCCCCATGTCGAATAAATAATTCCTTGACATGCTCCCAAGCTGATTATAATAAACATCATTTAAAATAATATTATATCCTCAAAATCCCGACTGGAAAAACTACACGGTTTGTAATAATAAATACACCGCGTGTTCTTGTTTCTCATTGAAAACTATACGGTGTGTATATTAAATGTACACAAAGTGTATATCTTGTTTTCATTTATTCATTTCCTTTCCAAAATAAAACGACACGGCGTGTACATTTAATAATACACGGCATGTACTTGTTTTATTTTATTTTTCTTCCATTATTTAAAACAACTTAGGCTTCCTTGAATAATTATTATACCACGTACGAGAATAATCTTTATTCAACTTGAGATACTTGGATACACTTAGTGTGTGACCCTCTAGGCCTCTTACTCGTTGGCATTAGGCGGGCTTGCCTAAAGTCCAAGATTACTGTCTAGGAACGGGTCAAGGCACCGAAGAGAAAAAAGTTGACACCGCATTGACGTATCACCTCATATGAAAACTTACTGTGTAATTTAATCCCTTTGTCTCAATATCTCATCAAGCAGGTTTCATGGAAGTTTCATAAACCTATATTCTTGATCTATCATTCTTTGACTACCTGAAATAAACATGTTGTTTACACCATGGCCATGGAATTTAATGCGACAGTTCTATTTCAATAAAAGGGTCGAGATATCAACTTCCATAAATGGAAGGGACAAATCCTTCCTCGACTTATCCATTAACAACATGTCACTCGTGACGCACCCAATGTACCCTACTTCCCGACAACTGTCTGCGTGACGGTTTTCGTCAGTAAATCTAAGTGCGCAAGTCATGACATGAGTTAATGATAATATTCCAGTCTAAGGACCATTACACACGCTCGCAGATAGCAATATTCGATGACACCAAGACATGCGGAATTATTACTGGCGGGTCTGTTCTCATAATCTCCTATCTTGGAGATTACCAAGTGCGAACTCCAGGAGAGAGAGTCTCATCTTCTTACGAGTACTCGCACATGACAGTCTGTATACTATGTGTCCTATCATAGTATGTCATCCAACCGTAGAACGTTATTTAAGAATATTGTTATAGCATTTCAAGGTTCTTATCATAGAGGGGATCTGCTATGACCTTATTAATGCAACAAATATTCCAGGACATTATTATATTATAGTCATGCAGAACAATGAACAATATATAATAAGTGAACATTCATGTAATCAAAGTACAAAATTGTTGGTTCTCAGGACACCAACCCTTACAAACTCCCACTTGGACTAGAGCCAACTGCCTACGACTTTTAGTCCACTGGACCTCACATGATGATCATGTTTCGGCTGAGTCAAGGCTTTAGTCAATGGGTCTTCCACGTTGTCTTCCGTGGAAATACTTCTCACTGCAACTTCACCTCTCTGAGAAAAATCCCTCAAGAGATGATACTTCCGAAGTATGTGCTTTGTCCGCGGATGTGACCATGGCTCTTTACTGCTCGGTACTACATCCAGCTCTTGGATGAAGCTTCGCATCCACAATGATTCTTTAGCTGCCTCAGAAGCTGCGATATACTACGACACTGCTGTTGAATCTTCCACCATGCTCTGTTTTGAGCTCTTCCAGCACACTACACCTCCATTCAAACTGAAGATGTATCCAGTCTGCGACTTCATGTAATTTTGATCAGTCTGGAAACTAGCATCTACATGTCCTCTGATGACTAGTTGCTTATCTCCTCTATAAACCAGGAACATATCCTTAGTACGCCTTAGATACTTAAGGATAGTCTTGACTACCATCCAATGGCGGTCTCCTGGATCAGCTTGATATCTGCCTACCGCACTTAATGTGTAAGAAACATCTAGCCGCATACATAGCATAGAATACATGACTGACCCAATCGCAGATGTGTAAGGGATACTTTCCATCCCCTTTCTTTCCTCATGTGTCTGAGGACACATTTTCTTGAAAAGATGAATGCCATGTGACACTGGAAACAATCCCCTCTTGGACTATTCCATACTGAATCTCTTCAGTATCTTGTCAATGTATGTACTTTGACTCAAGCCGAGCATTCTCTTGCAGCTATCATGATGTATCTTGTTCCCAATAATATATGCCGCCTCGCCCAAGTCCTTCATGGAGAAGCATTTATGCAACCATTCCTTAACTGACTGTAAGACAGGTACTTCGTTTCCAATTAGCAATATGTCATCAACATATACTATTAGGAAAACGATTGCACTTACACTAAACCTTTTGTAGACACAAGGCTCACATTCATTCTTAACAAAGCCAAATTCTGTGACAGCATCATCAAAACGAATGTTCCATGACCTTGATGCTTGATTTAATCCATAAATGGATTTTTGCAACTGGCATACCTTGTTGGCATCCTTTGGAGCCACAAACACTTCAGTTTGTGTCATGTAGACATCTTCCTGGAGGTTCCCGTTAAGGAAAGCTGTTTTGATATCCATTTTCCAAATTTCATAATCATGGTAAGCAGAAATGGCCAGTAGGATTATAATGGACTTCAGCATTGCAACCAGTGAAAAGGTTTCATTATATTCAATTCCTTGACATTGTCTAAAACCTTTTTCAACCAGTCGTGCCTTGTAGGTGCTGACTTGCCCCTCCATGTCCATTTTCTTCTTGAATACCCATTTATTACCAATATGCTTTACATCAACTGGATGATCTAGCAAAATCCAGACTTGGTTTTGGTACATGGAATCCATTTCAGAATTCATGGCTTCTTTCCACTTGGCAACGTCTATGCCTTCAGTTACTTCCTTGTAGGTAAGAGGATCATTATTGTCAACCAATAATGAGTCACCATCCTCGGTGAAAAGAAAACATATCGTTCTGGTTCTCTCACCTCACCCATGCTCCTACGTAGTTCTTGTGTCTCTGGAACAGATTGTTCTTCCATGGGGATTTGTGAAATCTGTTCTTGTACCAACTCATGTGTATCTTGAGCCTCGACTTCATCGAAGTCTATCTCTCTCCCACTATCTCTTTTGGAGATGTGCTCCCTCTCAAGGAATATGGCATTTCCTTCCACTATAACCTTTTTGTCTGAGGGGTTTTATAGGTAATATCCCCTTGTTTATTTAGGGTACCCTATAAAGATACACTTTGTGCCTCGGGGTGCAAGTTTGTTACCTGAAGAGGCCTTAACAAATATTTCACTACCCCACACATGTAAATTCGATAACATGGCTTTGCGTCCACTCTATAATTCGTATGGGATACCATTTATCTATTTAGTTGGTACTTGGTTTAGTATGTTCACTGCTGTTTGTAATGCATATCCCTAAAAGGATAATGGAAGACTCACATGACTCATCATTGATCTCACCATGTACAACAGGGTGCGGTTCCTCCTTTCACTTACACCATTCCACTGCGGTGTGTAAGGAGGAGTGAGTTGAGATAGAATCCCAAACTCCCGTAAGAAATCATTGAATTCTTGATTAAGATATTCTCCTCCTCTGTCTGAGCCGAGTTTCTTAATCTTCTTACCAAGCTAGTTCTCAACTTCATTCTTGTATTCTTTGAACCGATCAAAAGAATCTGACTTATACCACATTAAATAGATATATCCATATCTACTAAAATCATCAGTAAAAATTATGAAGTACGAGAACCCACCCCTTGCTTCAACTAGAAATGGTCCACTCACATCTGTGTGCACTAATTCTAGAAGCTCGTTAGCTCTTTGACCTTTCCCACTAAATAGGGCTTTGGTCATTTTTCCTTGTAGACACGCATGACATACACCAAGTGGTTTTAGTTCGAAAGAATCTAAATACCCATCTTGATGTAATTTTGTCAAACGTTTCTCATTAAAATGACCTAGCCGGTGATGCCAAATTTGGGTGTGGTATGAGTCATGTGAATTAACATTGTTATCAATTTCCATTACTTGGTTTGTGTAGTCTAACACATAAAGGTCGTTATATAAATGTGCCCTACCAAAACAAATGCTATCTTTAGAAAAGTAGAAACATTCATTTCCAGACATGAATATGAATCCATTAGTATCTAATATGGATACTGAAATAATGTTTTTAGTAACTGAAGGCACCTAATAAAAACATTTCAAAACCAAGACCATCTCGGTAGGCAATGTGAGGTGGTAGTCTCCGACAACTACAGTAGCGAGTCTGGCTCCGTTGGCTGCTCGTAGACCTACCTCCCCTCAATCAATCTTCCTGAATCTACTTGGTTCCTGTATTTGGATACAGATGTGAGCACCATAAGCAGTATCTAATACCCAATTAGTAGAAACAGATAGATATCATTCGATAACAAATGCACCTGAAGCTTCCCCTTGCTTCCTTGGCTGGGTGTAGTTTTTCATCCAGTGGCCCTTCTTGACACATGATAAACAAACAGAATCTTGTTCCTTTTCCTACCCTTTGATCTTCCTTTTCTTGGAAGGCCTTGAAGAAGCTTTGGGCTTAAAGATATTCGCCTTCCCTTTCCTTTTATTCACCATAAGGACCAAAGGATTTTCACGCTTCATGTCGTTGTCCACTTGGCGAATAAGGATAAGAAGATCAGATATAGACTTCTCAATATTGTTCATATTGAAATTAATAACAATGTTTGAGAAGCTCTGGGGGAGTGATGCGAGAATGAGATCGGTACCCAGTTCATCAGGGAGTTTAAACCCTAGAACCTCCAAGCACTCAATGTAGCTAATGAGCTTGACTAGATGAGGCCCAACTGGGGCACCCTCTCCAAGCTTGCTCTGAAACAGAGCCTTAGAGATCTCAAACCTTTCCTGTCTTTCTCTCTCCTGGTATAAACCATGGAGGTGCTCGAGCATGCTGTAGGCATCCATGTCTTCATGAGACTTCATGAGCTCACTAGATATAGATGACAGCATTAAACATTGAACGTTGAGAGCATCGTTCAAATGTTGATCATAGACTAGGAAATCTTCATCACTCGCCCCTGGGGCAAGAGAATCAGGAAGTGAGGACTCCAGCACGTAAAACATCCGTTCATGGCTTAGGATAACCTAAAGGTGCCTAAACCATTCCTGAAAGTTACTGCCGGTGAGGATGTTGTCTTTATCCAGAATTGATCGCAGAGAAAATGTGGTTGATGTGTTTGTCATATTGATTCTAAAAATTAAAAGAGCAGATTCATCAGCACTTTCATGATTACATTTTATGAGAAATAATAAATTTTATTAAGTCTCCCACTATTTTATCAAGTCCCAATGGACCTCACCATTGAACTCGGAATGTCCAATTGCATTGACATTCTAGTGGAAAGGATCCATATTCCCCTTCACATAACCCCAACAAGGGTTGGTCAAGCTATTTGAAGGTATTTAGGTAGGCAGGTCTTTCCCAACTGTGAGCTTACAGTTCCTTGATCAGTTGAGTGGACTCCCCAATCCTAAAATCCTAACTTGGATTTAGTCAACTCTTACCTCCAATATTACATCAATTCTAGAAAGGGCTACATATCTTGATGTAAATGGTTAAGTCAACCTGAAACCTTTCATAAGGGAATCCTTTATGAAAGTAAGTGTCCCAACAAGGGTTGGTCAAACACATAGTTTTATTGAGTCTTGCCCTCAATCAAGTAACGGAAGGCTTGGTCTGACTTAATATGGTATTTGAGGGAATTTATTCTTTATGTGTATCTTTCCATTATCACATGCTTGTTAATATTAAGTGATGCTTTCTTATGTGATTAACCATGTTTCGATAATGTTTACGCATAGTCCGGTTTTTATTTTATTCCATATTTGCATGCTTGTTCATTTTATTAATTATGTGATCACAACAACACATACATAATAAATAAATCATGCAATCAGATAGAAAAAAAATAATATGGTATGATCATGAGCTTCTATTTGGTTAACTTGTCTAGCGGTCTGGATAAGCTAACCCTGACCTAGGTAAAACACCTTGAACCTAATGGTTCGTGTTTTGTAGCTCCCACCTGTCCACCTTTGTATCTTCTTATCTCAGTTTTGCCTCGGCTTCGGGATTTGAACCGTCTCCTATGGCTTGGGAGATCCTCCATTACATGGGTTTACATTAAGGATACCATGGGCACACAGGCCCTACATTTTATTGGAAGAAGGCTCGTAGGCCAACAAAATTAAATTAAATAAATTTAAATGAAACAATACACATACAAAGGGTCTTTGGTCTAGCTCATGATCATCCATAGTATGCAACAACATTTACGCGTATTTAGAATTCAAATTCTTTCAATCGTTCTTTTATTTAAGATAAGACGCACTCGAATTCAATTAATTATGATCTTAAAATTAATCAATTCTTTATCTTAAATTCCTTTCTAAATTTCCTTGAGATTCTTCTCATCCATATTCCTTGTATGGGTCTTTGTACATTGGAGGAAACCTGGTGAAATTCCATTTCTAGAAAGTACACGGCGTGTAGTTCATAATTACACGGCGTGTATTTTTCTTTTCACCATTTATCGAAAGTACACGCCGGGGCTTTGGCGTGATTTCTGTACATTGGAAATTTTAGAGTACACGGTGTGTAGATGAATCATACACGGCCTGTACTTCCTTGTTACACGGTAACCAGCCTGGAGATCCCGTGTGCGCGGTATGCGGCTTATATTTGTACACGTTTTCACCTGGGTCAGAACGGACTACACGGCGTGTTGTTCCAACATACACGCCGTGTATTCTGGTTTCCACACGCCGTTCTATTCTGGTCAACACGGCGTGATTAAAACTTTGGCATAATCAATTCACACGGAGTTGTTTGGAAGACCAGTGACGGTTTGTTGAACCTAAGTACACGGCGTGTAGTTTTAATTACACGTCGTGTAATCCCGTGTTGTATATACAGAAAGGGAGGATCGTCCGGATGAGTTCCTTGTTTTTATTTTAATCAAAATTAAAATTAAAAGGTCGTTTCTCTGATATGAATCGAGAAACTGAGGAGGATGAATAGATCTCATTAATTCAGATTTATAGAATGATTTATTTCGAATTGAATCAAATATGAATGCGTAAATTATCAACGAAAATTAAATTACTATAATCAAAGTTGTAACCTCTCTCGGATACCATTTAAAGGTTCCGGGTGCAGCAGAAGCGCGTGGGTGGATGTGCCCACTTGAATTTTTTTCATTAGAAATGATCAATCCGAGATCAATAGGACGATAAACGCCAGTCTACACGGATCGAATCATAGAAAAAGACAAAGAAGATGGTTTGTCCCTGAACCACAAACAAGGATCGTTACAGGTTGATTATAGTCAATTTAGTTAATTATATTGAAATAAATTTTGGGTGTTCATTCTTCGTAGATGTTCTCGATCACGTTGTCGATGTGATCCGTCGTTGCATCGTAGAAGCCAAGTGTAGACTCCCTCTAGCGGTGATCCACACGTGTACCTTGTATCTCTGGACGTCGCCAAAGGATTATCCGGGTGCTAGCATGGGGAAGCCTTTGCTTGCGTTGTCCGCCTTAGATCGTCTTGATCCAATGGAAGAGGATCTCTATCGGTCTTGAAAGCATTCTTGGAGGAGGAGGTTCTTTCGGTCTTGAAAGAATTATCCAGAGATGTTGTGTACAACGATTCTCTTGTGTGTAGGAAAAGAGTTGGGGTTGTGAGGATATTTATAATCGGGTGTGTGGGGTTATAGAGTTATGACAATAAATAAATGCGTTACACGTTTTATTTATTTCATTGACACTTTATTTAAAACCCCCATGTCGAATAAATAATTCCTTGACATGCGCCCACGCTGATTATAATAAATATCATTTAAAACAATATTATATCCTCAAAATCCTGACTAGAAAAACTACACGGCGTGTAATAATAAATACCCGGTGTGTAATTGTTTTTCATTGAAAACTATACAGTGTGTAGATTAAATGTACACGGTGTGTATATCTTGTTTTCATTTATTCATTTCCTTTCCAAAATAAAACTCCACGGCGGGTACATTTAATAATACAAAGTGTGTACTTGTTTTATTTTATTTTTCTTCCATCATTTAATACAACTTAGGCTTTCGTGAATAATTATTAAACAACGTATGGGAATAATCTTTATTCAACTTGAGATACTTGGATAGACTTAGTGTGTGACCCTCTTGGCCTCTTTCTCGTTGGCATTAGGTGGGCTTTCCTAAAGTCCAAGATTACTGTCTAGCAATGGGTCAAGGCACCCAAGAGAAAGAAGTTGACGCCGCATTGACGTATCACCTCATACGAATTCTTACTGTGTAATTTAATCCCTTTGTCTCAATATCTCATCAAGCAAGTTTCATGGAAGTTTCATAAACCTATATGCTTGATCTTTCATTCTTTGACTACCTGAAATAAACATGTCGTTTACACCATGTCCATGGAATTTAATCCGATAGTTCTATTTCAATCAAAGGGCCGAGATATCAACTTCCATAAATGGAAGGGAAAAATACTTCTTTGACTTATCCATTAACAAAATGTCACCCGTGACGCACCCAACGTACCCTACTTCCCGCTAACTGTCTACGTGACGGTTTTCATTAGTAAATCTAATTGCGCGAGTCATGACATGAGTTAATGATAATCTTCCAGTCTAAGGACCATTACACATGCTCGCAGATAGCAATATCTGATGACACCAAGACATGCGGAATTACTACTGGTGGGTCTGTTCTCATAATCTCCCATCATGGAGATTACCAAGTGCGAAATCCATGAGAGAGATTCTCGTCTTCTTACGAGTACTCACACATGACGGTCTGTATACTATGTGTCCTATCATAGTATGCCATCCAACCACATAACTTTATTTAAGATTATTGTTATAGCATTTCATGGTTCTCATCATAGCGGGGATCTGCTATGACCTTATTAATGCAACAAATATTCCAGGATATTATTATATTATAGTCATGTATAACAATGAAAAAAATATAATAAGTTAACATTCATCTAATCAAAGTACAAAACAGTTGGTTCTCAGGACACCAACCCTTACAAGACATTTATGATACAATCTTATTGTTTACCAGGATTTTATATGAATAAGTTTTCAATGATAAATTTTTGTGACATTTCTCTTATTAATCAAATTAAATATATTCTAATCTAGTTATTTCAAAATATTACATTTTTTCATTTAATTTTCCTATCATTAGTAACTCAATAGACTGAATAAATGTATTTAAGGAAAACATGTAATATTTATTTTGTAGCTAAAAATTATTTTCATTCACATCTATGTTTTCTATAAATATCTCCATGAATGATTTTATTACTCTACTATGATGGATTAAATTCATTTTTTTCTATTTTTTACTTTTTAATAATTTTTTTAAAATCAAACTTCTAATGATTTTTAGAATAGTGAACTTTTTTCTTTTTAGTCAAAAATTTAAAAGAAACCATTTTTAAAATACATTAAATGAAATGTATTTCCTACCATCTTAGAAAATAAATTATTTCTATCTTACTTTAAAATATTTTAAGTTTATTTACAAAAGAAAATTTTCAAATAGATTATGCTGAAATTTTTATTTTATTTTGTGACTTCAAAATAACAGCGTATTTTTTTCAAGAAATATTCTCATGATTCTCTATGAGAATTTTTAATCTACTATAAATTTTTTTTCTGTTACATAGGCCTTAAGTATATATAATTCAACACTACCATCCTTATTATTTATTTTGATGGTTTATGAGTATTATAACAAGATGTTTATGAGACAAATTTATTTTTAATGGGTTTTTCTTTAATGAAATATTGAAATTTTTATGAATCCATTTTCTTTTAAATTGGAATTATATAATTAAATGTTTTTAATTAAGACTTGGGGGTCATGTGTGTATAAATCCCTTTAATTCATTGGGTAAAGATGAATATTACATGAAATTATATGCACTCGAATGGGGAACAAACCCAGATCCATAAGGGACTCTGTCTACTATGAAATTTTTCGGAGAGAACCTTCACTAAGGATGTAATTTAATAGATAGTGAAACTAATCCAAAATTATAGTTTTTTAGTGATCCTTGAATAAATAAATTATTTTCTAAACATTTTTATATACCAAAAACCAATATCTATGCCAATTTTATACATTCTTGGCACAAGTTCATTGATTGCATTATAATTAATATATTGTGAACTATTAATATTTATTTCATGAATCAAAATTATGATCTATGTATTGTATGACATTAAAATTATATTTTCATGCTCACATACCCATTTTCTTTTATTATGTTTAAGTGATCATTGAAAGATACTTTTTTACCCTTACTGATCATAAAATCTCACCCATTCTTATGCTTACTTTTTATAGGGTATTAGGAATGGTTTTAAGTATTATATGACTAATACGGGTTTTATTTATATTGAACTTAGTCTTATATAATTTATCTCTCTTATGAATTTGTTATTTATATATCCAACTTTACAGAGACATTGGACCTATATGAATCCACTGTGGATCGTAATGTTATATATTAAACATACATCTAATAGCATATTATATTCATGTGAAAATGTTTGGGTCACAATATATGGTTTCATAGAAGGGTTTATATACCATTATAAAATAAAGAGAGAGAAAATTATTGAGGACACTTTGGATAATCCTATTTATAATATAAATTCCTATGTTACTATAAATAATGATGCTTTGTTTTCCTATAAAAAAATCCTAGTATGGATAATACATGTGGACATTGTTTTGGTATAGTTGCATCTTGGGGTAAAAAGCTAAAAAAGTGATGGTCGAGTATATCTAAATCATTATTGTTGGAAAGGAGAGTGTTCCCTTACTGAGAATTTGGTTTAACACTTCCTTAGTATATACATGGATAAATATTATTTTCATTGTCAAATAATATGAAATATTTTAAAAGATTATAACCATGAATAGCTAAAGATAAAATTGAGGTGTCATAGATTGAAAATAAGATTTAATGTTTTAGACGTACTAGAAATAATTTTTCATTATTATGTATTTTACCACTAAAATTATTAGTGCACACAATATTTTATTTAGTTTTAGTAAATGTATGAACATAGATGAATCATAATAATGATTAATATGATGAAAAATCAAATGACTACCCTCCTGATTTGGAAAATGATATGGGATATCAGATGGAAAAAATGTTGTTATTCTTATGAAACTTTCTCATGCCATGAATCATGTTGATTCCCAAAAAAGAATAGGAGGAACCAAATTTTTTTGACTCCTTTATGAAGTAACATCCACCTCTTTTTATCGGATCTATTGATCCCCTATTGGATGATCAATGTATTATTACCCCTGAAAAAAATATTTTCCTTTATCCAGAGTTCAGAACATGAAAAATATATTATATATTTTCATTATTTTGATTATAAAACATATCAATTGTTAACTATTAACAATAACATAAGAAAATAATAATAAATGGTCTTCATAGAGTGTTATGAGTTTTGAATATTATTTTTTAAAATCTACTTCACTCAAATTCTATATATGAAAATGAACATTAGATTATATGACCTAGAATTGAAGGATGATGAATTTATTAGAATCTTTTAATAATTTTTACAAGAATTCTTAGCCACACTTTCAGTATTGTCATTAACTATGAAGTTATGGTTGAACAATTCATTGATGGTTTAATACCATTTCTATAAAAATCATTCTTTGTACGGGTCATTAGTAACTATAATAATGATGATTGAAATTAGTAGTGATCAAATACAAATATTAGTGATGATAATTGACAATATCAACCTCTCTAGAACACAGATAAAGGAAAATATAATTCAATCACTATTTCCAATGAGTGTTATGATAATGAATTAATGGAGGGTACACTTACCATTGAATTTATAACTAATAATATCTTATTTGATTTTGGATCTATGTACTCTTTCATATCTTGATATTTTTCCAAGTGTATAGTAATTTCACCCTAATAATTTGTTTTTAAATTATTATTGAAAACCCCTAATGGTATGGAGATCAAATCTGAAGTCTATGATTTATCATTAATTTAATTTCATACGAATATGCTTCTTGATAATCATGTTATAATCTCTATGGGGTAAATTTATGTTATATTAGGAATATATTTTCTATATTTACATAAATCCCACCTAAATTTCCATGGAAGGGAAGTCACATTTGATATTTGAAGATAACCTATACTTGTATATCAGTGTGATGATCAATATAATCCTGTGATAAAAATCACATAAATTGTATGGGATTTGGTTCATATTCAAAATGGGTATTTATCTCATATAGTTTTAGATAAAATAAACATAAATGATATGAAAATTATGTGGGAGATTTTCCATGTCGTTTCAAAAAAGATACATAGAATTCAATAAAACTATGAATTAGTGTTTTTAATAGAAATCATTCATGGTGATACACCTATTTCACACAAACCATAAACAATGAAAATGAATGAGTTATAGGAAGTGAAGAATCAACTCCAAGAGAATCATGAAAAGGTATAATTTTATCCAAGTGTGTCCCATTGGTGTTACCCTATTATTTTTGTTATGAAGAAATATATGTCAATGTGACTCTATACAGATTATCATGAATATAACAAAGGTTCCTTTTAAGAACAAGTATCATCAACCCTGTATTGATGACATGATTGATCTGCTACATAGATATCTATACATTTTAATGATTTACATTCATTTCATATATCATCAATTGATGGTTATTAAGCAGTATAAACCCAAGAAAACATATTATATAAGGTATGGGAACAATAAATTTATAGTGATTCCATTTGGTCATACTAATACACCTTATAACTTCATAAATTTAATGAATATCTTTATTATATATTTCCTTAAATAGATTGTGGAATCATTTATAGATGATATTATTATATATTCAAATAGAATGTATGATAAAAAAATCACCTTAGGATTATACTGAATATCCAATATAAGGTGAATTTATTTGTAAAATTTACCAAGACTGGATTTTGGCTAAAGAAATTTCATGTTTTAGGTCATATAATCTAAAGAAATAATATATATATATATATATATATGGATCAATCAAAGAAAAACGTCTGTGAACATTATGGAAAAAAACAATGGTGATTGAGATGAATAATACACATGGTTTTGTGGGATAGTATCAATGCTTTGGGGTATGTTTCTTACACCAATCCAATCCACTCCCCAAGTTTACTCTAAAGGGAGACAAGTTCCATTGGATAGATGAATTTTTGTAAAATTTAAATGAATTGAATAAAATTCTAGTTTATTTACCTATTCACACAGTAACATATATTATATAAGGGTTTTTTATTTATAGTGATACATCACAGATTGTATTAGGATCATTACTCATTAAAATATTATGGCGATAGATTAAGCCTCATGAAAGTTGATTGTTCATGAGAAAATTTACCCAATTCATGAATTAGAGTGATTTGTGATAAATGTTTCATTAATGATTTAGAATAATTATGTTTATGGAGAATGGTATGATATATAGACTGGTCATAAACGTTTTAATTATATATTCACTTAGAAATATATGAATAAGTGCCACATAAAAAGGTTGGTGTTTATTAAATATTACGACTGCTCCATACACTAGAATAATGGGAAAGAGAAAATGGTGGATTATTATTTGAGTTGAAATCATCATCTATGGTTATCTATGATAAGGATTAAAAGAGATCAAATATTTCTCTATTTTTAATAGATGGATTTTTAAATCCTAAAAAAAGGAGAAAAGAATTATCTTTCTCAAATATGTTCCCAGCTATCTATCTAAAAAAGGAATAATAAAACAAAAATATTAAAGTTTAAAACAATATAGTAAATGATTCAAAGGAAACCCTGATTCTAATGGAATGGTATATTTCAAAACCCAAGTTTTTTTCTCTTCAATACCACACTTGAATGATAATCTATTATACGACTCTAATAATTCATCATTATCTATTAATCAATGATGTATGATGATGTATAGATATCTGAAAGAGTATTTTTTATGGGAAAATGGGGAGAGAAATTTAGAGACCCGAATCTTGACGTACATTGACATTACATTACATTTGCAGAATACTCAAAAACACACACACAAGGATCGTAATAGTTTAGTGTCTTTGGAAACTCCGAATATAATCTTCTAATCCTGGTGAAAGATCTTCAATATCTCCCATAAAGATCTTCTTTTTTTATACCTAAAACCTTTCTTTATATCCTAGGGAAAAGAAAACATAAAAGGGTGAGCTCAAATGCTCAGTAAGGGTAAACAAAATAAATATCAATCACATCGTATACACAAGCACATAACTTTTGGAAATCTTAACCTGCAAAAGAGATCATAATTTCATAACATGGGATAAATCATGGCAGTGAAATGTAATCACAATAATCATAACTTAAAACATTAAACTGTGTGTCATACACACATAATCCTAGAAAATCATTTCTTGTTAGTCAAGACTCATTGCCAAGACTATCTTAGTGGACAAAGTCCCTTTCTGAATCGAGTAACCCTCGTTCCAGTCCTGTTTCACTGAACCGGTATAACCTACCGTTCCAGCCATGTCTATCTCATGAGATAAAAAATATTTACCCAATGCATTGGAGGGAGATATAGGTCTCACCCATCTTATTATGATACCATTATTATGTGTGCCACAAAATCATAAATCATACATCATTGCATAACCCATGTAATAAAAATGGGAATCTTAAACATCATGCCATCATAATCCATAAACAATTGATATCATTCAATAATAAGAATATTGAGACCATTTAAATCATAGAGACATTTTACTTGAAACATACATATCAAATAATGTCATCTTAGATGGAAAATAGTTTTGAGAAAAGTACTTGAAATGAATTCTTGAGGAAAATACGCTTTATTCTTTAAAATCATTTTCTTTTCACAAAATTTCATGCAATTTTAAAATATAAGGGTTTTGTAGAAAATAATCATGCAATCATGTAGAGGAAGCTTCATTAAAATGAGGTATTATGAAACCGTAAAAATCCGTTCACGCCGTATAAGTTAAAAATAACATTCTCCTCGTACTTTTGTCGGAAAAGTCAAAAAGTACCTTATATGGTAACCAAAGGAAAGATTCCATTCATACAATGTGGTAAAAAGTCAATAAAGGGTAAAAATGAATTTAAACATTCATGGAATAATGGTAAAAATTTTATAAAAACATTTTTAGAAAACATGGTCATGTATGATAAACGTAACCCCAGTAAATACTTACGTATAAGCAATCTCGGATAAAAATGAGATTGAAAATTTATCCCTTACCTTAGGTCCGACTTGCTTTGTACGTGTCTGAACCTCCAGTATAATGATTTACATAATGTTATTGACTTATTACAGAATCATATTCATTGTTATGATATCATATATGGTTCTCTTATGGCTTTATATTACCCGGTCTTTTGTAAATTCATGTTAAAGTAGCATTTTGGGTAAAATCGTCTTATTTGTCGTTCGTGTATTTAACTTGTAATTATTAATATGATTACTTGGATCATGATTACTTATATCCAGAATGTAAAACATGATTTATATATAATATATATTCAGAATATACTTATATATATAATATATTGATAATGGAATGAAATACACCGTTCATGGAGACGGTAGTCCGTACATACGCATGAACGCTGTTTTCGTTTCCTTATTGAATTGAATGAAATTAAGTATATGACATACATATAAATATACATAAATCCAGTATCATTATTATGTCATATATATTTCATTAGTACTTATTATATATGCTTTATAATCATTCATGAATGGTTAATGTGGAGAATGAATCTCATCACGTCGTGGAGACGGTAGTCCGTACGTACGCACGAGCGATGATATCATTCCCACGGTCGTAAAATTGTGTTAAAGTGTATGCATATTATTTCAGTATCAATATCACTTCATAATAATCATATATATTTACTCATTACACCATTATACCCATCCTATTAAGGTGGTGGCAGAAAATAGATTACACCACGACGTGGAGACGGTATTCCGTACGTACGCACGCGCGGTGATTTCATTTTTCCGTAGGATGGATAGAAGGTGAATTAGGGTTGTTTCATATATATAATAACATATCAGTATGTAAGTAATACTGATGTTATTACTTTGTCATGAAACAACTAAATAAGAAGAAGTTGAAGAAGAAAGAAATCAAAAAGATCGGTAATGGATATTACCTCTTCTTTGGAATGCCTCTGTGAATCCTCCACTTAGGGAACTAAGATTGGACTTTGAAGAAGACCAGGACCTTTAGGATGATACTAGGGAAGTGTAGAAGAGATTTTGGCAGGGGTTGGCCGAGCTTGAATGCTCAAATTGGTGTGAGGAGTAGAGGGAGGAGGTGCCCTTTTATAAGGGAGGAGAGGGGCACCTTAGGAATATCTCAAAATATTATTTTATATTAAAGTCAAAATCGGTTTATAATGGTTCCAAAGGGTCTTATTTAGAAGCTAATGTGGGGATGGGTCTAAATCCTATCAACCAATAGGATTTAGACAAGTTTAGGTTATTATTTTAACCTTATCAATTAGATTTAACTCTAAGTTAAATAATTTAACTTTTACCGTGTCTTTTTGTTTTCTTTCACTATATGGTTAATACACTTACTATAACATGCCAAACGAACCCCAAATTGTATATTATTAATACATATATTATTATCTAAGTCATTTGGCCGAACCATAGATTTTTAGGAATAAAATAACAATTAATAATATAATATTTGATTTAAAAACTATTTTGTGTCAATTTTGACACTATTTGATATATGATTTTTTTTGAAAGTCATAACAGAATTATATGTTCGAACCAAGTTGATTAAATCAACACTAATATATCATAGTAACCTAGAAAATTAGTTTAATTCATAAAAAGTCTAAAATTACATTTATTTTGGTATTTATAATATCAATTATGTCAATATTTCATTAATAAGATAATTACTGCATCATCATTGTGTCATAAATAAATTAAATTATTTGATGTCTAAAAATTACAAATAAAATACCATTATGTAGGAAATCGTTTTAGCTTTCTAATGAATATTTACAATCGAATTTATCTTATGTATAACCCTATACTAAAATTTTTTAGTAAATAAACATTGATTTTAACTCTTTTAACTCTTCTTTGAATTAAAAAATAATAAATGTCCTAATCTAATCCAAGTGGGCCTAAATGATAATATTTTACACTTAAGGTTGTTTTTGGTCGAGATAAACTTGTCCAATAGGATTAGGACATGTGTTAGGGTAATATTAATATCATTTTTACCCTTAATTACCATATTTTCTTTTAACCGTGGTAAATAAAAGTAAAAAAGTTACTATTCACCAAAAATTATTTTCATCTCATTGAACCAAATTTTACTTACTGACATCAATCATGTCTCTCGGATTTTTGAAATTCCATTCACAGAAGCGGTAAAATTACGTTTTATGAAAAATTCATTTTTTTAACTACCACTTAGTAGTTTCACTATTCATCAAAAATTGAAGGTTTTCAGAAAAATGCCAAAATTTCATCTTAAACTATATTTCATATTCCGAATTCAAAAATGAAGTCTATTTTACCAAATTCATAACATACAAGTTGCATTAATTAATTTTATAATTAAATCCCGCTGTTAAAACAAATAGCGTGTTTTTAAGAAACAATATCTATCAAAAGATTGACACTTGTTTATGTCTGGTTTAAATGTGAAATTACATCCAATGACCAATATTGTATTAAATTGTAAAAATATATTCTACATATACTTTAAAACCACTCAAATTAATAATTTTTCACTATTAATTATTTCGATAAAAAAGTTGTTTTTAATTAAAATTTAGTAATTTTCACTATTCATTAGAAAATGAAAGTTATCCGAAAAGTACCAAAATTTCACCCTAAGCTAATTTCGATATTACGAATCCAAAAATGAAGTCCATTTTGAGAGCTAAATTTTATAAAATTTTAAAAATTGGTTATTACTATTCATGACGGCTAGTTTTAATAATATTTTAATAGCATATCGTTGTTTCGTGAAACTCAGTATTGCATACTACACACGCTATCGAGGAAGGTTGCGATTGTGTGTAATGCAAGGCAAGTCAAGGATGCGTGTTGTGCAAGCTCTTTTTGGTGTAGCGTACAACACAAGACATTAATAAAATTAAAAATAATAGTTTTCATAAAATCTCGGGCTGTTACATTCTACCCCCCTTAAAATGAATTTCGCCCTCGAAATTCGTTGGGGTTATAAATAGTTTACAATTTGAAAGTTTCTTTAATAGAAACCCACATCATTAAAAGGAATACCAAAACTTGGCATTAAAAACTAAAGTATGAAATGTAACGATTACCCAAATAAACTAATCACTGGGTTTCCACATAGGTGAAAATATGGATATGGAAGAGAAATCTGACCATCATGTTCTGATAGAGAGTGGTAGATAACATGGCTATGGAAAATCCAACAATCACAAAGCCATAAATTTGTGACGATCTAAGGTACCATCTGATTCATCAGGTATAAGATCACTAGGACAACATTTTTGGTTTTCAAGATCATTTCCCTAAAGTTGAAAATTTGAATTAGAATAAATACTTACTTTATTTTGGAACAATCTTACTGTTGTTCGTGCCTTGAACAATTTCCACTTCATCTCTTAAATTAATTAAGTTGAATTTGTTATTCGTGAAGTGTTAGCAGATTATGTGATAGAATGACGGGTCACTCCATCTGTCTCAAACAAAAGGTTACATAAGTCATTCTATAGTGAGATTAATCATATATGGTTCCTAAAATGGACTTATACTTCATATATTATACTGTTTAATATAATAAAACTAGTTTCTACTAAACAGGGACTTCCTGTAGGCCAGTGGTAGGCAATAAAGGCCAGTCGCACTTCGGTTGTGGGTTCGATTCCCATAGCCTTGTCCGACGCGATGGGCTGTCGCCCATCCTTCAGGTTTTCCTTTTTCTAAAACTATATTACTATAAAATCCCATCAATAATATCGAAAAAAACTTCTATCCTTAAACAATACTAATTTATGTCCAACATAATCCATTCCAATCTTTAGACTTATCCATAATACTGCAGTCCACTTTCATAACATAGTGAAAATTATTACCAGAGATTTAATACCATTGTTGAACCCCATATATCATAAGATATGTTTTGTTGGTCACATTCCAAACATTCAAAGTCCTTAATCATGTATTCTCTTGAATACCCATTGAACCTTAGTGAAAACTTGAATTCAGTTAAAAGTTAACACTTTCCACATACCAAAATCCTCAAAATTCTATATACTCAAACCATGATATCACTTAGTCCTTATATCAATCATGAGCTCATGAATACTGTTAAACATTTCATTTTCTCTTTTTCCCTTCATTATGCGCATATCATCTTATTTCCAAAAAAATATCTCAATCACTTTGAATACCACATTAGACCAATACATAAATATTCCAATACTCCATGATACAATATTATTTTGGAATCCCATTACATAAACACTTAATCATTCCACCACATCGTTGTCATATTCAACATTGCCAATAGTGATCACATGTGACTTCCATTTGTCCTTTTCCGTCAGTGGTTGTTCAAGTTGATCATCACTAACCCTTGGATTAGGGCATTTATTAGCATAATGCCCCATTTCCTTGCACTTGAAGCATTGAAGTGTTGGTGGTGCGTTCTCTGCAGTATTTGCTTTATTCACATCATTTGAAACCCTTTTTCCATTACTTCGACACTCAGCTGCTCGATGACCTTATTTTCCACACATAAAACATTTTCTAGTCCCTTTAAGACAATCTCCACCATGATTCTTTCCACACTTTGTGCATAAGGAACCATTCATCTTCTTTTCACCATTAATCTGAGATTTCTCCTTGAACTCCATCTTTCGTTTCTTGTCAAAACCATGAGATGGATATGTAACACCAACTTCCATTTCTACCTTGATAGCACAACGCACAATTTCTTCATAGCTACTGAAGTCTCTTATAGCTAATGCCCTTCGAAGACTTGGTTTTAAGCCACTGAAAAATCGATCAACTTTACTTTCAGGTTGGATGATAATGCCAGATGCATACCTTGCATGTCTTGTAAAATTTGCTTCATTTATACCAACAGATTCATCATCCTTCTAATTCAGCTCAAGAAACTCCTTTTCCATCTTTGTTCGAAGAATACGAGGGAAGTACTTACTGAAAAACAAGTTCTTGAACTCCTCCCATTCCATGGACTCAATTTCATCTCTTGGCCTCGTATTCTTGATAAGATTACACCATTGATCAGCTTCACCTTCCAAACGATATACTGCTAAGATGACTTTATCATGTTCAGAACATTGAAGAACTGAAAATATCTTTTCAGTAGTACTGATCCATTGTTCAGCCACATGTGGATCAGAAGACCCACAGAAAGAAGGTGGACGTTGCCTCATGAAGGACTCAATAGAATATTGTTCCCTTCTCTGCAAATTTGGAAGTCCAGAATGATTCATAACTTGTGTTAGTATAGCAATAAAATTTTGCACTCCATCTCCCATAACATTTGTTTGTTCAGGAGGGCAATCATTGCACTGTCCATTGCATTGATCAACACAGTTCCTTCGGGTTCCATCCATTGTCTAAAACCCAAAAAGAATAGTGTGAGAGGCAAAAATCATGCTAGGGAAAACAACATAATAAAGGGGGAGTACCTTCAATATCTAACATCTTAGGTTTAAATCTATGATCGTTAGCGTAATTCAAGTACTATAACCTATACGTATACTTAGCCTTAGGAACATACCTAGACATACCTTAGAAATATCTCTAGGGATCTCACTAAAGTTCTCACATCCTAGTTTCCAAAGGTTGACTAAACTTTTCCTCTGATACCAACTGTAGAGACCAGAAGCTCGACGTACATTGGCATTACATTACATTTGTGGAATACTCAAAAACACACACACAAGGATCGTAATAGTTTAGTGTCTTTGGAAACTCGGAATATAATCTTCTAATCCTGGTGAAAGATCTTCAATATCTCCCATAAAGATCTTCTTTGTTTTTATACCTAAAACCTTTCTTTATATCCTGGGGAAAAGAAAACATAAAAGGGTGAGCTCAAATGCTCAGTAAGGGTAAACAAAATAAATATCAATCACATCGTATACACAAGCACATAACTTTTGGAAATATTAACCTGCAAAAGAGATCATAATTTCATAACATGGGATAAATCATGGCAGTGAAATGTAATCACAATTATCATAACTTAAAACATTAAACTTTGTGTCATACACACATAATCCTAGAAAATCATTTCTTGTTAGTCAAGACTCATTGTCAAGACTATCTTAGTGGACAAAGTCCCTTTCTGAATCGAGTAACCCTCGTTCCAGTCCTGTTTCACTGAACTGGTATAACCTACCGTTCCAGCCATGTCAATCTCATGAGATATAAAATCTTTACCCAATGCATTGGAGGGAGATATAGGTCCCACCCATCTTATAATGATACCATTATTATGTGTGCCACAAAATCATAAATCATACATCATTGCATAACCCATGTAATAAAAATGGGAATCTTAAACATCATGCCATCATAATCCATAAACAATTGATATCATTCAATCATAAGAATATTGAGACCATTTAAATCATAGAGACATTTTACTTGAATCATACATATCAAATAATTTCATCTTAGATGGAAAATAGTTTTGAGAAAAGTACTTGAAATGGATTCTTGAGGAAAATACCCTTTATTCTTTAAAATCATTTTCTTTTCACAAAATTTCATGAAATTTTAAAATATAAGGGTTTTGTTGAAAATAATCATGCAATCTTGTAGAGGAAGCTTCTTTAAAATGAGGTATTATGAAACCGTAAAAATCTGTTCACGCCGTATAAGTTATAAATAACATTCTCCTCGTACTTTTGTCGGAAAAGTCAAAAAGTACCTTATATGGTAACCAAAGGAAAGATTCGATTCATACAATGTGGTAAAAAGTCAATAAAGGGTAAAAATGACTTTAAAAATTCATGGAAGAATGGTAAACATTTTATAAAAACATTTTTAGAAAACATGGTCATGGATGATAAACGTAACCCCCGTAAATACTTACGTATAAGCAATCTCGGATAAAAATGAGATTGAAAATTTATCCCTTACCTTAGGTCCGACTTGCTTTGTACGTGTCCGAACCTCCTGTATCTTGATTTAAATAATGTTATTGACTTATTACAGAATCATATTCATTGTTATGATATCATATATGGTTCTCTTATGGCTTTATATTACCCGGTCTTTTGTAAATTCATGTTAAAGTAGCATTTTGGGTAAAATCGTCTTCTTTGTCGTTCGTGTTTTTAACTTGTAATTATTAATATGATTACTTGGATCATGATTACTTATATCCAGAATGTAAAACATGATTTATATATAATATATATTCAGAATATACATATATATATAATATATTGATAATGGAATGAAATACACCGTTCATGGAGACGGTAGTCCGTACATACGCATGAACGATGTTTTCGTTTCCTTATTGAATTGAATGGAATTAAGTAGATGACATACATATAAATATACATAAATCCAGTATCATTATTATGTCATATATATTTCATTAGTACTTATTATATATGCTTTATAATCATTCATGAATGGTTAATGTGGAGAATGAATCTCATCGCGTCGTGGAGACAGTAGTCCGTACGTACGCACGAGCGATGATATCGTTCCCATGGTCGTGGAATTGTGTTAAAGTGTATGGATATTATTTCAGTATCAATATCAATTTATAATAATCATATATATTTACTCATTACACCATTATACCCATCCTATTAAGGTGGTGGCGGAAAATAGATTACACCACGGCGTGGAGACGGTATTCCGTACGTACGTACGCGCGGTGATTTCATTTTTCCGTAGGATGGATAGAAGGTGAATTAGGGTTGTTTCATATTTATAATAACATATCAGTATTTAAGTAATACTGATGTTATTACTTTGTCATGAAACAACTAAAGAAGAAGAAGTTGAAGAAGAAAGAAATTGAAAAGATCGGTAATGGATATTACCTCTTCTTTGGAACGCCTCTTTGAATCCTCCACTTAGGGAACTAAGATTGGTCTTTGAAGAAGACCAAGACCTCTAGGATGATACTAGGGAAGTGGAGAAGAGATTTTTGCAGGGGTTGGCCGAGCTTGAATGCTCAAATTGGTGTGAGGAGGAGAGGGAGGAGGTTCCCTTTTATAAGGGAGGAGAGAGGCACCTTAGGAATATCTCAAAATATTATTTTATATTAAAGTCAAAATCGGTTTATAATGGTTCCAAAGGGTCTTATTTAGAAGATAATGTGGGGATGGGTATAAATCATATCAACAAATAGGATTTAGACAAGTTTAGGTTATTATTTTAACCTTATCAATTAGATTTAACTCTAAGTTAAATAATTTAACTTTTACCGTGTCTTTTTGTTTTCTTTCAATATATGGTTAATACACTTACTATAACATGCCGAACGAACCCCAAATTGTATATTATTAATACATATATCCTTATCTAAGTAATTTGGCCGAACCTTAGATTTTTAGGAATAAAATAACAATTAATAATATAATATTTTATTTAAAACCTATTTTGTGTCAATTTTGACACTATTTGATATATGATTTTTTTGAAAGTCATAACAGAATTATATGTTCGAACCAAGTTGATTAAATCAACACTAATATATCATAGTAACCTATAAAATTAGTGTAATTCATAAAAAGTCTAAAATTACATTTATTTTGGTATTTATAATATCAATTATGTCAATATTTCATTAATAAGATAATTACTACATCATCATTGTGTCATTAATAAATTAAATTATTTGATGTCTAAAAATTACAAATAAAATACTATTATGTAGGAAATCGTTTTATCTTTCTAAGGAATATTTAAAATAGAATTTATCTTATGTATAACCCTATATTAAAAATGTTTTAGTAAATAAACATTGATTTTAACTCTTTTAACTCTTCTTTGAATTAAATAATAATAAATGTCCTAATCTAATCCAAGTGGGCCTAAATGATAATAGTTTACACTTAAGGTTGTTTTTGGTCGAGATAAACTTGTCCAATAGGATTAGGACATGTGTTAGGGTAATATTAATATCATTTTTACCCTTAATTACCCTATTTACTTTTAATTGTGGTAAATAAAAGTAAAAAGTTACTATTCACCAAAAATTATTTTCATCTCATTGAACCACATTTTACTTACTGACATCAACCGTGTCTCTCGGATTTTTGAAATTCCATTCACAGAAGCGGTAAAATTATGTTTTATGAAAAATTCAGTTTTTTAACTACCACTTAGTAGTTTCACTATTCATCAAAAATTGAAGGTTTTCAGAAAAATGCCAAAATTTCATCTTAAACAATATTTCATATTCAGAATTCAAAAATGAAGTCTATTTTACCAAATTCATAACATAGAAGTTGCATTAATTAATTTTATAATTAAATCCCACTGTTAAAACAAATAGCGTGTTTTTAAGAAACAATATCTATCAAAAGATTGACACTTGTTTATGTCTGGTTTAAATGTGAAATTACATCCAATTACCAAAATTGTATTAAATTGTAAAAATATATTCTAAATATACTTTAAAACCACTCAAATTAATAATTTTTCACTATTAATTATTTCGATAAAAAAGTTGTTTTTAATTAAAATTTAGTAATTTTCACTATTCATTAGAAAATGAAAGTTATCCGAAAAGTACCAAAATTTCACCCTAAGCTAATTTCGATATTACGAATCCAAAAATGAAGTCCATTTTGAGAGCTAAAATTTCTAAAATTTTAAAAAGTGGTTATTACTATTCATAACGGCTAGTTTTAATAATATTTTAATAGTATATCGTTGTTTCGTGAAACTCAGTATTGCATACTACACACGCTATCGAGGAAGGTTGCGATTGCGTGTAATGCAAGGCAAGTCAAGGATGCGTGTTGTGCAAGCTCTTTTTGGTGTAGCGTACAACACAAGACATTAATAAAATTAAAAAGAATAGTTTTCATAAAATCTCGGGCTGTTACATTCTACCCCCCTTAAAATGAATTTCGCCCTCGAAATTCGTCGGGGTTATAAATAGTTTACTATTTGAAAGTTTCTTTAATAGAAACCCACATCATAAAAAGGAATACCAAAACTTTGCTTTAAAAACTAGAGTATGAAATGTAACGATTACCCAAATAAACTAATCACTGGGTTTCCACATAGGTGAAAATATGGATATGGAAGAGAAATCTAACCATCATGTTCTGATAGAGAGTGGTAGAGAACATGGCTATGGAAAAGCCAACAATCCCAAAGCCATAAATTTGTGACGATCTAAGGTACCATCTGATTCATCAGGTATAAGATCACTAGGACAACATTTTTGGTTTTCAAGATCATTTCCCTAAAGTTGAAAATTTGAATTAGAATAAATACTTACATTATTTTGGAACAATCTTACTGTTTTTCGTGCCTTGAACAATTTCCACTTCATCTCTTAAATAAATGAAGTTGAATTTGTTATTCGTGAAGTGTTAGCAAATTATGTGATAGAATGACGGGTCATTCCATCTATCTCAAACAAATGGTTACATAAGTCATTCTATAGTGAGATTAATCATATATGGTTCCTAAAATGGACTTATACTTCATATATTATACTGTTTAATATAATAAAACTAGTTTCTACTAAACAGGGACTTCCTGTAGGCCAGTGGTAGGCAATAAAGGCCAGTCGCACTTCGGTTGTGGGTTCGATTCCCATAGCCTTGTCTGACGCGATGGGCTGTCGCCCGTCCTGCAGGTTGTCCTTTTTCTAAAACTATATTACAATAAAATCCCATCAATAATATCGAAAAAAAACTTCTATCCTTAAACAATACTAATTTATGTCCAACATAATCCATTCCAATCTTTAGACTTATCCATAATACTGCAGTCCACTTTCATAGCATAGTGAAAATGATTACCAGAGATTTAATACCATTGTTGAACCCCATATATCATAAGATATGTTTTGTTGGTCACATTCCAAACATTCAAAGTCCTTAATCATGTATTCTCTTGAATACCCATTAAACCTTAGTGAAAACTTGAATGCAGTTAAAAGTTAACACTTTCCACATACCAAAATCCTCAAAATTCTATATACTCAAACCATGATATCACTTAGTCCTTATATCAATCATGAGCTCATGAATACTGTTAAACATTTCATTTTCTCTTTTTCCCTTCATTATGCGCATATCATCTTATTTCCAAAAACATATCTCAATCACTTTGAATACCACATTAGACCAATACATAAATATTCCAATACTCCATGATACAATATTATTTTGGAATCCCATTACATAAACACTTAATCATTCCACCACATCGTTGTCATATTCAACATTGCCAATAGTGATCACATGTGACTTCCCTTTGTCCTTTTCCTTCAGTGGTTGTTCATGTTGATCATCACTAACCCTTGGATTAGGGCATTTATTAGCATAATGCCCCATTTCCTTGCACTTGAAGCATTGAAGTGTTGGTGGTGCGTTCTCTGCAGTATTTGATTTATTCACATCATTTGAAACCATTTTTCCATTACTTCGACACTCAGCTGCTCGATGACCTTGTTTTCCACACTTAAAACATTTTCTAGTCCCTTTAAGACAATCTCCACCATGCTTCTTTCCACACTTTGTGCATAAGGAACCTTTCATCTTCTTTTCACCATTATTCTGAGATTTCTCCTTGAACTCCATCTTTCGTTTCTTGTCAAAACCATGAGATGGATATGTAAGACCAACTTACATTTCTACCTTGATAGCACAACGCACAATTTCTTCATAGCTACTGAAGTCTCTTATAGCTAATGCCCTTCGAAGACTTGGTTTTAAGCCACTGAAAAATCGATCAACTTTACTTTCAGGTTGGATGATAATGACAGATGCATACCTTGCATGTCTTGTAAAAGTTGCTTCATATATACCAACATATTCATAATCCTTCTAATTCAGCTCAAGAAACTCCTTTTCCATCTTTGTTCGAAGAATACGAGGGAAGTACTTACTGAAAAACAAGTTCTTGAACTCGTCCCATTCCAAGGACTCAATTTCATCTCTTGGCCTCGTATTCTTGATAAGATTACACCATTGATCAGCTTCACCTTCCAAATGATATACTGCTAAGATGACTTTATCATGTTCAGAACATTGAAGAACTGAAAATATCTTTTCAGTAGTACTGATCCATTGTTCAGCCACAAGTGGATCAGAAGACCCACTGAAAGAAGGTGGACGTTGCCTCATGAAGGACTCAATAGAATATTGTTCCCTTCTCTTCTAATTTGGAAGTCCATAATGATTCATAACTTGTGTTAGTATAGCAATAAGATTTTTCACTCCATCTCCCATAACTTTTGTTTGTTCAGGAGGGCAATCATTGCACTGTCCATTGCATTGATCAACACGGTTCCATCGGGTTCCATCCATTGTCTAAAACCCAAAAAGAATAGCGTGAGAGGCAAAAATCATGCAAGGGAAAACAACATAATAAAGGGGGAGTACCTTCAATATCTAACATCTTAGGTTTAATTCTATGATCTTTAGCGTAATTCTAGTACTATAACTTATACGTATACTTAACCTTAGGAACATCCCTAGACATACCTTAGAAATATCTCTAGGGATCTCACTAAATTCTCATATCCTAGTTTCCAAAGGTTGACTAAACTTTTCCTATGATACCAACTGTAGAGACCCGAAGCTTGACGTACATTGACATTACATTACATTTGCGGAATACTCAAAAACACACACACAAGGATCGTAATAGTTTAGTGTCTTTGGAAACTCGGAATATAATCTTCTAATCCTGGTGAAAGATCTTCAACATCTCCCATAAAGATCTTCTTTTTTTTATACCTAAAACCTTTCTTTATATCCTGGGGAAAAGAAAACATAAAAGGGTGAGCTCAAATGCTCAGTAAGGGTAAACAAAATAAATATCAATCACATCGTATACACAAGCACTTATCTTTTGGAAATCTTAACCTGCAAAAGAGATCATAATTTCATAACATGGGATAAATCATGGTAGTGAAATGTAATCACAATAATCATAACTTAAAACATTAAACTTTGTGTCATACACACATAATCCTAGAAAATCATTTCTTGTTAGTCAAGACTCATTGCCAAGACTATCTTAGTGGACAAAGTCCCTTTCTGAATCGAGTAACCCTCGTTCCAGTCCTGTTTCACTGAAACGGTATAACCTACCGTTCCAGCCATGTCTATCTCATGAGATATAAAATCTTTACCCAATGCATTGGAGGGAGATATAGGTCCCACCCATCTTATAATGATACCATTATTATGTGTGCCACAAAATCATAAATCATACATCATTGCATAACCCATGTAATAAAAATGGGAATCTTAAACATCATGCCATCATAATCCATAAACAATTGATATCATTCAATCATAATAATATTGATACCATTTAAATCATAGAGACATTTTAATTTAAACATACATATCAAATAATGTAATCTTAGATGGAAAATAGTTTTGAGAAAAGTACTTGAAATGAATTCTTGAGGAAAATACCCTTTATTCTTTAAAATCATTTTCTTTTCACAAAATTTCATTCAATTTTAAAATATAAGGGTTTTGTTGAAAATAATCATGAAATCTTGTAGAGGAAGCTTCTTTAAAATGAGGTATTATGAAACCGTAAAAATCCGTTCACGCCGTATAAGTTAAAAATAACATTCTCCTCATACTTTTGTCGGAAAAGTCAAAAAGTACCTTATATGGTAACCAAAGGAAAGATTCCATTCATACAATGGGGTAAAAAGTCAATAAAGGGTAAAAATGACTATAAACATTCATGGAAGAATGGTAAACATTTTATAAAAACATTTTTAGAAAACATGGTCATGGATGATAAACGTAACCCCAGTAAATACTTACGTATAAGCAATCTCGGATAAAAATGAGATTGAAAATTTATCCCTTACCTTAGGTCCGACTTGCTTTGTACGTGTCCGAACCTCCTGTATAATGATTTACATAATGTTATTGACTTATTAAAGAATCATATTCATTGTTATGATATCATATATGGTTCTCTTATGGCATTATATTACCCGGTCTTTTGTAAATTCATGTTAAAGTACCATTTTGGATAAAATCGTCTTATTTGTCCTTCGTGTTTTTAACTTGTAATTATTAATATGATTACTTGGATCATGATTACTTATATCCAGAATGTAAAACATGATTTATATATAATATATATTCAGAATATACATATATATATAATATATTGATAATGTAATGAAATACACCGTTCATGGAGACGGTAGTCCGTACATACGCATGAACGCTGTTTTCGTTTCCTTATTGAATTGAATGGAATTAAGTAGATGACATACATATAAATATACATAAATACAGTATCATTATTATGTCATATATATTTCATTAGTACTTATTATATATGCTTTATAATCATTCATGAATGGTTAATGTGGAGAATGAATCTCATCGCGTCGTGGAGACGGTAGTCCGTACGTACGGACGAGCGATGATATCGTTCCCATGGTCGTGGAATTGTGTTAAAGTGTATGCATATTATTTCAGTATCAATATCACTTTATAATAATCATATATATTTACTCATTACACCATTATACCCATCCTATTAAGGTGGTGGCGGAAAATAGATTACACCACGGCGTGGAGACGGTATTCCGTACGTACACACGCGCGGTGATTTCATTTTTCCGTAGGATGGATAGAAGGTGAATTAGGGTTGTTTAATATTTATAATAACATATCAGTATGTAAGTAATACTGATGTTATTACTTTGTCATGAAACAACTAAAGAAGAAGAAGTTCAAGAAGAAAGAAATTGAAAAGATCGGTAATGGATATTACCTCTTTTTTGGAACGCCTCTTTGAATCCTCCACTTAGGGAACTAAGATTGGTCTTTGAAGAAGACCAAGACCTCTAGGATGATACTAGGGAAGTGGAGAAGAGATTTTGGCAGGGTTTGGCCGAGCATGAATGCTCAAATTGGTGTGAGGAGGAGAGGGAGGATGTGCCCTTTTATAAGGGAGGAGAGGGGCACCTTAGGAATATCTCAAAATATTATTTTATATTAAAGTCAAAATTGGTTTATAATGGTTCCAAAGGGTCTTATTTAGAAGCTAATGTGGGGACTGGTCGAAATCCTATCAACCAATAGGATTTAGGCAAGTTTAGGTTATTATTTTAACCTTATCAATTAGATTTAACTCTAAGTTAAATAATTTAACTTTTACCGTGTCTCTTTGTTTGTTTTCACTATATGGTTAATACACTTACTATAACATGCCAAACGAACCCCAAATTGTATATTATTAATATATATATCATTATCTAAGTCATTTGGCCGATCCTTAGATTTTTAGGAATAAAATAACAATTAATAATATAATATTTGATTTAAAAACTATTTTGTGTCAATTTTGACACTATTTGATATATGATTTTTTTGAAAGTCATAACAGAATTATATGTTCGAACCAAGTTTATTAAATCACCACTAATATATCATACTAACCTAGAAAATTAGTATAATTCATAAAAAGTCTAAAATTACATTTATTTTGGTATTTATAATATCAATTATGTCAATATTTCATTAATAAGATAATTACTGCATCATCATTGTGTCATAAATAAATTAACTTATATGATGTCTAAAAATTACAAATAAAATACCATTATGTAGGAAATCGTTTTAGCTTTCTAATGAATATTTACAATCGAATTTATCTTATGTATAACCCTATATTACAAATGTTTTAGTAAATAAACATCGATTTTAACTCTTTTAACTCTTCTTTAAATTAAATAATAATAAATGTCCTAATCTAATCCAAGTGGGCCTAAATGATAATATTTTACACTTAAGGTTGTTTTTGGTCGAGATAAACTTGTCCAATAGGATTAGGACAGGTGTTAGGGTAATATTAATATCATTTTTACCCTTAATTACCCTATTTACTTTTAACCATGGTAAATAAAAGTAAAAAGTTACTATTCACCAAAAATTATTTTCATCTCATTGAACCACATTTTACTTACTGACATCGACCGTGTCTCCCGGATTTTTGAAATTCCATTCACAGAAGAGGTAAAATTACGTTTTATGAAAAATTCAGTTTTTTAACAACCACTTAGTAGTTTCACTATTCATCAAAAATTGAAGGTTTTCAGAAAAATGCCAAAATTTCATCTTAAACTATATTTCATATTCCGAATTCAAAAATGAAGTCTATTTAACCAAATTCATAACATAAAAGTTGCATTAATTTATTTTATAATTAAATCCCGCTGTTAAAACAAATAGCGTGTTTTTAAGAAACAATATCTATCAAAAGATTGACACTTGTTTATGTCTGGTTTAAATGTGAAATTACATCCAATGACCAACATTGTATTAAATTGTAAAAATATATTCTAAATATACTTTAAAACCACTCAAATTAATAATTTATCACTATTAATTATTTCGATAAAAAAGTTGTTTTTAATTAAAATTTAGTAATTTTCACTATTCATTAGAAAATGAAAGTTATCCGAAAAGTACCAAAATTTTACCCTAAGCTAATTTCGATATTACGAATCCAAAAATGAAGTCCATTTTGAGAGCTAAAATTTCTAAAATTTTAAAAAGTGGTTATTACTATTCATAACGGCTAGTTTTAATAATATTTTAATAGCATATCGTTGTTTCGTGAAACTCATTATTGCATACTACACACGCTATCGAGGAAGGTTGTGATTGCGTGTAATGCAAGGCAAGTCAAAGATGCGTGTTGTGCAAGCTCTTTTTGGTGTAGCGTACAACACAAGACATTAATAAAATTAAAAAGAATAGTTTTCATAAAATCTCGGGCTGTTACAAGAAATATTATAGAGTATATATATTTATTCTTGTTATGTCACTATATTATGTTTTGCAGACAATAGTCTAAGGGGATGCTATAACCATTAACCACACAGAAAGGAAAATGGGAAAATCACCATGGATTTGGTCATCAGAATCACCAAAATTTATAAGGATTGTAATTTTATTTAGGTTGTAGTCAAACACATTATAAAGTCATCACACTTCATTAGTATCATAGAATATTTCATTCTTGATCAAATTTACATAATATAAATTAAATAAGTGTTAATATTTCTCAGAGTTCATAATTAATTGTATCTGATCAGGATATGAAATTTACCTCAAAGTTCATGTGGAGTTTAATGTAAAATCTTTAATCAATGTTGAGACCTCGTGCTTCATATCATAATAAGACATGTGGTCAATTTGATAGAACCATTAAAACCCAAGAGAATATGTTTTGGTCCTGTTTTAAAGATTTTGAAGGTGTTTCAGATCAACACCTTCTTATGATCATGTTTTATTAAAAGAATAAATATCACATAAACATTGAGATAACTCTTTATAAAGGTATATATTGAAGAGAAATATAGAAATGTAATATTCTAGGACTTTTTTTGAAATAATTTTAATAATACATGATCGAGCTATGTAAATTGTATAGAAATTTAGATCAATTTGGCAACAAAGTAAAGAAGATAAGAGTAAATAGAAATTTTTTGATGAAAATATTTTCTGAAATCTGTAGTTTGAATTTGGTGAGATATAATTACTATGAATTTAAACCTGGAATGAGGATATGATATTTATAAATAACATAAATTTTATCCACAGTTATATTGGACCCTTCAAGCTTCTTGATCGAGTTGGGTTGGTTGCTATTTATGGGTGCTTCCACCAAACCTCTATCATGTTTATGAACTATTCCTCATATCATCCATGAGAAATTATATTCTATATATTTAACATGTAACAAACTCATAGTTTTTTTCCACTGGAACATGATATTTTTTATAAGTGATAACTAGTAAAAAATTGAATATAGAGATAAAGTGTAAAATAATAAGACTACTTACATGGTTAAAATTATCTCTAGGAGACAACAAATTAAATAATCTATGTTGGGCTCACCTGTTTTGATAATCCCAAATCTTGTTCAAATATTGATCATGATACATTAAGTCAGTTACTAATCCTTTTAATCTACATTTATAATTATATTCTTCTGATCAATGTATATTCTTAAGACTAATGACTTTGCTGAATCAACTTACAGTCCATATTTATCTAAATATAAGTTCAATGTCAAAGGCTACTGGTAAGAGCCTTCTGTTCATAGTCACCATTAAACTCACTGTCACTCTATGTCACTGATGCTAGAAGATCACCATTGAAGATTTATAGTCACTGTTGGAAGCTACCGATACAAGGTTACTGTCACAAGTCTACTGATGATCTACTTATCAAAGCTCATAGACAAAGAGTTAATGTCACAAGGTCATTACTATGACATGGCTTTTGTTAGAAGTTTGATGTCAGACTCTTTCTCCGGTCTTCTATTGATAACTTCACTGTTCATGTCTTTAGTTGGAAAGGTTATAGTTGAAATAGTCAAGTGTTACAGAACTATTGATTAGAAGCTTACTGTTAAAGGTCTACTATTGAGCCTACCGATGGAATTCACTAATAAGAAGCCACTTTTACAGAGAGTAAACAACTATCGTTACAAGACATCCAAGAAGCACAAAGTCCACCGTTACAAGCCTATAGTTAAAGAGCCTACTGATGATGTTCGCAGTTGAATAGTCCACCGATGAAGTCCACAGTTGGAAAGACCACAGTTGACGTCTACCGTGTGACATGCATCTGCTATCAACCAAATGATATTCTATTATTTCCTTTACCAATTTTATTAATACTATTATAACAGTCATTTCTGGACAAATTAATGCACCTGATATTATTTAATATTATTTTTAGGGATATCAGGAGATAATACGTTGTACGAGGAAGACCACAAGTGGTTGAAACATTTCTCTTGTTGGCCTCTACTGAACAACAAGACACAAAAAACAAGATACTATATAAATGATACATGAGAGACACAAAAGAAGAACCCTAATATAATATAAAGAAGCATAGAACACTCAACCATTCATTCAGATGAAAATATAGCATCACGAAAATCTATTGAGAGAACCTTTTTCAAGCTGTAGTGGTGTGCTGCAACGGGTTTTTAAATTCTAGAAGCTGATCATCTCTACATTTGGGAATTCATAACCTGGAAGTTGCGACACTATGTTTTGGATTCAACTTGAAGATAAGGACCAAAACTTCATCTCATTCATTCCAACAAGTCCAGAGCTGATCTTCCAACACAACAGAGCATTCTAAACTCATCCCTACTATCTTTAGCTCTACTGTGTTTAAATACATTACATTTCTGAGCAGTGTGTATGTGTTACACACACTGACTCTTTTACTTGAACTAAGGGATACTGAAAATCCCCATTCTAAACACTCTTTAAATTTTTTTCCCACGTATAACTGTGGAAGAAGACTTGTGTGGCTTGGAAGTTTATTTTCCCACGTAGAACTGTGGTAGAGGTTGCAAAACCTGGATAGTTTGTGAAAACTGTTGTAAGCCCGATACAGGCTGTGTATCACTTTTAATATAATTGCTTGGTGGTAGGTGATCGCTAAGTGGAGAGGACTAAGTCTTGTCTTAAGACTGAACCTCCTTTTAAATTATTGTGTTACCCTTTCATTACTCTGTTTTACATTTATCTGTTGTGCTTATATTAGAAAAAACATAAATCTGTTTTTACATTCACTCTGATAATTAGTTCTGGTTAGTGTGTATATATGAGTTGTTTAGTAAACTTGTTTCAAAAGTGGAAGTAGTTCTCACACATACTCTACTGAGGAGTAATAAAACTTTGAGAAACATGTTGAACAATAAGTCACTTATATCTCTACTGCTTTAATTAGCTGGGCTATTTTAATTTGGGGGATTTTAATCCTATAATTTTTTAACAGAAATTTTAAATTGGAACTCAATTCACCCCACTCTTGAGTATCCACTCTGACCAACATTTGGTATCAGAGGTTTCATTGTTATTTATAAAAAGGTTTTCTAACCCTCTGTTTTTCAAACTGTGATTTTAGTTTTATCTTAATGATTTTAAATTTCTGTTAGTTATAAATTTTCACTCAATAATATATTTTCTAAAATCTAGTTATAGACAATAGACTAGAAGGATCTGCTAATAACAGTCCACCTTTCTTTAATGGTGCGAATTATGCTCAATGGAAAATCAATATGAAAATTCATTTGGAAAGTATTGGTTTTGATATTTGGTCTGCTATAGAATCAGAATATGAGATCCCCAAAACTGCTAGATCTAAAAGGGATGATGCTACAAAATCTGACTACAAAAATAACTGTAAATCTATGAATTCCCTTTACTGCTCTTTAGGAGATTAGGAATTTAATAGAATTTCTGCATGTAAAAAATCTCATAAAATCTGGGACACCTTGGCAGTTTCTCATGAAGGAACAACCAACGTGAAGGAAATGAGATTAAATACTTATACTATTAAATATGATAATTTTAAGATGATACCTGATGAACCCATTTCCGATATGTATCTTAGGTATAATTAGATTGTCAACACCATGGGTTCACTGTGAAAAGATGTTCCAGAAAAGGAGCAGATCATGAGAATATTGAGATGTTTGCCTGACAGATGGAGAGGCACTTCTGTGTCTATCCGAGATTCATGTGACATCTGAAATATACCTGTTAAGGAGTTGATTGGTAAACTAATGATGTATGAAGAGGAACTGAAGGTGAATAAAGAATATGATGATGAACCCAAGATAAAATCCGTGGAATTTAAGTCTACTGCTTCAAAGAGCAATGACAAGGATAAATTACATGTACCTATTGGAAGTTCAGCTAGTAAAAATTCAGATTCAGACAGTGAAGAAGAAAAGGCTCAAATTGCAAGGAGATTTAAGAAGTTCTATAGGAAGAAGAAGTTTTTCAGAAAACCAAACTACAAGGGTAAGTATGATCAACAAGGTAAATGGAAAAAAGATTGGAAGAAATATGACAAGGAAGATGTTATAGTCTACTATGAAAGAAAGAGGAAAGGACACATCAAGGCTGACTGTCCGAAGCTAAAATTCAAAAAGAAATATGATTATAAGGACAAGAATTATTAAAAATCCATAAAAGCGACCTAGAGTGCTTCGAATGATAGCACAAGTGAACCAGAATCCACTGATTCTGAAAGGAATCATGCCAACATGTGCTTCATGACTAACATATCTGAGGTACATGTTTCCCCTATTCTAAATGATTATTATTCTGGAAATAAAAGTGATTCAGATAATGATGAAAATATGTCTAAGGATGAACTTTTTGAATATTTAAATATACTGGAAGATACCTGTAATGAACTGAAAGATAAATATAAATCTTTAAAGAAACAGCATGCCTTAAAAAGTAATATTAAAACAGATCTAAGTGTAGAAAAAATAAAGAATGCTCAGCTTTTGAAAGAGAACACTCAACTCAAATATCTAATGAACAATTAAGAAAGGATATCGATAATTTTACTGCTGGTAGGGATACCTTGACGCAGTTTCTAGGAAAACATATTTCTCCAAAATATATAACTGGTCTAGGATATCAGCCTGGACATAGGTAAATTAGCAAAACCAAATTTGTTCCAAAATCTGGACAGTTCACTGCTAATTTTGGATCATCTTTTGAGAAACAATTTTCTAAAGGACCGAACAAAGTATTTATGTCTCAAAATATGTTTGTTGATTTTATAAAACCTATAAAGAAAATATGGGTTCCCAAAGTTTTATTGGATAACCATTCTGGTCCCAAGAAGATATGGGTACCAAAATTATCTCATATTTAATCTGTTTTGTAGGGAATCTGCTTAATGAGTTCCTGTAAGAACCTATGGTACTTGGATAGTGGATGTCCAAGACATATGATAGGATACTATTCCTGCTTCAAGAGTCTAATTAAAGTTGATGGTGGGCATGTCACCTTTGATGACAATGCAAAAGGAATAATCATTGGCTTAGGCCAGTTTGGTAACCCTGATACAATATTAATGTCTAAAGTACTTTTTTTGATGGATTAAAATATAATTTACATAGTATATCTCAATTATGTGATTATGGCCTTAATTTTAAATTTGAGAATGATTCATTCAATGTTTTTAATTCAAAAAATGATTTAGTTTTCACTACATATAGAAATGAGAATGTATATGCTGTTGATTTAAACTCCTTAGACAAACAAAATGTATCCTTCTTAAAAGGTTTTCATAAAGAGTCTTGGTTGTGGCATTGAAGATTATGACACTATAATGTGAACTCACTTAGGAAGCTATATAAAAAATGTTTAGTTAGAGACCTACCAAAATAGGAATTCATAAATGATAAAGTGTGTAATACCTGTCAAAAGAGAAAACAACACAAAGTTTCTTTCAAACCAAAGAAAAAAGATTCAACTTCTCAACCACTTGAGTTGGTTCACATGGATTTGTTTGGACCATCAAGAGTTTCAAGTCTAAATGGGAAGCACTATGTGTATGTTCTTATAGATGAATTTTCTAGGTTTACTTGGGTATACTTTCTAGATCACAAAAGTGAATCTTGTTCCTATTTTGTCAAATATAGAAAATTCTATAGAAAAACTCAGTGGAATTAAAATTAAAACCCTAAGAAGTTATCATTGATGTGAATTTGAGAATCATTCATTTGAATCTTACTACTCACACAATGGATATATTCACAACTTTTCTACCCCTAGGACACCTCAACAAAATGGAGTTGTAGAAAGAAGAAATAGGACCCTTCAAGAAATTTCATGGACTATGCTTAATGAGTATGACTTACCTATTTATATTAGGGTTGAATCTGTAAATACATCTTGTTATTTTATCAATAGAGTTTTAATTAGGCCTATTCTAAAAAGGACCCCTTATGATCTCTGGAATAATAGGAATCCTAAGGTTAATTATTTTAGAGTCTTTGGTTGCAAAGTCTTTATTCTTAATACTAATCATAATCTATACAAATTTTCTCCCAAACGTGATGAAGGAATTTATATTGGTTATTTTGTTTCAATTAAATCCTATAGAGTGTTCAATAATAAAACCAAATGTGTGGAAGAATCAGTTCATATCAAATTTTATGAGACTGATACACATGAGACTAAAACCTCTCTTGAAAATCTTGAGGAAGATTTGTCAAATATGAACCTTAATGATAAGGATAGTGAATCCACTTTAAAAGTATCCAGTTCTGGAAATTTTCCAGAATATACTCCTACCGATTCTGAACAAACATAAAACTATGATGAATCTATTTCAACCCTTCCTAGATGTACTAGGACTCTCATGAATCATCCTCTAGATGCTGTTGTAGGTGATTTGAATAGAGGAACACAAACTAGAGCTTCTCTAAGAAACCAAGTAGAACATCAAGCTTTTCTTTCACAGCTTGAACCCAAAAATATTAATGATGCTATCAATGATGAATTTTGGGTAATGGCTATGTAAGAAGAACTAAATAAGTTCGAAAGAAACAAAGTTTGGGAATTAGTGGAAAGACCCAAGGGCACCTTGGCCATAGGAAGTAAATGGGTGTTTAGAAACAAAGTCGGTGAGTCTGGGAATATAGTTAGAAATAAGGCCAGGTTAGTTTCACAAGGATATAGTGAAGAGGAAGGAAAAGAATATGAGGAGACCTTTGAATCTGTATCTAGACTAGAAGCTATTAAGATACTAATTTCCTATGCATCTCATCTGAATTTCAAACTTTATCAAATGGATGTCAAAAGTGCTTTTCTAAATGGGTATATAGTTGAGGATGTATTTGTTGAAAATCCTCCTGGTTTTACAAATCAACATTTTTCCAATCATGTTTTTAAACTATCTAAAGCTTTATATGGCTTAAAACAAGCTCCAAGAGCATAGTATGATAGGCTCAGCCCTTTTCTTATTTCAAAAGGTTTTTCCAAAGGGATAGCTGATCCTACCCTTTTCATTAAATGGATTTCTAAAGACGTTTTGATAGTACAAATTTATGTGGATGATATTATTTTTGGATCTTCTAAAAATTCATTATGTGTTGATTTTTAAAAAATGGTGAAAAATGAGTTTGAAATGAGTTTAATGGGAGAACTCAAATTTTTCCTTGGATTTCAGATCTTTCAAAATAAAAATGGCATTGTTTTAAGTCAAAGTAAATATATTATGGATCTTTTAAAATGATTTTCTTTTGATGGAAGTAAAGGTAGTGACACACCTATGAGTACCACCTGTAAGTTGGATGCTGATGAAGCTGGAGAACCAGTGGATCAAACCAACTACAGAGGTATGATATGGAGTCTACTCTTTCTTATAGCTAGTAGACCTGACATCATGTTTAGTGTTTGCATGTGTTCTCTCTTTCAAGACAATCCAAAAGAATCTCATTTAACTGCTGTAAAAATAATTTTTAAATATATCAAACATACTGCTAACATAGGATTATTTTATCCAAAATGACAATAATTTGATTTGTTGAGTTATTCTGATGCTAATTTTGCTGGTTTCAAGTTAGAAAGAAAAAGCACCTCTAGGACGTGTCACTTTTTAGGAAAGTCACTAGTATCTTGGTGTAGTAAGAAGAAGAATTCTATTGCATTGTCTACTGCTAAAGCTGAGTACATACCTGCTGGTAGTTGTTGTGCTCAAATTATTTGGATGAAACACACTTTACTGGACTATGGATATCAATTCAAACATGTCTCTATAAAGTGTGACAATACAAGTGCTATTAACATTTCCAAAAATCATGTATATCATGCTAGGACAAAGCATATTGATTTGAGACATCGCTTTTTAAGGGATCATTATCAGAAGGGTGATATCACTCTTGAATGCATTGGCACTGAACATCAATTTGTAGATATATTCACAAAGCCTTTGAATTTTGAGAGGTTAAATTACATCAAACATGAGTTAGGTATGATTAATCTTTTCACAGTCGAATCTCACTGCTAGACTTCACGGTCGAATCTCACAGTTAGACTTCATAGTCGAACCTCAGAGTTAGACTTCACAGTCGAACCTCACAGTTAGACTTCACAGTCGAACCTCACAGTTGAACCTCACAGTCGAACCTCACAGTTGGACCTCACCATTGCACCTCACCGGTGTACCTCACTGATACATCTCACTGTTGGATACCTCGCTATTTGTTTTTATTTTTATGAGAATTTGAACGGTTTTTATTCATATTTATTATTTCTATTTTATTTTGTTTTAATCCCCAAATGATAAAATCAAATGTAACGAACATATCTCAATCCACCTTCCTCTCTCAATCGTGAACCCTGCTCTTGAAATTCCTAAACCCTAACCCTTCACCTAAGCTCTCGAACCTTTCTCAGTCTCTATGTCCAGAAAAAAGCAACCCCTGACTATCAATGAGGATGCTCCAAGACCAAAGAGGACTCGATCTGAATATAGTGGCACCAGTAACACCCCATTAGGACCTGTAAACCCACATCTGACCAAGAGACAAATATTTGCTGAGAAGGAGTTTAGTGAAGAATGGCTGCTATCGAGCAAGTCATTAGTGCTGAAAGCACTAGATGGCCAAGTATGGACTCAATGTTATTCCAACAACAATGGACCTTACTACTAGAAGCTTGTGAAATAATTCTATGAATATCTGACGTTCAAAGAGGAAGAAGATTTGCATAAGCTAATGTCCAGAGTCAATGGAAATGAAGTTAGTTTCTCGTCTGCTGAGTAGGATTCCTGTTTGAGAGATCCTCATGAAGGAATATTTTATTACTACTCTGGAGTAGCTCCTCTAGACAGTGTTGTTTTTGAGTATGAAAAAGCTCTGGAAGAACTGACAGGAGATGGAAAATCAAGGAGGATAAGTGCATCTAAGATGAATGGAGAAGACATGCTTTTATTCAAGTTTATTCAGCATGTAATTAGTTCAAGGAGAGGCGATTTCGCAGTACTAAAGTACCAGGACATATTCCTGATGTACTTACAGAAGCATGGAAAGATGATTAACCTATGTAGGTTACTGATGGAACAATTGGAGGATATGACTAAGGAATGTTCAAAGTCCAATGCCTTATTCCATGCCAAGCTTATTTCAGTTATGCTAAAGGTAAAGGGTGTGCCTGGAAATAAATAAGAAATGATTCTGTCCAAGAATAATGTTTGTATCTCCAAGGTGATTTGCATGTTCTTGAAAATTAGCTGGAATCCCTGGAAAAAGGCATGGGTGGATGATGAGGGAAAGGTGTATGAAAAGTTTGACCCTATTACTCATCCAACTAGGCCTAAAGACAAAAGAGGTCCAGGATTGAAACTTGATGCAACAGAACTGGTTTATTATGATGAGGAGGATAATGAAGGAGTTGTGGACCCTCAACGAGAGAACATCCCCATTGATGATGAGAGTGATCCTGATTTACCTCATAGTACTGTAAGGATAGTAGATTTTGGAGCATCTATCCCTCCAAAAGAACTACCAAGAAGAGCGACTGTTCTGAAGGACAATGATACTGAGACCACTGAAGAAGAAGAAGAAGAAGCATATCAGAATGTTGTCAAGGACACCTCTAATGAGGATGAGGCTACCGAGTCTGATCGTTTTGCACATGAAGACAAGGAGTTTGTTGCTGAAGTAGATGATGAGGACAATTAAGAAGAAGAACTCAGTTTGAGCCCTCTAATAGATAATAGAGACAATAAAATGTCTGATCCGGAAGCAGGAGTTACATCTACTACCATTTATGAGGGAGTCATTAATGACTCAGAGATGGATAAAACTCACCCTACTATTGAACTAACAGAGAAAATGGTTGTTTAATCTGCTGAAGTTGCAGAGGAGGTTGTTGAGTTACCTAGAGCAGAAAAGTTAGAGGATATTCCTCAAGAGAATTCTCTAAGTGGGGGGGAGCATCTTGGTTCAGTTTCTATGCTATATGACATCAATGGTTGGTCATCAAATCTAGGATATATGGTACTTGGAATCAATTATAGAGATTCTAATGAGGAAGGCCATCCCCAAAGGGATTCTGTTATCCTACCTGTTGTGGCTGACAATTTGGCAACCAAGAAGGACCTTGAGTCCTTAAAGGCTGAAATGAAAGAGGCCCTGAGAGAATCAGTGGCATATTTGAAGAAAAGCCTGGTTTAAGAGCTGAGGAGTGTGGAGAAATCCCTAGATCTATCTCTGGGATGTGCTGTGTCTAGTCCAGTGACAGGAATGCTGGATGAAGTTAAAGTGTTCCATACTCAAATTGAAAGTTGCACAGGAGTTGTGGTTGCTCTGAGACAATCAGTTGCTTCATTGACTACCATGATCAGTTCTCAAACCGAAGTGAATGCTGATATTAGATATATCAAAGAAGTAGTCAAGAAATTTTTGGAAGTTTTTGAGGCTTTTAAGACATCAGTCAAAGAACATTTGAACAGTCAAGATGCACTTGTTCAGAAGGTGATTAGTAATTTGACTCAGTCTTTCAAAGAGACAGTAGTGTTCTTGGTAAAACCCCTTCCCTCATCTAGATTCTCTATGAACATTAACGAGATCAGAACTGTGATCCAGGAAGAGCTTGGAAAGACCAGTACCAATGGCACCTCAGATTCTCAGATACACGCTACCACTAGGGAAGTCAGCAGTTTTGTTCGTGACCACCTATGGGAAGCTACTGCTTCTCAAGGGGCCATTAAGAATAAGGTATATTCCTACATTGAGAAGGTCTATACCAAGTATTAAATGACCAACCACTTCAAGATCTTGATAGAGAATATGAAGATGCCTCCAGTGACTCAGGCATTTAGGGAGTAGGTCAGGAAGATGAGAGATTTGACCCATGCTTTGGATAAGTTTTTGCAGAATAAATATGCTTTTTTATCTGCTATAGAAAGAGGAGGAAACATTATTATGGATTTCAGAAACCTTCTTCTACCCTTTCTCCATGTGGACTGCACCACTGTCATTATTCATCCTGCTTTACCTACTTCTCAACCCAGTGGTTCTTCCACCATGTCTCCTTCTGAAGCTATTAGAAGCCTTACTCCACTCATACCTCAACGAGATACCCATTATAGAACCACAGGAGCTTTCGTTGTGGCCCCTCCAGTCATTCCTGCGGCCATTCCTAAACCTGTTGATCCACCAACTCATCCTCCCTCTTCTTATTCCAAAGCAAAAGACCCCTTACCCACGGATGCTATGGATTGAGTCTATTTCTGTCTTTTGATAGGGACTACGTATTCCTTTTGGTCATGTACTGAACTATTTATTAATACAACCTTTCTATGTTTTCTCATTTTCCTTTCTTTTTTCTAATCACAAAGGGGGAGAAATATTGTGCTAATTTGAGGAATATTGTGTTAATTAGAGAAATATTGTGATAATTGGAGAAATATTGTGCTAATTTGAGAAATACTCTGCTAATCATATGATTGGGGAGAAATATTATACTATGCTACTATGATACAATGTTGAAATGCTACTATGCTACTATGCTACTATGTTTAATCTTATCTATCTTTCTCTCTGATACCATGTACTAATATTTTCTAGTTTTACACTCTTATTACTCTCTGATACTTATCTTTAATACATACTGACATAATTTGTGATTATCAAAAAGGGGGAGATTGTTGGACTCACCTATTTTGATAATCCCAAATATTGTTTAAATATTGATCATGATACATTCAGTTAGTTATTAATCCTTTTAATATACATTTATAATTATATTATTCTGATCAATGTATATTTTTAAGACTCATGACTTTGCTGCATCAACTTACAGTCCATATTTATCTAAATATAATTTCAATGTTAAAGGCTACTGGGAAGAGCTTTCTGTTCATAGTCACTATTATAACTCACTGTCATTCTATGTCACTGATGCTAGAAGATCACCATTGAAGATTTATAGTCACTGTTGGAAGCTACTGATACGGGGCTACTATCACAAGTCTGCTGATGATCCTCTTATCAAAGCTCACAAACAAAGAGTTACTGTCACAAGGTCATTGTCGTGACAAGGCTTCTGTTAAAAGCTCACTATTAGACTCTTTCTACAATATTTTATTGATAACTTCACTGTTAAAGTCTGTATTTGGAAAGGTTACAGTTGAAATAGTCAGATGTTACAAAACTATCTATTATAATCTTATTGTTATAGGTCTACTGTTGAGCCTACCGATGGAATTCACTGATAAGGAGCCACTATTACATAGATTAAATAGCTACCATTACAAGACATCCACTAAACACAAAGTCCACCATTACAAGCCTACAATCAAAGAGCCTACCGATGAAGTTCATAGCTGAATAGTCCGCCGATGAAGTCCACAGTTGGAAAGACCACAGTTGAAGTCTACAGTGTGACATGCATCTGCTATCAGCCAAATGATATTCTATTCCTTCCTTTACTAATTTTATTAATACTATTATAACGGTTATGTCTGGACAGATTAATGCACCTGACATTATTTAATATTATTTTCAGGGATATTAGGAGATAGTACGATGTACGAGGAAGACCACACGTGGATGAAACATTTTTCTTATCGGCCTCTACTGAACAACAAACCACGAAAAACAAGAGACTATATAAAAGATACAGGAGAGACACAAAATAAGAACCATAATATACTATAAAGAAGCAGAGAACACTCAAGCACTCATTCAGAAGAACATAGACCTTCACAAAGATATATTGAGTGAACCTTTTGGAAGCTGTAGTGGTGGGCTGCAAAGAGTTTTTAAATCCTATAAGCTGATCATCTCTACATTTGGGATTTTATAACCTGGAAGTTATGACAATCTGTTTTGGAGTCAACTTGCAGAGAAGGACCAAAACATCATCTCATTCATTCCAAAAAGTCCATAGTTGATCTGACAACACAACATAACATTCTAAACTCATCCCTACTATCTATAGCTCTAATGTGTTTAAATACTTTACATTTGTGAGAAATGTGTATGTGTTACACACACTGACTCTTGTACTTGATCTAAGGGATACTGAAAATCCCTATTCTAAACTCTTTGTACATTGTTTTCCCACGTATAAATGTGGAAGAAGCCTTGTGTGTCTTGAAAGTTTATTTTCCCACGTAGAATAGTGGTAGAGGTTGCAAAACCGGGACAGTTTGTGAAAACTGTTGTAAAACCCGATACAGGCTGTGTATCACTTTTAATATAATTGCTTGGTGGCAGGTGATCACCAAGTGGAGAGGACTAGTTCTTGTATTAAAACTGAACCTCTTGTTTAAATTATTGTGTTCCCCTTTCATTACTCCATTTTACATTTATCTGCTGTGATTATATTATCAAAAACATAAATCTGTTTTTACATTCAATCTGATAGCTAGTTTTGGTTAGTGTGTATCTCTGAGTTGTTTAGTAAACTTGTTTCAAAAGTGGAAGTAGTTCTCACACTTACTTTAATAAAGAGTAATCAACATTTGAGAAACCTTTTGAACAATAAGTCACTTATATCTCTACTTCCTTAATTAACTGGGCCGTTTTAATTTGGGGGATTTTAATCCTAAAAGTTTTTAACAGAAATTTTAAATTGGAACTCAATTCACCCCCCTCTTGAGTATCCACTCCGACCAAAAATCTATATGGGAACTCAATGATTTAATGAAACATTTATATCCAAATTTTTGTATCATATTTAATAAAATTGAAGGGTGAAATACAATTTAAGGGCGTAGAATGTTACCCCTTGAAATTTTATGATATGATTTCTAAATAAATTTAATTTCTTTGATATTTTGCAATATATGTAACCCTGAGGATAAATAAAAAATATAATATACCATTATAACCTATCCATTAATTTTTTAGTATTAATATGAATAACTATATTTAAAATGTTTTTATTATGGTTTTTAATAATGTTTATATATTTTTTGTAAAGTGTTTTTATGATTCATAAAAAATACTTTCTCCTCAAAAGTTATTTTTATGTATTTTTGATAAAAAATAATTTAATTACTTCTTTATTTTTTTTGAAAATTTATTTCCAAAATTTTAAATCACATTCTAACCTAAAATGTTAAAATGATATTATTGTACATTTTTTTGAATTTCCTAAAAAGATATATTTTTTTATGAACATAGAAAATTAATTATTTTAATTGAAAACAAATATTTATGAGTATGTAATTTAAAAATATTTTTTTAATGGTGCTAAATCTAAAATTATCTCATTTATCTCATTTATAATCCTATTATATTCATTGTAATTAATTTTATGTTGATATTGGCATAATAACAATGTATACATAAGGAATTATTATTTTTCTTGAAAATAATTTCCATCATGTTTAACGAGATTATTTTTAATGAAATTTATACCATATTTATATAATTAATTTTATTATATATATTCCATATTTGGAATCATCATTTCCATGTCAGTTAAAGGGCTCACAATAATTTTTTCATAACAATTAGTAAAAAGATTAAAAAACTTTCATCAAGGTTAAGGTTAAAATGAGTTCAACTGGGATTAAACCAAGAGGTAAGGCTAAATAAGAAAACCAATATTTCCCAAATACTATTTTTGAACATATATATTCCTCCTTATATCCCACCATAGAATATATGTCTGTTTAGAATCATTTTTAATGACAATTTAAACTTTTCATAAATTCAAAGCGAGTTATTTATATGCCTTATAGAAGGACACCACTTATCTTTTTTCATTACAAAATTTTGAGCCATCAATATTGAGAAAAACTAGAAAAAATATATTATCAAATTCCCAATCCATGTATTAATGTTTTTTTCTTCTTAAAATACCATTCAAAGGGGTTCTTAATAAAGGATCTATAGGAGTTTAAATAAAGAAAAGATAATCATTTTACCCTATCTCTTTCAATTTATTTCTTGTTCTAGCATACCCAAGTCTACAGTTTTCATCATAAAATAAAAATTTAGTATCTTAAATATAATTAAATTTTATAATGACTGTGAATAAAATATAAACCCTATATTCCAACAAAATTTAAGTCAAAGTATCTCATGCGCGTATGTGTGGATTACAACATCCTTATAGAAATAAAAAACATTTTCTATTATCGTATATCATTAATAGTAATAATGATGGGTTTTAAGTTTATATTTTATAATTGTAATTTTTTTTTATTCATGAATTATAATCTCATGTCTTCTTTATTTCCTTCCTAACCATTGGATAATGATAATATCACTAATGTGTACATGTGGACTACCACCTCAACAAACTAATGTGGTTCATTTTTTATTTACCAATTACATATATGGTGAAAAGAATATATTTAATGAATATATAATATATATATATATATACTATATAATAATGGTTATATAAATATAAATAAGTATTTACATTTCTTTTTTCAATCCGTTAAAAAATGAAAATTGTGTTCATTTCAACGAATGACTTACCATCTCCATGAATGGTGTCATTCATTTTTATATTAATATCCTTTATGGATGAATCTAAATATATATATCATTAATATATGTGATATTAATATCATGATTAAAAATCCATTGATTATTTAACCATGACTAATTAATATGTACCGAAACTACGAAACTGATATTCGCAAGGAAAGAAAAATAGCTAACACGATGAAATAATGATAATAATAAGAAGATATAAATAAATTGGGGTAAAATTATATAATTTGATCATATATTATATTATAATTATGTAAATTACTTAATTACATATTTATTTTAAGATTAAATTTATTATAATGGTGTTTAAATAACATTCAATGTACATCGAAATTGATGTAAAGGACTTATGTAAAAATCTCATTATTTATCTAGATCATTTATGATCATGTTTATAATGATTAACTTTTATGAAACATCACTCAATAATACAAATAAATTTCTTCTCATTAAATTATATCTGGATATTACATGTTTTGAGTTCATTTTGTCTTTTATAATAACTCAATATATTGTAAAAATATTCCTAATGAAACCCCATTTTATTTATCTTTTTAGTCAAAAATAATTTTTATTCCATATCCATGTTTTCATAAAATGTTTTTAAGAATAATGAATTAATTTATTTTTTATCCATCATATAAATTTTATAAAATTGTTCAAAAAGAATCTTATATACATTTCTAAATGAGGTATTTTTGTATTTTTAACCAAAATTGTTAAAAGATTATTTACTTTAACATACACAACATGAGAATAATGTTCAACCATCATGAACATGTAATTCTTTAAATCATCCGATAAATTTTTTCTAGGTTCATTTAAAACAAAATATTTTACTTATTGTATTTTAAATTTTTAGATGTTAATATGTTTTTTAATGAAATGGTTACTTTACTCGAGAAATATTCTAGTGATTATGTAAATTCATTTTTCATATATGATGAAATATTTATATTTTACATAATATTTTCTAGGATATGAACAAATGATATCATCCATATTTATCTTATGGATGGTATGTGATTATTATAATAATATTTTTATGAAACCCAATTATTTTTGCATGGGTTATAATGTGACTAAATATAAAAATTTTTATAAATATCATTTCATTTCCATCGGTTATGATATGAGGAATTTTTTTTGATATAATATAATAGATATATATGATTTTCATTATGTTATTGATGGTCCAAAAATTATAAATCCCTCTAATTCATTGGGTAATCATACATATCTCATGAGGTAATAAGGAATATAATGGTGACTGAACCCATTCTAGTAAGTGACTCTATCCACTACAATAGTCTTTGGAGTGAATATTATCTAAGGATATGATGGAATATTGAGTAAACCAGTCCATTATCATAGTCTTGTTAGTGATATTGAATAAGAAAATTATATTCTAAGTTTATGTATACACTACAAAATTATGTAATATACCAATTTATGTGTTCATAAATCATGTTCTTTAATTACATTATGATTTTTTGTCTTATGAATTACCTTTATATATTATATGACTTAATATTTTGATCTATGATTTCAAGAAAATGGTTTTCAATTGTTATGATCATGGTTTGATACCCTTATGATCTTGTTATTTTTACATGATCATTAAAATCTCCCTTTTTTCCATTACTAAGAAACATAGGTCACCAATTATTTGGTTCCCTTTCCCCATGTTATAGAGAAAAATTGTATGTATGATATGTCTAAGAGGGGTTATAATTATGAAGAACATAGTGGGAGATGATATTGACCTCTTATGAACTAGTTTTTTATGTATCCAAGCCTTCATACAAACATTACCAATACGATTCTGTCATGGATCGTAATGTTATGTATTTTAAAAAATCCAATAATATGTGATATTTATGTATGAAAAGTATGGGTCTCTATATATAATGTAAAATATTATCTAATTTTTCATTCATATGTTAAATTTACATGTTATTTTAAAAATAAAAGAAATAAAAAAATAAAATAAAATTCTTTTTAATAAATAATAAAAAAAATTAAAAAAAATTATAATTTGTGAATCACTAATAAATTTATCAATAAACATAAATATACTTATAACACAAATAAAAATATTATTTTTAAAACTAATGTTAAAGTATAAAGTAATAAATACAATATATTCTAAAGAGTCAATCTATTAGCAGTGTAAATGGAAACATACAGATCGTGATGAGGTAGCCCTACTCGAATCCTAACATGAAAAATATTGAACTGATTAGGTGCCCTGACTATTCTAAATGACCTTTTCATAAATAGTGGATAAATAGTAACTATACAATTTTAATCGATATATAGTGTTTTTATGAAATTTAAAAACTATAAATAAAACAAATAATGTATAAATTTAATAATGTGACTACACACATACTCCCCCTATTGAAAAATTAAAAACAAAATTCCCAAAAAAATTTAATGATTATAATGATTATAATATCATTATTATCTCTGAAAATACATCCTAGGAAAGTCACATGATAGTAAAAATCTATAAAAATCATCATTAAATCAAAAAAATATTTATTCATTAAAAATTGTTTTAGATGAACACTAAAATTCTCTTTTATACAAATATGAAAGCATATAAGAAATTATAATATATAAACATGTTAAATTTAAATCCAAACTACCACTATTATGAATTTTAAACCCTACAATCCATCAAGATAACATTATAGAGATGAATTATAAATCTTATCTCAGAACACATGTGTTTGACAGAAAAATAATCATGAAAAATATTTTATAAGTATAGGGAAATATCAAATGAAATGAATATGTGTTTATAAATTAAAGAATACTAGTTCATTTCAAAAGCAATAACAACAAATAGAGTTGTCTGCCATAAAATATTCACCAAACTAATTCCATTATATTCCAGTAAACTATTTTCAAAATAAAATCCACACTGGTGAACATCCAAAAACTCTTAAAAATAAAGAAACCTAATTAATGAAATCATGTCATAATTTATTATAAAGGGGAAAAGAAAATAAAATATGGAGATGAGAATGTATATGAGAATAAAATCAGTAGTCCTTTCATACCTTCAAGATCTGTGTCAAAATGAAATGAGGAGAGGATATTTCTCCATATAATCAATATAAGGTCTCTCTAGGGAAAAATAATGTTAAATAGGGTATTTTGAGATTTATAATCACATAAAATGTTGTTACTAATTTATATTATAAAATTTCTATGTTAGTGAAAAGTAATTTTGAATGGTTCTTTAGATTATGTATAAACCCTTAAATGGATACTCAAAACCTATGTGGTTTTCCAAAATTATTATCCCACAATTCTAACTAACTATGCATCCTAAAAAACATTGAAAATTTTAAAATTTAAGTCTATATTAAGTGTCAAATAAATTTAATAAACATAATATAATATCATATATGTGATAAAATGGGTTTTAAAATTATACCCATAATTCCATATTTAATTTCCAAAACATTATAATGATTCTCCATTAAAAATGGGTTTAGGTCATTTTTCCCACTTAATGGACAGAAACTCCCAATTTTATTTAGAATCATTATGTAACATCACTAATATGGGTGCCACTAAAATGGTTCCATGAGCCGGGTCACCACATGACCCCAAGCGCACCTCATCATACTCTAGAAGTTTCCAACAAGTAGTGAGGGTGTAATAGGTATTTTAGAAAGACCATACCCACTTTACAAGAGTAATCCAAAATAGATAATAATCTAAATAAAATAAATATTTATAAAACCAAAAAATATTTCATGAAGAACCATTTCCCAAATAGGGTACAAGCCAGTACTAAACAAGTAAATATTCCATGTAATGCTAACAGTGCCAAAGTGAATAAACCCAAAAAAGAAAGACTACCAACTGAATTACCACAATTTTCTGGACTTCGTGCTTATATCCTCTTCCTCGCACATCCTCTACCCAACTCAACTCCTTAAAATAGGGCCTTTCCCTTATCCCGACATCCAACAATGAAATCTTCTCAGGTTTCCAATGGTGGCCCAAACAGGGTGTGAATACAGGTCAGAGGGCCACCAGCAAGGGTGTCTACAAAAAATCCAGTCTAACTAGATTGTGAATGCTATAAGTAAATAAATGAAAAGGTATCAAAAAAACACGGGTTATATTAGTTAAAATTATTCACATTAATCATTTTCATCATTAATAACACTTCAACTCTTACACTAACTTTCTTACTGAATCCATCATCATCACAAGTTCTATGGGTTAGGCACTACATTCATTACAAAATGACCTAAGATGTTCAATTACTATGAATAAGTAAATAAATCATGTTTCTTATCATCCTAGGAATTACAATTTCAATAATAATACATCCCAGTTACTTTGAACCCTTGGTCTAGGTAGTTTCATCAAATGAATCTTTTAGGTGCATAGAGCCTCAGTCCCCTTTCCTAATCGAGGCATTGTGGGGTGGTATTTAGAACCTCATTCTAACCTAACATGTTAATGTAGATCTTCATGTTAAATACCCCATAAGAACCATGCCAGGAGCACATACTTATTAATTTATTAACCACATATAAACCAAATCATATCCATACACAATCAATACAGATAACATTCAAAAGTTACATTCCATTTAACACATAAATCATATTTATTCCATAACCCATTAACAAATTTACTATTTTCTTAACATAGTAGATCTAAACCATATCCCATTTTCATTCTTTAACCCCTAAATCATAGTCAATAAGTCTCATACAATAATCAATTTGACATATTCATAAATTCTTATTCAATAGTCCATTTACAAATTAATCATTTTATGTGCTTTAATCCACTTATACATCTCTTTTACAATTTCATAAGCCATTTAAGACATTCAAATAAATCCATTTAACCCCCTTTTCAAATTTTGCCACAAAATATCTTATTCTATAACTAAAATGTGGATGGATCCACTATCAGATTCATTTGACATTTCAATACAACATTTCAAAATATTTATCGTGGTATCTATTTCAAAATAAGGAAACATTATGATTAACATTAAAATTTTCCATGTTCTGAAATTTCACACTACCCAATGGGTGGCCAAAATCTATCGACTCATCCTAAATTCTTTTCATGGGAACCTTGTGGGGTTCATATCATCATTTAAAAAACCATTGTACAAAAATATTTCTCAATGAAAAAAATTCACAGCAAGAGGGAAACAATATCACAACCACACATGCACAAATCTACAACAAAATAATGGGATATAACTTGTAAAATACATACCAAAAATTTAAAGATGAACACACCCTTACACTTAGATTAAATCCGGATTCAAACACACCTTGAATACCCAAAAAAAGATCCATTGGGAAAGAGTGTTTTATGGATTTATAAATAGAAGAATGAACCAAAATCCCTTATCTGAAAAAATAGAAGCAAGAGTGAGATTATACTCATGCAAAGCTTCAATTCTCAACCAAATGTTATCCAAATCGATTATAATTGAAGGAAAATGGTACCTTAGAAGATGGGGTTGAAATGGTTTGTCACTAAGTTTGACCAGGAATAAATGGAGAAGAAATTAGAAAAGAAATTAAAAATCTTAATGGGGAACTTTGGTAAATTTCAATTTTTAATAGGCCCTATGGTTTGGTTGAACGGTTTTCTAAACCATACGAAAACTGTACACCAGCCTCTATCCAAGAGTGTTTGGGATGTATGGTAACCATAGGAAGCACATTAGGTTTATAAATTCATGAAAAAAATGTTCGTAATGCCTCTATCTAGTCCCACTCTATTTGATCTTCCCCCTTGTATAGTTTACTCAAACGTGTACCATCCTCCTGGATTAGCATGTCTTGGGAACACGGTTATCTCTAACTCTATGAAAATCATGCAACATGCATTATATGGTCATTTTTCTCTTTCATTCAAGTCCCAAAACCCCTGAAATAGACCTAAACCTCCCCATTCAACTAGTAAATGTTTCATTAATCATAATAAGTAGATTTAAAACAAAATTTTATCAAGGACACACCTTCACGAAATTCAGGATCTTACAACCTCTCCGCCATTTAACGGATCATCATTGAGTCACACTTCTAAACATTCCATTACTAATAGTTCAAGGATATTGGGCCCTATAGGCTCTCACATCTGAATCCATATTCCATGTTTCTTCCTAAACATTCATATGCTACCACAGAACTTAAACCCAAGGAAATGTCATTCCACACAAGACTTTATCACTCTAGTCCACAATAAAAATTGGATTCTTCTCAAAGGACACATGAAACTCAAGATAGAAATCCTCAAATCAATCACATTATATGGTTCGTTGTGATATTGTCAAAGTTGTGACATGTGAAAGATATCATGCATACCACTATACTGATGTGAAAGATCCAATCAATACCTCACTGGCCTAATCATTTCAAAAATCTCAAATGGTCCCACATAAAATTATGCTAACATACCTTATTTTCAAATCTAATGGTGGAAAAACCTTGGTGACACCGGAAGAAACACAAAATCAACCGCCATAAATTTAAGAGCTCTATAATGTCGATCTATATTTGACATATTCCCACTCTGAGATATTTCCATGCATTTTCAGATCAACAGAATCTATTTTAATGTATCGTTTATGAGTCTCATCCTAAATAACATGGATTCCCCTTCTTTTATCGAAGACAATGGAGATTTACAAGTTCTACCATAGAGAAACTTAAAAGGTACCATCTAGATCATAACCTAATATAAATTGTGGTATGAAAAATAAACAATTACCAAAAAATTTTCCAATAATCCACTAAAATATTGTAAACAAGCCCTTATCATGTCCTCTAATACCTGGATAGTATGATCTAAATTCCATTCTATCTATAAGTGTAAAGTCATACTAAAACAAACGTGGGTACCATGCAGCTTTTGTAATCTCTACTGGAAGCATGATGTAGAACATATATCATGATCCAAAACTAAAGTTAGTGAAACCCCCGGAAACAGGACTAATACTTGAACATACAACTCACCCAACTGATCCACAGTGAAATTCTCTCAAATATGCAAGAAATGGGCCACAATTTTCAAATGCTCCACAACTACCCAGTTCAAATCATTCTTCCAGGTGTCACCATAAGACCTAAAACTAAATCCGTTGTCACATCATCCCATTTCCATTTTCTAATGGGTAATGACTACCAAAAACTACCTAGTCGTACATGTTCTTACTTCACCAATTGGAAAGCAGGGAATTGATCTGTAAAACCAGTAATCTAGATATTCATACCTGACCACCAATATTTCTTACAAATATCCCGATATATTTTGATCAAACAAGGACTCAATTTCCAATTTGGTAAATAAAACTCATGTATAAAATATTCTCCCATGCCTATTGGAACAACAATATGGACAATAACATAAATGATCCTAACATCCCCAATGGTCCAACTGGAAAGAGACTCCCCACCTTCAAGAATTTTCACCAAAGACAAAAATTATGAATATCCCCACAACATCCCCTTAATATGACTAAAAATTAAGGAATCGACTATCGAAGATGAAAGGTTCATCATCTCTGGTGTATCCTACACCTCTAGATGCATCTTATAAAACAACTTCATCATCTTTCATTCTAAACATGAATCCTAAACCTCTTAATTTTGAGATTTCCAACTCAGAATATCTGCCACCATCATTACCTTTGTTAGCAAGTAAAAAAATCAAAATTCAAACAAATTTATATACTCCACACATCTTTTCTGCTGAAGATTCAAATCATGCTGACAAAATATGTACTTAAGACTCTTAGAATAATTATAGACCATAAACTGCTCCCCCAATAAGTAGTGTTGGCAACAATTTAAGGCATGCACCAATGCTACCAATTCACATTCATGTGTAGGGTAGTTTATTTCATGTGGTCACAATTATTGTGTCCCAAATGTAAACAACCAATCATTCGGCATCAACGTATCCCAAATTCCAACACTAGATGCATCAAAAAAATAAGGTATACCTTTTACCTTAATCGAATTATATCATAACTAGTGGGGTTTTTATCTTCCTAGTTAACTCTTGGAAGGAATTATAACATTCTATATACCATTAAAACATAATAACCTTCTTTATCAAGCCTTAAAGTGGTTCTGAGAAATGAGAAAAGTCATAAATGAACCCTCAATAATTACCTGACAATCCTTGATTACATCATACATCAGAAACATTATTGGGTTACCACCAAGATACCATGTTATGTACTTTATATGAGTTCACTAACACACCTTACTCCGAAATTATGTGACCCAAGAAATTCACCCACTTGATCTAGAATGAACATTTGGAATGATTTGTGTCTATCTTATGCACTATTTGTGTACTCAATAAGATATCCTGATGTTTGGATATATCATCATGAGTCTTAGAGTACACTATGATTTCACCAAAAAAATCAATGAACGGATATGTGTAAGGATATAAGATTCAATTAAATAAGGCTATAAACACTTCTAGTGCATTGGTTAACCTGAATGACATCACAAAAAAATAATGCAACCCATACCTGCACCTGAAGGATGTCGATGATATATCAGACGGTATCACCCTCTCTCAGTCATACCCTAACCTCAGATCAATATTTGAAAACACTAAAGAACCTCTCAACTGGTCAAATAGGTCATCAAATCCCAAAATAGGGCATCTGTTCTTAACTGTCATTAGATTCCGATTCTTATAGTCAATAAAAAACAGGAAAGACTCATCAACCTTCATGGAAAATAGCACTGGGGATCCCCACGATGACATACTTAGATGAATAAAACCATTGTTTTATAAATCCTACAACATCTTTTTCTGTTCGTGGAGTTCTTCTATTGCCATTATTTTTTGTGGAATAGATACAAGTTATCTTATTAGAAATAACTCTATCATGTACTCAACATCTCTCTCAGGGGGGAGAACTAAGATGTTCTCAAGAAAGACATCCTAAAACAAAACCTTCATAGGAGGAAGACAATATTCTCAACATTCCCATCATCATGCATGAGATAAGCCGCTTAGGTTATGCGTTCTACCAACTAATGAACCATTGTACCTTCACAGCCTTCCCAAACATCCCATTCACCATGGATGACATATATGTCTCCCTCAAAATATTTCAATGTTACCCTACGATGGTAATAGATAGTATGATCCTGATATAATTCTGAACAGTCCATTCATAAAATCCAATCAAAACCTACCATCTCTAGTACATAAATGTCCCAAGGGAAACAATACCCACAAACATTGAGAGCACAACCATTACACTACCTAATATTTTCAAATAACACCCCAAATAGTCTATCAATTGACATTACCACAAACATATTACCCACCTCTAGGACCAAAACAACAAAACAATGATTAGAAAAAAAGAATGTGAGACACCTAAATCAAATAAATCACTAGAAATAATATAGGCTACAAAGATTATACCTCGAACAGTTGATGGCCAAGCCTCACCCCCTATAGGTGCAGATAGAACTAAATTAAGATGAATCATTCCTCTTAACTATGCCTAGTATGTGTTCCTTGGGCTGCACATCCCTGGTAATATGGACACTCTCCCCCTAGAGTAATGTGTCTACCACCCCAAATAATATGACCAGTGAAGCCCTGACTACTTGTCTAATACAGTGAAACCAACCCCCTTCCTATGCTTGGAATCATCATTGATCTTTCCCTATTATCATCTACCGATAGTCCCTATAGAACCTCGACACATACCACATTTATCTGCATGCTCAGAACTTAGTTGGTGGTTGGGGGCATAGTCCACGCATGTGCCCCGGCCTCCCACATTGACAAAAAAACGCATAGTCACTACCTTGAGAGGCTTATCCTCTCTTCTAAAACCTATTCTCACTTCCACCCTAGTAGATATTCCCAAAACATTTCTTCCTTCCCTTGAATGTTGCACCACTAGGCCATGCAACTTAAACTGTGAACCCACTACCTCAATCTTCCTTTGGGTTCCCTTTGAAAATAAGGGCCCAATAAACCCCTTATGAAATCATATTTAAATTAAATATTTCCACTTGTGACATAATATAATGCATAAATCCATACTAAAATCATGTCATTGTAGTGGGCTCACCCCCAACCAAAGTTGGAACATAGCGTTGCAAGTCCATGAAACAGCCTACGTTTTCCATAACTAACATTATTATCTACGCAAACCTAATAAACACTTCATCCTACTCATATCACAATGTATTAGGATAAAAAAATATCTATAAACTTTTCTTGAAAGTCTTTACATATCATACATTCATCCTACTGAGTTTTAACCTAGATATCCCATTAGCAGTTCACTGATCCCTGCAAAATGTAAGTTATTAACATAACTCAATTCACTACATGAGTCTCAAAGTGGTCCTAAATATTTTGAATGGAATCTATCCCAAATTTGGAAGCCTTAGTTCCACCATATGTAGAAACATTTAGAGGGTGATGTAGAGGAAAATCCTAAGTCAAATAAAAAATGCATGGAATGACACTCCCTGGGTCACTTTCCATCATCTATATAAAATGACTGAATATCACACAAAACTTCTCTTCTCCCATGTTAACCTAATTAATCTGGTTCACATGATTCTCTTTCGGTGAAGCATTCTCAGCAACATCCTATTATCACCCAACTAGCACACAATGTCATGGTGGAATCTTCATACAATTACAAGTATATATCTTAGAACACATTGCACCAAACGTTCAAAAATTACAAATAGAAGGCTCCACACTAGCCATGACCTTCCCATAATGTGTATATAATGACCCTACTCTTTATATCATATATAGACATGGTTTATTACATAAACATACACTTTATACAATCCAAAACATCAAGAGTTCTAGTGTATTTTAGGCATAGGAACATTACATGACAACTTAAGCCATAAAATAAAACATATTTATTGAAAAGTTATTTTACAAGACCACAAAATTCTTTCATTCTTAGTATTGCGTGGGGTAAAATGAGGATATACATAAGAAAAGGGTGACATATAACTCCTAGTAATGGGGTAGACAATAAACAACATGAATAATAAAATAAATTTTAGGAAACATACATATCAATGTACCATAATTAGAACATGAACATAATGTTATGATATGGCACGACAATCATAACATGGAAATGTTGAAGAAACATAAAACACTGCATCATTAACAGATAGGAATCTAGTAATCCCCTATCCCAACATGAAGAAAAATTTCCAATAAAGAAATCAGGTAAACCCATATTCCCATATGACATATCATGCTACTAAACATTACACAAAGCATTGGAGCACTATCAGGGTGCACCCTTCATAATCATTTCAATCTCATACTTATGTATAACACATAGATATTATAACATGGGTTCATTCAACGTAATCATTTATTTCACAATTCAGGAATGTGTAATACTTACATATAAGTCTATAGTCAATATTTATATGTTTATAAAGGTAATTACCCTTGATAAGGTAATGGTTGTGGTATTCACTACATGATCATTTGGTCATGGAAAACAACGGTGCAATTTCTACCGCATAATGGCATCACATGGATATTTTTAAATTGGGTTCATGAGAGTGAAAGGGGTCTCCCACAATATAGACATGAAATGAAATAAATAATGATCATGTTGCATAATATCCCACCATATTAAATGAAATTTGAGATACATAATATAAAATAAATTCTTGGATATAAATGAGGAGAGAGAAATCCCTTATAGTGTTTCGGCTTGGTAACATGTGTACATAAGAGGGATTAATGAGAGTGAAAGGGTTATATAATCATTAAAACATAACAATGGAAGTATGGGTGGGGTTAGAAAACATACTCCATATTTTTTAACTAAAAAATTAAATGGTATAACAATATAAGGAACCTTGGTCAAAAATGAGAAATGAAGGAACCCATACATGGATGTGTGATCCCAATGGCTTAAGAGGAGATTCTTCGGAGATTGGGGTGTCTTGGGAGGAATTTGGGGAGTGCTGAGAAGAGTGATTATGAACTCCAAGGAGTTTTAGTGAAGAGTAATGGGTGATTTGGGTGGTTTATATAAGAAAGTAGAGGTAATTCGTTATTATTTAGGTTCTGGACACTATACACTAAAACATTCAATACCACAAACCAACCCATGGTTTTGGACCCATGATTTATTGACATGGGGAGTGTAAAACATTATTTATTAGGAAAAGGGGTGAATATATTATAAAAATAGCATTTATTATGTAGATGTGAGTCACACTCTCAAGGAATTGAAATTAAAATCCTAAAATTTATTATAAATTATAGAGGATTCTCTAAGTCTTTACAAAAAAAGACAAATAAGTCTAAAATAAGATTATTTTAAATTTGAAACATATATTTTCTAAATGTTCCATTTTATAGTATTTATTATATCACTATTGTGTCATTTTGATGTCATAAAATAGCCTACATATTTATATATTATTTAACTTTTTCCCAAAAATGTGACTATCATTGAAAATTTGGAAAAATAAATTGTTGGATAATTCCAACATCTGGAAACCAAAAATAATATTAATTTCTCTGATTAATTTTCTAAATATATGAATTTTCACTTTTAAAATGAGAATATATAGTTAAATAAAATTGATGGGTTTTGATAAAAACAATTTTTAAACCTTATAAAATATTATATTAGACTTCATAAAAATTATATAGTCATTTATTTTTAGAAAAAGTAATTAGATAATAATATTTTATTAAATAATTAATTATTTCAAAATTCATTAATTCCTTAAAATAAATTCATAAAAAGTACACTTCTTGTTTTATCATATAAAATTACTACTCTTATCAAACTAATTACTTAAACATTTACAGATAATAAAGTCATATAATCATCATTTATAAGAATCATTTTTATAATATAATTAAAAACCATAGTTTAATAAAATAATGTGTATATTTATCAAAAGTACCCTTTTTACATGAATAATCTATTTATTAAATTCATCATTTGTTAATGAAATTATATTCTCATAAAATAATTGATGTAACAAGACCTTTATTTATAAAAAGGTATTACACAATAAAGAACTATTACCTTGTTACATAATCCTTTATAACACCTGTATAAGTCCTAATGTTAAGGTGTGTGATGTTGATAGACTCTTGAGGAAGATCGGATAACATCTCCTGGGTGGTAATATATATTAACTTGAACTTCTCCCATAGTCGATTCTATTCCAAAATAACGTGTTGAAGATAACCTTGGGCTTGGTCAAGAGTGAATCCCAGTGACACTACCTCCTTCCCACGCTCAAAAAACTGAGCTTTGTACGGATTGAGTCTAATGGATGAGTCCATCGTCTCCTTTTTCTATGTTGGAAGGATTTTCTAAAACCATATATTTATATTAGTTCTATGATTGTAGTTCAACGGCTATGTTATGAGCAGTAAATATACATAACAGTCATTTAAACCCAATAATAAAAAAAGAATGCATGTGTTTTCTATATCCATATGACGTTAAATTAAAGAGAATTTTATTCATAAACGATCAGGTCATTACAACCTTCCCCCCTTATGAAATTTCTCCCTCAAAATTTCCTTTTTCTAAACTAATACATAAGGGGGTATCTATGCCCCATCACTTTTTTTGGATCCCACATTGCTTCTTCAAACTTGTGGTTTCTCCATAACAACTTGAATAGGCGCATCATCTTATATCGTATAACATTTTCTCTTGGATCTAAGATCTTCACATACTTATCCATATTGGAAACTTCATTATACAATGGTACCACCTCTGGATTGAGTACATGTGATGGGTTGGGTATGTACTTCCTCAAGAGTGATACAAAGCATACATTGTGTACTTGAGACATGTTCAGTGGGAGTGCAAGTTGATAGGAAGCTGGTATGATTTAATCAAGGTTCTCAAATGGGATGATATACCTTAGAAAAAGATTTCCCTTCATCCAAAATATCATCACCCCCTTCCATGGAGATATCCAGATGAATACCATGTCTCCAAAATCAAACTCTAGGTATCATCGATTATTATCAACCCAGTTATTTTGTTGACTCTGAGCACCATTGATGTGCTGCTGGATTTCCATACCATTCTCCACCATTTCTTTGACCATTTTTAGACCTAAAAGTTTTTGTTCCCCAACTTCAAACCAACATACCAGTGTTCTACACCTCTTCCCATAAAGGGATTCATAAGGATCCATTTCGATTCTAGAGTGGAAATTGTTGTTTTAAGAGAACTCAACTAGAGTAAGATGTTGATCTCATCCTACATTAATGTCCATTGAGAATTCTCTCAACACATCCTCAAGTGTTTGGATAGTCCACTTAGATTGGACATTAGTTTGAGGATGATAAGTCATACTTTAGTTTAGCTCCATATTTAGATATTGTTGGAGACTCTTCTAGAATATTGATGTGAATGTTGGATATAAATTCGATAAAATCAATAGTGGTACACCATGTATCCATAAAAATTATCTGATGTAAATATGTGCTAGTTTATCCAATGCGAAATCCTCTCAAATTGAAATAAAGGGTTCAGTCTTTCTAAGATGGTCTATAATAACCTCGACAATATTGTTTCCTTTAGATGCCTCCATAATTCTGGTGAAAATGTCCATGGTGATGTTTTTCCATTTCAATGTTGGTATAGGTAATGGCTGCATCATTGAATTAGAATTGTTCCTCCAAGACCTCAATTTTGAACATACAAGGCACTTTGATTTATATTTGGTTATCTCCTTCATCATGTTATACCATAAATAAGGCTCTTATAGATCCCAATTCATATTTTTGTTTCCTGGGTGAATGGGGAAATTTGAACTACGTGCATCATCCAAAAGATAATTCTTTAAATACATATTTGATGAAACACAGAGTCTTGACCCAAATCCTACAATTCCCTATTTGATAAAATTGAACTCTAAGGATTTTCCCTTTTTGATAGCTTCCACATTCTTCTGAATTACAACATCATCTTTTTTTAGAATCCTTTAACCTTTCCAAAAGATACTGATGAGAAATCATTGGTAAAAGTATTGATGATGCTCTATTTGTTATGATTCGCATGCCAATCTTCATCAAATTTAATAAGATTATATCCTTTTTATTTCCCATCAATGATAGAATCACTGGGTCCTTTATACATATACTATCTACCACCTTGTTTAAATTCCTAGGTAGGTAATGGATTCGGTAGTCCCAATCCTTGATTAGATCTAACTATCATTCTTGGAGCATGTTCAGCTCTTTCTTTTTGAATATATATTTGAGGATTTTGTGATCCATATATATTTCATACTTTTCTACAAAGAGATAATTATGTCATATATTATATGAAAAGATCGAAGCTTCTAACTACTGATCATTCATGGGATAGTTATTATCATGAATTTTTAAATGCCTTAATGTTTTGGCGTTGACATCATCATTTTGCATCAGGGCACAACCCATGCCCTTCTTCAAACCATCACTAAAGATTACGAAAATATCCTCATTTGTGGGTAGTGTTAGCACATGGGCAGTGATAAGCCTCTTCCTCAACTCTATGAAGCTTTCTTTATAATGATCATTCCAAGAAAACTTGACTCTTTTATGAGTTATCTTGGTAAGAGGGTCTGACAATAGTGAAAGATTTCTTACAAATCAGCAATAGTGTTTTAAAAACCCCAGGAAGCTATGGATATCCCTCATAGAGGTTTTACTTGTCCATCCGTCAATTGATTTTGTTTTGGATGGGTTCACATATATCCCATTACGTGCGATTATATGCCCCAAGAATGATACTTCCTTCAACCAGAACACAAACTTATTGCACTTTTCATAGATATTTTCCTTTTGAAAGGTCTCCATTATAGTGCTTATATGTTCTTGATGCTCCTCCTGAGTTTTGGAGTATATTAGAATATATTCTATAAAGGCTACCAAAACTTTTTTGAGGTAATCTCTAAAAAATTTATTCATTACTTCCATGAATATTATTGGAGAATTAGTGAGTCTTAGTGACATTAATATGAATTCATAGTGCCCATACATTGTGTCAAAATAATCATGGGAATATCCCCCTCTTTCTCCCTTACATGGTAATATCCTGACCATAGATCCTCCTTGGAGAAGTATTGTTCTCCACATAGCTGATTGAAAGAGTCATCAATTCATGGAAATGGATAATTTTTATTTATAATTATTTTATTGAGTTCAAAATAATTCATACAAAGGCGCATTGACGCATCCTTCTTCTTGATGAAGAGGACAGGAAAACCCCTTGGAGGAGTACATGGGCATATAAACACATTATCCATATTCCCTGGTACTTTTTTTATCTCACTTAAGCTCCAAAAAATCTATTCTATATGGATTCTTGTATATTGGAAACACCCCAAGTATCAGATCAATCAAGAATTAAATATCTCTTCTAAAAGGATGACTATGAAACTCCTCGGGAAACACATCAGTGAATTACCTTACAATAGGAAAGTATTTGACAATGGTTTTTTCCCTAGACTCAATCATATGATAATGATACATGTTATAATAGGTATGTAATATTCATGCTTGAGATGCTGGTTCTAAAGAAGATTCATCGTATTTCATGCACTTGTATTGAATTGGGAGTCGATTCACTATATTGAGAGCTCTTTCCTTATCATAAAAATTTATGTTGGCTCTATATAGGGAAAGACAATCCATGCCAATAATCACATCAAATTATTCCAAGCGATGTATTATTAGGTTCTCTAGGAAGTTCAATTCACAAATTTTGACATGGGTGCACTTATATTCATGGGATGCAATAGTTGCCTTGTTTTCTGTTTTCACTAACATCTCTACATACATTCCCCATTGTGATGTTTGGATTGTACGACGAAACTTTTGGGATATAAAATAATGAGAATGACTATAATAGAAAATTATGTTATCTATTAATGAATTAATTACCAATGTACAGATCACCATGTCATTTCATGGAATCACTTTAGTAGTAGTGATGGAAAAATCTCACCCTTGTAACCTTTTAGGTTGTTAGTTTCCTCTGGAAACCCCTTCTGAGGGAACTGGTTTGAGAATTTCCCTAGTTCTTTATTGTTTTAGAAATGAACAATGCATTGATGATTGAACAGATCATTCCTTTAGAATGTCGTGTTAGCAGGTTTTTCATGCCGGTAATCGCTGGCAATGTGTCACTTTTTTTCTACACCTAATGTATTTCCTCATCCCCTTATAGAAATTTCATGGGTGCTTCTTTCTAAACATTTGACAAGTGGTGTGTTATAATTTTTTAGAATTTTTGTATTTATATATCAGAATTTTATAATTAAAGTCCAATTTCTGATTTTTAACCCGATGATACACTACAGATTCACTGATCTCAATCTCAACTTTGAGGGAACATCAGACAATCTCCTCCTAGATATCAAATTGCCGAATCACTAAGTCTTTCCATAGGAATGTTTTTATCCCACCAAAGAAGCAGTAAAACTTAAATTTAGGGGTAATGATAAAACCATAGGCATATCATGAAATTATGGGGATGTTTTCCTTATACAACCCAACATATTTATCGTCCTTTTTCATGAGAGTAAGTAAATATCATTCTATATTAAGACGGAGGGTGCATGGAAAATATTTATCAAAAAACCTTTTCCTAAAATCCTTCATCCCATCACCACGATCTATTTTTCAGGAATTTTTTTTGGATCAATGTCTAAAATTTATCTACTTCACCCTTCATACGATAAAAAGATAAGATAAACTTCTCTTGTTCAAAACATTGAAAGGTAGAGAAGATATTTTCAATGGAGTTGATCCATTTTTTGGATTTGAGGGATCAGATTTTCCATTGAAAGTATGAGGCCTTTATCTTATGAAGTTCTCAATTGTGACTAGTTCTTTATTAGGGGAGTTGGGTGTTTCTCATGAACCATTTTCCTATTAAAAACATGATATTTCTAGAAGAGTATCATAAAAATGTTTATGATTCCTTCTCCAATTGGAGTATGCATTTCATTAGTACACTCATAGCATTTATCATCGTGTCGGTTGTTTGCTCAAGTCCTCATATTACTTCCCATTGGCCAGAATAAAAGGCAAATTAGGGGTAATTATTTTAAACTATTGAACACATAAATGGGAATCCAATGACAAAAAGTAATGACATATAAATTACATTTAATTCATTAACATATGAATTTCTAGGATTCAATCTAGGTTATCCATGATTTACTTCCTATCATATATTCTTAGAGGCATTTTTTGTTCCCTTAATAATGGATAGTACTAATCCTATGAATTTACCAAATCATATCCCTTGGGACTGTTGAACCAAGAGTGTACCAAGTCCCATTGTCGTTCACCAGTTCCTTTTTGAGTCTATCTCATAGTGGTATTTTGGGTTTTTCCCCTAGATACATTAGTTCCAGAGCTGCCTCTACATGTTTTTATGCAGATAGGGATGTATTTTCATGATAAAAAACATTATATATACTCACCAAAACTTTGGTATTTTTTATTATTTTTATCCTAATACCAAAGGCTTTCACTATGGTTTTCCAATCCTAATCCCAAAAATAACAAAACCTATACTCTAATACCATCTATAAAAAACCTACTATTTATTTAATATTAAGAAATGATTCATTACAAGAACATGCACTTAATACGACTTAGAAGATCAAGACTTTTTGTGTATTTGGGGCTTAAGAACATTACATTGGAACCTAAGACATAAAATAAAACATCTTTATTGAAAATAGATTTTATATTACCGAATATTCTTTTATAATTAGCATTGCATGGGGTAAGTTGAGGACATACATAAGAAAAGGGTAAGCTATAAATCTCGGTATGTCAGTAAAGAAGTCATAACATGAAAAATAAATTACATTTTAGGAAATAGTCTTATCAATGGAGTATAAAAGAAACATTAACATAAAGGAATGATATAACATGATCATCATAACATGGAAATGTGGAAAAAACATTAATCACTACATCATTAATATAAAGGAATTAGGTAAACCCCTATCCCCACATGATGGAAAAGGTCTTATAATGGAATCTTGAAAACACATATCCCAACAGGATGTATCAGGATGCTAAACATTACCCAATGCATTAGAGCACTATGAGGGCGTCCCGCTCTTAATCATTTCAATCTCACGGATTAGTGTGCTACATAGGTCATATAACATTGATTCATTCAAAATCATCATTTATTAAATGATCAAGGAATATATAATAAATCCATATAAGAATATAATAAATAAGTATTTGTTCATAAAGGTGAATACCCTTGATAGAGAAATGGGCATAGTATTCATTACAAAATGATTTTGGCAAGGAAAATCATGGTGCAATTTCGGCAGCATAACGACATCACATGAATATTCATATAATGGGTTTATGAGAGACAAATGGGTCTATCATAATTCATAAATGAAATGGGAAGTAAGGGGATCATGGAACATAAAATACCAACATATGGAATTGATTTTTAGATGCATAATATAAAATAAATTCTTGAATGGAAATAAGGAGAGATAAACCCCTTACGTAATTTCGGGATGGTAACAGGTGTACATGGGAGAGATTAATTAGAGTAAAATGGATATCTAATCATTAAAATATAATAAGGAAGTATCTAGTGGGGCGAAAACAAACCCCATTAGTTTTAATTGAAAATAAAAAGGTATAACAATATAAGGAAACTTGGAAAAATGAGAAAGGAAGGGACCCTTACTTTGATGTGTGATTCCAAAGACTTGGGAAAGGCTTATAGGGTGATTGGGCAACCTTGGGAGGACTCTAGGTAGTAGAGAGTAGATTGAGGACACACTTCAAAGAGTTTGAGTGAAATGGGATGGGTACGTGGTTGGGTTTATATAAGAAAAGAGGGGGAATTGTTTATTATTTAGGTTTCGAACACTACAAACAAAAAATATTCAAAACCATTAACCAACCCATGGTTTCTCCCAAATATTATGACCAAACAGATTAGAAAACTTTTATTATTAGGAAAATCGATGATGATATTAAAATATAAGACTTTATTTTGTGTAGGGGAGTCACACACTGAAATAAATGAATATAAAATCATAAAATATTTTAAACATAATGAAGGATTCATTAAGGAATTACAAAATAAGTCAAATCAATCTAAAATAACATTATATTAATGTTAAAATATATATTCTTTGAGGATTCATTTTATCATTTTTATTACATCACTATTGGGTCATTATGATGTCATAAAAGACACTATATATTTATATATTATTTCATTTTTACCTTAAAATTTGATTGTCTTAGATAATTATGAAAAAATGACCATCAGATAATTTAGATGTCTTAATTCCAAAAATTATTTTCATTTTATTTATATAAATATCTAAATATTTGAATTTTAACTTTTCAAATGATAACATAAATTTAATTAAAATTATTGGGTTTTCAAAAAAAATTTAAACCTTCATAAAAAATTCATTTGACTTTATAAAAATTATATACTGATTTATTATTAATAAATGTAAATTGATAATAATATTTTATTAAAATATTATTTCTTTATAAAATTAATTAATTCCATGCTATAAATTCTTTTAAATTACACATTCTAATTTATCATATAAAAATACAACTCTTATTAAAAGGAATACCTAATCATTTAAAGAACAAGAACTGATGTAATCATCATTTATAAGAATTGTGTTTATAATATTTTTATTAAATTTCTTAGTTTCATATAATAATGTATATATTTCTCAAAAGTTTCATTTTTACCAGAGGAATCAATTTATCAAATTCATAATTTCTTAAGAAAGTCCATTCTCATAATGAAATTAGTGGAATAAATATTTTATTTATAAAAATGGATTAAACAATAAAAAACTAATTACTTTTTAAATAATCCCTTATAACACCTACAAAATGCATAAGTGTAAGGTGTAAAATGGTGATAGAATCTTGGGTCAGCTCAGTTAACATCACCCTGGTGGTAATCTCTTTTAACATGAACTTCTCTAGTAGGAAATTTCCTTCAAGATTAACTTGTTGAAGCTCATCTTTGGCTTGGTCAAGAGAGAATCCTAGTGACACTACCTCTTTACTGAGATCTAAAAAATGAACATCATATGACATGAGTCTACTAGATGAGTTTATCATCTCATTTTTCAGTGTCAAAAGGATTTGTTAAAACCTAAAATTTATATTAGTTGTGTGATCACAGTTTAATGACTATATTATCAATTGTAATGACAATCAACAGTTATTTAAATCGAATAATAATAGAACATGACATTTGCTTTCTATGTCTATAAGACATTAAATGAAAGGTAATTTTATTCATAATTGAACGAGTTATTACAGTGTAGACTATCCACACAGACCTAATCACACCTAAAAAGATACCGTCAACCATCCTACCATGGGTCTTGGTCAAAATAGGGGAAACCAAATTGCATAACATCAATTCATTCATTAGATTCCTTTTTTTAAAACTAGTTACACCTTTATAATTAATAAATTTTCCTTTTATGTATATTTTATATTTCACAAATAGTTAGGATCAATATTTTAATTCTTTTACAACATTTCATTAAACAAAATTCTTTAACAATTCTTTAACCATCTTTTCATTTACCATTTAAAACACCTTTATTAGAAAAAAATTTCTCAATTTCTTTATGAAATTTAGATGCATTCTAACATCCATGTCACACACACCAATCTCATGCGTTCCAATCATAATTAATGTCATGAATATCCTTGGAGAGGATACACCCTCTTCAGTAGAGTGATCCACAATAGATAGTAAATCAAATAAAAAAAACAATGTGAAACAAATAGATTACTACATAACAATCCATTTCCCAAATAGGGTACAATCCACCAATAAAAAAGTAAATATTATATGTTATGATAATTGTTCCAATGTAAAAAAACCCAAAAATAAAGAAACCATCAGAACTCCCAAATGGGGCCTATCAATGAGTCTGGATCCTCTTCAATGCACATCCCCTACCTGAATCAAGTCCCTAGAATAAGTCCTTTGTCATTTTCTAAACATGAAACAATTAAATTATCTTTATTACCCAATGGTGTCCGGAGATGGGTGTGAGTAAAAATCAATAGTCCACCCCCAAAGGTGTCTGTAAAAAAATCAGTTTAGCCATACTGTAAATGAAATAACAAAATAAATGACAAAGTAACAAAAGAAAACTACGATTCCATTAGTTAAAATTATATATTTTAACAATATTAATCATTTATTCCATTTCATCTTCTATATAAACATTGTAAATAAATTCATATTCATTATAGTTTCTATGGTTTAGGCATTACATTAATTACACAATGTCCTAAATTGGTCTATTACTATGCATAAAGGAATAAGTCCAGTTTCCCATCTCGTTTGGAATAATCATTTCAATAAAAATAAAACACATTTACTCCAAAGCCTATGTCTAGATAGTTTTACTAATGAATTAGTTATATGAGTAGAGCCTCATTTCCCTTCCCTCACATGTTCATTATGGGGTGGGGTATAGAGCCTCAGTTTAATATGACATGTGGTTGAAGATCCTCAAATCCAATACCCCACAAAAACAAAGCCATGTGAAAATGATTATTTATCCATTTACCAAATTTATACAAAATCACAACCATACACAATAAATACACATAACATTCACAACTGACATTCCATTTAACATATAAATCATCTTTATTCATTAACACTTTAACACATTTACCATTTTCTTAACATAACACATTTAACCCATATCATATTCTCATACATTAACCCATTTAGTAGAATCAATAAATATCATACATTATCACATTCAATCCATTAATCAACACTCTTGCATTATCACATTTACACATTAACCATTTTATGTTTCTTAATCAACTTATCCATGTCTTTGACAATTTCAAAAGCCATTTTACACATTCAAATTAATCTATTTAAATGCTTTCTCACACTATTCCAAATGAACCCTTATACCATTACCAACATTTATATGTGTTCTCTATTATAGATATTTTAGATTTAAATCTAATATATCAAAATATTTATCTTGTTCTCTATTTCAACACAAGGAAATTATATGCTTAACTTTGCAATTTTCCTTGTTCAGGAATGTCAGTGCAGCCCATGGGTGGACCTAAATTGATATAGTCATCCTCTACACATACCATGGGGACCTTGAGAGGTTAAAATAATCATTTAAAAATCCATTTTAACCAATACTACTCAAGGAAACAAATTCAAAATAAGAGGGATACAACAACACAACACCACAAGCACAAATCTACAAACAAATATGGGATATATCAGATAGACCACCTAACTAGAATCTAATGATGAAAACACCCTTAACCTTAGCCTTATATGTAGATTCAAACCCCCCTTGAAGCCCCAAACAATTATCCACCATAAAAAGTGGGTTTTAAAGATTCATAATAAAAAGAACTGAACCATAATTCATAATCTGTAAAAGAGAATCAAGAGGAATATTTGACTCACTCGGGGCTTCGATTCCAAACCAACTGTGTAACACCCGATGCTTTTATGAGAAATATTTTGTTTTTATGTTATATAAATCATAAAAGGAATCTTTCACTACACACAACAATGTCTTCGCTTTCTTAACACGCAACCACGGCCTTCCTCGATAGCTTGCGTCATACGCAATACCGAGTTTCACTAAACTACGATATGCTATTAAAATATTATTAAAACTAGCCGTTATGAATAGTAATAACCACTTTTTGAAATTTTATAAATTTATTTTTCAAAATGGACTTCATTTTTGGATTCGAAATATCAAAATTAGCCTAGGGTGAAATTTTGGAATTTTTCTGAAAACATTCAATTTTTGATGATTAGTGAAACCACTAAGTGGTAGTTAAAGAAACAGAATTTTTCATAAAACTTAATTTTACCGCTTCTGTGAGTGGAATTTCGAAAATCCGAGAGACGCAGTTAATATAAAAGACTAAAATGTGGTTCAATGAGATGAAAAAGATTTTTGGTGAGTAGTAACTTTTTACTTTTTTTTACCACGGTTAAAAGTAAATAGGGTAATTAAGGGTAAAAGTGTTATTATTATTACCCTAACACATGTACTAACTCTATTGGATAAGTTTAGTTCGACCAAGAACAACATTCGGAATAAAATATGACCATTTAGGACCACATGGATCAGATTAGGACATTTATTATTAATTTATTTAAAGAAGGGTTAAAATAGTTAAAATCAATGTTTAATAAGTAAATCATTTTTAATATGGGGTCATACATAAGATAAATTCGTCTATAAATATTCCTTAGAAAGCTAACCCAATTTCCTACCTAATGGTATTTTATTTGTAATTTTTAGACATTAAATAAGTTAATTTATTTATGACACAACGATGATGGAGTAATTATCTTATTAATGAAATATTGACATAATTGATGTTATAAATACCCACAAAAATGTAATTTTAGACTTTTTATGAATTAAAATAATTTTATAGGTTAATATGACATGTTATTATTGATTTAATTAACTTGGTTTTAACTAATCATTCGGTTATGATTTTCACAAAAATCAATTACTAAATAGTGTCAAAATTGACATAAAATAGTTTTTCAAAACAAATATTATATTATTAATTGTTATTTTTTTCTTAAAAATATAAGGTTTCGGAAACATGACTTAGAGAAGGTCATATATATTAATATTAAACAACTTGGGGTTCGTTTGGCTTGATATAGTAAGTTTATTAACCTTATATTTTAAGAATACAAGAAGACACGGTAAAAGTTAAATTATCTAACTTAAAGTTAAATCTAAATGATAAGGTTAAAATTGATACCTAAACATGTCTAAATTATATTGGATTAGATAATTGCAACCCCTACCCACCTTATCTTAGAAATATAACAATTTGGAGATATTAAAAACCGAATTTGACTTTATAATAAAATAATATTTTTAGTTATTCCAAAGGTGCCCCTCCCCTCCCTTATAAAAGGGCTCCTCCTCCCCCTCTTCCTCACACCACTTTGAGCCTTCAAGATCGGAAAAACCCTGAGAATTTCTTCTCTCCACTTCCCTAGAAACATCCTAGAGGTTCTTGTCTTTTTCAAAGACCTATTTTAGTGCCCTAAAAGGAGGTCTCAAAGAAGCACTTCAAAGAAGAGGTAATGTCCATTACGGATTCTTTCATCTTTATTTCTTCTTCCACTTCTTCTTCTTTAGTTGTTTAATTATGAAGTAATAAAATAAGTATCACTAATATACTGATATGTTATTATAAGTATGAAACAACCCTATTTCACCATCTATCCATCCTACGGAAATTGAAATAACCGCGCGTGCGTACGTACGGAATACCGTCTCCACGCCGTGGTGTAATATATTTTCCACCACCACCTTACTTGGATGGGTATAATGGTGTACATAATGACTATATATGATTATTATAAAGTGATATTGATTATGAAATAGTAAATATACACTCCAATACAAATCCAAAATCATGGGAACGATATCATCGCTCGTGCGTACGTACGGAATACTGTCTCCACGATGTGATGCGAATCGTTCTACATGATCTTCATTTCATAATGATTATATAAATGAATTGAATGAATTAATATGATATATATTACACTAATACCATTCTGGAAATGAGGTATCTATAACCTAAAAAGAAAAATAAGAATTTATTCGACAAAACACGCATAAGAACAAAAAAAAGTAATAAACACCCGAATAACAAGTAGCAATGAAATATTACCAATAATAAGCTAAGAATATGACCATATATGATATCATAAAAATAATTATGATTATGGAATAAGTCAATAACATTTTTTAAATCATTATACAGGAGGTTCGGACACTTACGAAGCATATTGGGCCTAAGGTAAGGGAAAATATCACAATCTCATTTTTATCCGAGATTCTTTATACTTTAGAATTTACTAGGGTGTATTTTATCATCCACATACTTGTTTCCTCAATATTTAATGTTATTTACATACAACTACAATTTTTTAAATCCAAATTTACCCTTTAGTGAGTTTTTAGTAAAATATATGAAATAAATCTTTTGTCGTTTTTCGTACGAGGTAATTTTTGACTTTTCCGACAAAAGTACGAGAAGAATGTTTTTTTTAATTATAAGGCATGAATGTATTTTTAAGAAATAATTTCCAAGAAGCTTACTTTACATGTTTTCAAGTTTATTTTTAATCAACTTCTTTTAGTTTAAAATTGTATGACATGTTATGAAAGAAAAATGTTTTTGAAGTAGAAAGGATATTTTACTCAAGAATGGAGTTCAAGTGTTTTATCAAAATTATTTTCCATATAAGATAATATAGGGTTCTGTTTCTATCCCTATTATTACATTGATTTTATTATGTTGTGATGGAATTATTTTTATGAATTCCTTTATCTTATGTGAATTGTTTTATGATGTCATGTTGTTTAAGATTCCCATTTTTATTACATTGGTTATGCAATGATGCGTGGTTTATGATTTTGTGGCACACATAAGAATGGTATCATAATGAGATGGGTGAGACCTATATATCCCTCCAATTCATTGGGTAAAGATTGTATATCTCATGAGATAGACATGGATGGAACGGTAGGTTATACCGGTTCAGTGAAATAGGACTGAAACGAGGAGTGAACTCGGTTCAGAAATGGACTTTGTCCACTAAGATAGTCTTGGAAATGAGTCTTGACTAATAAGAAATGATTCTCTATGATTATTTGTGTATGCCACAATGTTTCATGTTTTATGTTATGATTATTGGGATTACATTTCACTACTATGATTTATCCCATGTTATGAAATTACGATCTCTTTTTCAGGTTAAGATTTCCAAAAGTTATGTTCTTAAGTATATGATGTGATTGATATTTCTTTTGTTTACCCTTACTGAGCATTTGAGCTCACCCTTTTGTATGTTTTATTTCCCCAGGTCAAGAAGAAGGTTATTAATTTGGATATTCCAAAAAGGGACTCTAGATATGAATAAATAAGTGGGAGGCAAAGTTGATGCTTTATGAACCAGTTGTTTATATTTCCCAGTTTCTAAAGACTCTATACCTATATGGTCCTTTCCTGGTTTTGTTATATGTTGTAATAAGTGTGCTTCAATTTTGAAGTATTAACAATGTATGTAAAGTATGGGTCATTCCAGTTGGTATCAAAGGAAAGGTATAGTCAACCTTGGGAAACTAGGATGTGAAAGCCTTAGTAAGAACCCTAAGGATAAGTCTAAGCATAGAACACAATCTTAGTGTTTTATAAATGGCAATGAATAACCTAGGATAAGACCTTAAGTGTGAAATTTTATTCTTGATTATGTGGTTTTCCTATTATAATTAGTGTTTCTCACACTATTCTTCTTGGTTTTAGTCAATGGATGGAACCCAAAGGAACTGTGTTAATGCGGAATGCGACGGGCAATGCAATGATTGTCCCCCTGAGCAACCAAACGTTATGGGAGCTGGAATGAAAAATCTTGTAGACATGCTCACACAACTTTCTCAAGCTATGAATCATGCAGGACTTCCAAATGAGCAAAGGAAGGAGCAAAATTCTGTTGAATCCGTCATGAGGCAGCGTCCACCTTCTTTCAGCGGGACTAATGATCCATTAGTTGCTGAACAATGGATTAGTAATTCTGAAAAGATATTTTCAGTTCTTCAATGTTCTAAACATGATAAATTCATCCTAGCAGTGTATCATTTGGAAGAAGATGCTGATCTATGGTGGAATCTTATTAATAATACGAGGCAAATGGATGAAATTGAGTCCATGGAATGGGATGAGTTCAATAACTTATTTTTCAATAAGTACTTCCCTCATATTCTCCGAACAAAGAATGAGAAAGAGTTTCTTGAACTGAAGAAAAAGGATGATGAATCTATTGGTACCTATGAAGAAAATTTTACAAGACTTGCAAGGTATTTTTCTGGTATTATTATCCAACCTGAGAGTAAGATTGATCGATTCTTTAGTGGCTTAAAACCAAGTCTTCGAAGGGCGTTAGCCATAAGGGACTTCAATAGCTACGAGGAAATCGTTCGATGTGCTCTCAAAGTCGAGATAGAGATTGGAGTAACCCATCAGTCATATGGGTTTGATAAGAAGAGGAAAATGGAATTCAAAGGAAAATCTAAAGAGCACACTAAAAAAAAGATGAGCTTTCCCTTATGCTCAATGTTTAGAAAGAAACATGGAGGGAGTTGTCTTAAAGGGACAAGTAAATGTTTCAAATGTGGAAAGGATGGTCATCGGGCATTTGAATGCCGCGATGATAGGAAGAAGATGTCTAATGATGAAAACAAAGGAAGGGATACACAGAATAAACCTACTACACTTCAATGTTTCAAGTGCAAGGAGATGGGGCATTATGCCAATAGATGCCCTAATCCAAGGGTTGATGATGATGGTCGACGTCAACAATCTCTTAAGGCTAAAGGCAAAGGAAAGTCACATGCAATTTCTATCAGCGATGTGGAGTACTATAACGATGTGGTGAAAGGTACACATACCATCCACTCTAAAGTAGCAAATGTTTTATTTGATTCTGGATCCTTTCTCTCTTTTATTTCTGAAGAATTTTCTAAGGGTATCACAGTATTACCTCAACAATTATATGTTGAGTTAGCTGTGAGAACACTTAATGGAACAACAGTCACATCAAAAGTTTATAATTCTTCTCCGATCGAAGTTTGTGGGAAAGTGCTTCATGAAAATCTTGTGATCCTTCCTATAGTGGAATTTGATGTGATTCTTGTCATGGATTGGCTCTCTTTATATGGAGCTCATATCAATTTCCAAATAAGGGAAGTCACATTTCATATTCCAGATCAATCTATGATCGTCTATCGATGCAAGGATGAACATAACCTTCCAGTGGAAATTTCTTCCATCTTATGGGTCATGATTCCACTAAATGAAGGTTATTTATCTCAAATGGTTGGTGAGAAACTCACGATTAATAATATGCCCATTGTATGGGGGTTTGATGATGTCTTTCTGGAGGAATTACCGGGTCTTCCACCAAATCGTGAAGTTGAGTTTTCAATAGAACTCGTACCGGGTGCTTTGCCTATTTCAAAGACACCTTATAGAATGGCCCCAATTGAGTTGCAGGAATTGAAGAAGAAACTCCAAGAGAATCTTGATAAGTGATTCATACACCCTAGTGCGTCACCTTGGGGAGGACCAGTTCTATTTGTTAAGACCAAAGATGGATCAATGAGACTCTGCATTGATTATCAAGAACTTAACAAGATCACTATCAAGAACAAATATCCTCTCCCACGCATTGATGACTTATTTGACCAACTACGAAGATCTCAATAATTTTCCAAGATTGATCTTCTTTCAGGGTATCACCAATTAAGGGTCAAAAGGGAAGATATACCAAATACGGCTTTCCGTACAAGGTATGGACACTATGAATTTATAGTGATGCCATTTGGTCTTACTAATTCCCCTGCTATCTTTATGGATCTGATGAATAGAGTCTTTAGAGACTATCTTGATAAATTTGTGGTAGTCTTTATAGACGATATTCTTGTCTATTCAAAGAGCAAGGAAGAACATGAAGATCACTTGAGAATTATATTGAATACCCTGAGAAAGGAGAAGCGTTATTCCAAATTTACCAAGTGTGAATTTTGGCTTCAAAAAGTTTCATTTTGGGTCACATAATCTCAAAAGCGGGGATATCTATGGATCCAACAAAAATAGAGGTTATTGAAAGATGCTCGAGACCAACAATAGTAACCGAGATCCAAAGTTTTCTTTGTTTGGCTGGATATTATCGACGTTTTGTGAAATATTTTTCACGATTATCTAATCCACTCACTAAGTTGAATTGGAAAGGAGTTAAGTTTGTTTGGACTGAGGAATGTGAAGAAAATTTCAAGGAGTTGAAAAGATGGTTATCCAGTGCACCTATGCTAACACTGCCTTGTAGTGGAGAAAGGTTTGTGATCTATAGTGATGCATCCAAGAAGGGATTGGGGTGTGTTCTTATGCAAAATGATATGGTGATAGCTTATGCCTCACGACAGTTGAAAATCCATGAGCATAACTACCCAACTCATGATTTGAAGTCAGCTGCGGTAATCTTTGCATTAAAGATTTGGAGGCATTATATTTATGGTGAAAGGTGTGATATTTATACAGATCATAAAAGTTTAAAGTATATTTTCACACAAAAGGAGCTGAATATGCGTCAAAGAAGATGGTTGGAGCTGATTAAAGAGTATGACTTCTCAATTCATTACCACCCTTGGAAAGCAAACAAGGTGGCAGATGTATTAAGTCGACAAGACCATGCCAGTTTATCCACGATGAGGATCACAAAAGATCCAATATTTATGGATTTACAAAGGATGGATCTTGGAATTATAATGGAAGGGGGAAAATCATATCTTTCTCAAATGAATGTTCAACCATCTATACATTGAAGATTAAAGAGTCACAAAAAGAAGATGTCGAGTTACAAAAGAAGGTGAGAAATGTTTCTGAATTCAACCTTGATTGTGATGGGATAATAAAGTTCAGGAATCGGGTTTTTTTTCCTCCCATCCCGGAATTAAAGAAGGAGCTATTGGATGAGGCTCATAGTTCTTAATTCTCTACTCATCCTGGAAGCACGAAGATGTATAGGGACCTGAAAGAGTACTTCTGCTGGGATGGCATGAAAAGAGATGTTGCTAAATATGTCTCTCGATGCTTGGTTTGTCAGCAAGTTAAAGCTGAGAGACAGAAGTCTAAGGGGATGTTACAACCATTACCCATACCCGAATAGAAATGGGAAAACATCACTATGGACTTTGTCACAGGACTTCCTAAAACATCCAAAGTCAATAATTCTATCTGGGTCATAGTTGATCGTCTTACCAAGTCTGCACACTTCATTGCTATTAGAGAGGATTTCTCTCTGGATCAGCTTGCCAGGATATATGTAAAGGAAGTGGTAAGATTGCATGGAGTACCACTTTATATTATATCTGATCGGGATCCGAGATTTACCTCGAAGTTCTGGAGAAGTCTTCAGCGTACTCTGGATATAGAGTTGAGTTTCAGCACTGCTTATCATCCTCATACAGACGGTCAGTCTGAGAGAACAATTCAAACCCTAGAAGATATGTTGAGAGCTTGCTCTATGAATTTCAAAGGATTTTGGGATCAACACCTACCTTTGGTGGAATTTTCTTATAATAATAGCTTTCACTCCAGTATTCAGATGGCTCCTTATGAATCTCTCAATGGAAAGAAATGCAGGACTCCAACTTGCTGGGATGAAGTTGGGGAAAGAAAGCTATTAGGACATGATCTCGTTGATGAAATGGCAGAAAAGGTCAGATCTATTCAACAACACATAAGAGCAGCTCAGAGTCGACAGAAGAGTTATGCCGACAACCGAAGAAGAGACCTAGAGTTTGAATTGGGTGATAAAGTGTTCTTACGAATATTTCCCTGGATGAGGGTCATGAGATTTGGAAAGAAGGGGAAGTTGAGCCCTAGATATATCGGTCCTTTCGAAATAATGGATCATTTTGGGAAGGTAGCTTACTGATTGGCACTTCCACCGAATCCCTCTAAAGTTCACGATGTGTTCCATGTATCTCTCCTGAGAAAGTTCATACCAGATCCTTCACTTGTACTTAGCTCAGAAGTTGTACCGCTGGAGCAAGTTCTTTCTTATGAAGAACAGCCGATAGAGATTCTGGATCGTAGAGAAAAAGTCCAACGAAGCAAGACCACTCGATTGGTGAAAGTTTTATGGAGGAACCACCAATTAGAAGAAGCTACAAGGGAGCTTGAGGATACGATGAGGGAGAGGTATCCTCATTTGTTTGTTACAATGTGACGAATTTCGAGGGCGAAATTCATTTTAAGGGGGGTAGAATATAACACCCGAGACTTTTATGAGAAATATTTTGTTTTTATGTTATATAAATCATCAAAGGAATCTTTCACTAGACACAACACTATCTTGGCTAGATTTACACGCAACTGCGGCCTTCCTCGATATCTTGCGCCATACGCAATACCGAGTTTCACTAAACAACGATATGCTATTAAAATATTATTAAAACTAGTCGTTATGAATAGTAATAACCACTTTTTGAAATTTCATAAATTTATTTTTCAAAATGGACTTCATTTTTGGATTCAGAATATCGAAATTAGCCTAGGGTGAAATTTTGGTATTTTTATGAAAACTTTCAATTTTTGATGATTAGTGAAACCCCTAAGTGGTAGTTAAAAAACTGAATTTTTCATAAAACTTAATTTTACCACTTCTGTGAGTGGAATTTCTAAAATCTGAGAGACACGATTAATATCAAGGACTAAAATGTGGTTTAATGAGATGAAAATAATTTTTTTGTGAATAGTAACTTTTTACTTTTTTTTACCACGGTTAAAAGTAAATAGGGTAATTAAGGGTAAAAGTGTTATTATTAGTACCCTAAAACATGTCCTAATTCTATTAGATAAGTTTAATTCTACCAATAACAACCTTAGGAATAAAATATGTCCATTTAGGCCCACTTGGATTAGATTAGGACATTTATTATCAATTTATTTAAAGAAGGGTTAAAATAGTTAAAATCAAAGTTTAATAAGTAAATCATTTTTAATATGGGGTTATACATAAGATAAATTAGACTATAAATATTCATTAGAAAGATAAACAAATTTCCTATATATTGGTATTTTATTTTTAATTTTTAGACATTAAATAATTTAATTTATTTATGACACAACGATAATGATGTAATTATCTTATTAATGAAATATTGACATAATTGATGTTATAAATACCCAAATAAATGTAGTTTGAGACTTTTTATGAATTAAGCTAATTTTATAGGTTAATATGACATGTTATTATTGATTTAATTAACATTTTTTGAACTAATAATTCTTTTATGATTTTCACAAAAATCAATTACTAAATAGTGTCAAAATTGACATAAAATAGGTTTTTAAAACAAATATTATATTATTAATTGTTATTTTATTCCTAAAAATCTAAGGATCGGCAGAATTACTTAGATAAGGTTATATATATTAATAATAAACAACTTGGGGTTCGTTTGGCTTGATATAGTAAGTTTATTAACCTTATAGTATAAGAAAACAAGAAGACACGGTAAAATTTAAATTATCTAACTTAAAATTAAATCTAAATGATAAGGTTAAACTTGATACCTAAACTTGTCTAAATTCTATTGTATTAGAGGATTTATACCCCTACCCACCTTATATTCGAAATACAGCAATTTGGAGCTATTAAAAACCGAATTTGACTTTATAATAAAATAATATTTTTAGTTATTCCAAAGGTGCCCCTCTCCTCCCTTATAAAAGGGCACCTACTCCCCCTCTTCCTCACACCACTTTGAGCCTTCAATCTCGGCCAAACACTGAGAATTTCTTCTCTCCACTTCCCTAGAATCATCCTAGAGGTTCTGGTCTTCTTCAAAGACCTATTTTAGTGCCCTAAAAGGAGGTCTCAAAGAAGCACTTCAAAGAAGAGGTAATGTCCATTACCGATTCTTTCATATTTATTTCTTCTTCCACTTCTTATTCATTAGTTGTTTCATTATGATGTAATAACATAAGTATCACTAATATAATGATATGTTATTATAAGTATGAAACAACCCTATTCGACCATCTATCCATCCTACAGAAAATGAAATCACTGCGCGTGCGTACGTACGGAATACCGTCTCCACGCCGTGGTGTAATCTATTTTACACCACCACCATACTTGGATGGGTATAATTGTGTAAATAATATCTATATATGATTATTGTAAAGTGATATTGATTCTAAAATAGTACATATACACTCCAATACAAATCCACAATCATGGGAACGATATCATTGCTCGTGCGTACGTACGGAATACCGTCTCCACGATGTGATGAGACTCGTTAAACATGATCTTCATTGAATAATGATTATATAAATGAATTTAATGAATTAATATGATATATATTACAATAATAAAATTCTTTAAATGAGGTATCTATAACCTAAAAAAGAAAAATAAGAATTTATTCGACAAAACACGCATAAGAACAAAAAAAAGTAATAAACACCCGAATAACAAGTAGCAACGAAATAGTACTAATAATAAGCTAAGAATATGACCATATATGATATCATAAAACTAAATATGATTCTGGAATAAGTCAAAAACATTATTTAAATCATTATACAGGACGTTCGGAGAATTACGAAGCAAATTGGTCCTAAGGTAAGGGAAAATATCACAATCTCATTTTTATCCGAGATTGTTAATACTTTGGTATTTACTGTGGTGTATTTTATCATCCACATCCATGTTTCCTCAATATGTAATATTATTTCCATCCACCTACAATTGATTAAACCCAAATTTACCCTTCGGTGAGTTTTTATTAAAAGATATGAAAGGAATCTTTTGTCGTTTTTCGTACGAGGTACTTTTTGACTTTTCTGACAAAAGTACGAGAGGAATGTTTTTTTAACTTATACGGCATGAATGGATTTTTAAAACACTATTTCCAAGAAGCTTACTTTACAAGTTTCCATGTTTATTTTTAATCAACTTCTTTTCATTTAAAATTGTATGACATGTTAAGAAAGGAAGAAAAATTTGAAGTAGAAAGGATATTTTCCTCAAGAATGGAGTTCAATTGTTTTATCAAAATTATTTTCCATCTAAGATAATATAGGGTTCTTTTTCTATCCCTATTATTACATTGATTTTATTATATTGTGATGGAATTATTTCTATGAATTCCTTTTTCTTATATGAATTTTTTTATGATGTCATGTTGTTTATGAATCCCATTTTTATTACATGGGTTATGCAATGATGTATGGTTTATGATTTTTGGAACACATAAGAATGGTATAATTATGAGATGGGTGGGACCTATATCTCCATCCAATGCATTGTGTAAAGATTTTATATCTCATGAGATAGACTTGGCTGGAACGGCAGGTTATACCGGTTCAGTGAAATAGGACTGAAACGAGGTGTGAACTCGGTTCAGAAATGGACTTTTTCCACTAAGATAGTCTTGGAATTGAGTCTTGACTAATAAGAAATGATTCTCTATGATTATGTGTATATACCAAAAAGTTTCATGTTTTATGTTATGATTTTTGGGATTACATTTCACTACTATGATTTATCCCATGTTATGAAATTACGATCTCTTTTGCAGGTTAAGATTTCCAAAAGATATGTTCTTAAGTATATGATTTGATTGATATTTCTTTTGTTTACCCTTACTGAGAATTTGAGCTCACCCTTTTGTATGTTTTATTTCCCCAGGTCAAGAAGAAGGTTATTAAGTAGGATATGCCAAAAAGGGACTCTAGATATGATGAAATAAGTGGGCGGCAAAGTTGATGCTTTATGAACCAGTTGTTTATATTTCCCAGTTTCTAAAGACTCTATACCTAAACGGTCTTTTCCTGGTTTTGTTATATGTTGTAATAAGTGTGCTTCAATTTTGAATTATTAACAATGTATGTAATGTATGGGTCGTTATAGTTGGTATCAAAGGAATGGTATAGTCAACCATTGGAAACTAGGATGTGAAAGCTTTAGTAAGAACCCTAAGGATAAGTCTAAGCATAGAACACAATCTTAGTGTTTTAGAAATGGAAATGAATAACCTAGGATAAGAACTTATGTGTGAAATTTTATTCTTGATTATGTGGTTTTGCTATTATAATTAGTGTTGCTCACACTATTCTTCTTGGTTTTAGTCAATGGCTGGAACCTGAAGGAACTGTGTTAATGCGGAATGAGACGGGAAATGCAATGATTGTCCCCCTGAGAAACCAAACGTTATGGGAGCTGGAATGAAAAATCTTATAGCCATGCTCACACAACTTTTTCAAGCTATGAATCATGCAGGACTTCCAAATGAGAAAAAGAAGGAGCAACATTTTGTGGAATCCTTCATGAGGCAGCGTCCACCTTCTATCAGCGGGTCTACTGATCCATTAGTTGCTTAACAATGGATTAGTACGAGTGAAAAGATATTTTCAGTTCTTCAATGTTCTGAACATGATAAAGTCATCCTAGAAGTGTATCGTTTGGAAGGAGATGCTGATCAATGGTGGAATCTTATTAAGAATATGAGGCAAAGGGATGAAATTAAGTCCATGGAATGGGACGAGTTGAAGAACTTATTTTTCAATAATTACTTCCCCCATATTCTCCAAACAAAGATAGAGAAAGAGTTTCTTGAACTGAAGAAAAAGGATGATTAATCTTTTGGTACCTATGAAGAAAATTTTACAAGACTTGTAAGGTAGTCTTCTGGTATTATTATCCAACTTGAGAGTAAGATCGATCGATTCTTTAGTGGCTTAAAACCAAGTCTTCAAAGGGCGTTAGCCATAAGGGACTTCAATAGCTACGAGGAAATCGTTCGATGTGCTCTCAAAGTCGAGATGGAGATTGGAGTAACCCATCAGTCATATGGGTTTGATATGAAGTGGAAAATGGAATTCAAAGGAAAATCTAAAGAGAACACTGAAAAGAAGATGAGTTTTCCCTTATGCTCAAAGTGTGGAATGAAACATGGAGGGAGTTGTCTTAAAGGGACAAGTAAATGTTTCAAATGTGGAAAGGAAGGTCATTAGGCATTTTAATATCGCGATGATGGGAAGAAGATGTCTAATGATGCAAACAAAGGAAGGGATACACAGAATGAACCTACTACACTTTAATGTTTCAAGTGAAAGGAGATGGGGAATTATGCCAATAAATGCCCTAATCCAAGGGTTGATGATGATGGTCGACGTCAACAAACTCTTAAGGCGAAAGACAAAGGAATGTCACATGCAATTTCTATCAGCGATGTGGAGTACGATAACGATGTGGTGAAAGGCACACTTACCATCCACTCTAAAGTAACAAATGTTTTATTTGATTCTGGATCCACCCACTCTTTTATTTCTGAAGAATTTTCTAAGGGTATCACCGTATTACCTCAACAATTAGATGTTGAGTTAGCTGTGACAACACCTAATGGCACAACAGTCGCATCAAAAGTTTATAATTCTTCTCCGATCGAAGTTTGTGGGAAAGTGCTTCCTGCAAATCTTATGATCCTTCCTATAGTGGAATTTTATGTGATTCATAGCCTGGATTGGCTTTCTTTATATGGAGCTCATATCAATTTCCAAAGAATGGAAGTCACATTTCATATTCCAGATCAATATATGATCGTCTATCGATGCAAGGATGAACATAACCTTCTAGTGGAAATTTCATTCATCTTATGGGTCTTGATTCCACTAAATGAAGGTTATTTATCCCAAATGGTTGGTGAGAAACTCACAATTAAAAATATTCCCATTGTACGGGAGTTTGATGATGTCTTTTCGGAGGAATTACCGGGTCTTCCACAAAATCGTTAAGTTGAGTTTTCAATAGAACTTGTACCGGGTGCTTTTCCTATTTCAGAGACACCTTATAGAATGGACCCAATTGAGTTGCAGGAATTGAAGAAGAAACTCCAAGAGAATCTTGATAAGGGATTCATATGCCCTAGTGCATCACCTTGGGGAGCACCAGTTCTATTTGTTAAGAAGAAAGATGGATCAATGAGACTCTGCATTGATTATCGAGAACTTACAAGATCACTATCAAGAACAAATATCCTCTCCCATGCATTGATGACTTATTTGACCAACTACGAGGAGCTCAATACTTTTCCAAGATTGATCTTCGTTCAGGGTATCACCAATTAAGGGTCAAAAGGGAGGATATACCAAAGACGGCTTTCCGTACAAGGTATGGACACTATTAATTTATAGTGATGCCATTTGGTCTTACTAATGCCCCTGCTATCTTCATGGATCTGATGAATAGAGTCTTTAGAGACTATCTTGATCAATTTGTGGTAGTCTTTATAGACGATATTCTTGTCTATTCAAAGAGCAAGGAAGAACATGAAGATCACTTGAGAATTATATTGATGACCCTGAGAAAGGAGAAGCTTTATGCCAAATTTACCAAGTGTGAATTTTGGCTTCAAAAAGTTGCATTTTTGGGTCACATAATCTCAAAAGATGGGATATCTGTGGATCCAGCAAAAATAGAGGTTATTGAAAGATGGTTGAGACCAACAACAGTAACCGAGATCCAAATTTTTCTTGGTTTGGATGGATATTATCGACGTTTTGAGAAAGATTTTTCATGATTATCTAATCCACTCACCAAGTTTACTCGGAATGGAGTTAAGTTTGTTTGGACTGAGGAATGTGAAAAAAATTTCAAGGAGTTGAAAAGAACGTTATCCAGTGCACCTGTGCTCACACTTCCTTGTAGTGGAGAAAGGATTGTGATCTATAGTGATGCATCCAAGAAGGGATTGGGGTGTGTTCTTATGCAAAATGATATGGTGATAGATTATGCCTCACGATAGTTGAAAATCCATGAGCATAATTACCCAACTCATGATTTGGAGTTAGATGCGGTAATCTTTGCATTAAAGATTTGGAGGCATTATCTTTATGGTGAAAGGTGTGATATTTATACTGATCATAAAATTTTAAAGTATATTTTCACACAAAAGGAGATGAATATGCGTCAAAGAAGATGGTTGGAGCTGATTAAGGATTATGACTGCTCAATCCATTACCACCCTGGGAAAGCAAACAAGGTGGCAGATGCATTATGTCGACAAGACCATGCCAGTTTATCCATGATGAGGATCACAAAAGATCCAATATTTATGGATTTACAAAGGATGGATCTTGGAATTATAATGGAAGGGGCAAATCATATCGTTCTCAAATGAATGTTCAACCATCTATACATGTGAAGATTAAAGAGGCATAGAAAGAAGATGTCGAGTTACAAAAGAAGGTGGGAAATGTTCCTGAATTCAACCTTGATTGTGATGGGATAATAATGTTCAGGAATCGGGTTTGTGTTCCTCCCATCCCAGAATTAAAGAAGGAACAGCTGGATGAGGCTCATAGTTCTTCATTCTCTACTCATCCTGGAAGCAAGAAAATGTATAGGGAACTGAAGGAGTACTTCTAGTGGGATGGCATGAAAAGAGATGTTTCTGAATATGTCTCTCGATGCTTGGTTTGTCAGCAAGTTAAAGCTGAGAGAGAGAAGTCTAAGGGGATGTTTCAACCATTACCCATACCCGAATGGAAATGGGAAAACATCACTATGGACTTTGTCACAGGACTTCCTAAAACATCCAAAGGCAATAATGCTATCTGGGTCATAGTTGATCGTCTTACCAAGTCTGCACACTTCATTTCTATTCGAGAGGATTTCTCTCTGGATCAGCTTGCCAGGATATATTTAATGAAAGTGGTAAGATTGCATGGAGTACCACTTTCTATTATATCTAATCGGGATCCGAGATTTACCTTGAAGTTCTAGCGAAGTCTTCAGCATACTCTGGATATAGAGTTGAGTTTCATCACTTCTTATCATCCTCAGACAGACGGTCAGTCTAAGAGAACAATTCAAACCCTAGAAGATATGTTGAGATATTTCTCTATGGATTTTAAAGGTGGTTTGGATCAACACCTACCTTTGGTGGAATTTTCTTATAATAATATCTTTCACTCCAGTATTCATATGGCTCCTTATGAATCTCTCTATGGAAGGAAATGCAGGACTCCAACTTGCTGGGATGAAGTAGGGGAAAGAAAGCTATTAGGACCTGATCTCGTTGATGAAACGGTAGAAAAGGTCAGATCTATTCAACAACACATAAGAGCAGCTCAGAGTTGACAGAAGAGTTATGACGACAACCGAAGAAAAGACCTAGAGTTTGAATTGGGTGATAAAGTGTTCTTACGAATATCTCCCTAGAAGAGGGTCATGAGATTTGGAAAGAAGGGGAAGTTTTGCCCTAGATATATCGGTTCTTTCGAAATACTGGATCGTGTTGGGAAGGTAGCTTACCGATTGGCGCTTCCACCCAATCTCTCTCAAGTTCACGATGTGTTCCATGTATCTCTCCTGAGAATTTACATACCTGATCCTTCACATGTACATAGCTCAGAAGTTGTACCACTAAAGCAAGATCTTTCTTATGAAGAACAGTCGATAGAGATTCTGGATCGTAGCGAAAAAGCCCTATGAAGCAAGACTACTCGATTGGTGAAATTTTTATGGAGGAACCACCAATTAGAAGAAGCTACATGGGAGCTTGAGGATATGATGAGGGAGAGGTATCCTCATCTGTTTGTTACAAAGTGACGAATTTCGAGGGCGAAATTAATTTTAAGGGGGGGAGAATGTAACACCCAAGACATTTATAAGAAATATTTTGTTTTTATGTTATATAAATCATCAAAGGAATCTTTCACTACACACAACACTATCTTCGCTTGCTTTACACGCAACCGCGGCCTTCCTAGATAGCTTGCACCGTACGCAATACCGAGTTTCACTAAACAACGATATGCTATTAAAATATTACTAAAACTAGCCGTTATGAATAGTAATAACCACTTTTGAAATTTTATAAACTTATTTTTCAAAATGAACTTCATTTTTGGATTCGGAATATCGAAATTAGCCTAGGGTGAAATTTTGGTATTTTTCTGAAAACTTTCAATTTTTGATGATTAGTGAAACCACTAAGTGGTAGTTAAAAAAACTGAATTTTTCATAGAACTTAATTTTACCGCTTCTGTGAGTGGAATTTAGAAAATCCGAGAGACACGGTTAATTTCAAGGACTAAAATGTGGTTCAATAAGATGAAAATAATTTTTGGTGAATAGAAACTTTTTACTTTTTTTTCCGACAGTTAAAAGTAAATAGGGTAATTAAGGGTAAAAGTGTTATTATTATTACCCTAACACATGTCCTAATTCTATTGGATAAGTGTAATTCGACCAAGAACAACCTTAGGAATAAAATATGACCATTTAGGCCCACTTGGATGAGATTGGGACATTTATTATTAATTTATTTAAAGAAGGGTTAAAATAGTTAAAAACAACGTTTAATAAGTAAATCATTTTTAATATGAGGTTATACATAAGATAAATTCGACTATAAATATTAATTAGAAAGATAAACAAATTTCTTACATAATGGTATTTTATTTGTAATATTTAGACATTAAATAATTTAATTTATTTATGACACAACGATGATGCAGTAATTATCTTATTAATGAAATATTGACATAATTGATGTTATAAATACCCAAATAAATTTAATCTGAGACTTTTTATGAATTACACTAATTTTCTAGGTTAATATGACTTGTTATTATTGATTTAATTAACTTGGTTCGAACTAATCATTCTTTTATGATTTTCACAAAAATCAATTACTAAATAGTGTCAAAATTGACATAAAATAGTTTTTTAAAAGAAATATTATATTATTAATTGTTCTTTTATTCCTAAAAATCTATGGTTCGTCCAAATGACTTAGATAAGGTCATATATATTAAAAATAAACAACTTGGGGTTCGTTTGTCTTGATATAGTAAGTTTATTAACCTTATAGTATAAGAAAACAAGAAGACACGGTAAAAGTTAAATTATCTAACATAAAGTTAAATCTAAATGAAAAGGTTAAAATTGATACCTAAACTTGTCTAAATTCTATTGCATTAGGGTATTTAGACCCCTACCCACCTTAGCTTCTAAATATATCAATTTGGAGCTATTAAAAACCGAATTTGACTTTATAATAAAATAATATTTTTAGTTATTCCAAAGGTGCCCCTCTCCTCCCTTATAAAAGGGCACCTCCTCCCCCTCTTCGTCACACCACTTTGAGCCTTCATGCTCGGCCAAACCCTGCCAATTTCTTCTATCCACATACCTAGAAACATCCTATAGGTTCTGGTCTTCTTCAAAGACCTATTTTAGTGCTCTAAAAGGAGGTCTCAAAGAAGCACTTCAAAGAAGAGGTAATGTCCGTTACCGATTCTTTCATCTTTATTTCTTCCTCCACTTCTTCTTCTTTAGTTGTTTCATTATGAAGTGATAGCATCAGTATCACTCATATACTTATATGTTGTTATAAGTATGAAACAACCCTATTTCACCATCTATCCATCCTATGGAAAATGAAATCACCGCGCGTGCGTACGTACGGAATACCGTCTCCACGCCGTGGTGTAATCTATTTTCCACCACCACCTTACTTGGATGGGTATAATGGTGTAAATAATGACTATATATGATTATTGTAAAGTGATATTGATTCTGAAATAGTACTTATACACTCCAATACAAATCCACAATCATGAGAACGATATCATCGCTCGTGCGTACGTACAGAATACCGTCTCCAGGATGTGATGCGACTCGTTCTACATGATCTTCATTGAATAATGATTATATAAATGAATTGAATGAATTAATATTATATATATTACACTAATACCATTCTGGAAATTAGGTATCTATAACCTAAAAAGAAAAATATTAATTTATTCGACAAAACACGCATAAGAACAAAAAAAGTAATAAACACCCAAATAACAAGCAGCAATGCAATATTACTAATAATAAGCTAAAAATATGACCATATATGATATAATAAAAATAAATATGATTCTGGAATAATTCAATAACATTATTTAAATCATTATACAGGAGGTTCGGACACTTACGAAGCAAATTCGGCCTAAGGTAAGGGAAAATATCACAATCTCATTTTTATCCGAGATTGTTTATACTTTGGTATTTACTGGGGTGTATTTTATCATCCACATCCATGTTTCCTCAATATGTATTGTTATTTCCATCCACCAACAATATTTTAAATCCAAATTTACCCTTCGGTGAGTTTTTAGTAAAATATATGGAAGGAATCTTTTGTCGTTTTTTCATACGAGGTACTTTTTGACTTTTCCGACAAAAGTACGAGAAGAATGTTTTTTTAACTTATATGACATAAATGGATTTTTAAAACATTATTTCCAAGAATCTTAATTTACATGTTTTCAATTTTATTTTTAATCAACTTCTTTTAGTTTAAAATTGTATGACACGTTAAGAAAGGAAATTTTTTTTGAAGTGGAAAGGCTATTTTCCTCAAGAATGGAGTTCAAGTGTTTTATCAAAATTATTTTCCATCTAAGATAATATAGGGTTCTATTTCTATCCCTATTATGACATTGATTTTATTATGTTGTGATGGAATTATTTTTATGAATTCCTTTATCTTATATGAATTGTTTTATGATGTCATGTTGTTTAAGAATCCCATTTTTATTACATGGGTTATGCAATGATGTATGGTTTATGATTTTTGGCACACATAAGAATGGTATCATTATGAGATGGGTGGGACCAATATCTCCCTCCAATTCATTGGGTAAAGATTGTATATCTCATGAGATAGACATGGATGGAACGGTAGGTTATACCGGTTTAGTGAAATAGGACTGAAACGAGGAGTAAACTCGTGTCAGAAATGGACTTTGTCCACTATGATAGTCTTAGAAACAAGTCTTGACTAATAAGAAATGATTCTCTATGATTATGTGTGTATGCCACAAAGTTTCATGTTTTATGTTATGATTATTGGGATTACATTTAACTACTATGATTTATCCCATTTTATGAAATTACGATCTCTTTTGCAGGTTAAGATTTCCAAAAGTTATGTTCTTAAATATATGATGTGATTGATATTTCTTTTTTTTACCCTTACTGAGCATTTGAGCTCACCCTTTTGTATGTTCTATTTCCCCAGGTCAGGAAAGAGGTTATTAAGTAGGATATTCCAAAAAGGGACTCTAGATATGATGAAATAAGTGGGAGGAAAATTTGATGCTTTATGAAACAGTTGTTTATATTTCCCAGTTTCTAAAGACTATACCTATACGGTCCTTTCTTGGTTTTGTTATATGTTGTAATAAGTGTGCTTCAATTTTGAAGTATTAAAAATGTATGTAAAGTATGGGTTGTTATAAACTGTGCTCCAAAAAACATAAAATTGAAGGGGAATAGTCCCTTTTAATATGGGGATGAAATGGTCCATATCTAGGTATTAGATGAAAATAAATGTGTAATAAATAGAGTATGAATGTAGATATCATGATGGGACTTCTTGGTAAATTTCCTCTATTTAATGGTTTACATAGTTTAGCCCCATGGTTTTCTAAACTGGGTGAAAATCATGCCCCAACCTTTATCCTATAACTGTTGGGCCACATCATCACATAAGGAGTCCTTTGTGGTTTAACAAAATGTGCACCAATATTGAATAATACATTTATCCAGGTTCACACGGTTTGGACTCCCCCTTTCATGTTTTACATATCTATACACCCCTTATGGATTAGTATAGTTTTGAATGTTGTTTATCTCGAACCTTGATACAACCATGAAACACAACCTAGATGGCCATTTTCATTGACTTTCATTTCCCAAATCACTTTTACACCCTTGTACCTCCTTATCTATTCGTAAATTTTCCATTAATAACAACTAAGAAATTTAAACCAAAATTTAAAAAAGGTTATACCTTAAAAATGTTTGGGATCTTACCAGTTGCCATTATTTAAGATAATCCATAAAAGGGGGATAAAGTTCCATAAAAAATTATAATTATCATAAATAATTTTAATAGTTTTTTCAAAAATATAAGTATCAATTTCAAATTATTGTTATTTTTTTTATAATATATAGGGGATCTGGTTGGTATTTACATAAATAAGATACATGAAATACATTTGGAATTGATATCATATCAAGAGATAAATATTTCAATTGGAAAATTTTATGATGTATTATAAAATTTAAAATGGATCAAACTATCTTGGCTTAGTATTATGTTGATTCCCTAGTCTCTAATGTCATATTGGATTTGTGACTTTTAAAAACATGACTACTAACCATAAATTCCACAATATTCTATTTTCAATTGTTATAATACTTTTTTTATTCAACATATAATAACAATAATATAGTATATTGAATAATATAAATCATCAATTAAACTATTCTTCGTCTCAAATGATAGGATTCTCCCATTTTACCCTAATATAATAGAGACTAACAAGGACTTCCACTAAGATATTGAAATGATCTATCTTGATTGAGGATAAACAAATGTTATAATATGAAAATTGAATTGATGGTAGATAAATCTTCTATGATCCTCTTAAATTAAATCCCAATCATGAATCATATCTTTTGAGATCTGAATACACAATTCCACTTGACAATCTATTGGAGGATGAAATGTCATAAAAAATTTCAACTAAGCATTAATGGTCACTAGATGAATAATCCAAAAATAATAGTAAAGTGAGGATCATAAATAAAGTAAATTTAAGTTGATACTCATTGAAATATCATAATTTATTATATATATGTATCCCAATGTATCTTTTTCGAATCATTCATTGATTGAAACAATGTGTGTAGATTTATTCAGTTTACCAATAATCACCCAAATGGCATTCCTTCAATGAGGTTATTGAGGTAGTATAACTGTAGAATCCTAAGACTCTCCATCCCATTTCGTTGTAGGAATGGAAAATGTTTTCATTAAAATAGTAGGCCTCCTATGCTTGGACTTTATTTAATATCATCTATGGTATTTAAAGAAGAAATAAACAATCATACTTCTCATTCCAAGATACATATTATAATATTTGATATCATAATATATTTTTCTGGAAATTTAATATATAATACAACCTGAATAATTATAAAAATTCATCTACACATGCCTTAATAAAAAATAAACGTAATAATTTTACAATAATAAAAAACAATAATGAAATATTTAGACTATTCAGTGATGTTATCTTATCTGTTTCCTTTTACACTCACACTCAAAATTTTCTAATTACTAATGACTTATTTGATTAATAAGAAAATGAGTCACTATAATTCATTATTATAATATTTTATTCTCTTCCCCCATTCATATAACTATCCCATGAACTATAAATAACGAATTAACCACCATTGATTCTTATATTCCATTATTGCGTGTAATGTAAAAATGTTTCTAACAGAATCAATAATAATATTACTTTTATTGGGAGTCTAATTCAAATCAATGTCAAAAGAGTGTAGGTATTCCACCAATAATTATTTCCTAATGTCTAAATCCATTAAATAAATATATAACTTGTAATTTTTTTTGGTATTTCATGGGATAAAATATTTTCTATTTTAATATATCAATTGAAATTCCTTATTTAAAGATCACAAAACCTATAAAAATGATTTCTTAAATACAAAATTTAAATTTAGAAAATATAGCACACAAGTGATGTTCCATGAAATTTCCTAGAAAACATTCATGGTATTCACTCAAAATCTATTCATTTTTTATTTTATAAAATATATATTGTGGTTATGTGAGAACCAAAAAATTCAAAATATTAACATAATTCCTCCACATGAAAATCACCAAAAATTAAAGAATCAAATAAATTTCTAGAAAACTATAAATTCAAATGGTTTTGTACAACGAGATTCATGAGGTATTTACCTTATCCATCATGGTACATGTCTATCATGGTCACACTACCTAATTGAAAATATCACCATTCCATCATCATCACCTTATTTATTAAACCATTAATATATTCTTCCACAACACAATTGGAGCCACCATATCCAACCACTGTAATCCAAAAATACCTATTCACCAATTTGTCCCCATATGCATTACATTAGGTGAACAACTACAATCAATAAAATATTAAAAATGGAAAAAAATATTCCATTAAAATATAGATACAAACAGCATGTGTGGGAAAATAATCATGAAACCATAAATCAAAAAAATTAATGATGGAACACACTAAGCCAAAAAAAATAACGGGCTAAATGAACACTAATGAATAATTATAATAACCAGAAACAAATAATTAAAATATAATGTATGATAATCATCATAATTAATGATTAGGTATCTTAAACCTCAAACACTGGATCAATATTAACAATAGGAAAGATGTACCATCATAAATCCAACATCATCCAATGAAGGTCACAACTCTTTCTACATCATTTAACACTATAAAAAATACCATACCCTCATAATAACCCCCACAATAGACCCACCTATGTATTAGTGATGGAGGAATAAGGTGTAACCTATATTTTGTTGGTTCAGGCCATCATCTATGAACCAAAATAATTTTCAGTACTCACAACCATAACCTTCTGAACCACACCAATAAAATCAGTAATAATATGAATCATTTTCAATGATGCCTCTATTTATTTACTATAAGAGGAACTAAAAATCTAGGTAAACTAGAACCCCTATTTTCAAACCATGGGAAAATATTCTTGTGACACTAAGGTTGCTTCATTTAACAACTCCCAAGTCATATTCACAACCAAAATTCATGACCATGATATTTTTAACAAGGAATCAGAATGTAATCTATGAAGAAGATAGACTAGTTAATTTTACAAGGAGAAGAAACCAAATAAGATGAATGTTATCAATAAAATATAAAGACATAAAATGTCTCATAAATAAAAACCATATTATGAATAACACTACCTAGAAGGGGGAACAATAAAAAAGAAATAAGGAAACACCACTGGAGAGATAGAACCCTAGAATCAATAAAAGATGTGATAATGCAGCCAATAGAATGAGGATGTTGGGAAGAGGGTGACGAAGGGGGAATCTCCAAAGATGAATCTCATAAGACTCCACCCTCTAAATCTTTTTTGAAGAGAAAACCTTCCCAACAGCATGAGGGGGGGGGGGGCAGTGCCTCTTAATTAATGGTATAATTACACGAGGTCGATTTTTGAAAATAATATCTTTCCTTTTATTTGATCAGTAAGATCATATACGAGTGATAATGGGTACTTAATTTTTATAAATAATAGGTTATATTTTCTATAATCAATTTAGATACATAATATTAAATTATTTTTCTTAGAGGATCACACTAGAGTATCCCATCATGACCTAATCATATTAAAAATTCTTTTCCGTATTAGATATATTAACCAAATATTGAAATCTTTTAATTAATATGGATTTATATAATGAGAATATAAATAAATTTGGCTCAATTATAGAAAAATATATATTAAAATTTCACTTTCCTATTTGGTAAATTCTAAGAGAAATTATTAAGGAAAATCTATAGATTTGAAATCACTAATATTTTAATTTCATATTTTCAATTCAATTTTATATAATATTTAAGTACATTTGAAAAGTATTAAGAAATATTACTCATTTGATAACGAATTATACCTTATCTACCTGATCTCATATCCTAGTAATCATAATATTTGTGTGTTTTTCTATTCAATAAAGATAATATTTTATTCCATTTATATAAGCTAACATGTGTCTTTAAGATAACCATCATATCCTACCATAGAATGAAATAAAAAATTTATGTATCAAGGAAGTAAAATCCAAATTGATTTTAATATATATGATCCTGGAAATGTATGTTAGAAATTTAAATCCTCAACTATTCTTATTTTCTGAAGTAATGAAAATATCTAAAAAATACGATGTGATTTTAGTTACAGAAACATAATTGATGCACCCATTGAAAAGATATAATAGAGTATAAATAAAATATACAAAATAATATTAAATATAGAATATGTAGTAAGTAAAATACCTCATTCTATGGAGGATCATACATCAGATACCACCACTTCATGCACAATATCATATAAAATCCAAGTACTCGGCTAAAACTAGTAAATTTTAACAAGGATATACTTTATTTTTAAATTATCACATTCATAATAAGTGTTTATGTTTTCTATTTGATCATTATAAAAAGATCCTATGAATTTGGATTTATTTTATTGGAGCTATATTCTCCATGAAATATAAGTACCAACCATAATTTTTTAATATATATTTATTCTATAATATATCTGTTAATGGAATATATTAGTATATTGAAAAAAATAATTTGAATATTCCTTAAACTAGTTTATATATAAATATAATTTCTATACTGATAACATATCAACATCCTATTTCCTATGGAATCAATGATATATGGTATTCTTAGTTAACGAAAACTTATACTACTTCAATACATAAATATATCATAATTCTTCTTTAAACTAAATAATATGATGTGACATCTTTGATTAGATTATAATATATTTTCCATATTTCACACGAAAATAATATTTATACTTTTCATCATTGATTTATTTAATAATTAAATATAATAGAATAGATAGAATATAAATCATTTAGATTTTATATCAGATTATACCCCCCATTAAAAATAATTATCCATCAGTGTATCATTTGTGAAAATCTTGTGTGAAAAAATATACTAATTAATATAATTGGAAGTATACATAAATTTCATGTTTTTATTACTATTTATAGGATATTTTTACTAGTGATTTATCTTGTATTGTAGTATTTGTATTAGTTTGTGTATAGTTTTATAATTTTAAGTAAATCATGAGCATAATCATCTAAATCGATCTATAATGTTTAATTAACTTGAAAATATTATACTCTTTGATAAAATGAACATATACTAGATTTTGATTATTTTTTATGAATACTAATCTAGGAGAATATTCTGAGGAACAATAAATGATGAAATCAATCAGAAACTAAAAATTCACATGGATGGACAAAGACTATGTAAGGAGACCAATGTAGCATGAATCGGAGGTTGAGATTACACCACCTCAAACATATAATCTCATAGAAGCATCCTTAGAGGGAATTATGACCCCATCAGTAGTTATGTTACACCCTGAGTGTAATCCAAGGAGCCAACAAAACCTCCTAGTGATCCCTCACAATATACTAGAATAAAAATTTTACTCCCTATAGTAAATTAGTTTTCAATAGATCCTTAATCCCTCACACAACATCACTTCTCAACCTAATATTTTCTCTCTTTAACTTCTAAATCTATATTATTTTCCCAATTTAATGTGTGTCGAGGGTTAAGAATACATTTTCTAGCTAACATAGTCTTTTTCACTCAAAAACTATTTACGATACTGATTTAATATGGGCTAGATAAGGATTCTATTTATTAAATTGGATATCTGTATGATTTTTAAAAATATAGAGGTGCACATCATATGTTAGTAAATCTTTGGAATGTAATCACATAAAAAACAATATTTCTTCTCCCTCACATTTTATTTATTTATTTTTTATATTGTGACTTGGGATTGTCAAACAATATATGGGGGTCCTTTAAATTGCTTATTATTTTTAAAATTCACTATGAGTGTTTTTATGTGATTTTATTTACTTTTTTAATGATTTTATAGATATTAAGTGCATGGGAAACCTAGGAATTTGATCAAAGTAGTGAGAGTGGAAGATTACACTATCACATTTGTATTTTTAAAAATATATATAGGGAGATTATTGTTCGTTTTGGGGTAAATTTGATCGTTTACCCAACAAAAATGACATCTAGTGGAACATTTATTAGATAGGTTATGGTGGATTTTCGATTGACACCATACACATTTGATTTATATCCATGCTAGTATGTTCTAGATATCTCAATATGAGAAGACTACTGTGAGAAAAATTATAATAGTACAACACCATGGAACTAAATCCACATTTGTTCTCATTAGGAGAGTTAGGTAACTATATAATTACCTATATTATCATTAAGTAGTGTTTTTGGTCATCTATAATTAATTTTCTATAGGTACCTAGTGGTGGTTTATCCTAATACATTTACAAATAGTAGGTATCATAGTTTATTTATGTTTATTTCCAATGAACCTAACAACTTTACTTTAATCCATAAGAGGTGATGTTCTTGGGTTATTAACTATTTCATAGGATCATTTCCATAATTTTTTTAAACTTATCAAACACAATTCACCTTTATTTTTTCATAAAACAACTAACCAGTAGAAATATTAATCAACCCTATCTCTATGGGAGAAAATACTCAATACTTATTAGTATTATACTGTGATGACCTTGTTTACATTTAGTTTAATTTGTAGGTATCAATAAAAATAATTAATCACAATTTTCATCATTTCGTGGGATAAAAACTAGGGATAGTTGTGTTTTTCGCAAGAAAAAAAATAAAAATTTGAAAAAGTGATAAAAAATATTAACTATTAATTTTAAAATCATAAAAAAATTAACAAATATTAAAATAAAATAATATAATATAATAAACTCATCAATAAAAACATTTTTATTATAATTATTTAATACTATTCTTTGGATATGATTTTTTATTTACCTTATTTTATTTTTGTTTTACCCAACTCATATTTGATAGATTTATTTTATTTTTTAATAAAGGGATATTTTATAGTAGAAGGATCTATTGGAGGACTTTCTCAACATATATGGTTAACTCTTAAATCCATTTTTTAATTTTGATGAGTAAAATTCAACCTCAACACACCAACAACATAGTGAAAGGGGTACCTGTGGAGAATTTTTCCCTAAATAATGAAGAGGAAGATGAAGTCATAATAAAGAATGTAATTTTTTCTAGAGTTCATGATACATTCAAAGAGTACCCCCATATCTTATCCCCACCCTCTATTGACCCTCACTATTTGAGAAATATGAGGACGTAGAGGGAAATCATGGCACTCGAAGAAGATGAATGTTACCAGAGCCCCTTGAAATTTAAATGACAAGTGATAATACCAAGGAGAAGACAAGCAGCATGGATAAGTTGGTCCTAGATGATGATATGACACCCCTTAACAGACTAGGGATAATTTTATATAGTGTCTAGTTAAATGAATAATTACATAAGAATTGGTTGCGAGGAAACCCAATAAAAATTTGGAGTTTCATTTTTAGATAGATTTCATGAAATTTTAATAAATCATAATTGATTGACTACTTTTTGTTTCAATATGGTTATAGAATGAATAAAATAAATAGAAAAGTAAGCATAGAAAATGGAATAATGGAACTACATGGGATTGAAAATTCAACTTATTTGTGATTTATAATTTGTATTTAACTATTCTCATTCATTTGAAATTCTTGTTTCTCTGAATATTTTTTATACAGTAAAAACCAAGTGTTGGGGAAGTTATTGAGTTTTCAAAGGTGTTTTGTGTAATTAAATAACTTGATTAATTATTTCTATCTATCTCTAGGAGATATACACTATGTTTTCACATTGAAAATAAATAGAATAATATGTGAAATGAAGTTTAAAAGGATAAAATTTAAGTGAATCAATTTTGATACATGTTTTAAAATGGATTTATGAAAATTTACTTCGGTGAATTATTTGATGTGAAAAAGTGACACCTCTGCTACCTGAAATAAATTAAAATTTAATAACTTATATGAATTAATGTAAAATTTTAATTAAATATATCACTATAAGTTTCTTAAGGATGATTTTCCCTAGGAATGCGTGGGCAAAATAAATATCCATTAAATAGAGTAAATGAATATCTTATAGAAAAATTCACTTACCATGATTCCATGCTCCAAATATTAAAATTAGTCTCAGAGTATTCTTAAAGTAATGGATGATTTATTTTTAGATTAGTTATACATCTATTGAATTGAAAATTAAAATTTCATAGAACAAAACCAAAAAATCAATTATGTTTCATGTTATGATAGAGGATATAAAATAATGGGAATTTTGAACACATTTGAACAATGGGTATATAAAGTATTCTATTTCCATATAAGCTAAACCATGGAACATTTAAGTAGGTCAGTAATCAAGGAACATGGGATCTAATGAATTTTTTATGGTTATGAATTCTAGTATCTTAATTAAATTAATTTATTTCCATTTAATATTCATTTACTCGATACTTTAACTTTAACTAAACTAAAAAAACGAGTGAGAATGTTTTTTAGAGTAATAACATTGGAACAAGTAATCACCCATTTGGGGGGATGTTTAACAATATTTTTGTTATTGTTTTGGTTTTTTTAGTATTGTTTTTTCTGATTTCAGGGTAGTTTCAGTATGTTTTATATTGTTTGTTCATTTTTTGGAAAAAAAAATTTAATAATCTTCTATCGCATCAAAAAATGTTAAATTCTAATGAAAACATAAAATTCAAAGAAATTTGGTTTATAGATGAGAATTTGATTAGTTTCCCATGTTTAACAATAAATGGTAACAATATGTATAATTGAAACGATGAAATAAATTGGTTGGTAAAAATTCAGACAAGTGGTCTAAGACTATATTGGGAGTCTAACATAGCCAGCCTTAGATGATGTGATTAATCTACCTCACCAATTTAGTCTAACAAGATCAGATTTTGATGTTGTTCTTAGCCTAATGGTAGTTACTTCATCACCAAGGAGTATTCTTGGGAGCCCAAAAAATGTCCTAGTGATCCTCCACAATAAGAGAAGGTGTTGAGAGTATCCATAAAGGGAAACTCATGGTATATATTTACTAAAATGAGTCTACAAAACCATCCACAATATATAATAGTTTTAATATATCATATTCTCCAAAAGCATGATATGAATTCCCTTCAAAGTACTCCACATTGTGTTACTATACTTTTGGGTAATTTTGAATGTCACAATAACAAATTCAAAGGAGGATCAATGTAAACTCAGGTCCACTCCAAACACTGTGACTCTCATCATAAAAGACATCGTCTCCCATGAATATTTTGTTATCAATAAAACAATTTATTATGTAAAACTCTAACACCATAAAATATTCCCAATATTGCATACATCAAGGGTTAATAATTTTATTTCTAGACAACATAGTATGCATTGCTGATCAAATTTAATGCACTATAATAATTATCAATATATTTCTTTTATTCCATTTAGGAACATTCATGAAGGGATAAGAATATTATGTATAATTATCATGATCCATGTAATAGGAAGAGTCTCCCCTAGAAATTTAAATATAAATATTAACATGTGGATTGAATTTATTTTCCCTAGGGTCTAAAATAATCTACTTTTTAACTATCTACCGAAATAATGAAAAATACTAAAGAATCTATCCATATTATAATTATCCCATGAAAATGGATGACTATAAAATAATATATACTATTGTTGAAATTAATAGATAAGGAAACACACGATCTATGTCGAAGTATGTCTCAAACATTTTGATTCCATGCGTTAGTGATAGATGATCCTATGGAAGAATGACCAAAGTAGATTCTTATTTGAGGTCTAAGAAGAAGTGGAAGAAAATATTAACCTTGAAGAGACCAATGTAATATGAGTCAAAGGATAATTAAATCTATACATTAAGAGATATATATGTGTAAGATAAATTTTTATGCGTTCATCATTAGTTGAGGGAGATGTAAAGAGTCTTCATATGACCCACTAAGCTCTATTTTCCCCTACTCTATATTTCAATATTTGATCAGACGTTCCTTATGATATTCATAATGTATATGAGAGTTGGATTTTAATTTACTTTTATATTTATAATAAACTATAAGTCTTTTATTATATGATTTTTCTTAATTTAATAATTCTTATCTACTTGGAATGTGTATCATTAACTTGTGAATGCAAGTGAAGTATTGAGAGTGGATGTTCACACTCTCACTTGTGTGTTTGTACAACTACTTCTAGGTAGAGTATTCTAGAGTGTGAGCTAAATATTTGAGTTAAACCTAAAATAAGTAAATTAGGTAGAACACTTATTAAATTAATGAGGTTGATTAAGTTAGTGACACCCATACACAACATATTGACAGCCACACCAAGAAGGTCCCTAAAGACCTAGAAAATCAACCCATCTCATAGATATAGTTTTATCACTACACTATGGAACCGAAAACTAATTTATATAAGTATTGAGAGTTAGAAATCCATACAGGGTAATGTATTCTAATTAGGTAGTTTTATAGATCATCTCAAACTTATTATCTCAAGATATTCAGTGTAAGTTTATTATAACACATTCAAAAAAAAGTAGCAACCTTATGGGAGATTATTTGATTTCCAATGTCACTTATAACTATTTTCTAATCTTTAAGAGTTGTAATTACATGGTTATTAAATCATGTATAAGATCTTTTTTATTATAATTTTCCACATAACAAACAAAATTTACCGTTATTCTCAGTTTTATTAATAAAAACCAATTGATATGAATAATGATCCACCCCTACCCTATAGACACAAATGACCTAGTATTCATTGTAATTGTGATGTGAAGGCCCTATAATAATTCATGGGATTTTGTAAAAAATATTACGCATTTTTTCCATTCAGTACTCATACACCATATGAGTTACCTATTAAATATCTAAAACTACTATTTCCTTTCTTATCATTAGGGTCCTCAGATAAAATAATTGATATAATGAATCTTTAGAATCATCCAAGAGTGGTCCTTGTGAAATATAGTTTTCACCACCAATTAATGAAACTTCCACCTAATGATTTCTAATGTATATATAATCAATTTAAATATTTAAAATTAGAATGTTTAAGGGAAACAATATCCTCTCGATCTTGTATAACCGTCATTTGACCTCTCAAGATCATTTATCGTATCAAAAGGTAGGTGGTTTCTACATATTAAACTATTGGTTTTGTTCTAAAAATGTATTATATTCTATAGTAGTTTATCCTTCAAAATTCTAAAAATTAATGGTAAATATACTCAAAAAATCCCAATCAATGGGAGAATTATATGATATAATTTTATTTATATCTTCTATTTGATGGATCATCAGTGCTATTTTGGGTGTTATACTTCGATAAATTTTATAAATCACACGACATTATTAAAACATATCAAAATGTTTCAAACATAACATGAAATAATAATAACCCAATAAAATAACCTCTCCATATCATAAAAACCCCTAAAATATAATCTTAAACATGTTATTAATACATGTAAACTTCATGCATAATCATTAAAATAAAAATTAAAAGAAATATATTAGATCTACACCATAAAAAATTACCTTTCTGGGTCTACAATCCATGCTTCTAACTCTACATCATGTAGTCCTTGTATATTTCAATTAAATAATTTTAAATTTCCATGATACCTTTTACAAACCTCAATAAACAATATAATAACACCTATTTAGATTCAAATAAGTAGGAAAAATCAATGAAATATAATTCAAATTAGAAAACACTTTCCTGAAGCCATTGATATTTCATTGCTCAATGCAAAAGATTTTGGTTAGAAATGTTCTGTAGTGTAACCCTTTATTATTAATGACCCAACCTCCACAAGAAGAAATTTCATAAAAACACATATTTAAAATATTCCCTAGTTAAATTTTATAACATTATATCTTGGATACCATAATGATATAACTGAATCAAAATGATATATAACCCAAAGTGAATTCCCAAAACCCCCAAGTTATTATATATTCTTAGGGTTTTGATAATAAAATTATAATTCATTCATTCCATATTAAAACATTATTATCACATTAAAATTTTTCTTCTTGAAATTTGACATGATGGATCCATAAATAATATTTCTCAAATCAATGAAAATTTTCATTTTTAAAAATAGGCAAAAGAAATAAATTATATCATCTATATCAAATAAAAAAATAAAAAAACAACATATAATAATAAATATAACAAATCTCAGTACAACTAGTTGAAATTAAATATAAGTATACTAAATCATACTCACATGAATTATATAAAATAACTATGAAACTATAGTGATATAAAGAAATGGAATGGTCGATGTCGCATCTTCACCTTCGCATACCACTGTCTATGTTGACCCCAAACTAGGAGTCTAAATTATGAGCATGAGGAAGATCTACCACCTACCCTTCGACACATTACTCTGTCTATAATGTCTATAAATTAGTGTTTAGGAAAAAAATAATCATTATAACTAATTCCCCATAAAAATAATCTTCCATCAATACAATAGGACAAATATAAAACATTATTTAAAATAAAAATCCAAAAATGAAAAAATTATTTAAGAAATTTTAGAACTAAATAGAGAGTTGTCTAAAATAAAAATCCATAAATTTTTAAATTTCATGTTAATTAACATAGACAACACCTACTAAATGTGGATCAACCAACTACTCCAGTAATACAAGGTAAAAATCTCTTGAAACAGCCCAATTCACAGCTTTACTGTTTCCCAAGTCTTCTTAAAACATTATAGGAAATTAGTCACCATGTTCTAGAAAATGGATCCATGGGTATCCACTATCATGGTGGGGAATAAGTTTTACCATTAGGACTCTAATAAAATAATAAAACAAATATAAAAACATTTAAATGCATCAAAATTAAAATTGACAGGTATATTACATTTCTAATGGAATAAGAATAAAAAATACTATACAAGTATAACATATTTAAGACCAAATGAAAATGAAACGATACACATATATAACTCCATTTGGAACATGAACATATTGCATACATGAACCTACATTATTTCACAAAGAGCCATTTTACTAAGAACTATGAAAAAATGATAAGTGAACCTGAATAATAGAACAAAGAAGGAAATCTCTATACACCAAGGGTTGTATATAAGGTGTGGTTATAAACATCCAAGTATTTCTCCCATCATGTATTTTATGTGAATTATTTATAATAATTAATAATTATATAATAGTATTAAATAAAAAAATTACAGGGTTCCTATGGTCTCTATACCATCATTATATAATAGAAGACGGTTCTATAGGGAGCACCTCATAAACCCAGTGAATTAATTTAAAACAGACGCACCATCATGAATAGAAATTTTATGTTCCATAAAAATTGATTAAAGTAGCACCATTTCATAAAATAACACAGTATTTTTTCCTATTCCCCTTAATAAGAAATATATTGAGAACCATATCATACAACATTCACCATGGGATCTTGCATAGTAAGCAATGTTTCTTATGAGGAATCACTCAAACCATGGGGTATAATAGTTCATAAAAATATATATCCTATATATTATTATTTTTTAAAACATCATAGATAATTATGAATCAATTTTTTACATTCAATTAAAACAAAATCCCAAATTTTCAGTAAAAATTCATATATGTGTTTCCACAAACTCCATGTGTGAATCATATAATTAGAAACAACAAATTATTCTTTCTAAGGAACCTATTTCCCATATCTTATAAAAAATAAATAAGAAACTAATTAGATTTCAATATCTTTAATCATAGATATAATATTTACCTTTAGATTATGTGAAAATATTGATTAAAAAATCAAGAACTCATGGTCCTTAAAATAAAGGAAATAATACAGAGATAACTACCTTTATTCCATCCTTGATAATTTATAATAGAGAAAAGAGTCTGTTTTTGATTCTTTCTATTGGGGAGAGCCTCATCGTGTCATGTGTCAGATGTTGTCTTATGGTCACATTGTTCCGCACATTCCTTCTTTCCAAAGGTAGTAGGCATCCATCACTTCTCCATTGATGTTTTCTGCTTGATCGAAATGGGATGATGGGATGTCAGTTCCTCCTTCTTCGGATTCATTCAATGAATTTTTATCCTAATTCATGACCCCCTCATATATTAAGATGTTGTTCATGAAACCCATTCACGCCTCCATCTATTTTTGGATGATGGTTGATTACCCTACAACTTTTAGGACATTCCAAAGGGTAATGTCATGGTAGAAACCATCATTCAGAAGAGTAGTCAGGCTGTGGCATTTGTGGTATGTCTTAAAACTAAAACAATGGAATAATTACATTCTCCATCATCAGAGGGATGCTCATGGGTGCAGAAACCCAAAGCTTACCAAATCAGAAAAGGGGTATCTTTTGCAAGAGGCATGTCTTTCAGGTTTTCTTTTGCTTCCCATGATTAACATGGGGAAAATCATGAGTTTAACGACATGTAGAGATAGATCAAACTCATCAGAACACTGATGCTAGTGGATCAGATTAACACATTTCTAGGAGGTAGCACCAAGAAAGTTTACTAGATAGATGGATCAAAATTCCCAATAAGGGTAGACCCATGATGTTTTTTACCATAAAGTTAAGGTGTAACACTGTGAAGGCTGATTTAGACACCCAAAAGGGAAGATCAATAAATATAAGCCCACAAAGGGGGTCACCAAGGCTTACCATTGGTTATGGTTGAAAATTTGGGAGGTTTCGTGTATACCCTATACAGAAGATAGGGATCAAAACAGGGGTAGTTTTAATGGGTGGTTTGGGGCTTACACAGAACTATCTACCCAAGTATCAGAAAACATAGCAGTTTGATGGACGAGCCTTAGGCACGGTTAGCTACCTGAGTGGATGTCAAGAGTTCACTGGGATATGGCGTCCTAGATGATATCTGGATGGATAAGGAAGAATTATCAAATTATGAGGATGAGATGGAATTGATGTTAAAATGATGGTTCTAGGATTGAACATTAGGGAGGATTCCTATGTATCCTGGTGGTTGGGAATCAAAGTCCATGTTTTTCTTAAGGGTGGTGATGAGACACCTAAACATGCATCTCATGAGAAATTGATTTCATTGATAGGGACCTAAAGAATGTGGAACCCCCGGGGTAGGGTATGATCCTTTTGAGAAACAAATTCTTAATAGAAATATTAGTACGGAAAATTGATAGTGGGATTTCAACTCAGGGAAGCTTCCTATGTACCCAAAAGGGATCAGAGTCTATGTAGATCATGATGGAGGCATAGAATCTGAGCATACAGAAAGGAAAACAACCAGTAGATGTTCCAAGGGAATATGAATGGTTGTCTTCTCATCCTAAGAGGCACACTCTTAGTTTATGGAGCATGGTGTAGTGGGGAGATTTTGCATGGTTAGCTTCCCAAGTAGATCATAACTATACAAATGGTGGATCCAAGTGGGGTGTACGAAAATGGAAAGACGTCACATCTGGAAGGTACATACCTTGAAGGGAGAACTATTATTTTCCATTGTTAGGGGTTGAATCTCATAGAGGCATCCAATGTAACCTACATAGTAGATAGGGATAAAAACCCATATAGTTCCAAAACAGAGAGTGGCTTACAATTTGACATCATGCAGAATGAAGGTGTACCCATGTGAATGAGTTGGGATAGATGAGTGATGGGGAGTGATGAGATTGAACCTCGAAGAGGCTTCCTATGTACCCTTTTTAGACTATATGGATCAAAGTACATGTAATTCGGTAAGGTTTGTTTAAAATCATGAAGGATGAGGGGGAATGGGTCCTAAGCATTACTATCATCCTAAAGAGGATTCCATGGTTGTTGTTTTCTCTAATCCCACATGATTCATGGTCGATGCTAGAAATAAGAGGTAATAGTAGACCTTCCAATTCTATCACAATGGGTGCTATCAAGATAGATGGTGTGGGGATTACACATAGATACCAGACCACCCGAAAAAGTGATTGGGACTTACTCCAGTATGGATTCCCAAGAAGGTGGGTTGGGGATTACGTGGAGACTGTCCAAGGCGCACATGGTGATAAAGCACAGAGGGAGTGAGGAGGTGGATTGAAAATGTGGGAACTGAAAGTTTCCCAGTCTCATCCCATTTACAATCCTCTTAGGAATTCAAATCATGTGTAAACTTATAGTTTTATGTCATGTGTTGGGTAGAATGATGCATGGAAGTTTAACATCATGTCACTCGGACGATGAGGCATCACTCCTCAACCCTTGGACTTCCATTAATTTTTCCAACCCACACATGAGGAAGGGAAGGAACAAGAAATTCCCATCATGAGTGAGGTGGAGTAGTTTTCAATTGAAGTTCGCACTATATCAGGGATATGAGAAAAACCAATAGTTTTTATCATACATAGGCTAAGAAGTATAACATAGGACAATACAACATGAAGCACCACTCGAGGAACCATGAAATAACTTTATATGAACCTGGAGGTTCACATAGGAGGAGGCATAAAATCATAAGGCCTTTATGAGTAGGGATTCAAGAAGATCTATTTCCTCATAAAGAGGGGGAGTTTCATGAAGTTTTGTGCTTTACAAAGAATGGAGACCCTAACCCTGAAATGGAGTCTACGTGTGGTTGGGGTTATTTGCAGTGTCTGAATGCTCCCTAAAGTTCTGAGTGCCCAAGATGGACTTCTAACTTTATTATGTCCTTTGGGTTTTGTGATGGTAATCCCCAGATAAAGTGATAGTAAGTATAGATGAGGGGAAATCAAGTTCGGGGTTCTCAAATACCCTGTGTGATGCGTTTTCTCAGCAGTTTTTGGAGAAGAGGTGGCCTTGCAAAATGAGAGCTCAGAATGAGGAAGATCAGGTTAGAGATCCTTTAGGGTGGGACTATTCCACATATATATATATATATATTCATGGGTTATCACAATGCTTGGAGGTGCACCACAAATGAAATTTCACTTCGTGATCAGAGGTGGGGTTGTTGGACTCACGAAGCCTTCAGTTACAACTTCTTGGTAGTCACAGTAATTTTCAGAATCATGAAGGTGACCATCATTTATCTTTGTTGTTCAAAGAGGTGTTCATCCTCCATTTCCATTTAGTTCGTGGTTATGAAGGGATTCTAGATAGAGCTTCATGAGGAAGTACATTTAGTGCTTTTTTAGGTCGAATGTTGTTTAAAATGGTTTGGCCTTACTTGATTCATCTTGGACACAGATTTCAGCACATACCAATGCTTTCATAATAATGGGATCCAAGGGAATAGAGGGTCATATGATGATGGTAAAACACCAAAAACATATATATTGATGAGTAGTATCATGATGAGGGTGTGCGGAGCATAGGTGAGATCATCGTGAATCTCGGGGTAGATGAAGGCGCCAAGAAGTTTGTGAGGTTTTTGTCTATAAATTTAGCACATGGGACAACCTTTTTCTGATTCTTCCCTCTAAGAACCTATTATCTAGATCTTCAATCGTGAATCTAAAGAACCTCTAGAAATTATCTTTGTGAATTGGGTTTATCATATCAGTTCTTCTTGAATACTTCTAAGAGAACTGGTGCACTGTGTTTCATTATGGTACAACGAAGTGTGATGAGTCCTTTGAGGCTCCGAGATAGTTCTTTTAGAATGGTCTTTTCAATCTGAGATGAAGAAACATCAATGTCTTAGAACAAATATACAATAAAGAAGATACTCAGGAAGTCCATGCAGATGCTTCTTGAAGGTAGGGCATGACGAACAATGAACTACTTGAGGAATGAGTACATAGTCATTTTGACACTGTGTCCATAGAGGAGCTATTTTTGGAAGGGAAAAAATATTACCCCCTATGGAAGAGATTACTATTGTATGAATTTTTTATGAGGGGTGAGGTATTTATCCCTAAACTAAGTTGAAATGAAATGGAATACTGGTCCAGGGGTATGTTTTGTCAATATCAGTGGTTCAGAGCTATCTATTGCTATACCTGGAAGGTCCATATGTCTATCACCATCAAATGCATTTACAACCATGTCAATGATATTGGTTGGAATGAATTGTATTCAGAGGCATATCCACTGCAATATCTCACCATTCTCAAGGATGGATTAAATAACACTATGAAAGGGTGGATTGATAATTAGGGCCTGCATCGGGGTAGAAATATCATGGATGAATGGGCTAGGCCCTACTGGGTATGTGTGTCTTGTGTGGAATTTGGAGTAGAGCTAAGTCGGGTATGCCTACATGAGGATATGTGGGATTCTAATTTCCAAATTTAACAACTGAAACACATAATACTGGAACTTATGAGTAGGTAGTAATTGAGGAAAAACACTTTTCATATTCACCATGGTGAGGTTGACATAATCCTTTGGGACCTCCACCATATTTTAGGGATTCCATTTCTTGTGGAATCGTATGAATAATTTTGTCATATAGAGAATACATGGGATGATCTAGAGACAGTTTCATGGATGCAAAATACAATTATGGGAAAACTACTAGGAAAATATAAATAGTAAGTGATGGGTGTCCACTTAAAGTAATGTTTCAGAAGTTTTTTGAATTTACCAGATGAATCTTACTGAGGGAGATGAGTCCCCCATGAAACTATCTTCGAGGCCTCATACCTACACGAGAAGGGATCAGCATAGATAAGAAGGTTCTTACTAGAGAATCCCAGAGGACATCCAATAATATTTATGGTGGGTACACCAGTAACATTGATCATCGATCGGTGGTTTAGTAGGATGGGTTCATCTCCAAACTAATTTTTAGATGGATGTTGTTGTTTAGAGATGTACACATGGGTGCGTAGTCGAGAACATTCATTATGGAGTTCATGCTGGTGATGGGTCATCACGACAACCTTGGGATTCTAGTGTTAGAAAAGCTGTATAAGGTGTTTCTGAACATTAGTAAGGGGAATTATCCACAATGTGTATACAAACAATTCCACTTCTTGTACGGATAGGTGGTAGCTCACACGAGGGAATATTAATTTCTGAAACCCATTCTTCCACCTATGTCAAAATTTTGACAAGCCATTATGAATTTCTTGGAGTGTTTACCAATCACATTGAACTCATGGATTCTTCTCAACAATGATTGGAAGGTATAATAATTTAATATTAATTTGTTCTGACTTCCATCAGGTGTATTCACCAATGATGGTATTGGAACCGGGGATCATTAGTCATATATCCTTGCCTTCCGGGGTATAGTTCCAATAGAATGGGTAGATTGTGATCTTATCTATGATCTATATACACCACATATCTTTTTAAGGATGTTATGGTGACTAAAAATGTTATCTCTAAAATATACCTAGGGTTACACCATGAGGAACACATTTTTGTGATGATGCAACTTTGGATCATGTTCACATTGGAATATAGGAAGATGAAGAATGATTTTCCTCAAGCTATCATCGCTTACGGGCTATTTCAAGAGTATGGAAATAACTAGGAGTCATCCTACCCAGGAGAGATATAGAACAAATGAACTACCTGATTTAATGATGGGGTTCCCCCTCAACCTCAGATTTCAGGTCGGATAGTGGAAATAGCATGTCGTCCTAGCAAGGATGATGCACACCGCAGTGGTGGAACAAAAATAGCAGCAAGGCCAATAATTCCCAGGCATGCACCATGAAAACGTGAAGGGATAGCTATAGTAGCTAGCCCAATGGACCCCATCGAGAAAACTCATGATCAAGATAGGACATCAAGAGAGTTCCTTAGAGTACCATCCTGAGATCCTTGGAGTGTACTATGTTCTTTGGACATACCTCGCATGCGGTTTACCTAGAGGCTTGGGTAGCATGGGATTTTAATAAGAAATTTCCTAGGCCTCCTAAAATTTGGGACCATCTTAATTAGTTTGGTATGGAACTTTCCTGTGTTGGAAGGGTTAGTTTTGACTTTCTATTCTCTTAGATAGAGGGGGGGTGATGCGTGGTTGAGTTGGAGGATCTAGTTCACTCCTGGGGAACCCCGCGTCCAATTATGGATCGGGTGAACGAAATGCTTAATTGAACATCTCCATAACAAATTCCTACTGCTGATATGGAAGAGTTCTTCCCTCTACCTGAGGGAATGAATGGCTCCTAGGAAGAAGACATTGATAGAGGAATCCCTCTAGAAGAAGGTGAGGTTGTGAACTGAGAGGTAGGTGAATTCATTTAAACTCTTGAGGTAATCTATAAGCCACTCATTAATTCAGTGATTTTAATCGTGTTACTCAAGATTCTCGACTAATTTTTTTTTTGTGTTGTATATAGGAGAGCCTAATTGAATAAACCCCTTCTCGCATGACAACAGATATAGAGGGGAATTCATTAGTAAATATTCATTGAACAATGGTGGGAACTGGGTCCAATAGGGATATCGAAATAGAGGCGGCCCTTATAGAATCTTTGAATCTCCAACCATATACAAGGGGTCACATCCTAGGATCCCAACAGTAACAACCCGTGGATGTGAGTAGCTATTTTATATTTTTTTTCTTATTCCTCATAGAGTCATTACTATTTTCTACCCAACCATGCCAACCAACACTGTCCTTATCTGAATAGACCTTTAAGAAGTAGGTGTACTGAATCACCTTTCTTGAGGGGAATTCTGATTGACATCGAATCGGGCACCTGAGATGATCGGGCCATGGAAATCGCAAGTGTGAGTAGAACCCCTGGTGGGGAAAACCCTAAAATTACTGAAGTGGGATCCAGTGAAGAAGATTAACTACACTACATATAACCTATCCCATATGATATAATTCCATAGGAGGATTCTGATACCGAACTCTTGGATATATTCCCAAAATTGGAACCAGCAGACCCGGAGGAGCTAGATGAGGCTGATTATGATGTGGAGGATAGTCGGGATGTATGTTGCAAGTCATGGAAGTCTATCAACCACTTTATTGAAAACATCCTATAATTAGAGTGGGTAATCTTGATGGGATAACTTCTCCCTCAACTATGGGTCCTATGCTCTAGAGGGGTAGTTGAAAAAGGTAAAAATATTCTCATTCGGGGTTTCCTTGATAAGAATGTATAAGAGAGAGACTGCAGCCTCAGTGTGGCCACGTATTGAAGAAAGTTTTTTAGCATTCAGAAGATTCATGATTCTGAATTGGAGATCCAGTTCTTAGAAATATGGATGAATGAGAACTCTCCTTTCACCGATGCCCAATCAGAAGTCATATAGCGACTATAGGTCCAGTTGGATGAATCCAAAGAGCAGTTGAGGTGAGCATCTTGTGAAGTGGATAATCTTAGAGATGAATATGATCGAGTACAGATCAGGGCCAATGAAATTCACCCCAAGGCCAATGAGGGATTAGGGGAGATTAGGAGACAACAACAAATCATGGATTCCACACTCCAAAGAGCATCAGATATGGGACACTCCATCGAAGGGGCCAATCCATGGGGACTGTGTTCCACCAAACCCACAAACATATTTTCATGTTTCGTTGTTTATTTAGACTATGTGAATGGAAATTTATCACTTGTTTTGGTTACTACATCTCAATCATATCTGGGAAACAAATAATGATCAAACCCTAAGATCCCATGGGTCACTCTTATTGTGAGAAACAAGGGATGACCACATAACCATTCACTCTGGATATGAGGGAGCCATCCAATCATTGAACACTAGGGGTCTCCCTGACCACTCAGAGTATTTGGGTTGAGATAAATATTTTTACTAGATAATGGGGTTCTCAATGCATCTAGATTACCTTCCAAAATGTTAACAAATTCCCCATAGGGACAATGCCAAGGGTGTTGGAATCAATCTGAACAAAGAGGAATGATAAATCTGAATCACAACACCAAAAATTTATAACACATTTATGGCAACATGATGATCTAGGATAACTGTTTACCATATTCAAAATAACACCCATATCAAATCAGTCTAAAATGTGTATAAATAGATAAGGTCTAAATACTAACCAAATTCAAAAACATTGGACCAAAGTCGAAATGTTTTTTGATGTATTTCATGATGTTGGCCAGCATAGTAGGCGATCCATGAGGCCAAGCATCCAGGACACTTGGGTTTCCACTATGACGTGATAGAGGACGAGGATCCCAATAATGGAAATGAAAAGGCTAAATATAGACATATGGGGTTTTTGAATGGAGTCCAATAATCATGAAATTATGCCACCGTGATGAAAGAACATTGGGTGGGTATATCAGTCTGAATCAAGATCAAACCTACTTCCATATATAACCTCTCTTATGAGGAATAAGAATGAATTTTAGTTTTACATCATGCCAATTAGGATGATATATGCAAATGTTTAATGTCATACGATAAGGAAAATGCACCAAATAGTTTAATTTCATATGACCATGATGTTGCACATAGTTTAAGGTCGTACTTCCTAGACCCTGGCTGATAGATTATATCATGTTACATAGATTAGGGGATCCTATATTATGGTCATATATTTTGGGACTTAGATAGTGATAAATCCTCAGCTATGTTAATAAACCCATGGATGGGTCCGTCGTGAAATGCATGATCACTCCAACACATCGTATGACAGAAAAAATCAATCTGCTCTTAGTTCATGAAGTTCATTTAGTTTAACATCATACGATAAGGAAAAATGTTGTGATGTAGTTTATTTTCATACGGCTAGGACAAGTGCATCCCAAAGAAGAAATGTGTGGTGTGTCACATAACACTACAAGAATGAGGACCAAGGAGGTCCAAACCGCACCACTCATATTTGAAGGGGAACCCAGTACCAAATGGCTAAAATGGGGACTTCGAAAATCTCCTCTTGGCCTGGGGATAAGACGTTTGAATTCCTATATGTACCTAAAAGGGAATGAATCAAGACACAAGTAGTTCTATAAATTCCATGCAGTTTAACATCACGTGGTAATGATGAATTAGAGGGAATGTTCTCTTATAGGAGGCACATTGTGAAACTATTGAAAACCTGAAATAAATGAGGAAAAAAGGGTATCAATCTCTACATCAAAAAATCTCAAGAGAAAACACACATATATTTTAAATTTACGATTCTTGTATTTTGGGACCTGGACTCCAAATTTAAAGTCATAGACTTCAGAACACTTATGTGAAACTCATACATGTGGGTATAATCCTTATCAAAACCCCTAAGTCCAAGTGATCCATGGTTGGTGTGGGAAACACACAGTAGGGTAATAGAGATGTGTATTTAAATATGACCACTAGATTTTTACGTACACATTCAATCCACAAAAATTAATGGAGGGATGAAACCAAGGGAAATCATGTTTTGTATGGACATAAGAATGTGGGAAGGGTTGTGAATCATGAGACAAACATTTGGGATGCAGTGAGGATGGTGTAACGAGGAAAGATAAATATTGACCATATTTTAAACACAATATAAATATCATGTGACCTAGGATGGGAACAAAAAAAAGAGGTTTGATGGATGACCCTATTATAAAAGTGTGACTTGTCCTAAAATGTTTTTTGAGATCCTCTGGGATGTTCGCCTAAAATGATAGGTAATCCATGAGGCTGATCATATATACTATTTGGGGGTCCTTTCAGATATTAAAGATGATGGAGACTTAGATAAAGGGCCCACAAAGTGTGATAGCAGAATTAGAGAATGTACATAAAGAATCCAACACTCCAAGCCTCATACCACATTGCATCTGGGCATGTTAATGGGAAAAAACTGAGATGATAGGATCCAATTCGGGGGAGGTGACTCAAGAGGATGAGTGAATGAAACTAAATAGGGGTGGTAAACTAGGGGAATGACCCAATGGAAAAATTCCTAGGAATTATTACATATCCTATAGGGGAAGAAATCAAATCATGCATAGTTCATGAAATGTCGTGCAGTTTAATGTCAAGCAGTAATAATGAAGGAGATCTTAGATTAAAGTCATAGAGCCTAGATCGTGAAAAATATTTAAATAAATTACACATATACTAATGAAAAATGATCTGTTTCAAGGTATATACAACATCTAGGAAGAAAAAAAAGATGTTAATGAGGCCAAATATGTCTCAATTGTTGCATACATACCCAATATGAATTGGGTCCAGAGGGCCAAAAATGGGTTAACAAACATGTGGTTTCACCCTGAGAGAAAATGTTTGGGACTCACTACATATACCCTAATAATGTGAATCATGAAAGACATATTTATTGAATAATAGTGTGGTAAGAGACCACAACTGGTGAGGGAAATCCTCTCTGGTTGTGGGGAAGATTAAGATCCCAAAACTATCATGTGGCACCCTGAACTCATTCAGTGTATGGTCTCAGTTTAACGTTAGTCATCGAGTATTAAGAAATGAGAAATAATGTTAATTATAGACAAAAGATTATTGAGCTGGGCATCACCATATATCCCAGAAGGATGAGAATCAAGCCATACATAGTTTTAAAGGGGGGGTTTTTATTTCAAGGTCAGACCCGTGGAGAAAGAGAGGAGACATTATATATTTCAAGTTTGTACATTTGTTTCATTTTTTGAGAGACCAGCACAGGATGAAAAGTCTAGGTGTCACTATAGGAATCAAGCCTTATGTATGTCTTGATATGTGTCATGGTGGTGCTTGGTCCGAACAGTGATCCCCTCTCAAGTGAGAACACCACAATGTTGTGCCATTTTTTTCATATTTTTAGGATGATAATGTCGTAGTTTAAGATCATATTTTTGGACCAGACCATGAATTTTAATGTAATGTGATAAGGATAAAATAGTTTAAAGTAATGAAGAATGATCCATCATAATTTAACGTCATATTTCTTTGATGGAAATAGATCTAAGTTAAGTTTCGTAGAACTTTGACAATGAGTTTGGTAAAGATTCGTATGCTGGTATAACACTACCAAGACACCTCATTCAACATCATCAATGCTTGATTTGGGGAAAAATTAGGGTTTTTAGGAATTACCTATCCCAAAAGTGTGACGAAAAAGGTAAAGGAAGTGCCAGGTGGGAAAAACCAACCACGCCAACATTCCTATTCGACATGCATGGATTCGTAGAGGAACAACTCTATGGGAACTAGAGAAACACAAGAACATGAAGGGGAAGGAAAATTTGAATAAAAAAACTATTATTTTGGATGTAGTGGCAGTGGAATAACAATGGAGAATAAATACTGACTGAATTCAAGACGCAACATCCATATTATGTAGCTTGGGATGGGAACACACAAAAGTGTGTCATCTGTTGACCATACTCAAGGAATAAGACTTGACTCAAAATGGCATTCAAAATCCTCTAGGTCATTATCCAAGGATAGTTGTAAAACCATGAGTAAAATAATGCACACCATTAGGGTGTCCCTTTAAATGAAAAAGATTATGAGGACCCAAATAAGGGGGAGAAATGCATGGAAATGAATATGGGGGAATACCCCTATAGAATCCAACATTCTAGATCTTGTACCATTGCATATTCAAGAATACAAATGGGGAACATCCATTGTTAGGATCATACCCATCCTCAAGGATCATGTTCCTAAGGGGTCTTACGAACAATTTAATGGTCATGTGGCTTAGACCTAGTGCACTCATTTTTTATTCATCGTGTACGGACCACAGATTACCAGTTTAATGGAATGATCCTGGGATATACCCATGTTGTTTAATGTCATGCGATGAGGATAAAGATATCGCACATCTCATTATTGGGAGACTGGGGACTTGAGCATCCTAAAGGGGAAATATATAGTGTGGTAAGTATCCTGAAGTGAATGAGGACACAGATGGTCTCAACCACGCCACTGAAGGTTCTGGGCACAGCGGATGCTCGAGGGTGGATGTGCCCAATTCGATTTTTTCATTAGCAATGATCAATCCAGGATCAACACGATAATAAACACCAGTCTCCATGGATCGATTCACAGAAATAGACAAAGAAGAAGAATCGTCCCAGAACCAAAAAATAGCATCGTCACAGGTTGATTATAATTAATTTAATTAATTGAAAAGAAGTACCTTTTGGTGTTCTTTCTTCATTGATATTTCTAACCACATTCTTATGGGATACATCGTTTCATCACTGAAACCAATGGTAGACTTCCTCTAGTGGTGATCCACATGTGCACCACGTATCTCTGGACGTCGAAAAAATTTTCTCCGGGTGCTAGCATGGAGAAACCATTGCTTGCATTATCCGCTGTAAATCATCTTGATCTAATGGAAGATTATCTCTCTCGGTCTTTATAGTTTTATTGGAGGTAGGAGTTCTCTCAGACTTGAGGGAATTCTCCAGATTTTTTGTGCACAATGATTCTCTTATTTCAGAAAAGAGTTGGGGCTGTGAGGATATTTATAATCGTGTTTGGGGATATAGAGTTATGAAAATAAATAAATGCATTACGCGTTCTATTTATTTCATTGACTATTATTTAAAACCCCCATGTTGAATAATTAATTCCTTGACATGCTCCCACACTGATTATAAATGTCATTTAATAAAACAATATTATATCCTCAAAATCCCGACTGGAAAACTACACGATGTGTAATCATTAATACACATTGTGTACTTGTTTTCCATAAAACTACGCGGCATGTAATCATTAATACACGACGTTTACTTGTTTCTCATTTCCTTTACAAAATGAAAACTACATGACGTGTAATCATTAATGAACGGTGTCTACTTGTTTTCCAGGAAAAAATACACGGCGTGTAATCATTAATACACGGAGTGTATATCTTGTTTTTCATTTCCTTCATCCATCATTAAAACAATTTTGGATTCCTTGAAAAATTATTTAAACATGTATGGGAATAATCTTTATTCTACTTGAGATACTTGAATACACTTAGTGTGTGACCCTCTAGGAAACTTTCTCATTGTCATTAGGTGGGCTTGCCTAAAGTCCAAGATTACTTTCTAGCAACAGGTCAAGGCACCCAAGAGAAAGAAGTTGATGCCGCATTGATGTGTCACCTCATACGAATGCTTACTGTGTAATTTAATCAATTTGTCTCAATATCTCATCAATCTAGTTTTAGGGCAGTGTCATAAACCTATATGCTTGATATGTCATTCTTTGACTACCTGAAATAAACTCCTCATTACACTATGGACATGGAATTTCATGCGACAATTCTATTTCAATCAAAGGGCCGAGATATCAGCATCCATAAATGGAAGGGACAAATACTTCCTCGAATTATCCATTAAGAACATGTCACTCGTGACGCACCCAACGTACCCAACTTCCTGCCAAATATTTGTGTGACAGTTTTCATGAGTAAATCTAATTGCGCGAGTCATGACATGTGTTGATAATCTTCTAGTCTAAGGACCATTACACACATTCGTAGATAGTAATGTCTGATGACACCAAGGTAAGAAGAATTTTTACTGGCGGGTCTGTTATCATAATCTCCTATCTTGGAGATTACCAAGTGAGAACTCCATGAGAGAGAGTCTCGTCTTCTTACGAGTAATCACACATGACAGTCTGTATACTATGTGTCCTATCATAGTATGTCATCCAACCGTAGATCTTTATTTAAGAATATTGTTATAGCATTTCAAGTTTCACATCGTAGCATGGATCTTCCATGACCTTATTAATGCAAAAAATATTCTCAGAGTTTATTATATTATAGTCATGCAGAATAATGAACAATATATAATAAGAGTACATTCATGTAATCATAGTACAAAATAGTTGTTTCTCAGGACAACAAACCTAACAAACTATAGCTTGTATTAGAGCCAACTACCTTCAACTTTTAGTCTGCTAAACCTCACATGATCATCATGTTTCTGCTGAGTCAAGTCTTTAGTCAAGGGGTATGGCACGTTGTCTTCCATGGAAATACGGTTCACTGGAACTTCACCTCTCTGAAAAAAATCCATCAAGAGATGATACTTTTGAAGTATTTTCTTTGTCCGTAGATGTGACCTTGGCTCTTTTTCAAGTGCCAACACTATATTATTATCACAATAGAGTGTGATAGGATCATTACTCATATGTACTACATCCAACTCTTGGATGAAGCTTCGCATCCATACTTCTTCTTTAGCTGCCTCAAAAGCTGCGATATAGTTGGACTCTACTGTAGAATCTGCGACCACACATTACTTTGAGCTCTTCCAGCTCCCTACACCACAATTAAAAATGAATATGTGTCTAGTCTGTGACTTCATGTCATCTTGATCAATCTGGAAACCAACTTCTACATGTCCTCTGATGACTAGTTCCTCATCTCCTCCATAAACTAGGAACATATCCTGAGTATGCCTCAGATACTTAAGGATAGTCTTGACTGCCATCCAATGTCGGTCGCCTAGATCAGCTTGATATCTGCCTACCATAGTTAACGTGTAAGAAACATCTAGCCATGTACACAGCATGACATACATGAATAACCCAATAGTGGATGCGTAAGGGATCCTTTCCATTTTCATTCTTTCCTCATGTTTCTGAGGACACATTTTCATGGAAAGATGAATGCCATGTGACACTGGAAACAATCCCCTCTTAGACTGTTCCATACTGAATTTTTTTAGTATCTTGTCAATGTATGTACTTTGACATAGGCCCAACATTCTCTTGGATCTATCACAATGGATCTTGATCCCAAGAATATATGCTACCTCCCCAAATTATTTGATCGAGAAGCATTTATCCAACCATTCCTTAACTGACTGTAAGACCAGTACTTCGTTTCCAATTAGTAATATGTCATCAACATATACTATTAGGAAAACAACTGCACTTACACTAAACCTTTTGTATACACAAGGCTCGCATTCATTATTGATAAATACAATTTCTGTTACGGCTTCATCAAAATGAATGGTCCGTGACCTTTATGCTTTCTTTAATCCATAAATGTATTTCTATAACTTCTATACCTTAATGGCATCCTTTGGAGTCAGAAAACCTTCAGGTTGTGTCATGTAGAAATCTTCCTAGAGGTTCCCATTAAGTATTTTTTTTTCACATCCATTTTCCAAATTTCATAGTCATGGTAAGAGGCAATGGGAAATATGATTCTGATGGATTTCAGCATCGCAACCGGTGAAAAGGTTTCATCATTGTCAATTCCTTGACGCTATCTAAAACCATTTACAACCAATTGTGCCTTATAGGTGCTGAATTTCACCTTCATGTCCAGTTTCTTCTTAAATACCCATTTATTACTGATAGGATTTACATCAACTGGAGGATCTACCAAAATCTAGACTTGGTTTTGGTACATGGAATCCATTTTAGATTTCATGGCTTCTTTCCACTTGGCAGCATCTGTGCCTTTAACTGCTTCTTTATAGGTAAGAGGATCATCATTTCCAACCAATAATGAGTCACCATCCTTAGTGACAAGAAAACCATATCATTCTGGTTCCCTCACCTCTCTTGTACTCCTACGTAGTTCTTGTGTCTCGGAAACAGATTGTTTTTCCACAGGGATTTGTGGAATCTGTTCTTGTACTAACTCATGTGTATCTTGAGCCTCGACTTCATCGAAGTCTATCTTCCTCCCACTATCTCTTTTGGAGATTTTCTCCCTCTCAAGGAATATGGCGTGTCTTTTCACTATAACCTTTTTGTATGAGGGGTTGTATAGATAATATCCCCTTATTTCCTTGGGATATCCTATAATGATACACTTTGTGCCTTATGGTGCAAGTCTGTTACCTGAAGAGGCCATAAAAAATGCTTCGCTTCCCCACACATGTAAATTCGTTAACATGGAATTGCGTCCACTCCATAACTCATATGGAATGCCATTTGATTATTTAGTTGGTACTTGGTTTAGTATGTGTTCTACTGTTTGTAATGAATATCCCCAAAAGAATAATGGAAGACTCGCATGACTCATCATTGATCTCACCATGTCCAACAGGGTGCAGTTCCTTCTTTCACTTACACCATTCCTCTGCGGTGTATAACGAGAAGTGAGTTGAGATAGAACCCCAAACTCCCGTAAGAAATAAATGATGTCCTGATTAAGATATTCTCCTCCTCTATCTGAGCAGACTTTCAAAATATTCTTACAAATCTGGTACTCAACATCATTATTTTATTCTTTGAACCGATCAAAATAATCTGACTTATACCTTATTAAGTAAATAAATCCATATCTACTAAAATCATCAGTAAAAGTTATGAAGTAAGAGAACCCACCCCTTGCTTCAACCGGAAATGGTCCATACACATCCGTGTGAACGAATTATAGAATCTCTTTATCCCTTACACCTTTCCCACTAAATGGGGATTTGGTCATTTTTCATTGTAGACACGCATGACATACATCAAGTGGTTTTCGTTCGAAATAATCTAAATACCCATATTTATGTAATTTTGTCAAATGTTTCACATTAACATGACCTAGCCAGTGATGCCAACATCGGGTGTGGTATGAGTCATGTGAATTAACTTTGTCATCGATTGTCATTACCTGGTTTGTGTAGTCTTATACATAACGCCATTATATAAATGTGCCCTAACAAAAAAATGATATCTTTATAAAAGTAGCAACATCCACATCAAAACTTGAAGATGAATCCATCAGTATCTAATCTAGATATTGGAATAATGTTTTTGGTTACAGAGGGTACATAATAAAATCCTTCTTAAACCAATACCATCCCAGTAGGCAATGTGAGGTGGTAGTCTTCGACAGCTGCAGCAGCGAGTCTGGCTCCGTTGGCTACTCGTAGATCCACCTCACCTCGGTCAATCTTTCTAAATATACCTGTTTCCTGTATTTGGATACATATGTGAGCACCACAAGCAGTATCTATTACCCAATTGGAAGAAACAGATAGATTTCATTTGATACCAAATGCACCTGAAGCTTCCCATTACTTCCTAGGCTGGGTTCAGTTTTTCGTCCAATGGCCCTTCTTGCCGCATGCGAAACAAACAGTATCGTGTTCTCTTACCTCCCCTTTGATCTTTCTTTTCTTGGGTGGCCTTGAAGAATCTTTGGGCTTAAAGATCATCTCCTTCCCTTTCCTTTTATTCACCATGAGGATAGAATGCTTTTAACGCTTCATGTCATTGTCCACTTTGCAAATTAGGATAAGAAGATCAGACATAGACTTCTCAATGTTGTTCATGTTGAAGTTCACAACAATGTTTGAGAAGCTCTATGGGAGTGATGCAAGAATGAGATTGGTACCCAGTTCTTCGGGGGAGTTTAAACCCAAGAACCTCCAAGCGCTCAATGTAGCCAATGAGCTTGACAACATGAGGCCTGTTTGGGGCACCCTCTCTAAGCTTGATCTGAAATAGATCCTTGGAGATATCAACCCTTTCTTTTATTACTGTCTCCTGGTATAGACCACGGAGGTGCTCGAGCATGATATAGGCATCCATGTCTTCATGAGACTTCATGAGCTCCCTAGATATTGATGATGGTATCAAACATTGAATGTCAAGTGCTTCATTCAAATTTTGATCATAGACCAGTAAATCATCATCCCTAGCCCCATGGGCAGGCGAATCCGGAAGTGAGGACTCTAGCACGTAAAATATTCGTTCATGGAGTAGGATAACCCAAAGGCGCCTAAACCATTTCTAAAAGTTCCTACTAGTGAGGATATTGCCTTTATCCCGAATTGATCGTAGAGAAAATGTGGTAGATTAGTTTTTGATATTGATTCTCTGAATTAAAAGAGCAGATTTATCAGTACCTTTTGATTACATTTTATGAAAAATAATAAATTTATTAATTAATTCTCCCACTATTTTATCAAGTACCAATGGCCCTCACCATTGAACTCAGGATGTCCAGTTTCTTTGACATTCTAGTGTCAAGGATCCATATACCCCTTCGCTTAACCCCTAAAAGGGTTTGTCAAGCTATTTGAAGGTATTTAGGTAGGCAGGTCTTTTCCAACTATGAGCTCACAGTTCCTTGATCTATTAAGTGGACTCTCCAGTCTGGAAATCCTGACTTGAATTTCCTCAACTCTTGCCTCCAATATTACACCATGTCTAGCAAGATCTACTCCTCTTGATTTAATATGGTTAAGTCAACCCGAAAACTTTCATAAGGGCTTCCTTTATAAAATTAAGTGTCCCAACATGGGTTATCCAAACACATAGTTTTATTGAGTCTTTCCCTTAATCTAGTAATAGAAGGCTTGATCTGACTTAATATGGTATTGACGGATTTTAATATTTTATCCGTAGTTTCACATTATCACGTGTTTTTTAATATTATGTGATGCTTTCTCAAGTGATTAACCATGTTCCGATAATGTTTACACATAGTCCGATTTTTGTTTTATTCCATCTTTTCTTGATTGTTCATTTTATTAACTATGTGATCGTGACAACACATACATTATAAATAAACCATGCAATCAGGCAGAAAATAAAATAATATGGCATGATCATGAGATTATTTTGATTAACTTATCTAGCAGTTTGATAAGCTAACCCTGACCTAGGGAAAAACACCTTGAACCAATGGTTCGGGTTTTTCAGCTCCCACCTGTCCACCATTGTATCTTCTTAGGTTGGTTTCGCATCAGCTTCAGGTTTTGAACCGTCTCTTCTATCTTAGGAGATCCTCCATTACATGGGTTTTACATTAAAGAATCATTGGACATGCAGTCCCTAAATTTTATTGGAAGAAGGATCATAGGCCAACTAATTTATGATCATACAATTAATCAATTATTTATCTTAAATTCCTTTCTAAATTTACTTGAGATTCTTCTTATCCATATTCCTTGTACAGGTCTTTGTAATTTTGGAGGAAACTTAGTGAATTCCATTTCTAGCAAGTACACAATGTTTAGATTATATTTACACGGCATGTATTTCTTTTCACCCTTTATCCAAAGTAAACACCTGGGGCTTTGGCGTGTTTTATCTACATTGGATGTCTTGGAGTACACGGCATGTAGATTAATCAAACACAACGTGTACTTCCTTGTTATGTAGTTACCAGCCTAACAATCCCATGTATGTGGTACGCAGTTTCTCCTTTGTACACGGTTTCACTTGGGTCGTATCGGACTACACGGCGTGTTGCTCCAACATACATGCTGTGTATTCTAGTTCCAATGCGCCATTCAATTATATTCAACACGGTATAATAAATACATAGGCATACTCAATTCACATGGTGTGGTTTGGTGGACCAGTGCCGGTTCGATGAACCTAAGTACACGGCGTGTAGTTTTAATTACATGCAGTGTATTTCCGTGTTCTACACATAGAAGGAGCGGCTCCTCCGGATGAGTTCATCATTTTTTATTTTAATCAAAATTAAAATAAAAAGGTCCTTTCTGTGATGTGAATCGAGAAATGAAGGAGGAAGAACAGATCTCATTCATTTAGTTTAATAGAACGATTTATCACGAATTGAATCAAATATAAATGTATAAATTATCAACAAAAATTAAATAACTATAATCAATGTTGTATCCTCACTCACAAACCATTTGAAGTTTCCGGGCGCGGCGGAAGCTCATGGGTGGATGCGCCCACTTGGCTTTTTGTCATTAGCAATGATGAATCCGGGATCAATACAACAATAAATGCCAATGTCCACGGATCGATTCACAGAAATAGACAAAGAAGAAGAAAGGTCCCTGAACCACAAAATAGGATCATCACAGGTTGATTATAATTAATTTAATCAATTGAAAAGAAGTACCTTTTGGTGTTCATTATTTGTTGATATTTCCGATCACGTTCTGATGTGATACGTCTTTGCGTCACAGAAGCAAAGGGTAGAATTACTCTAGTGATGATCCACACGTGCACCATGTTTCTCTGGACGTCACCAAAGGATTCTCTGGGTGCTATCATGGAGAAACATTTGCTTTCATTTTCCAACTTAAATTGTCTTGATCTGATGGAAGAGGATCTCCCTTGTTCTTGAGAGCGTTCTTGGAGGAAGGATTTCTCTCGGCCTTGAGGGAATTCTCTAGAATTTTTGTGCACAACGACTCTCTTATGTCATAAAATATTTGGGGTTATGAGGATATTTATAATTGGGTTTGGGGTTATAGAGTTATGAGAATAAATAAATTCATTACTCATTTTATTTATTTCATTGACTCTTATTTAAAACACCAATGTTGAATAATTAATTCCATGACATGCGCCCATACTGATTATAAATATCATTTAATAAAATAATATTATATCCTCAAAATCCCAACTTGAATACTACACTGTGTGTAATCATTAATACACAGCGTGTACTTGTTTTCCAGAAAACTACACTGCGTGTAATAACTAATACACGGCCTGCACTTCTTTTTCATTTCCTTTCCAAAATGAAAACTACACGGTGTGTAATCATAAATACACGGTGTGTAATTGTTTTCCAGGAAAAACTACAAGGCATGTAATCATTAATAAACATCATGTATATCTTGTTTTTCATTTCCTTCCCCCATCATTAAAATTATTTAGGCTTCCTTGAATAAGTATGAAACCACATACGAGAATAATCTTTATTCTACTTAAGATACTTGAATACACTTAGTGTATGAACCTCTAGGCCTCTTTCTCGATGGCATTAGGAGGGATTGCCTAAAATCTAAGATTGCTGTCTATCAATGGGTCAAGGCACCCAAGAGAAATAAATTGACGCCGCATTGACATGTTACCTCATACAAACATTTACTGTGTAATTTAATCCCTTTGTCTCAATATCTCATCAATCAGGTTTCATGGAAGTGTCATAAACCTATATGCTTGATATTTCATTCATTGACTACCTGAAAGAAACTCGTCGTTAAACCATGAACATGGAATTTCGTGCGACGGTTCTATTTCAATCAAAGGGCTGAGATATCAACTTCCATAAATAGAAGGGACAAATCCCTCCTTGACTTATCTGTTAACAACATGTCACTCATGACGCACCCAACATACCCTACTTCCCTCCAACTATCTATGTGACGGATTTCGTCAGTAAATCTAAGTGCCCAATTCATGGCATGAGTTAATTATAATCTTCTAGTCTAAGGACCATTACACATGCTTGTAGATAGCAATGTCTGAGGACACTAAGACATGAAGAATTGCTACCGGTGGGTCTGTTCTCATAATCTCTTATCTTTGAGATTACCAAGTGAGAACTCCTTAAGATAGAGCCTTGTCTTCTTACGAGTACTCACACATGACGGTCTGTATATTATGTGTCCTATAATAGCATGTCATCCAATCGTAGAACTTTATTTAAGAATATTTTTATAGAATTTCAAGGTTCTCATCATAGCGGGGATCTCCCATGACCTTATTAATGCAAAAAATATTCTAGGACATTATTATATTATAGTCATGCAAAATAATGAACAATATATAATAAGATTACATTAATGTAATCAATGTAAAAAATAGTTGGTTCTCAGGACACCAAACCTAACAACCACACATTTCCAAATGGAAACCTAGGATATAAGAGACAAAAAAGGGATATTTTCAAATTCTATGGTTTGGAACGAGGACAAGGCATCCAAGCATTTCTACGTATTCTATAGGTGGCATGAATCATGCCACATTTAGTTATTATATTCCATGTATTTCAACATAATGCAGTATAGACAATGAAAAAATTTATCATCATCTCATATGAAAGGGGAACATTCCTTTTAACATCATTTCGAGAGGACCATAAACACAATACTATTTAATTTTTTGTAGGAAGGACATAATATTTTATCCTCCTGAAGGATGGGAAATATCTTAATTTTATGTTCGTTGAACTTAGAACATAAGGGAAGGCCTGAAAGTTCCAAAATGATTGAGGAACTTGGGGATATACCCAGACGAGAAATGTCTGGCCATTCCTATGTATCTTAGGAATGCGGGAATCAAGTCCTATGTAGTTCATAGATTCCGATCAATTTAATTCCATGAGGTAAGGATTAGAAAAATGGATTAATGTTCTTAATGGGTAGGGGTGCATAGTGAAGTAATTGTAATCCTGATTTGAATAAGGACCAAAGTGGTACAAACAATAATAAGTTCAATCCCTGGAGATAAATGAAGCCAAGGGGGTGGAAGAGATGAAAAGATTTGTTGAACCTGGGGCTGGACCTGAAAAAAATATCTAGGATTTCCAGTGTATCCTGTAACGGTGGGAATCAAGACATAAAAAGTTCTTTAATTCCATGAAGTTTAATATCATGTAGTAAGGAAAAAATAATAGTTTAATGTCATGTGAGAAGGTCCAGTTTAACATCATGAAATAAGAATGCGGTAAGTAGTTTTATGTCCCACACCTTGAACAATGTTAAGAAGTTTAACATCATATTGGATGAAGTTGGTCTTAGTTTGAGGTCATCGATCTTGTACAATGTGGGTTTTGTTTATAGTGTTCTTTTTTACCACCATACAGGATGAAAAAATCACACTAACAATGTACTGATTGAGGAACACATAATTTAGGGGTGGAGTGACCCACACGCCATCCATGCTGAAAAAGAGTACGAACCATTCAGCTAAACCTTGTATATGATACAAGGTTCTTCTGATTTGGGATCCAACTTCAGAATCCACCTATCGGGTATCATCGGCATCCTAGGAACCAATACCATGTCACATAGGAGGGAAGAGTGGAGACAATATTTCATGCTAAAATCTATGTCTATCTTATTATGGAGCCTCTCGAAGTTGTGAAATTCCCAGAGATTATCCTCATTGAGGGATTCCATATCAGCAAGATGTACTGTTTCTATCTCTCCTAATTTCATCTAATCATAGACAGTCATTTAGAGTGATGTAAACTGTATCTTGATGGGTTGGACTACCGAAATTCTGCACACCAAGGATTATGGGGTCACATGGGTGTAATTATGAGTTGCTTTCTGAAAATCCTCGAGAGTCTTGGGTATTTTTTTTTTGGAAAACACATCTTGTTCTGACCAACCATGTTTATCCAAATGTTAAAAAGGAAATTGTTGAATCCCTCAATATATCCATTCGACTATGCAAGACACTGATATGTGTGGTTGGACCGGATTTGGTACATGGCATACACATTCTTCAACTTATCTATTCAAAAATTGGTTTTTTTATCATTGAGGACACCGTGAAGAACTCTAAATAGATGAATGATGTTATAGATCATGAAATAAATTGTAAAAACAACTATTACATTCTTGATCAGAACAACTTATTCACACTTGGAAATGAAATCTGTGGTGGTCAGGATGAACTTGGACCAATGAGTTGTTGCTGGTTGGCATGGTCCAATGACATTGAGTCCTTAGATTGAAAAGTGGAAATACTACTTGGTTATATCGAGGTGATTTAGTGATTGATGAAAAAATGGAATGGATATCACACAAGAAACACCAATTGGAAAACTCAACACAGTAATGTACCATGGTGCTCTAGAAGTATCCCAACATTCAAATTTGTTGAGATAGATTAAACCCTACTAGATTTGCCTCACAGAAACCAGCATGGAAATACTACATAACCTAGGGAATTCTATCTCTTTGAATACAATAGAGGATAACACCATTGAACTCATGTTCATAAAGGATCTACTTAAGATTGGGAACTCTTTTGAGGATGAATTTTACTAAATACTGATAGATTCACTCGCGTCAAACTCTGTCTTCTTTGATATTTCCATGTAGGATATACTGAACAAAATAAATTTCCAAACATGGGATCTCTTCAAATGTGTAAGGGGGGCCTAAGATTCTGGTTCTGGATTCATTGGCAGTAAGATGGATAATTATCTTGATATCATCATCATCTAATGTGATTTGAGCGATGACCCATTAATGAGAAACATGGATAATCAAATCGTCATGTTCAGGATTTGTGAGAGAGACATCAAGGCTAGCTAGGGAATTTCCTCCAACATTATGTGACTGATTAACATAGATAACCTCAGTCCATGAAGGGAATAAGGCCATCATTTGGTGAGCATTCTCTAACAGGGGTATGACATCTGGCTTCCTGATGACTTATTATCCATTGATCTTCTTGATGAAAATCACAGAGTCTCCCTTCATATGTTGGTGGGAAAAAATAATTTTGAGTGCTAGCCCATGAATAGTTATCAGAGACTAATACTCCTCATTTTTGTGCAACCTTCTGTCAAAAAGAATAAATAAGGAAAAATAGCCTATGTAGGTGTGATGAAGACAATTCCCCAACCTACTCTGTTGATCTTTAGATCAATGATACTTCTACTGTTGGGGATCCATGAGGAACCATAAAAGTTTATTTTCCAACACAGCATGGATGTATCCACTATGAAAATGGCCTCATAATGAAAATGAAGATCCAAAGACTAGTCTTTTGGGGCTCGATGGGAGGCCATAAAATCTTCCAGCATCTGACCCTTGAAAAAATTCATTAGAAAAAAATGTATATAGAAATGATTAAGGATCACTACCCACTAATATTAAAGGACTTTAAATATAGAGTGATTCAGAATTTACATTAGATGATCCAACATCGGACACTAGCTATATATCAAGATGTTTTAGATAATGTCACAAATTCTGCACTGGGAAAACTAGAGTGAGGCTACTCTTCTCAATAGAGGAATATCTGGTTTTGGTTTCAAGGAGAATCCAACTGAGATAGTAAAATTTTTTATCTATCCCATAGTTGTTATTATGGGTGAGTAGGGAGCCAAGAGATTTTTTTGAGGCATCCACATAAAGGTAATGTGGCTTTATAAAGATGTGTGGCATCAAGACTGAAGGCTATAGATGGTACTTCTTGATCTCTACAAAAGTGATCTAAGAATATTCATCCCAAAGATTTATAGTACATTTATACATGAGTAATAATAAGGTTTTACACTTTCATGACATATTCACAATGAATTGGTGTGTGTAGTCTATATGTCCTTGAAAGCCTTGGATCTCTCAAAGGTTGTTCGAAGGGGAAATCTGACTAAAAGTCTTGATCTTATTTTGGTCAATATAAATGTTTCTATATATGATGATGAATCAAAGAAACTTCCCAAAGGCTACCCCAAGACACACTTCAAGTGGATCAACTGCAGATAGAAGGAATGGGAGAAGTCAAACTCTTTTTCAATATATCTGGGATTGTTCTAAAACAGGTGGTATTTTACCACCAAATCAACCATGTGGAATTCTACTAGTTCCCTTAGTATAGGTTTGAATATATTTCGCAGGACACACTTACAGGTGTCTCCTACATTCTTAAAACCAAAAGGCATTACCCGATATCTGAATCTTCCCTATAGCACCTTAAAGACGGTGGATTATTCATCCATAAGGGCCATCTAGATATGATTATATCTGGAATAACCATCCATTTAAAAGAGGGGCTAAAATTCAATAGTGGAGTCAATCGCCATCTCTTTCATAGGGAATGGAAAATCATCATTCCAACAGTGATGGTTGAGCTCCCGAATGTCGATACAAAATCTGATTTATTTGTTATTATTCCTAGCATGGATTATATTATCCAACCATCTAGTGTACTAGACTTCTAGGATGAAACTAGATTTTATAATCTTATCACATTCATCCTCAACCATGGAACCATGAGAAGGGTGCATCATATTGTTAGGCTACTTGAACCCGTGATGACCATTCAGAGATAAAGGTGATGGATGCATACCTGAGGATCTAGTCCTTGAATCTCACCATATTTACAAGAAACAAAATCTTATTGTTGCATTAATAAATCCACGTAATATTTTTATTATTCATTACAAAAATCTACCCTGATCAGTATTGGCATTAGATCTACCTTGGTGTTAAGATTCACATATACCAAATCATCGACAGTGGTGGAGAAACCTTCTTTAAAAATGGGAGGAGCATATTCCAAATCCCATTCATGGTCTATAGTGAGAGGATCATCAGAAAGATATGTTATTCTAAGGTAGATGATCATGAAGGTATACTGGTGAAAGACTGGGTGGTGATGGAATAACAATGAAGAAAAAATATATTGGTCTGATCCCATCAGGCCTTTGACCCATGACATGATGCTTGATAATATCAATACAGTAGTGGAACATTGTCTTGATTTGGTTCATCTTAACCCTATGGGAAAATAAAGTATGGCGCATTTCCTTTTTCATTGGGTGAATGTATCGATACCTATTATGGGTGAGGGTATTTGGAATCACTCAATCATGATTCATTTAGAAGTGAAAAAATGATCTTACGGCATTCCTTGTACCATTGAACATACTTCTCACTCCTTCCCAAGATAAAGAAGTAGTATCCCAAGTCTGGGATTATGGCCTCCACCTGGTGAATCAAGATAATGAATGAATTATCTAGTTTTATCCTTGGATCATCCAGAGTAGTAGTGTGGTTAACCTCATTAGAATGATCATGTTTTTCCTTACTCCTGTATTAGTCTGCATCTATTTTTAGATATTTACAAGAGGTAAAATGATATGTGTCTTCTCGGAGCACACCCACTCGATCATTAAGGGGGTACATGAAACACTAGTGATAAGAGGAGGTAACTGCTACATACTGATGGACCCAATTCCTACCCATATGGGGGTCGTAGGTAGTTTCCTAGGATATGACCATGAAATCAGAAATGGAAATCAGTCCACTGAACTGGGTCTTTAGGAAGATCATTCCACATATACATTTCTCTATGAGGTCATAACTTTTAATTTTCATGGAAGAATCATCCAAATATGGTTTAGACAACCCATGATTTTGAAGTGTATGGGTCAAGATAAGATTAATCCTAGAACTGGTCTTGAAAATACAGTGGTGAACTTAGACCACATTGAACTGGCTAGAGATCTACAATGGGCGGATATGGCCCTATATGGGAGAACCTTCATCTTCACTAGATAATGGTATGATGGTCTGGCATTCTGCATGCTCAACATCCTCATCAAGTAAATCATCTATGGTCGTTTCTTCAATATGAAATTGGAAATGTATTCTTAAAGCCAATATAAGGTATTCATGTATATCTTTAGATAGGTGGAGAGTTTCAAAGATCGAGAACTTTTTAGAAATGTTGGTGAGGTGCTTAATCAGATCGTACATTAGAGATAGGTGCCCATTTTTCCTGGAATAATGTTTCTCTTTGAAAAAATGAATTATGGGAACTGCTGGTCAAGCTGGTGAATTCCGAATGGTACTAGAGATTTCCAATTGCTCATTAGCTGAACCACGCAAATAAAACATCTGGTAGACTATCTGATGTCAAAGACCTGGACACAACTAGATGCGGCTGACCACGGCGTAGTCATGGCAGATATTCTTGATGGTGTATCAAAAATTGTGGTGGGAGAAAACTCAAACATATATGATAAGAGGGGTACACATGTTGAGTTCTATGTTGAGACTTTTTTCTGCTCCTATTGGCATTCAAGTCTCGGCTGGAAGCACAGGCCGATGCATTCTGACTATTCATGTATCCATAGTTTCACCAATGATTTTGTCGACTGGGACATTTGGAGGATCTCCCTCAAACCCCACATCGTCAAAACCCACATAATGGCCCACTAGATTGTTAGTATTCATGGAGTCATACTCATAGTCATCACATGAGGAGTCCTAGAATAATGGGTGGATTCTGGGGGCAATCCCCATTCTGGGGTCATTATGTCTCTGAGAGTGTGGGATGGATTCAGCATCAGTGAGGGGATTTTATTTCCCTAGTTTCATCAGTGCTTTCACCATTTAGAAGACATAGGGTGTCATTTGGATAAGCAACAGAACCTGGGGGGAGGTGTGGCAACCATGGAAGAATAAAGAAGATTTAAACAAACACTAGTGATACTATGAGGATGGAGAAACATCCTTAAGATCCATTCAATTTCCATACTTATGAGACCAATTTCTAGAGACCTACTTCCATTCACCCTCATTTTCACAACTAGAATTTTCAAAAACCAATTCTACTTGAGCTGAAGCCAGAATAAATCAGACTACATTATTGTTGACCTGGTCATAAAGCCATCCCTTGAACACAGAACATTTTATGAGAGTTTGTACAAGGAATCAATAATTGGGAAAATAATTGGTATGGCCAGGATGATCATCCTCTTGTGTTATTCTATAATCCACAAACCTCAAATTTCCTTGATCCATGGTTCTTCTAAAGTAACTGAGGACATTATCCTCATTAAACAAGTAAGAATGATTTCTATTTTTTGGGAAAGGGAACATGGGAGGCTAGACTTGATGAGGTCCTTGAGCCATGCGGGGAGAAGAAATCTAATTATATCTTTTTGGAAGCGATAATGTGTTACATGGTTGATCCATCAAATTTTTAGGTGGAAATCCTGAGTCTCAGGTTGGGCCTGAGGCTGCGGTGGTGCCTCTGTCATCAAAAACTCTAACGGCCTAGGGGCCTCCACCTTTGCAATGATGAAAGCCTCAGCTTTGATGGATATTCTTTCAGGATCTGTGAGAGTCAATAGACAAGAATGTTTTTCCAATTACAAGTCATCCTCTAGGCATTGATCTAATTAAAAAAATCTCAGAATTAGCCAGAGAAATTATAGGTGATGAGGGATGAAACTAATTAGATCTTCATATTCCCCACACACATAGTCAACAACTAGTCTTGTGTTGTTGGAATATCCCGTGAAGACGTGAGACTCCTCCACTGGACAAAAAGGTATTTGAATTACTAATACATCCTTTTATTACACTTGAAGATTTCAACAATACTAGTCTTCTGAATTGTTGAGATAAATTGATAAATAAACATCCTATGAAGATTCTCCCAACAATCTATAGACCTAATGGGAAACTGGTTGTACCAGAAGAACGTGGTCCCTTTCGGTGTATATAAAAAACATCGAATCTTGGTGGATATGTACTATGCTAGAGTACCTAAAATGGGTCCCCATCTAGAGATAAAATGGGCCAGATGCTGCAGTGGGTCTCCCATACTGTTAAAGGAGGAAAAAGTTGGATTTCCAAAATCTGAGGGCTGTAGGATGTCATTTACCCATTCTGAATATAGCTTTGTATTGGCTGGGATCACCACATACCATGTTTCAAGGGCCTCAAAGTGAGTAATGAGACCAACCCCCAGATCAGCCTGGTGGGAATTCCTATCTTGGTGAGGATTCTTGGCCAGCAGTGCATTCTTAGGCTCTTCAAATTGATATGAAGGTGCAGAGGATTATGGAGAGGCTGGTGGAATTAGTTGAGGAGCTTCCAGAGGATTGGCTTGTGGAGTAGTTGGAGGAATAACCTAAATAGTGACCTAAGGATGGTTCTCACTCTGTTTAGGTATATTCGGCAATGCATACTGTGGTCTTTTCCATAAACACCAACCTCTACCCTATCTAGATTTTAAAGGATGTCAAGATCACTGGGAGATAAAATTATTTGGTGGGGCCTATTCCTGCCTCTACTTCTCCTATGGAGGACTATTGGGATAATACTGGGGATCACCACAATATGGACGTTATTCCATGACACATTCGAAAATGATCTTGTCAACGATCATTTTTTGTTCAATGAGTTGTTGGAACAATGCTACCTTTTTGGGATCGTCCTCCATCTTCTGAATTATAGTAGATGTGTAAGAGGACATACAGGTCCTAGTGTGTCATTTTCCCTTGATAGAGTCCCGACCGAGAGGTAATGACTCAGCAAGATCAGTTTAGAAAAGACATTTTTATTGTTGTTGAATGAAAAGCCCTGGGGGTCCATCAAAATTTGCATCATTCCCAAGAAAGGTTCTCTTGAATGAGTCCTATATCAATGTCCTTATCTATGAGATCAGAAATTTTTACTATGACTACACCAGGGAGAAGATTCCTCAATATCACCTAGAAAATTAGGTTGGTGAAAGATCAGACTAAAATGAAGTGTAGTATACTACCCTAATCCATGAATCTGTACATGTGGAGATACTTCCTTAATAACTCAATAGGGTAGAGTAAATCTCTAGACACATCATTATTGAAGGCATCAATGATAACTATGCGATGTAGGGTTTTGTTCAAAAATAAGAACGTCTAACTCAACCACCTGACACTACTGGTCGATATCATCATCTTTCTCCTAGCTCTTTGGGTAAGCCTGTCGATGATGAAGAAGATAGAGATGTTTCATTTATAGGGTTATTCAAAGGAACATCACTTCATCCTAGTTTAGTGACTCTGGAACACTGAATTCTGAAGATTCAATTTTTAAAGCCCCGACCCTAGTTACCCAGAGTCAGTGAATTATTACATAACATTGGCATGATCACAATAGATCAAATCCTTAAAGACTGATTAGTTTAGTTCCCTTATAAGTACTAGATACAAACATAAGTTTTACATTATATTATGAAATTAAAAACAAAAACATTATGTCTCATTTTAAAACATTCACCTCCCTTATACTATCCTTATAGGCCAGTCATAATATTTATCTTTTCATCATAGGAAAAATAAAATAGAGAATGGTGTGAGATCAGGTAATATGTAAGGCTAACAATATTGTGAACACATTAATAAAAATACATAAACTGTAAAGGCAATGTATAAGACTAAAACACATGTTTTTAAAAATTAAACTTTAACATAATATATAAAAAATAAATCAAATAAATCCATTTATTTATTCAAATGGATATTCTACTATTCAAATAATCACATGTAATATCAATATCCAATTTCATAATTATGGAACTCATAATGTTGGACATTATAACCACATTTTATTTATAAAATCATATAACATTAATGAGAAAGATCAGCAGAAGTACATGTGCAAATCCATGAAGGGAAATTGTCCAACCAGAACTGGTTAGTACCGAATGGGCCTGAGGCCGCCATCTGATGGGATGCGTTGTTTGCTTCCCTTTTTGTGAATGAGAAGGTGCACAACCATAAGCATTAGAAAAGTGATAGAATTCTCTTGATGATGATGCCAAACAACTGGAGTCCGCCATTGATGTGATTAATAGCTTCGATTACGGTAAGATAGTAAGACTCAATGATGATGTCACCCTATCCACATTCAATAGTGATCATCATAACAGCAAGGATGGTCGTGGCATCAACAACTGCCGGTTCCCAGAATGCTTGATGTGGTTTATACTTAGTAGCAACGCTTTTCCCCATATGATTTCAGACAAGGAGGCCGAGGGCAACAAGCCCAACTTTTTGAAGCGACGCGTCCACGTTAATCTTGAGAATCCCTTCCGTTGGGGGAATCCAGTGAGCGGGATGAGAGGGGGAAAACCCAGCAAAGAACTTCTGTTGTGGCCTTTCCACATAGTCAAGGCCTTGTGCCAAGAAAACAAATAATATTTTTTCAAGGCCTTTTGAAAAGACACTTGTTTGTCTCATGAGAACTACCAATGCATCGATGAGCTATAGTTGGATCCACCTAATGCTTACCAATTCCAATGCATTCCTCAAATGAAAAGGTTGAAACATAACATAAATATTCATATTAAAACTAGAATACAAAATGTCTATTCTTAAACCCTAAACCATGAATGGTATAAAAATTTCCCATCCATAGTCAAACATATCACCAAATATTCAATAAAATATAGAAGATTGTATCATAATAAATAAACATCAAACAAGTGTAAAATCCAACAAAATAATTTTACATAGATGAAATCAAAACTACTTTAGAGAAATATATCTTTCTATTTTGAAATAATTTAAAATTACGATAATTTTAAAAGAAAACATTTATTTTGAAAATATTCTTATAAGCTTGTAAGGGATGTTTCGAGGGTGTAACAATGATAGAAAATTGCCTCACCCGCCGTATAAGTTAAACAAACATTCTTTCCTTAATTTTGTTGAAATGATCGTAAAGGACCTTGTTTGGAAAATGACAGAATGATTCCCTTATAAAAATATCATAAAAAGACAAACAAGGGAATAAATTAATTTAACCCATAGACATGGAAATAGTAAAAATGTTTTGAAAAACATTTTTATGAATCAGAAATATGGATGATAAAGAGGTCCCTAAAGATACTTACGTATAAACAACCTCAGATAATGAAGAGATTGTAGAAATAACCCTTACCATGTACGTTTTCCTAGTAGATGGTAAGTTATCCTCATGTATAAGAGTTAATAATTTTTATAAAATTATACAAGAACCCCATACATAAACATGATATCATATATGATCTTATAATGTTTCTTTGTTAATAATATTTTAGTAGTATCATTGTTTTGGGTGTTAATTGATACATTTTACTTTATATGTTTTGATACGTAAGTTATGTTTATTATGGATATGATTTTTCTGATTCATATAAAGAATTATATTAATTTATTAAAAATTATTTTTAATCATAAAATCAAAATTATTCTTGAATGGTTATTATGGGGAATTAATTTCATTACGTTCGTGGAGACGGTAATCCGTACGTACACACAATCGACAATATCATTCTATTGATGGTTAAATCGTATGTAATAGGATATTATATCATATATACAGAATCCTTAACATGTTATATTTATTAATTGCATTAGTTATACTCATTATCATACCCATCCAAACAATGAATTTTTTAAATCACAAACTACACCACGACGTGGTGACGGTAAGTCGTACGCACGCTCGTATGGTGACATGCATTCATATGATGGATAGAATAAAGAATATGGTTATAAAAAATTTATAATAACCTCATAGAATGTATAAGGTATTGGAGTTATTATTTTGGTATGGAAAAAACAAAAAAAGAGGAACTGGAAGAAGAAAAGAACTTTGAAAGTGGTGGTGAAATTATTACATCTTCTTCGGGTGTTTCCTTTTGAGTTGATAGAATGTGATTCTTTTGATGAATTTTTTATCAATTTAATGCCTCTGGATCAATGTGAGGGTAGTTGGGAGGATATTTTAGTAGGTTTTGGATGAGCCAAATGGATTTGGATGTTTGATTTTGAGGAAGGGGAAGTACCCTTTTATAAGAGAGGTGAGGGTCACTTTAGAAAAATCTTGATTTTTTTATTATACAATAATATTCAGTTTATAATGTATCCAAAATGATTTATTTAGAGGCTAATATGGGGACATGTCGAAAACCTCTAATCCATTAGGCTTTATATAGGTTTAGGTCATCATATCAACCTTATCATTTATATTAAACTCTTAGTTAAATAGTTTAACTTTTACCATGAATTCTTGTATTATTATAATAAATGGTTAATAAAATTACTATAAAAATACATGAGAATCACGATAGGTTCATTATCAAAATTATAACATTATCTAGTTCATTTTTATGAACCTTATATTTTTAGGAATATTATATCAATTAATAATATTGTTTTTGTTTTAAAATCTTATTTATGTAAAATTTGACACTATCTGGTATTTTATTTTCGTGAAAGTCATAATAACATTATCACGTCGAAAAGGAATTATTTAATCAACCTTAAAATTTAATATTAACCTCTAAAATTAGTGCAATTTATCAAAATTATCAATTTACATTTATTTTGATATTTATAATATCAAATTTTAATCATTCAATAATAATGTAATTACTGCATGATCATTGTGTCATAAATAAATTTAATTATTTAAAGTCTAAATATTATAAATAAAATAACATTATGTATGAAATATTTTTAGATTTATAGTGAACATTTACAGTCGAATTTATCTTATGTATAAACCTATTTTAAAAATGGCTTAGTTATTAAACATTGAATTTAAAAAAATTTAACTAATGTTTAAATAAAATAATAATAAATGTCTGAATCTAATAAAAGTGGACTAAAAGTATAATATTTACTCCTAAGGATGATTTTGGCCAAAATAAACTTATCCAATAGAATAATTACATGTGTTAGGGTAATTATAATATCATCTTTTACCATTAATTAAACAATTTACTTTTAACCGTGGAAAATAAAAGTCAAAAGTTACTATTCACAAAAACAAAATTCATCTTATTGAACCACATTTTACAAACTGATGTCAATTATGTCTCTCTAATTTTGGAAATTCAATTCATAGAAGCGGTAAAATTATGTTTTATGCAAATTTTCAAATGCGCCTAGACGGTGGGTAAAATAATGTAAAAAGTTCAATAAAATTTTATATATCTAATATTTTTATAAAATGACTCCAATGAATTACATTAAAAATTTATCAGTATTATGTATCTATTTTTAGCTAATATAAATTTAAATAAAGAAACTAATTATTTAAATAAAAAGTCATTTTTATCCAATAACACATTTCACTATTCATAAATAAATGAATGTTTTTAGAAAAATACCAAAAACTCACCCTTAGAAAATTTTGATATTCCGAATCCAAAATTGATATGAATTTTGAAAAAATAAAATTAATAAAATTTAAAATTGTGGGTATTACAATTCATAACGTCTAGTTTGATTGGTTGTGGTGTGTTAGAACTCGAAGTTGCATAGAGCGCAAGCTATTGTAATATTCAAAGAGAAGTGTACTGTGGAACACTACTGGAAATTGTGTCTTTCCCAATGGTTATGAACTATTGGGAAGGCCTGCAGAACCGTTGGTATATGTTATACCAACGGTTTTGCAAATGGGTGGGAAGTAAGCCTTGGGGAAATCCTATCCCAACGGTTTACAAAGAACCATTGGTATAGGTTAGTAAAATTAACCTATGGCAACGGTTTGGCCAAACTATTGGCATACATTTTACCAATGGTTACCCAAAATTGTTGTTAAAACTAAGGAAATCAACTCTTTCACAACGGTTTAGAAACCGTTGGGAATGGTTTTTTCCAAAGGTTCTCATTGAACATTTGGAAAAAAATCCCTAGAAATATTTTCCAACGGTTTGTAAACCTTTGGAAAAGGGTTATTACAAGCCTATGCCAACAGTATGAAACCGTTGGCATAGGCTATGCTATGCAAATTGCATAGCAGCCTGCAATTTACAAAGTAGCCTCTAATGATGTCCATTCTCCTCCTTTCCAATTACTATACATGCAATAAAAAACTAAGACATACATATAGAGAACAAATTCATACACATATAACATATAATGAATTCTTGAACTATACACTTCCAGAATTAAATCATAATTCAAAACGTAATTATAAACATACATAATTGATTTAGAATTAAATTTAAAATTTAGATGACAATTATATGTGGAATCCAAGATTCAATTCATAATTTAATACATACATAATTTAATTATCAATTATCAATAAAATACATAAAAACTGAATAAGTATCAACAGAATCCAAATACGTTTGTACGGTTTTTTGTATACCTGTTTTTTTTATAAAAATGATGTCCATTTTAAGCAAAATACATACACTTGGAGTGATACAAGCCACATATTGCCTTAAATTGAGGCGGGGTTTACTCGTACATGTTATATATGATCCATGGATGATTTTCCTATAGTATCAACATATTCTGAAAGTGCTTGGTCGGTTTTCCATATGCCAGTTATTGTTTTCACTTAAAATGTTGTTCATTTCAAGAAAATGACACACTTTGAGTGGTACTAACGACACCATGCCTTGGATTCAAGCGGGGTTAACTCCTACACGTCACATTTGACTCATTGATTATTGTGCTAAAGTTTCAACAAATTCAGAAATGCATTTGGTCAGTTTTCCGTATGCATGTAGTTGTTTTCAATTAAAATGTTGTCCATTTCAAATAAATGTGAGACACTTTGAGTGGTGTCGGACACACCGGGCAACAGATTGAGGTGGGTTTGACTTTTACATGTCACATATGAGTCATGGATCATTTTCCTAAAGTTTAAACAGAATACGAATGCATATCGTCAGTTTTCTGTATGTCAGTTGTTGTTTTCACTTAAGATGATGTCCTATTGAATCAAAAGAGAGACACTTTGAGTGGTTCTGGACACACCGTGCCTTTAATTGTGGTGATTTTGACTTTCACACATCACATATGACCCATGGATCATTTTCCAAATGTTTAAACAGAATACAAATTCGTTTGGTCAGTTTTCTGTATGCCAGTTGTACTTTTCACATAAAATGTAGTCCATTTCAAGTAAAACTAAGACACTTTGAGTTGTTACGGCCACATTATGACTCGGATTTAAGTGGGGTTGACTCGTAAACATCACATATGACCAATGGATCGTTTTCCTAAAGTTTCAATGGAATCTGAATGTGTTTGGTTGGTTTTCTGTATATCAGTTGTTGTTTTCACTTAAAATGATGTCCATTTTAAACAAAAGAGAGACACGTTGAGGGGTTCTGGCCACACCACACCTCAGATTGAGGTGGGTTTGACATTTACACATCACATATGACCCTTTTATCATTTTCCTAAAGCATCAACACATTCAGAATTACTTTGGTCTATTTTCTGTATATCAGTTGTTTTTTTCACTTAAAATGTTGTTCATTTCAAAAAAAAATGAGACACTATGAGTGGTTCCGGTCACACCATGCCTCAGATTAAAGTAGGGTTGACTCGTACATGTCACATATGACCCATTGATCTTTGTTATAATCTTTTAACACAGTCCAAATTGGTTTGGTCAGTTTTCTGTATGCTAGTAGTTGTTTTCAATTATAATGTTGTCCATTTTAAATAAATGTGAGACACTTTGAGTGGTGCCAGCCACACCAGGCCTCATATTGAGGTGGGGTAGACTTGTACATGTCATATATGACCCATTTATTGTTTTCGTAAAGTTTCAATGGAATACTAATGCATTTGGTCGGTTTTCCGTATGACATTTATTGTTTTCACTTAAAATGAAGTCTATTTTAAACAAAAGAGATACAATTTGAGTGGTTCTTGCCACACCATGACTCGGATTGAGACAGGGTTGACTCATACACGTCAAAAATTACCCATGGATCGTTGTACTAAAGGTTCAATAGAATTTGAATGTGTTTGGTTAGTTTTCTGTATGTTAGTTGTTGTTTTCACTTAAAATGAAGTCCATTTTAAACTAAAGAGAGACACTTTGAGTGGTGTCGGCCAAACTATGCCTCGGATTGAGGCGGGGTTGACTCATTCATGTCATATATAACCCCTGTATTGTTTTAATAAAGTATCAACACAATTAGAATCTGTTTGGTCAGTTTTTCGTATGTACTTAAAATGTTCTCCATTTTAAACCAAAGAGAGGCACATAGAGTGATCCTGGCCAAACTGCTACTCGGATTGAGGCGTGATTGACACCTACATGTCACATATGACCCATGGATGGTTTTACTAATATTTCAACAGAATATTAATTTTTTTGGTTGGTTTATCGTATGTCAGTTGTTGATTTTAATTAAAATGAAGTCCATTTTAAACTTTAGAGAGACACTTCGAGTGCTTTCAGCCACTCCGCACCTCAGATTGAGGATGGGTTGACACGTACACATCACAAATGAAACAAGGATCATTGTACTAATGTTTCAACTAAATCTGAATGCATTTATTTGGTTTTCCGTATGTCTGTTATTGTTTTCAGTTAAAATGTTGTCTATTTCAAATAAACCCGAGACACTTTGAGTGGTGTCGGCTAAAACTGGCCTTGGATTGAGGCAGGTTTGACTCATACCCATCAAAAATGACTCATGGAACATTTTCCTAATGTTTCAACAGAATCTGAATGCATTTGTTTGGTTTTCCATCTGTCAGTTTTTGTTTTCAATCAAAATGATGTCCATTTTAAACTATAGAGAGACACTTGAGTGGTGTCGACCACTCCAAACCTCAGATTGAGGCTAGGTTGACTCGTAAACGTTAAAAATGAACCATGGATAATTTTCCTGATGTATCAACACAATATGAATGTGTTTGGTCAGTTTTCTGTATGTCAGTTATACTTTTCACTTAAAATGTTATCCATTTCAAACAAAAGTGAGACACTTTGAATGGTGCCAGCCACACCGCGCCTCAAATTGAGGCGGGGTTGAATCATACATGTCTCATATGACACATGGATCGTTGTCCTAATGTTTCCATAGAATCCTAATGCGTTTAGTCCGTTTTTCATATGTCAGTTGTTGTTTTCATTTAAAATGTTGTCTATTTCAAAGAAAACCTGAGACACATTGAGTGGTTTCGACCACACATGGCCTCAAATTGTGGAAGTATTGACTTTTACACATCACAAATTACTCATGGAACGTTTTCCTAAAGTTTCAAAAGAATATGAATGTGTTTGGTTAGTTTTCCATATGTTAGTTTTTGTCTTCAATTAAAATGAAGTCCATTTTAAACTATAGAGAGACACTTCGAGTGGTGTCAGTCACTCCTCTCTTCATATTGAGGCTATGTTGACTCTTACACATCACAAATGACTGAAGGACCATTTTCCTAAAGTATCAACACAATCCAAATGCTTTTGGTCAGTTTTCTGTATGTCAGTTTTACTTTCCACATAAAATGTTATCCATTTCAAACAAAAAAGAGACACTTCGAATGGTGTCGGCCACACCACACCTCCCATTGAGGTGGGGTTGACTCATACATGTCACATATGACCCATGGATCATTTTTCTAATGTTTCAAAAGGAATCCAAATGCATTTGTTCAATTTTCCTTATTTCATTTATTGTTTTCACTTAAAATGAAGTCTATTTTAAACAAAAGAGACACAATTTGAGTGGTTTCGGCCACACCGCGCCTCAGATTGAGGCGAGGTTGACTCGTACACGTCACAAATGACCCATGGATTATTTTACTGATGGTTCAATAGAATATTAATGTGTTTGGTCAATTTTACGTATGTCAGTTGTTGTTTTCACATAAAATGATGTCCATTTTAAACTAAAGAGAGACACTTTGAGTGGTTCCGACCACACCGTGCCTCAGATTGAGGTAGGGTTGACTCGTGCACATCATATATGACCCATGAATTTTTGTGCTAAAGTATCAACATAATCAAAATCCGTTTCGTCGGTTTTCCATACATACATAAAATGTTGTCCATTTTAAACAAAAGAGAGACACATAGAGTGATCTTGGCCAGAAAACGACTTGGATTGAGGAGAATTTTACTCCTACACGTCACATATGACCCATGGATCATTTCCCCAATGTTTCAATAGAATTAGATTGTGTTTGGTCGGTTTACCGTATGTCAGTTGTTGTTTTTAATTAAAATGTAGTCCATTATAAACAATACGGAGACCTTTCGAGTGGTGTCAGCCAATCCACGCCTTAGATTGAGGCTGGGTTGACACTTACACATCACATATGACCCATAAGTCATTGTCTTAAAGTATCAACTGTATCCAAATGCATTTAGTTAGTTTTCCGTAAGTCAGTTGTTGTTTTAATTTAAAATGTTGTCTATTTCAAATACACCTGAGACACTTTGAGTGGTTTCAGCCACACCTAGCCTCATATTGAGGCGGGGTTGACTCTTAAACATCAAAAATGACTCATGGAACGTTTTACTAGTGTTTCAATAGAATCTGAATGCATTTGGGCAGTTTTTCGTATGTCCGTTTTTTGTTTTTAATTAAAATGAAGTCCATTTTAAACTATAGAGAGACACTTCGAGTGGTGCCAGCCACTCCGCACCTCAGATTGAGGCTGGGTTGACTCGTACACGTCACAAATGACCCAATGATCATTTTCCTAATGTATCAACACAATTCGAATGATTTTGGTTGATTTTTCGTATGTCAATGTTATCCATTTCCAACAAAAGTGAGACACTTAGAATGGTTCCAGCCACACCGCACCTCGGATTTAGGCGGGGGTGACACGTATATGTAACATATGACCCATGGATCATTTTTCTATAGTTTCAACTAAATCCGATTATGTTTAGTCAGTTTTCCATATGTCAGTTGTTGTTTTCATTTAAAATGTTATCTATTTCAAATAAACCTGAGACACTTTGAGTGGTGCCAGCCACACCTGGCCTCGGATTGAGGTGGGGTTGACTTTTACACGTCACAAATGACTCACGGAACATTTTCATTATGATTCAATAGAATCTGAATGCGTTTGGTCAGTTTTCTTAATGTCAGTTTTAGTTTTCAATTAAAATGAAGTCCATTTTAAGCTATAGAGAGAGACTCCAAGTGTTTTTGGCCCATCCATGCCTCGAATTGAGGTTGGGTTGACTTGTACACATCAAAAATGACCCAATGATCCTTTTCCTAAAGTATCAACACAATCTGAATGCATTTGGTCAGTTTTCCGTATGTCAGTTGTACTTTTCACTTAAAATGTTATCCATTCCAAACAAATGTGAGACACTTCTAATGGTGCTGGCCACACCATGCCTTGGATTGAGGCGGGGTTCACTCATACACACCACATATGACCCATGGATCGTTGTTCTAATGTATCAACCCAATCATAATCTGTTTCATTGGTTTTCTGTATCTACTTTAAATCGTGTCTATTTTAAACATAAGAGAGACACTTAGAGTGATCCCGACCACACCATGACTCATATTGAGTCGGGGTTGACTCGTACACGTCATATATGACCCATGGATCGTTTCGATAAAGTATAAATAGAATACGAATGCATTTGGTCATTTTTCTGTATGTCAGTTGTTCTTTTCACTTAAAATCCCATCCATTTTAAACAAAGGAGACAAAATTAGAGTGCTACCAGACACACCACGCCTCAGATTTAGACGGGGTTGACTTGTACATGTCGCAAATTACCCATGGTCAATTTTCCTAAAGTATCAACACAATCCTAGTAGCCCTCACCTAGAAACCAAAGCATACATCCTGGAATTTCATGTCTAAATTCCATGAGCATGACGAGTCCGTCCTTGAGTCCTTAACATGTAACCCATGTCTTATCCTAACAATTGACAAGTAAACCAAATCAATCAAGGCATAATTCACATAACATTGAAAATGTACAACATGGCTCTGTATTCAAATTAAACCATATCATCAAATGCATTTGAGGAGACTGAGCTAATAATCTTACCAAAATATTCATATAATTCAAGACATGCAAAAATGGAATAATCCTAAATAACATTGCATGATCAGAGAAATTAAAAAAAGGCATGTGAAATAATGGAAGATGATGGGGAGCTGTCTGGCGGTCCAAGGAGGAGGGTGGGGGGGATGTCTAGGGGGGGATGTCTGGGAGATTTCCGGGGGGGCTGTCTAGGGTCCCAGGAAGAGGGTGGGGGTGCTGTCCGGGGGGCTGTCCAGGGGGCTGTCCGGGGGGCTTTCCGGGGTCCAAGGAGGATGGTGGGGGGTTGTCCAGTGTCCAGGAAGGAGGGGGCTATCCAAAGAGTTCCCAAACACACAAAACTCTATAAAAATTTTCAAGATACACCACAACCACTAAAAGACATCAACATCCATGAAAACAGACAATATATAAAAATAACTCAATGCCAATACTATACTACGAGTCTAGATAAAACCTACAACTAGAATAGATTAAACATAAAATATTAGTAATATTAGTCAAAAATGTAACGGATAAAATCTTCCCACATCACCATCACCATCATCACCATCATCACCATCATCATCACCCTCATCCTCATCTTTTCCCTCCTCAACACCCTCCTCCTCGCCCTCACTATCTGCCTCGCCCACCTCCTCTCCCTCCTCTTCCGCATCAGACTCCTCGCCATCATCATCGTCAGGATGGAAATCGTCTTGACCACCACTAGAACTGCCACACAGTGCACAATATATAGAACGTATCGATGACATATATTCACCAAAAGCTGGGCAGGCCTCTGGTGGATGTGTTTGACATAGAACTTCAATAAATTTCATAAATGCACTGTTTACCCGAGCAGACAGTTTTTCCATCTCTGTGGCCCTTTTTTCAGCCTATTCTACCTGTGCCCAAACTTTCTGTAGCTCGGTGGCACTAAAACTCGTACCTGAGTAGGGCCAAAACCTGTTCGGGGCTATCCTAGGTTGGCAAGGTACTCTTCCAGGATACTCCTCTCCCAACACTTGATGTAAGTGATCAGTTGGCCCAAAATTGATTTGTTATTGGGTATCGATGGCCTCTAACGCATCCTATTACAAATATAAATATATTATTAAGTTAAAAAATAGATATTAAAATATAAAATCAATAGATTAAAACTTACAATCTCCTTCTGAGTCGCTTTGTTGATGGCACTTCCATCATTTTTCTATCTACTTAAGCAAAAAAAAAATTCTCGAGGCACACGTCCTTCAATATTCTGTATTTTCATCTAAAATAACATTGAGAACTAAAGTTATATGAAAAAATTAGCAAATGATTAAATAATTTAGGAATCAAAAGAATGTTTAAGTCATAAAGAAAACTTATAAACAATTGTCATACCTGCTTCCTCTCAAGATCTGGCATCGTAGTACGTCCCAGTGTGTGGAGGTATTTTTTTGAATCAATGTTTATTTTATTTTTTCCTGATGATTCCTAAATAAAAATCGATAATGAAAAAGATAGTATTAATGAAAAACATTAAAGTTATTATTTAAATACCTCCAATGTAATTAATACCTCAAACTAGGTAGTCGTCCAATGAGTAATCATCTGATGATACTGCTCTATAAGACCATCATCCATGACTGGCACTGCCTCTAACTCAGTGCCAACTCTAGCATGCCAGCCAATATATAAATCATGCTTGTAGGATCTACAATGACCTCCAAAATCCTTTAAAAGTTTCGGTCATGCACCCTCACCATCGGGAAAATTAAATCGAAGCTGACATCAAAATATAAATTTATATAAATACAAAAATAATTCATGGTATTAAATAAAACAGATTTTTTTACCCATATCTATGCCCAAGCTCTATCCTTGACCTCATGTGGAAAAGTTTTCCACAATAGCGGGCTGAAGGGGATGATGTCGGAGTATTTGGAAAGAATCGCCAAAAAACTCCGACATTGCTGCCCTCTTTTCTCAATCATTTGGTTTTTCTTCATTGTAATCCACCATAGCCTATGTGCGGTAGTTCCACACCGCACACATGCATGTATGCCCCCGCCCCTACCTCTTGTTAGTAGATGTATCTGTCTTGAAAGAAAAACAAATATTTTATCAAAACATGTTATAATGAAAATAAATATTACTATAAAAATTTTTTAGGTTTCTATAAATATACCAGCGCTAGTCTGATCGATGAGCTCCGCTGGATCCACAGAAACTGATGGAACACCCTATGGTGGAACAGGAGTCGAAGATGATGGAATGTTGAAGCTTGGAGAGACCGAAGTATCAGGAAAAGAATATGGGATAACTTTATGACTGGATTCTGACTGGGGAGTGGAAATCATCATGGGATATGAAAAAATGGGCCAGAAGATGCAAAAGGTGGTGAAAACATGGGAGGCCTAAATATCCCGTGTGTCCCTAATGACACACCAGGATCAGAATGTGGGAAGGATAACATCTCGATGGGAGGGGCAGGGTGTAGTCGGGTATGCGAAGCTTCTCGTCCACCTCTGGTACGAACCCTCCCCGTACCACCAGCCTGCGTACTAGGACCAGTACTAGGCTCCTCATCGAATAACTATCGACGTATAGATGAATCCTAAAAAAATGTTCAAAAAAAATAATCACATGAAATTGTATATTCTTTAAATATATATATTTGAAATAAAGTAATCAATGTAGGCACTAATGGTGGAACGCCCATCTCCGTCATTCGAGGATTTTTCTCCATCATTTTTTTCCTTCGTCACTCTTCAATTGCCAGCATTTCCTTCTTTTCAAAACAAATATATAATTAATTAGAAAACTGAAACAAATGTGTAACCCAAAAAACTAAATATATGAGGGAATAGGGGTATTCATTGGTAATTTTTCTATCAATTTTTTTAGAAGGGATTTAATGGATTTAATAAATCATACAAGTTGTAATGTTCACCAAGTTAGAAATATTGTTTGACTAGGTTTGAATACAATTCAATTCCAAATGAGAAAATGAAATTCAAATGAAACTGCAACCAATAAACATTAAAAATTCACATGACGGTCAAGCCAGATAAAACATATTTGTTATCAATACTAAATAAATTTTAATATTACCATCCTTAACAACCCAACTTGAGGTAAAACAAAACAATTCAGAACACGGATTATCGATTCTATATATTTTCAACCACAAATTGAGGTTCACAATCAACTCTGAAAATTGAGCTATTGGAGTCATCAATAGAAATAAATGGATTGGTTCCAATGAAGGCTTGAATTAATGACTTGATTTCATAGATTAAATGAGGGTAGAGGTTTCATAGGCTATGTAAACATAATGGTTAAATATGGGTAGAGGATGCATACACTGTGCATGGTGGGGGAGTCTCAGCCGATTTAGAAACTAAAATTAATTCCATCATAGGTATCAATAAGAAACTTCAGTATCAAAAGAAACTTCAAATAGAAAAGGACTAAAAACATCAATCACTTTTTATGTTATCACACCAAAAAATGATCACGAAACTCCCAACACATTTTCATACTTCAATAATTTATAGAGAGTTTATAGTTATGAGCTTCATCCACCTGCACACCCTCCCCACCCCACTTGGACAACCCTTCCCCCACCCCACATAAACAACCCAGCCCCCCCCCCCCCCCCCGACCCCACTTGGACAGCCCTACCCCCACCCCACTTGGACAACCTTACCCCCACTCCACTTGGACAACCCTACCCCCACCCCCCTTGGACAACCCCCCCCCCCCCACCCCACTTGGACAGCCCGACCCCCACCCCACTTGGACATCCCTACCCCCACCCAACTTTGACAACCCATCCCCCCACCCCACTTAGACATCACTACCCCCATCTTACTTGGACAGTCCTACCCCCACCCCACCCACCCCACATGGACAGCCCTACCCCCACCCCAGTTGGATAACCCAGCCCCCCCCCACCCCACTTGGACAACCATACCCCCACCCCACTCGGAAAACCCATCCCACCCCCCACCCCACTTGGACAATCCAACCCCCACCCCACTTGAACAACCCAGCCCCCCCCCCCCCCCACCTAGACACCCCTACCCCCCACACCCCACATGGAAAACCCAGCCCCCCCCCCCCACCACTTGGACATCCCTACTGTCACCCCCCATGGACAACCCATCCCCCCACCACACCTGCACACCCTCCACCACCCCAAACATCTCTACCCCCACCCCACTTGGACAACCCAGCCACCTCCCCCACCCTACCTAGACATTCGTTCCCCCACACCACTTGGATAGCCCTCAACATCCTCCCCCACCCCATCTGCACACCCTCCCACACCCCAAATTGAAATAGAAATTCATCCAAATCAAAACATAAAACAACATTTCGTAGATTTAGAAATCCAAATCAAAACAGAAAACAAAAAATCATAGAATCATAACAACAAAACAAAGATAGTACCTACCGATTTGCAGTATAGAACAATAAAAGTGTTGATTGAAGAGAATTGAAGGAGTTTCAGAAAGTGGGTAATGAGATACCTTCGAGAGATAAAGTGAGCTAGGGAAGTCACATGCATAAAGGGAATTGGGTTTCTTTGTATTTGGAGGAAAACATTCCCAACGGTTTTGTATAACCATTGGAAATGGATGTTATAAATAGAGATTTCCAAATGGTTTAAGGAAACTGTTGGAAAAAACAATTCTAATGGGAGATATCCCAATGATTTCCTTAAACCATTGGTAAAAATTAACTATGCCAATGGCTTTCTCAAACCGTTGGCCTGAAAGTGTTGGTATATCCCACCATTCCAATAGTGAAAGTTTTGGGCGTTACATTCTTCACTCCAAATAATTTTTTCCTAAAAATATCTGGAATATTACAACATAAAAAATAATCAAGTGGTTATTCATCATTAGTTCCTCAGGATCCCACGTTGCCTCTTCCATCTTATGGTTTCTCCATAGAACATTAGCAAGACGAGTCGTCTAGTTTTTCAACACTTTTTCACAAGTATCATGAATTATGATAGGCTCTTCTCAATAAGAGTGGTTGGATTCCAGTTCTATTTCTTCATAGGTGAGTACATGCATGGGGTCAGGCATGTATTTTCTCAACAGTGATACATGGAACACATCATGAACTTTGGAGATACTTGGCAGCATTAACAAAAGATAAGCTACAACTCCAATTCATTATAGAATTTTGAATGGCCCGATGTACCTGGGATATAATTTACCCATCTTATCAAAACTTATAACACCCTTCCATGGAGAAACCTTAAAGAAAAAATGATCTCGTACTTGAAATTCCAAAACCTTTATTTGGTTATCGGCATAGCTCTTTTTCCTACTTTGAGATGCTTTGATGTGGGTTTGGATAATCTTCACCTTTTACATTGTTTCCTCAACAAGTTCTGGCCCAACATGATTTCTATCACCAACATCATCCCAACAAGTTGGTGTACAACATCTTTTTCCATATAACGCTTCATATGGTGCCATCTAAATACTTGAATGAAAGATGTTGTTATAGATAAATTCTACCAGAGGTAAATTTTGATCCCACATACCTTTAATGTCGTGTGAGAAAGATCTCAACATGTCTTCTAAGGTTTGAATAGTCTTTTCTGATTTCCAATAAGTTCTTGGCGTTGTAGGAAGTGCTCAATTGAAGTTTAGTGTCCACGTCCTTCTGAAGACTTTTCAAAATCTTGATGAAAAATGACGATCATGATAAAAAAAATTGATAGGGGTACTCCATGATGTCTTACAACATCATTTATATATTTCCTTGATAAACATTCAAGTGGAAAATCTTCTCTTATAGTAATAAAATGTGTTGACTTGGTAAGACTATCATCAATGAACCATTTTTCCTCATCCCTTTTAAGAGTCTTTGGTATCACCATGACAAAGTCCATCGTAATATCATCCAATTTCCAATCAGGTATGGGAAGAGGTTTCATGAATCCTCTAGGATGTTGTCTTCCATCATTCACCTATTGGAAAACCATACATATTGGAACATAATAAGAAATATCCTTCTTCATGTTGTCCCAAAAAAATGTTCTTTTAAATCTATATACATATTAGTGTTTCCATGGTGTATAGAGAAATTGGAGCTATGAGTATCACCCAAAAATTCTCTTTTTAGATCAGGTATATCTAGGAACACAAGGACTCTTCCAAAATTTTAAAATTCCATCTTCATATACGAATTCAATCAATCTACCATCATTCACAACATTAATTTTATGTTGAAACTCCTCAGCATCAGTCTGAGAAAATTTTATCTTTTTTAGTAATGATGTTTTGGAAACCATTTGATTAAGTATTGATGTCTAACCTTCCATGATTATTCCCATATCCATCTTTACTATATCCATGAATATATGACCCCTTTCAACTCTCATCTTATTCCAAACTCCATAATCCTCTCTGCTCAAAGAATCTTCCACCTTATTTTCCTTCCCTAGGTGGTAGTGTATAGTGAAATCATAATCCTTGAGTAGTTCAAGAAATCATATTTATCTCATTTGAATTCTTTCTATGAGAAAATATATTTAAAACTTTTGTGATCAGATTATATCTCACAATTATTCACCATATAGATCATGTCTCCATGTCTCCAAAGTAAATATTACTGCTGCTAACTCAATATCATGCATAGGATAGTTTTTTTCATGAATTTTTAGTTGTAGGGATGCATAGATAATTACTCTATCATTATACATAAAGACACAACCAAGTCCTTCCTTTGAATAATAACTATATATAACAAACGCATCGTTCCCCAATGGTTTAGTCAAGGTAGGAGCATTGACTAATCATCTATTCAGTTATTCAAAGCATTCTTCACACTCTTTTTTCCAAACAAATCTAACCCCTTTACGTGTGATCTTGGTTAGTAGGTTTTCCAATCGGGAAAAATTCTAGATGAAACTCCTATAATAACCTAAAACCCCAATAAAACTACATACCTCAGTTATACTCATTGATGATGTCCATTATTGAATTGATATCATCTTAGAAGGATCAATAAAGATTTCATCCTTAGATACAATATGGCCTCGGAAATAATTTTCATGAATTCAGAATTCACACTTTCTAAACTTCTAATATAATTCATTTCTTATGAGGGTTTTTAGAATAGTGGGAAAGTTATTTTCTTGATCTTCGTAGCTTTTTGAGAATACTAAGATAACCTTAATAAATACTACTAAAATTTCACCAAGATATTCCTTGAAAAAATAGTAAATTAGATCCATTAAAACAGATGGTGCATTAGTCAGTCCAAAAGGCATTACTATAAACTGATAATTCTCATACCTGGTTTGAAATTCTATTTTTGAAATGTCTTCCTTCTTCACACACAACTGATGATATCCAGATCGATGTTCAATATTTCAAAAATATTTAGCTCCATGAAATTGGTCAAATAAAAGATTAATTTGAGGTAGGGGATACTTATTCTTTGTTTTTATAGCATTGATCTCCTTGTAGTAGTTAATTCATGTCCTCATAGATTCATCATTCTTCATAACAAAAAAACAGGGTCTCCCCATGAAGAAACACTAGGGAGAATAAATCCTTTATTACTCAATTCCTCTAGTTGTTTCTTGAGTTCAACTAATTCCTTGGTGGTCATTATATAAGGGGTAATCAATATGGGCCTTGAACCAGGAATTAAATCAATGGAAAACTCAATTTCTCATTATGGAGGATGTCTCGGTAATTCTTCTGGATACACATCAACATATTTTTTCACAATAGGCACATCCTCTTTTTTGACATTATTTTCCTCACCCATTGTTATCTCATTCACATACCCCCAAATAATTGAATTTAGTAGAACTACTAGGGGTGGATCTAGATGAGAATCATGTGGTGATGTTTCTTCTCTAAAGATATGGTAGTCCTTATCATCATCGTAAATTGTAACCTCTTTGTTCTTATAATAAATTTTCGATTCATGGTCTGAAATCCAATCCATACCGAGGAATATACCAAATCTAATCATGGGTATGACGATGATATAAGCAAATACATAAATTTTATATGACCTAATGGGAACTGTTTCCCACAACATTTTTGAAATGATACTTCCCTTAAGAGTTTTGATTGACAACTCCCTTGTTAAATCAAATTGGAAGTATCTAATTTTCTTAGAAAACTGGGATGATATGAAATAATTTGATAATCCAAAATAGAATAAATCATTGGTTAAACTTGAGGAAACCATTAAATTTCCTACCACCACGCCTTTTGGAACTTCAAACTCATCAGTAGTGATCACATAAGCTTGGCCTTGATCCCTTGGCCTTTTCTGAGGTAAGATTCCTCGATGCTTAGGAAAATTATTTACATAATGCCCCTATTTTCTAAAATTTTAGCATTCAACAGTGATATCATCTTTTTTCCCTTGTAGTCACAAGATTAGTGGCCTTTTTCACTAGACATGTAACAGAATTCCATTCCATTTAGGAAGGTACTGGGGTGTTTCTTCCCACATTTACAACAGGATAGAAATTCGACTTTTCTCTTCTTCCCCTTGTTTCATTTTCCAGAGTGTTCAGAATATCTCTTGTTATCTATCCTTTCTTTAAAGTTGCATGACTTAGAGAATTACTTTTTTTGTCTTGATAGCACAGGAGACAATATCTTTGTATGATGGGAAGTGTTGTGAGACTAACGCTTGACGGAGAAATCATTTTAAACCATTAAAGAATCGGTCAATCTTAATTCGTCAGTTACATATATAATTTCTTTCATGCCTTGATAACCTTGTAAACATAGCCTCATACTTTACGATATTCTTATGCTCTTTTTGCCTCAGACTGAGAAATTGTCCTTCCATATCTGCTTGATGGACACAATGAAATTATTTTTCGAAGAAAATATTTTTAAACACTCTCCATTCCATATTTGATACTTTATCATTTTCCTTTGTGTTTTGAATCATTGACCACCATTGATCTACATCTCATGTAAAGCAATAAACTCTCATGAAAACATTTTCCCTTTCGCTACTCCACAAAACATGAAACATTTTCTCAAAGGAACTTATCCATTGCTGAGCTACAAATGGATTTGTAGTCCCATTGAATGTTGGTGGTCGATGCCGCATGAAGCGGTCTAAAATTTATCCTCCACATTGCGGATCAGGGTGCTTCATAAAGGTAAGGTTATTATTCATAACTTGAGTGAGTTATCCTAGTATGGAGATAAGCTGATTAACACCAATTGCATCACCAACTCGAATATAATTATCTTGAGTATGAGGGAAATCCCTACACGAATTACGTGCATTGATATGTTTTCCATTCCTTCCGCTATGTGCCATTTCTAAATAATGGAATACACTGTATTATTTTATGAATCTCAATACATAATTCCAAACTTGTAAAACACATAACATAAATAGAATAGTTTATTGATATAATCCATAATAATAAATTTATTTTCTTTGAGGAGGTGCAAACTTATAATTCCTTCATAATAGTTTGTAAATAAAATTTTAATTATCCGAATAATATCCCCTGAGAGTGTCATAACCATGTGGGCATCAATTCCCATTTTCGTTTACAAGGATACCTCGGGTCAAGTCCAAAACTCCTAGTTAGAGATTTCACTCCTAGTTATATCTATGTGAGAGCCGCCTATAAGTGCTTATATCAAGACAGGGAAGCATTTCTTTGAAAACTCACAAAATCTTTACATTTCCAAAACTCTATGAAGTTTTCTATACTAATATTCTCTATCTATCTTAGGGTAATGTTATCTAATCAATGTTTTCATAAATCTAGTTTTCAAGGTTTGTACTAAACTTCCTCTGATTTCAAATGCAATGCCATGATCCTAGTAACCGTGAGTCGGTGCATTATTACATAATAATGGCATGATCACAAGGGAAAAATCCTAAAATACCAATCATTTTAGTAGACTTGGAAGTACTAGATACAAATATATATTTTACATTACATTATGAAATGAAAAATAACAACATTGTGTCTCCTTTAAAAACATTCATCTCCATTAGACAATACCTGCAAGTCAGTCATAATATATTCCTTCAAATACCATGAAAAATAAAACATAGAAAGTGGTGAGATTAGGTGCTAAGTAAAAATAAGAATATAGAGAAAAATTTTATAAATAAGAAAAAACAATTAAGTAAATGTATAAAACTAAAACAAACAACTTTTAAACATAAACATATTTATAATATGGCCAAAATAAATCAAATAATACCATTTAATTATTCACAAAGATATTCTACTAGTCTAATAATCACATGTAATATCAATATCCAATTTTATAATGATGTAATTCATGATGACAGGCATCATAACCACATAGTCAAGGCCTCCTTCCATGACTTCAAATAATATTTTTTCATGGCCTTGTGTCAAGGAACTATTTTGTCTCATGACACTTAATGATGCATTAGGAAGCTATAGCAGGCTCCACCCGTCACTTACTATGTCTAATGCATTCTTCATATGAAAATTGTGAAGCATAACAAAAACATTCGTATTAAAACTAACATATGAAATGTCAATAATTTAACCATAAAACATGAATGGTATAGAAATATCTCATAATTAGTCGAACATATCACAAAATCTTCAATACATTATGGAATATTTTATCATAATAAATCAATTTCAAATAAGCGTAAAAACCCATAAAGGATGTTTACATAGATGAAATCAAAACTATTTGAGAGAAATATCTATTTCTATTTTGAAATAATTTACAAGTCATGTAAATTTAAAAGAAAAAATATATTTTTAAAAATTCTTATAATATTATAAGCAAAGCTTCGAAGATGTTACAATGGCAAAAAATATCCATCCCGCCATATAAGTCAGAAAACATTCTTTAATTAATTTTTTCGAAAAGGTCGTAAAGGTCCTTGTTTGGAAAACGACAAAACGATTCTTTTATAAAAATCTTATCAAAAGTAAAACAAGGGTATAAATGACTTTAACCCATAGTCTAGGAATTTTTTAAAATGTTTTGAAATACATTTTTATGAAACACAGATGTGGATGATAAAGAGGCCCCAGTAGATACTCACGTATAAACAACCTTGGATAATGAATAGATAGTATAATTAACCCTTACCTGGTACTTTTTCTTGGTAGAGGGTAAGTTAACCTCCCTCATAATATTTAAATAATTTTTATTAAATTATACAAGAACCAAATACGTAAATATGATATCATATATGATCTCTTAATGTTTATTTGTTAATAATGTTTTAGTAGTATCATTGTTTCGGGTGTTAACTGATTTGTTTTCCTATATATATTTTATTACGTAAGTCATTTTTGATATGGATAATCTGTATTTTATTCATATCTAGAATTATATTATGTTCCTAAAAATTATTTTTAATCATAAAATGAAAATTATTCTTGAAAGGTTATCATGGGGAATGAATTTCATCGCCTTCGTGGAGACAGTAATCCGTACGTACACACTAGTGAAAATATCATTCTTTTGATGTTAATATAGTATGTAATTGGATGGTATATCATATATACAGAATCCTTAACATGTTATATTTATTATTCACATCATTTATACTCATTATTATTCCCATCCATATAATTAAGTGTTTGAATAAAAAACTACTCCACGATGTGGAGAGGGTAATGTGTACGTACGCACGTGCCATGACATGTCATTCATAGGATGGATAAAATAATGAACACGGTTGTACCATATTTATAATAAAATAATAGTATGTATACGATACTAGAGTTATTATTTTTTTTATGGAAACTACATAAAAATAAGAAGTGGAAGAAAAAATAACTTTGAAATATGTGGTGAAATTATTACCTCTTATTCGGGTCCTTCATTTTGAGTTGATCGAAAGGGCACCATAGGTTGGCTTTCTGATCAAAGTAATGTCTCTGGGTAGATTTGATGGTAGTTTTGAGGTTATTAGAGCTGTTTATTGCCATTCCAAATGGATTTGAAGGTGTGATTCCGATTAAGGGAAAGTACCCTTTTATAGGAGTGTAGAGGGTCAGTTTAGGAAAACATTGAAATATTATTTTATTATACAATCATATTAGGTTTGTAGTGGCTCCAAAATGATTTATTTCTAGGATAAGGTGGGGATGGGGCAAAAAACTCTCAACCCATATGTTTTATATAGGTTTATGTCACCATATTAAACTTGTCATTTATATTTAACTCTTAGTTAAAGAGTTTAACTTTTACCATATATTCTTGTATTATTATAATAAATTGTTAATAAAATTACTATAAATAGACAATAGAACCCCAAGTGGATCATTATTAATATATATAACTTTATCTATGTCCTTTTTCTAAACATTAGTTTTTTTAGAAATATTATATCAATTAATAATATAATATTTGTTTTAAAAACTCATTTCTGTCTATTTTGACACTATTTGGTATTTTGTTTTCATGAAAGTCATAAAAAATTAATCACTTAGAAAAAAATTTATTTAATCAACCATACCATGTCATATTAACCTAGAAAATTAATTTAATTAATCAAAAGTCTCAAATTACATTTTTTTGGACATTTATAATATCAATTTTTTAATCTTTCAATAATAAGGTAATTACTACATCCTCATTGTGTCATAAATAAATTTAATTATTTAATTGAAAAAATTTATATATAAAATAAAATTATGTATGAAATAGTTTTAGATTTTTATTGAATATTTATTGTCTAATTTATCTAATGTATAACTCTATATTAAAAATAATTAATTTATTAAACTTTGAATTTAATGCTTTTAACTATTCTTTAAATAAAATAATAATAAATGTCTTAATCTAATCCAAGTGGACCAAAAGGATCTTATTTTATTCCAAACATTTATTTTGGCCGAAATAAACTTATCTAATAGAATTATGACATGTGTTATGGTAATTATAATATCATATTTTACTTTTAATTACCCTATTTATTTTTAACCGCTGTAAATAAAAGTAAAAAGATATTATTCACGAAAAAATATTTTCATCTTATTGAACCACATTTTAAAGACAGTTGAATGCACATATCATGAAATATCTTATTGAACCACATTTTACTTACTAATTTCAACTGTGTCTCTCTGATTTTTAAAATTCTATTTATAGAAGCGGTAAAATTACATTTTATGTAAATTTTCAAATGCGCCTACAAGGTGGGTAAAAGATGATAAAAAGTGAAATAAAATATTTATATCGAATAATATTATAAAATGACTCCGTTGAATTAAAAAAAAAATTATAGGTATTATGTATCTTTTTTACCTAATATAAATGTATATAAAATAACAAATTATTTGAATAAAAAGTTAGGTTTGCCCAATAATGCAGTTTTTTTAACTATTCATCAAAAATTGATTGTTTTTAGAAAATAAAAAAAATTCATCCAAAGATAATTTTAACATTCTAAATCCAAAAATGAAGTACATTTTGAAAAATAATATCTAAAAAATTCAAATAGTGCGTATTACAATTCATAGCGACTAGTTTGATTGGTCGTGGTGTGTTAGAACTCGATGTTGTGTACAGCGCGAGCTGTTGTTTTATTCAGAGAGAAACATACCTTGGAAGAATAGGGTACTACAAAATTTTCTAGAATATCTCAGGGAAGTCATCTAATGTGATAATTTCACACATGATTCTCCATTCAGAATTGGGATCTAGTGTTCGGCTTCCTCATTCTTCAATAGGGGGTGGGTGAGGAACCAGAAATGAAAGAGATATAGACTGTTGTGTCGGTGGGATAAATGGTGGAGAGAATTTTTCATGAGATTACTGGTCACTATTCATTGGGTCATCTCTCGGGGACATGACTTACTACATCATCACATCCCTGAAGGAGTGGGTATCGACCACTACTTCTAGAATAACAAAAGCAGTCATTGGTGAAAGATCAGAATGGTTCTCATCATTTAACAAACAACAAAAACAACTCTCAGTGATCTCATGTTGTGGTAGAGAGGGAATCTGGTGAGGGTAGAGAATAATTCATGAAATGTCCCTAAAATGGATCCAAATCTTTTTCCTCTTTCATATACAGACAGAGGGATTCAAGAATTTGGTGCATCTTACTTTTCGGGAGGAATAACTAGACATACCGAGTTCCTTCCCCAGATCTTGACATAGTGGAGCGGAGTGAGGGATCCATCATTGAGTCACATTTCACATCAGAATCTTAAAAGATTATGGGATTGACCCTGATCAGGCGCTGTAATGGATTCTTTCATCAGCGCTGGCGGTTCTCCCTCCTGCCTCATTATTGTTCTTCTAGGAATGTTAAATTTTCAACATAGGGAGGTCCTCCAAGAGGGTTGTCATTGTAGTGGGTAGGACCTCCACTTTCATAATCTGGTGTGTGTGGATCACCTGGGCAAATGTCAAATAAAACACGGGGAGGACCTCTTTGTCTACTTCATGAGGCACATGGGGGGCCTCTGCGGTAGGGATTGCGGGAGTAGGGAGGGCCTTTGTTGGTGATATTTTGAACATTGGGAGGATATCCATGATGATAAGTTATGAAGTGAGAAAGACCTTATCTATGTTTGATTCCAATGTGGGGAGGACCTCCACTGAAGATGGTGATGATGGGAGGACAAAATTTTCATTGATAACATGAAATATGGGTAAAATTTTATACCTGGGATCGTGGGAATAGGGGTACCTTAGCTCGAGGTTCCAATAAGATGGGAGGGCCTCTGCTGGGACTGCTGTTGGTAGAATGGGGAGGATCTCTAAGTTGTTCCCGGTAGCAGGGATGACATCCACTCTTTCTGATGATGGTATAGGTAGGACCACTGTACTGAACGACCATATCATGGGCCGGTTTGCGACTGTTGTTTTTTGTTTCAGTGACTTTGAGTGTCATACCAACCTACCAATGAGGTGCTTTTGGTATGAATCCTGATCATATATAAGAGATACCTTGATCTGTAATTATAGGGAGCTCGTGGTATGCGTCAGTGGGGGCATGGGCCACTATAGCTATGGAAGATGACGCCACCTGAAGGGAAACTTCCTAAGCTTATGCCCAACATTAGCATCAGGTAAGTAGAGCTAGATATGGATTTTTATTTTTAGAGATAACTTGGGCCTCTACATGGGAGCCAAAATGGAGGCACTAACTTGACATGGTGGGTTCCCTCCTTTGTATCTCCCAGGAGACAGTCATAAACGGGATGACTCAGATGTCTTGTGCCTTGTCACTGTAGGGAAATGTGTTGTAAAATAATTTCAGGGAGATTAAATCGAAATGTTTGTACATAAGATTGGAAAGAAGTATCTCCCTGTACATCCCTTGGGGGAGGTGATAAAAACATGGAACAGAAGTCTACAAATCCTGACGGGTCATATCCCTTGACAGGATGATCCCATCTATCCCTAATGTCAAATAAGAGTTTCAATCACCCTTATCTGGATAATTAATGAATGTGAAATGGGGAGTGGGATCTTGTTATCTGTGCTTATAGAATATATCATGGTGGAGGTGGATACAGGTAAAAATTATGCATTGGAATTCCCCCAACCTCTATGTCTATGGGAGGGAGGCGACTGGTTTCCTATATCCTTGGTCCTGAAAAGCATGAAGATTTATCTATTAGTATGGATAATATGAAATTTGTGCCTAGTTCCCTAGAACAGTTTAGTTTTCCATGAATGGACTGAGACATCTGCACTAATGAATTCACAGAACTGAATGGCCAGAGATTAACTACCCCAAATTCTAGTGAGTTCCATTCCATACCCACTATTTGATTGGGAACACTAGGAACACGATAGCTAGATCTATTTTAATTACTATGTCTCGAACACTAATAATCACCTTGGTTTAAGGAGAAAATATTCACATTGGTATCCCCATTTCTATTTCTGAAACTTTCCATAGGGGAGTGCCTCATCGTCTGCATTTCAGATGTTGGCTCATGGTAATGTATTCATCACATTCCCACTTTCCAAATGTGGGAAGCATCCATCCCTTCTCTGAGGATGTTTTCTCCTTGATTGAAATGGGATGATGGGATATAGGTTCCTCCTTCCATGGATTCCTCCTCAAAAGTTGTCACATAGTCCGGGTCTCCCTTCAGATTTAGACGTTGTTCATGGATGTTGTTCCCAATGCTATCTCTTTGTAGATTCCAATTAATTATTATTCTTTTTTGAAGACATTACAGAGTTTAGTTAGTGTATAAACCTTCAATTTGGATATTAGTCAAGCTGAGGCATATGTGGTATGTATTGACATTATAACATAGTAACACTTGTATTCTCCCTCATCATAGTTCTTCTCAAGGGAGAAAAACCCAAGGATTCCAACATTTTTGATGGGGTATCTTATGATAAAGGCATGTCTGCAAGGTTTTCCTTAGATTCCCATGTTTAACACAAGGCATGCTGTGATTTTATAATCTTATGGAGATGGATCAAACTGATCAGAACACCCATGAGAGTGAATCAGATTAGAACATCCCTAAGATGGAAGACCTATAAGGTTTACCTGATGCATGGATAGCAACACCCAATGATGTTAGAACCATAATGGTGTTCCCAAAAAATATAAGGTTTCACACTATGAATCCTGATCTGGATTCCACGATTGGTGTACCAAAAAAATATGGTCCCCCAAAAGGGTAAAACTATGGTTTTACATTGGCTGCGATTAACCCTTAGGGACACTTCCTATGTACCCTTTTTATAATACATGGATCAAAACCCACGTAGTTCAAATGGGTGGTTCAGTGACTGCACATGGAAAGATTCCCAGGTACTGCAAGAAGTAGCAATTGGATGGATAAGTATTATGCATGGTTATCATCTCAAGTGCATTTCATTATCTCACTGAGATGTCGTGGCCCTGATGACATCAGTATAAATATGGAGGAAGTTCAAAAGGAGGAGGATGATATGGAAATGACATGAAGATTATGGTGTTGGGATTGAACCTCAGGGATGTTTCCTATGTATCCCCGTGGTTGGTAATCAAATTCCAATTAGTTATAAAGGGGTGTGATGAGACACCTAAAGAGATTGATCATGAGAAAAAGAGTTCATGGATATGGAGCCGAAGGATGTGTAACCCTCAGTTTCGTCCATGACCTTTCCAAGACCTAAAGTCTAAAGGGAAAGGCTAGGATGATAAATGGATGATGGGATTGCACCTCAGAGAGGCTTCCTACATAACTAAAAGGGATCAAAATCCACATAGTTCTTGGTAGACGAATAGAATATCAGCATAAAAAAGAGGGAAACCTGATGATGAACCAAAGGCCTATTCATTGATAGCTTATTGTCGTAAGAGGGACACTTCTGGATGAAATATCTTGGTGTAGTGCAAGGCTTATACATGGTTAGTAGACCAAGTGGATCAGAACACCCCAAAGGATTGATCTAAGAGATGTTTCCCAAAAGGGAAGATGTCACATTAGGAAGGTATATCCCTACAATGGAGCACCAGGGTTAACCATTGGATAGGGTTGATTCTCAGAGAGGCATCATACGTACCCTTTTTGGAATACATGGATCAAATCTAACATATTTCAAAAATTGAAAGGGGATTTTAGTTTAACGTTATGCAGGATGAAGTTGAACCAACATGAATGAGTTCGGATAGATGGGTGATTAGGAGAGACGAGTTTGAACCTTGAATAGGATTCCAAAGTACCTTGTTTAAAGATAGGGATCAAATTCCACATAGTTCAATAAGTGTAGTTTAACATCACACAGGACGAGGGGGAATGGGGTTTACTTAAGAATAGAGGCCCAAAGATGAATTCGTGGTAGTATTTTAGTCTAATCCCATGTATGTCATGATCGGTGTGGGAAATAAGAGGTAATAATTGACATGATGATCATGTCGTGAAGGGTAAAACCACAAGAGATATTGTTGGGATTACACGAGGCTAGTGGCCCATAGGAAATATATATTGGGACTTACTCCAGGAGGGAGGCCTGAGAAGGTGATTTGGGGCTTATATGGAGACTACCCATGTCACAGATGGAGAAGAATTATAGAGGGATTGAGAAGGCGGATTGAAAAGGAGAGCCACAAAAATTTCCCAATCTCTTCACATCTCTGATCCTCTCAAGCCCACCACGCAAGCAGAAACTCGCAGTTTATGGACTTTTTTTGGGTATGAGGAAGCTTGGAAGTATAATGTCTTATAGCTCAGAAAATGAGGACTCACTCCTCATCCCCTGGATTATATAACTTGTACCAACATGTACATGGGGATGGGATGACATAAGAAGTGTATGTTAGGAGTGAGGTGGAGGAGTGGTCAATTGAGTGTCCCATGTTAGCATGGCTATACAAAGAATCAATATTCATTAGTGTACCAATGTAAAAAATAATAAGGCAGGAAAGCACTACATGAAGAACTAATAGAGGATCCAGTAAATCGCTTCATATGACAATGGAGGGCCACACGAGAGAGGGGATCACTAAGAAAAAGGCCTTGTCGGGAGGGTTTTCACTAAGCTCTATTTCTTCGTGAAGAGAAGGTATTTTGCAAAAGAATGTGATTCGTGAAACATGGAGACCCATCTAATTCATGGAATCTACATGTTCATGAAGGGTTCTTCAGAAAGGAAGAATGATCTACAAAGTCCCAAGTTCCCAAAATGGACTCCTACCTTCAAGAAGGCCGTTGGGATTTGTGAAAGGCATCCCCACTAAAATTGGTAGCAAATCAAGATGAATAGAAAGCTAGTTCGTATGCCCAAAAACCATGGGTGATGTATTTTCTCACTGGTTCGCAGAGCAAATGGAGCTTTATGAGATAATTGATCATAATTTAAAAGGTTAGGGTAGTGATCATTTGGTTGGGACTGTGGCACATATTTATTGGCATCGGGTATTGTAATGCTTGGAGGTGCACCATGAAGGAAATTTCACTCCTTTATCAGAAGCGGCATCATTAGAATTGCGGAGACTTATGTCAGAAATCTACGGCAATAACGATGATCTTCAGACTCGTGGTGGTGACCTTAAGCACTTTGCAATAGTCATATACCTATCTATCTGCTAGTTTTATTCCATTTTTAGTGGTGAAGGTCATGGATATGGATCTTCAACAGGTAGGACCTTTAGTTATTTTCAAGTTAAATTTTTTCCTATAAAGTTTGACCATCCTGGATTCATCTTGGGGAAAACGTTCGATTCGATACTGTTACAATATGATCCATTAAGACCTAAATAACCATAAAAATAAACTCATAAACATAACAACCTCAAAAGTATTTATTTTATTAAATCTATAAAATTGTGAAAACTTATTGGAAACCCATGAGATAGTACCTCGTCCAAAAATTGGGTGTATTGGATGTAGGGAGGGCCACTCTAACACTGATGAGAAAAATACCCAATAAATTCCATGGTTTTACTTTACATGGAGACCCCCTATTATCCAAAAACCCTAAATAAAGAAAAGACACATGAAATATAGGAATTAATGGAAGGTAAATAATAAGTATAAGAAGTGTGGATATGTAGCCATACCTTACATTCTCATGGGATGTGGTGGAGAAGAAGATCCACTAAGGTTGTAGATGGAGCTTAATCCTCTCTCTTTATGTGGGTAAAGTGATAATTAGAGGGGATAAAAAGGTAATACCTTCACTTTTATATAATAATAATATTTAACAATATAAATAATGATAATAATAATAATTTTTATTATTATAATTATATGAATTTTAATTCATAAAACCCCTTCAAAAACAAATATAAATATATCATTCCTCATTCATGTTACCCCATTCACCACTATAAATTTTTTTTTGTGATAATGTTAATTTTATATAGAAAATTATATAATAATTTTAGTTACTAAAAATACACATGTTTATTAAAACATACAAATTTTATAATTAAACATAAATTTAATATTCAAAATAGAATTTATTAATTAAATAAACACATGAAACACACAAATATAATATAGTAACAGTCTAGATTATAATTTTAAAATGCTTCAAGAAGTCATAACATGAAATTTGAAGTTATATGTCAAAGTCCATACATGCACTGTCACCCTTCATAATCAGTGGGACTAGGCACACTAAAAAAGAAATATAAAAAATATATTAAAAATTTTAAATCCTTGATATTTTATTCCCTCTTCATTATAAAATTAAAATATAAATAAAATAGAAAATTGGAGTTTGGAAATTCTCCCAACTATCAAATATTTTACCCTAAAGTCCCAAAAATAATTCATTATGGAAAAAACCAGTTCAATTTAATAAATTAGAAAATCATTATTTTTATACATTTATTAAAACTACACCACCATTATGAAAATAGATTTCTTCAAAATAACTATGCGGAAAACATTAATTAGAAATAATTACCCTTGAAAATAATTAGGGCCATGTATGAACTCTCCACCATAAAAATGGCCTAAATATGTGTCGTTACCATAGAATATATCCTTGTAATGACACTATAACATTGGGTAACTCTCCCTGTCAGAATAAAACACTATATTACTTGAATCTCATGGACATAGACTTATTATATAGTTGTTATTTCCTCTTATTAGTTACTATTTTATAAAATTGTGATTCTTTTTTATCTTAATAATTAAATATATGTTGAGAAAAAAATACCGCCACGTAACATTGAATCATTTTTGGGTTCATTGGGATTATTGACCAAGAGGGTTTCCATTTTGTGTTGTGGAATTATAGGGGTATTATTGATAAAATGTGTTGAAAAAGAACCATCATAATGTAATGGATGATCTGGAGGTGGTATAAAAAGAATATATACAACGTGGCATCATTTTCTTATGTTTACCTGATTTTGGGCCTCAAAATCAGAAAAATAGAGAAAGGTTGTTTTGTCGAAAAGAAAATTTTGTTAAAGATTGATAGTCTTTGTAAACATGCATGAAATCCATGTTTTAAGATTAGAACATGGAAATTTTTAAAAGGAGTGAAGTGTGTGGAAGATTTGGAATTGTGTGCAAAAGATAGGTCTGTGTGAAAGAGGCTTACATGCCCAATATGATTTCAAATGGGGTTTTGTGTGCTCATGGAGGATCTTGCATGAAATTTAGAATCTTCAACGAATGGGTTAAGGATTACTATAAATATGAGTTTACCCCCTCATTTGAGCAAGATGAACACTTAGAGAAAATTGTAGCTTTGAATCATGTAATAATTTTATGTAAAGTTAGTTGCGTGAATGAATTAGAGTTGTGTGCATGTTAAGAATGTTTTGTGCATGATTGGAGTTGTGTGTTTGATTAAAGTGTCACAAAGGAGGTGTTTCATAGAAAAAGTGGAATCTTGCATGCAAAGCATTAAAGACTCACCAAATCCATTGTAAGGGTTGGGCGAAAGAATTGAATTTTCCCGGAACGTCTGTGGTAAAGAGGTATTCATCATCCGATGAAAGAGAGACATCAATATAGAAGATACATACAGTAGAGGATGCATTCGTTGGAGAAAATAAATGGAAATAAAAGTATTTATATTTTGAGTGGATCTTCTAAAGAATCTGTGAGAACACTTCAATTGAGAGAGTAGTGAGTTCTCAAACTGTGACTACTCGTAAACCAGGAGGGATAGTGAGTCCACATCAAACATTGTAAACATTAGTGATTTTAGAGTGTATTTGGTAAATCAGCACATTTACAGTGTATTCTCCTTGTACATATCCCAACGAGGTTGAACCAACTTTTTTTTTTGTCTTGTGTATAATTTATTTTATGTTCATACTTTATAGTGCGAAAGAGAGTCAATAGAATTTTATTTAACAATGAAACAATATCAAAAGGGAAGTTGTTTTAAACTATCATACCCCAATTCATCCCCCCTCTTAGGGTATTTGACCTAGTGGGCCTAAAAATACATAATTTTTAAAACTTATTTTTTAAGAAACAAATTCCCTAAAAACCTCTCATTCAATTATAAATAAAAAACAATGATTGAAAATCACATTTTTAAAAAAGAATAGTTAACATTACCACAATTTAGGGTTCCATATAGACAACAAAAGTTTACACCAAGAATAGAAAATATGATACTATAATTAAAATATCAGTTTTAAATAAATTTATGTTTGATCTTTATGAATAAAATACATGTTATAGGGGTCATATTATACAATATCTCATAGAGCTCATCACATGGTATGAATTGATAGGTTGGGGGGATAAAAAATCCAAATTAAAATTTTTGGTCATTTGATGTTGGACTTCAATTTACAAATTTTATTAGGATATTTGAGGTTTCCAAAGACCTTAACCAAAGCCTCAATGATTTTATTACGTCTAAAAAAGTCACAAAATATGCTTTTGAAGAATCTTTTATATTTCGTTTTCACTATTCATGGACATAGGGCTATGTATCAACTATACATTATGCTCTAGAAATTTTCCAAGTTTTCATGGCCCCTATACGAACCAAGGAATTACAATGAAAATTTTTTATCCAGAAAATATTATGGTCACGGTCTTGGGGACCATGAAATAACCATTTACTTTAACTTTTCAGACCATTCAACTACTGAAAATTCATGTTTGTAACTTTTTTTCTAAAAAATTACAACTATATGTATTGAAACCTTATAATCATAAAAATAAATCTATTATGGATATAATTTAACAATTTAAAACAAGTTTTAATTTATTTTCATCATTCCATAAATTACTACATTTAGAAAATACCAAAAATACCTTAATCTTAATGTTCATTCAATGAACTCAGTCCGTCAAAACTATATTTTTCATCCAAATTCATCAAAAAAATCCTAACTTTTTTATATGGAATATTTCATGTTGTTATAAATTAAATTAATAGTATAGAATCTATTGGAATCCTAAACATGTATGTATCAATCATATATCATGAAACCAAAATTGAAAAGGTAGTTCAAAAAAATACTTTAAACCAACCACAACATTTGATAGAAATTAAAAATAAAGAAAATTTATTCAAACTAAAGGGCCTTAAATCAATTAAATGGAACACAACCTATGAACACAATAATTTCAAAATTCCCACTAAAATTAGTTGTATTTTCAAATCCATTTCTCATTATATAAAAATCTATTTCATGGGAAATTTACCAAAAAAACACATCCTCAAACTGAAATTTTTTCACAAACAAATAAATTCTATTTATAAAACCCCATAACAAAACCCTTTCAAAATTTGGCCTTATTCCAAAAAACCAAATACACTTCAAACACTTCTAAGCAAAAAAAACAAAAAAACTAACCTTTATTTTCAAAACAACACCAAGAAACTATAATCTCTATTTTAACTTATAATTTTACCATATATATAACCACAAAAAAGTTTATAAATTAAGGGATTCACCAATAAATATTTATAAAAAACTCATCCTTGTATAAATGTAAATAAATAAAAAAAATTCATAACTATATTTCATTAATCCTATATACCCAATCCAAAGAAGACATTAATTGATAGAAAATTCTCATTTCACCTTATACTAATTTTTATAAAATTAATAAAATGAACTAAAAATACATACCCTTGATTTAAAACACTATTTTATATATTTGAAAAAACATTATTGATTAATTGATTTATATATTATATTCAGATGCAACAGTTTTCAATAAAAACACCTCAAAATATAGGACCAAGTACAGACCTTGAATACAAAATCCAATTAACCTTACTAATAATCCAATTATTCGAGAATAAGGTTAAGTAATTGAGAAACTACAACTATATTTACCATTTATAGTAGATTTTACAACACAAAAATATAAACTCATCCATTACACTTAGCAAATATATTTACAATACAACCAATTTTACCCTAATGAATAAATCCATGTTATATAAAATATAAAAATTAATCTCATACACAAGTGGAAAACAGAAATAATTATTGAAAAAAAATCATCATCCAAGAACTATGGTTTTCTTTTAAAAGAGAAGATATTTTATAAACCAAAAATGATTATAGAATTTAAATTTACAATTGTAAACCTAACCATTATCTCACCATAAAATTATAAAACAACTCATAATATAGGAAATAACATATGAAATGTTATTATGTATTTTTTTGTGTGTGATTTTTAAAATTTTCTATAGCCATTATAATTATACATAAAAAATATTAATCTTTAAAATTAAATGTTGAAATATTTTTAATTAGGTTTTTTTTGAAATAACTACTTGACAAAGGTTTTTCCATTATCCCCATGACTTTTAAATTGGCATGGGATTTACTTATATTTATATAATAAAACACAAACCAAATTAATCACAAATTGTATAAAATGAAAGCACAAATAGATATTCACATTATGTAGTTATAGTGATGAAATAAAAAATGAATATTTTGAAAAAATATTAAAGTATATAAGATCCATATTGAAAGTTTATAAAAAACCCTTTAAAACCCATTCTATTCAATTTATTGACTAATTTCCCAAATAAATTGTGGTGTGACACAAATAATGTAACATCCACCATGATTACACAACCTAAGATCCATCTTTATTGAACACTGATGTAATAGATTTACCTGTATCAAGATATAATAAATCTATATCCACTTCGAGATATATGGGTATGCATGAATATAAAAATGACCAATAAAATTTCCCATATAACTATCATGAAATCCCATGAAATAACTATTCCAAATCATGTAAATCATTACCTTGAAATGTTTTATGAAAATTTTAAAATGAAATAGTTTAGTAGCAGTGATAGATTACATCAGCACAATAAATAGAAATAATTCAATGATTATTTTCCTGAAATAAAGATACATTTCCTAGTTCTTCCTACATATGATACTTTTAAATAACTACCATAAATCAGGGATACATGAGAAATAGTGAGCAATATACCATAAAAATATATTTAATAATAATATGAGTCCAGTGGTGATTGTCACCTACCTCAGTGTTTCTTGAAATCATAGCCCTACTTGACCGCATGGCACAATGTTGAACTTTGAATATAATATGAATACTCAAACCTTTCAAACATATACAAAACTTATCTATCCACACTCACAAACCAAAAAAATGAATTATTGTTCACTTAGTTAACACGATCATTATACCTTGGATGAAAAGACATAAAAATCCCAAACCCTATGATTCATTGTCAATAATAATAATCTAAATCATTAAATAATAGTAATAAAAACATAGTGTCATGCTTTTTTTTCCATTCATGATTCAAAACAAATACGTTTTGTGATCTAAATATAAAGAAGGATAAATGGGTTGATCAAAACATTGAAGGAATCATCAAGATCAAGATTTGGATCCAATGGATAAGCACTAATTTTACCAAAACTAATCCATATGATCTTAAATTGATGAGTGAGGGATTTTATAATGGTTTTATGAGGTTAATTGATAATTCCAAAATACAAATAATGGAACACATTCATGGTTACATAAATAAATTCCACGGTCATTGAGTCCATGTATAAGACCATTCAGGTCTCCCTATCTATAAAACCTAAATGCGCAATTCCAATTCTTAATACCCTTGACTATGAGTGACCATTAACTCCTATTTACCTCATCCTAATGACATGAATTGTCATTAATTATGATCATTTAGATAGGTAAAATGATTATTCATTGTTTACAATACCTCTAAAAACTATAAATTTGAATAGAAAGTTCACTAAAACTCCAAAATAGTTTAATTGGAAAACCTATTGTGTTACAACTTTCCAACCATAAGTCAATTCATCCTTGATAAGTCAAAAAACATTAATATATATAAATAAATGTCTTCATTTTTTATTCAATATTTTATTTTCCATGTCTCCATTTTAATTATTCCATACTACTATAACACTTTCACCGAAAGATTATTTCATTATCTCAATATCTTTTTCCAACTTTTAGATATCCTCATTGGATTTTTCAAAAAGCATTCATCCTACTCTAAATTTTTTTATTATAGGTAAGTATATGAGACGAATATATTGGAATCTTCTCTAGTTGTTATATATGAAGCATGTTGTGAATAGTATCATAGTTCAAAAGAAACTCTAGATAATGTGTCATGTATTCAACTTAGCACATTTTCTAAAATATACCCACTTGAAAGAGTGAAAAATTTCCTTCACTATTGATTCATTATTATCTTATACATTTTGAAACTCACAAGAAGGCTTGGTCTACAACAACAAAATTCAATAGTCATTTGTGATGATCATTGTATGACTTCCACCGTGTTTGAGCTACAATTAATTATATCTAAGTAAAATAAACTTGGTTTATCATATCATATGAAAATATAGGTTTAAAAAAGATAAAATTACCCTAATTCTTTCTATAAAAATATTGATTCTCAAGGTCTTACATAAAAACACATCAAATATATCCATGCAAATTATTAATGGGTAAACAATATTATATATAAACATAACTAAATAAACCTGACCATCATGAGATATCCCAAATTCCATTACAACAAATAAAATAAACTAATCTAATATTTGTATAGTATATTCCATCTACTCATTTGATTCAAGGTGACATGATACACTCATCTTCATTAATTTCACCATCAATTTTTTTAACATTATCCAAAATTAAAGGTAAAATTAAATTCAATATATGATATGATAGAAGAAGGAACCTCATAAATCCAAATCCACATCATAAACATTCATTTTACATAGTAACTAGAGGTATAATGTCTCCAAAATAATAATAAAATATATTTAAACATTTTTATCCAATCCATAATCACCAATATCACATTATTCTCCCATGGTGAACTAGGTAAACTGATTACAAAATCATTCAAAATGGATTTTAATTTTCAAGTCATCATTTTTGTGGTCTTTAAAATTCTTATAATTCACCATTTTTTCCCCTTCAACCACTTACAAGTAATGCATCAATAGTCATAATCATCCATATCCATCTTCAAACATTCCAAAAAAATCTATCTTGTATGATACATATTTTCTGATCCATGATGAACTAACCATCTAGATTTATGAAACACACCCATAACTTCCTTCTTAAAACTCAAATTTATACCCCCAAATCCAGTAGACTAGATTCTATGTTTAAATAATTAAAATGAACAAGATAAAATGGATAACACCATGATATATAGATCAATTAATCAATCCAATAAAACTAGACCTATATTTCATTCCCATATTAAATTGGAAATGTATAGACATGGCATAAGAAAAATTATTTCATACATTAAAATTATTTATAATATAATTATTTAAATATAGATTAAAGGATAAAAAATAAATGGGGATATCACATTTTCATTTTGGGTTATGTATAATTATTTATATAATGAGTAAATTAAGTATAATCAATATGGTAGAGTATATAATAAAATCATATACCATTAATTCAAAAACATTAGTTCAATGAACATACATGGAAAAATATTACATTAAGTATTATCATATATATAAATTTTATATGTTTGAAATATAATCAATGTAATAGAAATGATTCTGAACTAACCCATGATACTAAAAATTATAAAATTATAGAGAAAATTGTAAATATCTCATGGGGTGAGAATATTTTACTATTTGGAATTATTAATACTAGATTATTCTCTTTCCATTTATTCCAGAGTGATAAATTGAGAGTTGAATAAATCCAATCCCTTAAGCATGGTAGAGGCTTCCCTCATAAGACATCCCCCACCCATAGAAGCCGTTGAAGGCAAGAATGACAGAATGAGCTTGATTACATGGAACCCCTAATCTCAACATGAACCATTACTATATTATTAATAAAATTTTAATTTAATACCAATATCAGGAGGAGTCCATTTCACCCATCAACCTTGTGGATACATTCTTTCAAACATAGGAATGAACCTCCATCCATCCTTGAGAATCAACAGATAGGGGGTCAGATCCCACTGCTTTACGAGGGGGATCAGCTCAACCAACATTATTATATAATTAACTATCATTTACCTAAATTTTTTATGAAAACGTTCATGTTGAAAAATGTAACATGTGTTCTATATGATCCAATAACCAAATTCCTGGAAAAATTTCCTTGCCTTTCACTAGTTAATATTTCCTTCCATTCCATGAAACTAAGTGTTAATGAATATGTTGTTTTTGTTGTTAATATCTTGGAAATCAATCCCATTATAATCACCAGATTCATGACACTCTTTGGAAGTCTATTGTTCTTCAATGAATAGATAAGAGGATAATTCTTCATTAGGAGTACGTCAAAAAGGGAATTTAAAAACAGATATATCCCACTATGATAAACCTATTAATCATTGTAAATAACTTTTTTTCTGATTATCTATAAGAGGAAATTGATTTTCAAAATAATTATTTTATTGAAATTGGTACTTCCCCCAGCGTTGTTGTTGGAATTATCATGAAACATGTTATTATTGTCCTTCTAAAAGAAAAACCCATATATATAGATAGTGAAAATAAGGCTTTCTTGGTTGTATATGATCAAATTATTATTTAAAACCTCTTATTTATGGTGATTAGGTATATCACTAATGAAAGTTGGCAAACTATTGGATTTAGAAAAAAAATAAATCATCCATCAGGAATTCCAGAAAACCCAAAAATGTTCCCACTTAGTAATTATTCTTGAATTTTTGTTCCCCACATCCAACAACCCAATGTGAGTGATGATGGAGAATTGGGATGTCGAATCATATATAATCCCAAAACCTAGATAATTTCCTACTCATGTCACTCTGTTGGAGCCCAAATTTTTTCATGTTAACATTCACGAAAGTGATTACCCTTAAATTTAATCCCAAGAAAACATGTCCTAGAGATAGTACATAGTTCCTATAACACTCCTATGGTCAATAACTCTATCTGAAACCACTATGTTCATCCAATACTATGATGACCAATAATATATACCTTATAAATTCACATCCCAGATGAAATATGAAAAGATTGTTTCAATAATTTTTATTACGATTTTACGTACATTGATAACCATAAAACAAATCCATGGTGATGGGGCTAAGAAATATATTAATAAGACTTATATTTCCTCCAATTTATATGAAAGCATTTTTTAAAGTTGAGGTTATAGATAACTATTTTTTCAACCAGTCCATAAAAATTGTGGATGTGTATTCACCTTGGGTAAATTAGAACAACCAAATATTCCATGGGGAAGTTCCTTTTGTGGAGTCACAAGATATCATGGATTTTCTTCCTCCTCCTATCCGAGTAGGACCATAGAATGTAAAATTTTCTCTTCCCATGGTCAATATTATGGTCACTTCATTTTTTTTAGATATACAAAATCCATTTGATCAATTGGATAGACTAGTTGTTTTAATTAAAAATAGAAGGAAATCATCTATAAAGGGGAGGTTAGAGACCCTTGTGAAATTTGACCTACACTAAAATGAATGAATATGTCCCTCACTAATTCTTTTGTTCATGTATCTACTAATATTATCATAGACCAAAGTAAAGTCACTGGGGGATAAGTGATCCCCTTTCCTTATCCCCTTAAAGACTTGAAAACCCCATAATTATTACCCATAATGGTGGCCAAAATCCAAGGTGATCTAACACATCTGAAGAATATATCAATCACCCTATTGAAGAATCAAATACATCCCATGACCATGATGAAAAATCTATATTCTACCCCATAGTATTCCTTTTCCACATCATGTTTTATGATGATGTTGGATCTATAGGACTCATTTTTTATATCACTAATAATTTAATGGGACATGGTGATGACTATTTGGGTGGGCCTTCCATGAATGAAATGGTTAATATTTGATAATTTCTACAAGATCTTCATTGTATGGTTTCAATGTTGATACATATAAATAACCTAAAAATCCTTCAGGTTTGGGGGAACCCCCATATTTAAGGACATAAATGGTTCCCAAAATTTCATCTTCCTCTTGAATGGAATAAAAAAAGTTGATATAAAGAAAAACTACTCCCATGATAGTATCAAACATCTCAACATATAAAATTTGATAACAATACTATATTAAAGGGTTAACATCCATGAGTATGGATTAAAAATGAGATATAGTCATAACGTTTGCCTCGATGGGGTCATTAGTGAAGGATTCATTGACAAGAAGAATGTTCAGAATGTTGGAGTACTTTTATCCTTGATACATGCCAAAAATATTATAGTAGTTTTATTCCCCATTAATCTAGGAATCCATAGAGTATTCTCATTGTCCTCTATCTTGTTCAGGTAATAATTCTTCTATGTGGATTTTCATGAAAACTTTTTTATTGAAGGCCTCCTCATCTCACCTTGCATCGAGCTAAATCTCTAACCAATCAATGTAAACCTAGATTACATTCAAATCTAAAAAAATGAGGTCTTGTTTTTATTCAAATATTAAATCTCCCCTTTAAATCATAGAATATTTTATTGAAAACCAACCCATGAGATTTCATGCATTGGTTCATTCCGTAGTGAACATTCCCTGAGGTGATATATTGGGTCTTCCATCATTGGATGGAATATAAGAAATGATTGATTCCCACTACACTAATTCCCAGACTTATGAGATGTTGGGAACTTTCCAAAAGCACCTAAACAATGTGATTAACTTTAGAATTTGGTATGAAGGTAATGTCATTGATATTACCCAATAAACACTCCAAACAATAGAAGGTTGATTGGGAACCTCTCTAATTATTTCACCAAATAAATTTATCTCATGATTATCCCTTGTACAATAGCTATTACTGTGATGAAAACCCCAAAAATTCAAATCTTACCTTCCTAGGGTAGACCCCTCTAACATCTTTCTCCACCATGTCCATAACAGCTATGAAATCCCCTCTGGAAAGCACAGTAGATCATCCTGAATTAATGATTCCCAGATTCTACAAAAGGGATTCCCCCTCCCACACATTAAATTTGGCATAAAAAAGGATTTCTGAAAATTGAAACTTTCATAACTGACCTCTAGGGATATACGTTGGTTGGAGGGAGCAAGATTCTCAACAGAAAGGTTTCTATTTTATAAAATCTAAATGTTTTTTTAAATAATTTCAATATGCATAAAATTTCAAAGAATAAGTTTTATATCAATGTTATGAATTCTATAAGGGTGTTTTTTTGTTCAAGGAGTGATAATAATGAATAATTGCTTCATCAAAGCTCGGAAGATAGATAATCAGTCTTCACCTAGTCTCTCAGTTCATAGAGTTCTAAAGGATGAAGGAAACCATTATAAATAGTGGACCTATATTTGAAAACTATTTCCCAGGAGCACCTAATATTATAAGAGGAGGAGGATAGTTTTCTGTTGGAATAGAATCCAATATAGGAACAGTTGTAGGAGGGAGAAATCTAACAAAAATCCATGCATGGTTCATCAGAATCATTCCATAATATACAATAGAATTATATTGGATATATGAATAAATGAACTAGCCAAGAGGCTAAGGATGATAGAGTTGGGATCTGAGGGGAGGTCTAAGGGGAAATAAATATTCTCCCCTAAACAAAGATCTAGTTCCAAACACTTGGATAAAGAGGTCCTGAAATGTAGAGAGGGATCCAAATCAGAACATATCGAGAGATAGTGAACTAATCCAAGTTCGAAGATAGTTGTTGTGTGAGGATTTTACATAACCATGTCCAAGACTATTCTCTCTTTAGAAACAGTGGGATACACCCCAGGTAGAGATGAAACGAAACTCTAGGGAGAAATGGAAAAGGAAATAGGGACACATAAAGTCTTATGAGAGGGAACAATAGATTCCCCGTGAATGAGGTCAGGATAATAGATATTGAGGGGAACCCATCTATCAAGAAGGCTAAGGACTTACCTAGATCAGAAAGCTTCATAGTAAAAGAGGTAACAATATTTTCCAGATGCTTTATGTATACAAGGATAGAGTGTCCTTGTTATTGGAATACCATAATAATGTTCATAGGAGAGTGGTGAGATAATATCTTCCCCCAATATAAGGAATCACCTACCCACATAATAATGTGATCTTGAAGAGAAAAAGATAGTACCACCTCCAAAAAAATCTCATCCACCCGCATATCATGAAGGTGAAGCATGTGGTCATCTACACAAAGGAATGAGTAAGTAGTGTCTTATATACCATGACGAATGAATGGTTGTGAAAATTAAGAGAATCAATATGGTTAATTCAAAACAATAATTAATGGGTTTTATCGAATGAATTGTGTCACCATCAACCAATAGAATTGGTTAAAACTACATCTTCAATAGATCAAGGACTCCAGGACCATGCCATTATGATGTTATCTGTGGATACAATCACCACATAGAAAGCCTTCAAATACAAAACTAACACCCAATCTAGATATTCTAGACCCCAAGAGCTGATGAAATCCTATAAGTTGAAAAGGATAGGATTATCTAATCCAAATCCAGCCACCAAAATCCATCAATGGAACTCTACCACCTTCTCAAAGGAAGACACTATAAGAATTGGAGTCGGAGACCCATCAATTTAAGAATATAAAAGATCCCCAAGCAGGACCCTAGGGATCATAGAATGACAAAAAAAACTGAGTGGTAGGTGGTCAGAGTAGAACCTTATTAAGGGAAGGGTCACCCAATACTAAATGATAGAGATAAATGACTATTGGTCCTAATGATAAAACATCATGAGGATACTAAGTGAGATGGAGGGGAGGGGAGGGAACCATCAAAAAAGTCTTTTTCGAGACATCAATGGATAATGGAGCCAAGATATCACCCCTTTATTTTGATAATGATTAAAATAAAAAATACTAGAATATAAATAAATGTATTTTTGTTGATAAGTAACATGTAACATTATAGGGGTATCTTGATAATGTTTAATTACTATGATGGTGGTAAAAATGGTCAAGCTATGTATATTTAAAACAACATTCTTTTTTCTCTTTCAAAAAAATAAAGAATAACCGATAAATATTATTTCAAAAATATTAATTTTTAATCATTTTATAATAAAGTAAAAAATAATTTAAAATTAAATTCATTACCCTTGAAGGTATAATTTATAATATTATTGAAATGATTAAAAAAACTTGAAATGGGAAAAAAATTAAAAGGAAAATAGTACAGTAATATTTGTAATGGAATTTACCTTACATGTATCCTACATATTGATTATTTGTCCAACGCGAGAAGATATATAATATAAACATGTATTCCCTAAAAACCATGTGGTAGAAAAAATATTGGGTTTAAAATATTTTTATCCTATAATTTTGTTAAAGAAATATGAATATAATCTGTCCAAAAATAAATTGAGATTGTAATAGATATCCCTTACCTTAGGTCTATGTATAGACATACATATTTTATCCTCCTATAAAATGAAATTATTTTTACTAAATACTATACAAATAAAAATTTTCATCTATATCCTATTTTAAATTTCATCATATAATAATTTTAAATCTATTATTTGAATAGTTCTACTTATGTCATCCACTTTTAGGATTCCCAAAAAATTTCTCTAAAATTGAGTAGGTTTATTGTTCATGGTTGAAGGATCCATGAAATAGTTAAAAATAAATATATTATTCATAATTTAATTAATATAGTTTTTATTCATTATATAAGATTTTAGTATCATGAATTTATGGTGGTAATTTAAGGACAAATCACATCATTTCATCGAGGTGATATTCCACACATATGCATGAGAAACATTCTCATTTTCCAATAGAAAGAAGGGTTATAAGGTTTGTGATATATTATATTTATATAATAATAATTATTTCATAGATAACCTATATATTTTAATAACTTTATATTTTATACTATACATGTAAAATTTTGTTGAAAGATGAATTGCACCTCTATGTAGATATAGTAGGTCATACACACATATGAGTGTTGTTTTCATTTTTCATAGGATGAAAAGGAGAAGTGAATTATTTTCACATAATAAAAATAAATTATTATTGTATATGTGACACTATAGTGAATATGTTACAATGGATACAACAAATTTAGATGAATTATAAGAATAGGTAAACATTGAAAGGATCGGGTAAGACAATTACCTCTTATTTTATAGACATTATTTATCAAACACCACAAGACTTATTAGGATTGAATTTCGGTTAAATCAAGAGATAAATAATTAATGGAACGAACTAGTGAAATGTTTTGGGTAGGCACTTCTTGAGCGGTAGGAATCAATGTTTTTTGAATAAGGGAGTAGAAGAGGAGTCTTTTAATAAATGAGGGGAGGGACACACATTCAATTACAAAAATGATTTTAATAATATAAATTAATTTTATTGTGAAAGTGGATCCAAATTATCATTTCTAATAAGATAATAAGGGTATTTTTAAAATACAACACTATAATGTTTCTTAAGCATGATTGTTTTGTTATCTTGATACCATATCCCTTTATTTTAAAACCTTTTACCCATTTCACCCATAACAATGTTGATAAATATTTACCATGGTTATTATTCATTATGACCAAATAAATAGTTGAAATTATTAACTAAAATTAATTATTATGATTTTAAATATGGATTAATTTTACTTGTTTCAACTACATGAAGTGTCAAATTTTACTTTTAATATAATTTTTCAAATTTCAATCAAAACCATTATTAAAAAAAGGTTTTTAAGCATAAATTGATTTAAAAGAAAAATAGAATAATGTTGATTTTAACAAGATTAATTAAACTATTGAAAATTAAATGATACTTATTTATCTTCCAATAAAATTTAAAACAAAAAGGTACCATGTAAATACTTTATTATAAATTAGCTAAAAAAATTTAATTTGAATAAAAACATTACTAAGATTTCAGAATTTTTACAGATATATTAAAAAGTTTAGTATTATATTTGTATATGTATCAAGTCAATAATTTAATATACATATTCTATAAAAAATTTCATAAATATTTTTTTTGTTCTTAATTCATTATAATTTCATACTTGTGAGTGATATTTATAAAATCAGAATTTCTAACTATTCACAAAAAAAATCAACAACTTCTAAAAAACATTAAAATATAATTATAAGATAATTTTAACATGATGAATTAAAAAAATTAATTAATTTCATCAATATTAATTTACAAAATTATAGATTCTAGGTTTTAGAAAAATTTATTAATAATTTGTTTTGCAATGTTTTATAATTTTTTTAAAGAAAATTTTACTTAATAAAAATGATTCTTGGGTGTTTATTTATTCCCTATTATAAAAAATTAATCCTATATATTTCATTAATTTAACCATGTAAAAATATGTGGCTTTTGATTCATCAATAATTTTTCATGTTCCTATGTTGCCTTTACCTTATGATTTCTCTAAAGCACCTTCCCCAATAGAGTCAACCAATTCTACAACACTTATTCTGAAAAGTCAATAATCTTGGTTGTATCTTTAAATTAACATAAATTTTTGTTCCAATTGTATTTCATCATATTTGAAAATATTTTATTTGGTGTGTAATTTTTCAATAAAGTGATATGTAACACATCAGGAACTTTAAAGAGGCCATGTGGCATTATAAAATGATAGGCCACAACTTTTATTATTTCCAGAATTTTTGAAGGCATGATATACCAAGAAATATGTCCCAATTTATCTCTAATCCTTATAACACCCTTCCAAATATATATGTTCACCAAAAAATAATTTCCCACTTTAAATTATAAATCCTTCCTTTGGTAATATGCATAACTCATTCACCTATAACGAGCTACCATGACATAGCCTTGAATAGTTGTCACTTCCATCATTTTCTCATAAACATGTTCTAGGAAAAACAAATTCCTTTCAATAGCTTCATCTAAATAAGTTTTTTATGAAATATTATCCCTTAAAATTCCCCATATGGGTCGATTTTAATGATCGAATGGAATATATTATTATATAAAAATTCCAAAAAAGGAAAATATTGATCCCATGTACCTTGAAAGTCATGTGATAAAGACAACCTTTCTTTTAATTACACAATTAAACATAATTTATTACATAAACATCACTTGATACAACATAAAATATCGATAGGTCTAGTGTCTTTGGGGCTTCGGATCATTACATAAAAACTTAAAATTTTAAATAAAACATATTTATTTAAAACTTCCTTTATATGACCACTACATTCCCTCGTACTTAGCATTGCATGGGATAACCTGAGGACATGCATAAAAAATGGTGAGATATAAAGCCCTATAAAGGAATAATCATGGAATAACATGAGAAATACAATACATATTAGAAAATAGGCATATAAATATAGAACAATAGAATCATAAACATGAAGTCATGATAAATCATGATAATTATAACATTGAAATGAGACAACAACACTTAACATGGAATTAGCATGATCCAAGGGTAATTGCACATGGAGAATCAGTAAACCCTCATTACACAGGAAGCATGATTAATACCTCATTGAGTATGAAATAGAATGATTAAACACCCATTGAACATGATGTATCATGATGTTATACTATACCCAATGCATTGGAGAGCTATTAGGGTGCACCCTTCTTAAACATTTCATTTCATGCATAAGTGTGCCACATAAATCCTAAAACACTGAATCATTCAACATAATCTTTTATTCCATGATAAAAAAAATGTGTAATACATAAAAGAAACTATTTAAAAAATAATTAAATTCTTATAAAGGTGAAGACCCTTGATAGATAAATGGGCATCGTATTCACTACACAATGACTTTGGCTTGGAAAAGTGCGGTGCAATTTCAGCAGCATAACGACGTGACATGAGATCTCATAAAAATGGTTGATGAGATAGAAAGGTTTTCTCATCCTATTTACATTACATGGACTATAATGGGGTCATATAGATACATTTCCCAAAAAATTTAATGGAATTTAGATTTATGATACAAAAGAATTTCTTGATTTTAAAGGAGGAGAGGAAAATTCCTTTTATAATTTCGTCATAGTAATGAGTGTACATGGGAGGAATTCAGTGAGAGATAAAGGGGTATCCCATAATTAAAACATAAATAGGGCATTATGGGTGAGGTGTGAAACCATACACCAACATTTATAATTGAAATTAAAAGGCCATAACAATTTAAAGATTTTTCGACAAAAACTAGAAAAGGAGAAAAACCCTAATTTGAATGCGTGATTCAAAAGGATTGAGAGAGGCTTCATGGGAGCTTGAGTAACCCTGGGAGGATTCTAGATATAGTAGGGAAGAGGTTGGATGAACTCCAAAGGCTTTGAGTGAGGAGGAAGTGGGAGCTTGGGTGGGCTTTTATAAGAAAGGTGAGGGAATACTTTATTAATTAGTTTTCAGAAACCTCACATTAAACTAATCCAAACCACAAACCAGCCCATGGTATTTGGAAAATGGAATTGGAAAAAAATATTTTATAAGGACAAAGTCAGAACTTATTAAAATAATGAGGTTTCTCATGTAGAGGTGAGTCACACTCTCATGGAAAACAATTTATAAATATCAAATGTTTAATAAGTCTTTAAGGGTCAACTAAATCTTTGTAAAATAAATAAAACAAACCCAAAAACACATTATTTTAATGGTAAAAAATATATTGTCTGAACATAATGTTTATATTATTTTATTACATCACTATTGGGACATTATGATTTCATAAAACACATTATATATTTAAACAGTATTTAATTTTTACCCGAAAATTTGACTATCTTGGAAAATTATGAAAAGATCACCATTGGATAATTTCTACATCCTAATTCCAGAAATAATATTCATTTTATCTAAATAATTTTCTAAATATGAAAATTTTCACTTTTAAAACAAAAACAGACATTTATCTAAAATTCATGGGTTTTGACAAAAAATGGCTTTCAAACTGTAATAAAATTTTAATTTCATTGATAAAATTATACGATCATTTGTATTTAAAAAAATTAATTTAATAATAATAATATTTCATTAAAATATTATTTAATTCAAAAATCCATTAATTCGTCAAAATAGATTTCTTAGTTGACCATTAACTAAAAATACTATTTTTTCTTTAAAAACTATTTACAAGGTAATAATAATAAAATGAAAGTATATTCATTATTATATACAAAAATAATGTACATAACCATAGTACTAGGCTCTTATTACATAACCCCTTATAAAACCCACATAAGACGGAAGACTAAGGTGTGCGATGGTGACAGACTCATAGGGTGGCTCAGATAAAATTGTTCGTGTGGTAATCTCTATCAACTTCCATTTCTCTCATAGGCGGTCCTGCCCGAGCTTTACATATTCAAGCTCAGCTTTTCCTTGGTCCGGAAAGAATCCCAAAGACACAACCTTCTTTCCGAGATCTGACAAATGGGATTCATATGGGGTATGTCTACTAGATGAGGCCATCACTTCATTTGTCTAAGTAAATTGGATTTGTTAAAGCCCTATATTTATTCTAAACATGTGATCACTATTCAATGGAAATAATAGAAACAATAAAAATTTATAATAATATTTTAAAATCCAAAAACATAAAACAAAATAAGTTTACATTTTATATAAGCATTTTACATAATGATATATTTAATTATATCAAGTGGTATTTCCATTAAAGAAAGTTTGGGCCATTACAATCTTACCCCCTTAAGAAATTTTACCCTTGAAATTTCATTTTTCCACACTAAAATAGATGTGGATAACTCTTATTCATCATTTCCTTTGATTCCCATGTCGCTTCTTCAAACATTCATTTTTTCCAAAACACCTTGACGAGGGGAATTGTCTTATTTTGTTGAACTTTTTCTCTACAATCTAAGATCTTCACTAGTTTCTCATCATAAGAAAGATCATTTTCTAACTATACCACCTCTGAAAAGAGTACATGTGGAGGGTCCGGTATGTACATCCTTAAGAGGGATACATGGAAGACATCATGTACTTTGGCCATGGTAGGTGCAAGTGCTAGTTGATAGGCTAAAACCCCGACAGGATCAAGAATCTCTAAGGGGATGATGTACCTTGGGCTTAACATCCCTTTATTTCCAATCCCCATGACCTTCTTCCACAGAGATATGCATAGAAGTGCAATCTCTCCAACCTTAAACTGAACATCTCATAGACGGATATCTATATAATTCTTCTGTCGACTCCAGGATTCCTTGATATGATGATGAATAGTTCTAACCTTCTCCACCATTTCCTCGACCATTTCTAGTCCAAGTAGCTTATGCTCACTGACCTCATCCCAACATGTCGGTGTTCTGCACCTTCTCCCATAAAGGGCTTCATATGGTGCCATTTGGATGCTCGAGTGGGAACTGTTATAATGAGAGAACTAAACAGGAGGTAGATGTCGATACCATCGTCCATTAAAATCCATTGAGCACGCTCCCAACATGTTCTCATGAGTTTGGATAGTCTGCTCAGATTGGCCATCAGTTTGAGGATGGTAGGTTGTACTGTAGTTCAGTTCGGTATTCAGAGAATGTTGAAGATTCTTCCCATACTTAGAGGTAAATCATGGATCTAGATCAGACACAATAGATAGTGGTACTCCATGAAGCCTTACCACTTCCCTAATATATATTCGTGCCAGTTGGTCCAATGAGAAATCATACTGAATATAAATGAAGTGTACAACATTTTCAAGATGATCCGCAGCAACCTAGATTTCATTGTTTCCTTTGGATGTCTTCAGACGTCTGGTGATAATATCTATGGTGATGCTCTCCCATTTTCATTCTGGTATGGGAAATGGTTGCGTCATCCCCTTATACTTCAGCCTCTCCTCCTTCATTGCTGACACAATAGGCACTTTGATGTATATTCAGTAATCTCATTCTTCATATTATCCCATCAGTAAAGCTCTCAGAGATCTAGAAACATCATTGTGTTTCTTGCGTGAATAGATAAATTTTTACTATGTGCATCATCCAAAAGTTCCTTATTCAGCTCCGGACATGATGGAACACATAGTCATTTCCCAAATCTCACAATTCCTTCTTCATTACCATTAGACTATGAGGATTTAAATTTTCTGATATCTTCCACTTTTTCCTAAATTCACACATCATCATTTTAAGCATCCTTTAACCTTTCCAAAAGTGATGGTTGAGAAATCATTTTTGAAAGGATTCATGGTGTTCACCTCTTTATGATTCACATGTCCATATTCATCAAATCTAAGAAGATTGGATCCTTTTCAATTCTCATCAATGATAGAATCACTGGGTTTTTTCTACTTAGGGCATCTTCCACCTTGTTTTCATTCATAGGGTGGTAATGGATTCAGTAGTCATAGTCTTTAATCATCCTTAACCTTATTTGTTGGTTCATGTTAAACTCTCTCTATGTGAATATATACATGAGGCTTTTGTGGTCCGTATATCTTTCACACTTCTCCCCAAAGAGATAATTCCACAATATTTTCAAAGCAAAGATCACTCCAGCTAACTCAAGGTTATGTATTTGATAGTTCTGTTCATGAAATTTTAATTTCCATGAAGCATAGTTAATGACCTTTTCATTTTGCATCAACACACTTCCCAGACCCTTCTTTGAAGAATCAAGGAATACCACAAAAAGTTCTCCACTTGTGGGTAAAGTGACAGTGGGCGTAGTGATAAGCCTTTTTTTCAACTCCTTGATGATTTCTTCACATTCATCACTCCAAGAAAACCTTATTCCCTTCCCATTTAGCTTTGTAAGAGGGTTGGATAGTCTAGATAAATTTCTCACAAAGTGTTGGAATTATCAAACTAACCCCAAGAAGTTATGGATATCTATTACGGAAGTTGGTCTCGACTATCCCTCAATTGCATCTTTTTTGGGGGGATCCATAGATATCCCATTGCTTGTGATGATATGGCCTAATAATGAGACCTACTTCAACTAGAACTCACACTTTCCATACTTTTCATAGAGCCTCTCCTTCCGCAAGATCTCTAGTACAGTTCTTAGTTTCTCATCATGGTCCTCCTTGGTTTGGTAGAATATTATAATATCATCTATAAATACTACAACAAATTTGTCGAGATAATCTCTAAAGACTCTATTCATCAAGTCCAAAAAGACTTCTGGAGCATTAGTGAGTCCGAAAGTCATTACTATGTATTCATTGTGCCCGTATCTTGTATGAAAAGAAATCTTGGGGATATATTCCTTCTTCACCCTTAATTGATAATATCCTAACCACAAATCCACTTTGGAGAAGTATTGTGCTCCACACAGCTGATCAAACAATTCATCAATTCTTGGGAGTGGATACTTGTTCTTTATCTTTATTTTGTTAAGCTCATGATAATCGATGCAAAGGCCCATTAACCCATCCTTCTTCTTGAAGAGGAGGTCTGGTGCACCCCATGGTGATGCACTTGGGCATATAAACCATTTATCTAGATTCTCCTGTAGTTGTTTATTTAGTTCCTCAATCTTCACAATAGAAATTCTATATAGAATCTTGGATATTGGAAACAGCCTAGGTATAACATCAATTGAGAATTCAACATCTCTTCTATAGGGAAGACTAGGAAATTCCTCTGGAAACACATCAGCGAATTCCCTCACAATATGAATGTCTCCTAGGATGGTTTCCCCCTTAGACTCAATCATCTAAGCTAGATACGCATTCTCATAAGGTTGTAATATCCACACTTGAGATGATGGAGCTAAAGAAGTTTCAACTTCCTCCTTGCACTTGTAAATAATCGAGGGCCAATTCTCTACATGGAGAGTGATTTTCGTCTCATAGAAAAAAAAATAGCTCTATATAAGAAAATCCAATCCATGCCAAGAATTGATTCAAATTTCACCAGAGGGAGTATGATGAGGTTCACTTGGAAGTTTAATCCAATGATTATGATAGGGGAGGAGTTATATTCATAGGATGTAATGATTGACCCATTTTTCATACTCAACAACATCTTCACTTCCAGGATTGTTTGTGGTGCTGGGATTGTTCTACTAAACTTTCGAGATATAAAATAATACATAGAACCTAAATCAAAAATTACGTTCTCTATTCTTCAATGAATAACTAGCATACCTATCACTAATTCATTGTCAGGGTTCACTTCTGCGGTGGTGGTGGTGGGAAAAGCTTGCCCTTGCTGCCATGCAGGTTGTGGGTTGCCTCTGAAAACCCTTGGATTAGAGAAATTATATTCAAGATTCATTGGTTCTTTGCAGTTGTAGGAGTAAACCATGCTTTGAGGTTCAAATGGTGCATTCCTTGCCAACTTTCAAAGCCTGAGTCGTTCTTGCTGAATGTTAATAGCCAGGTTCCCTTCTCTTCCACACCTAAAGCATTTCCTCGTCCCCTTCTGGCTATTTCCAGGGTGCTTCTTTCCGCACCTTTGGCAAGTGGGGTGCTGTATCTTGTTAGCACTGTTGTATTTATCCATCGGACCGCCAGCATTGAAGTCCACCTTATGATTTTTATCCCCGTGATACCCCTAAGATTCATCGATCTCCAATTCGACCTTGAGGGCACATCTGAAAATTTCTTCATAGCTGTCGATGTTATGGATCACCATCACTTTATGTAGGCTAGGTTTCAGCCCACGAAAGAAGCGGTCAACCTTGCACTCAGGGTTAACAAAAAAGTTGGAATAGTATTGTGCAACCCTTGTAAATTTTTCCTCGTACTCTCCAACAGATTCTTCATCTTTTTTTTTAATGGAAAGGAAGTCCATTTAAATTCTATGTCTGAGGGTGTGCAGAAAATATTTATCGAAAAACATCTTCCAAAAATCCTTCCATTCCAATGCCTCAATCTCCTCCTTATGCTTCGTATTTTTTATCAACATACACCATTGATTATCTTCACCCTCTATAAGATAAGCAACCAAGAGAACCTTCTCTTATTCAGAACATATTAGGATGGATAAGATCTTTCTAATTTAGTTGATCCATTGTTCAACAACTGAGGGATCTGATGATCCATTACAAGTAGGATTCCTTTGTCTCATGAAGCTCTTGATAGTGACTTCTTCATTCTTAGGGGGTTTTGAACGTTCTTCTTGACCCTTGTTTCTATTCAAAGCATGAGTTAGCTGAGAGAGAAGTGTTAAAAAGTTTTCGATTCCCACTCCCATTGAATTGGGTGTCTCATTAGTACAGTCATCACATTGATCTTCACATCAGTTGTTAGCCCTAGCCCTCCTATTATCGGACATTGGATGGAATAAAAGGAAATTTATGGGTAACACATAAAGGGTAATCCAAGGAAAAAAATGATGACTTATAAATAACTTTTATTTACTTAACATATGAATCTATTGTCTTTAGTATGTGTTATCCATGATCTACTTTCTAGCATATATTCTTATTGAATTTTTTTCTCCCATAATAATGGTTTTTACTAAGCTTGTGAATTTACCAAAGAATTTCCCCAAGGATTGTCATAACCAATAGTGTAGAAAGGCCCATTTTCGTGCACCAGTTCCAATTCAAACCTAGCTTGAAGTGGTGTTTTTAGGTTTTACACCTCAGATAAATCTGTGCCAGAGCTGCCTCTACCTGCTCGTATCCAGATAGGAATGTATTTTCTTGATAAACAACTAACACAATACTCACCAAAACATGGTGATGTTTTTATTATACACAGTATATTCTCTAAGTCTTTAATAGGGTTTTCTAACCCTAATCCCAAAAATTACTAAACATATCCTCTGATACCAATTATGATATCCCTTCTTTTTATTACACACTTAAACATAATTTATTACATAAATTTCACTTGATAAAACATTGAAGATCGGGAGGTCTGGAGTCTTTGGGGCTTGGGATCATTACATAACAACTTAAAACATGAAATACAACATCATTTTTGAAAACTTCATTTACATGACCACTACATTCCCTCGTACATAGCATTGCATGGGATAACCTGAGGACATGTAGAAAAAAAGGGTGAGCTATAAAGCCCAGTATGGAAATAATCATGGAATAACATGAGGAATACAATACATGTTAGACAATAGGCATACCAATAGAGCACATGATAAGCATAAACATAAATTCATGACTAATCATGATAATCATAACATGTAAATGTGACAACAACACTTAAAATGAAATTAGCATGAGCCAAGGCTCATTGCACATGGAGCATGAGTAAACCCTCATTGCACATGAATAATGATTAATCCCTAGTTTCAATTGAATTAGAATGACTAAACACCCATTGTACATGATGTACCATGATACTATACTTTACCCAGTGCATTGGAGAGCTATCAGGGCGCAACCTTCTTAAACATTTGATTTCATAAATAAGTGTACCACATGGATCATAAAACATTGAATCATTAAACATAATATTTTATTCCATGATAAAATAATGTGGAATACAAACATGAAACTCTTTAAATAATAAGTAAACACTACAATAGAATTATCATTTAGCGGCGGTTTAAACCGCCGCTAAATGGGTTGGCGGCGGTTTCTGTAAACTGCCGCCTAATATGGTGTTGCCAATCTATTAGAGGTGGTTATTTCCATTTCACAAAGGTTTCTGGAAAGCATCGTATCTGCCTCATTTCGCGGAAATTTTACTGATTTTAGAAGTCGTTTTTTACGATCCCTTGACATCAGTTTAATCGCAGTGGTTGTAACCGACGTGATTAAACTCAGATCCAGTGGTCTTAATACCACCGCTAAAGTCACTAGAACCACCATGGAATGAGAACCTATGATGCGACTATGTAAAGTTGGTTTTAACCGTTGTGAAACTTAATTGTTTTATGTTTTGCGGTGGTTTTTACTGTTTAGCGGCAGTTTTTACCGCCGCGAAATGTAATTTTTTTTTCGTTTCGCTGTGGTTTTTACCTTTTAGCGGTGGTTTAAACCGCTACGAAATTTTGACCAGAAAAAAAATTCTGCTTCTGCTGCACCACTACCCTGAAAGATAAATCAAACCAGAAATACCATATTGTACATAACAACAAAAATAAAGAAACACCAAGAAGTGGGTTTGAAAACACAGAATAGTGGTATAACTACATTTTCTAAAGTGGAATACTATGGAAAGATGCATGATATTATTGAATTAAACTAACATGGACATTTTTCTGTTGTTTTATTCAAATGAAAATGGGTCGATATTATCAGAGGTGTTAGAAGATATTCCATTCAATTTACTTCTGTGAACTTCTCTCGCTTGATGGATATTGGTTATCGTGAACTACATGATCCATATATCTTAGCATCGCAAGAAAAAATTGTATATTATGTGAATCATGTTGTCTATGAATGGTGGAGTGTAGTTACTCACTTAATACAAATAGATTTTTATGATATGGGTGATGAAGTGGATAATTTGACCTCTGAAATTGAATTTAATCAACAACAGGAAGCAGAATTATTTGTCCATAATGATATTAAAAATATTAGTCTAGCAAGGTTGAATGAAATGGATGAAGCAATGGAGTAGGAAACCGAAGTGATTTAAGGGGAAAATGATTGTGTGTACAATTATTTATTTATTCAGCAACCACTTGTTTCATTTCTACAGTCATTCATTATCATTGTTATATATATTTTGTCTATTAGTACTTGGAATCTATTATCATTTTTAATTTTTTTCACCATAATATTTTTGGAATATATATTTTGAACATAATTTTATTTTATTAATTGACAGGAATTCCAAGGAGGGAGAGTTATACTATTTCATCTAGTTCGGCTATAGATGACGATCCTTCTGGCTCCCTCCCTAAGACATCTGAGGCACCAGATACCTAAACACCTGCACCATCTCCCCATACACCATGCCTCACACCATATTTGGATGTCCCATTAGAGGGTGAGTCTTCAACTCCCCCTTCAGGTGCCTCAGCTATGGGGCAGCGACATGCACCTTCCAGTTCTTCACGGGTGTACTGGACTGTCACTGTCAAAGGTACAAATTTTAATTAAATAAATTTAATGCATTTTGTTTATACTAATTGTTTTCTCATTGAAGATGAAAAAAATGCAACTATGGAGAAAAACATAAAAAGTGAAGATATTTGTAATATGATTGGTGAAAAGATAGTCATGCCATTTTATTCTTATGGGGTCCCGACAGATGACGCCTCAGGGTTACTTGGCCAGATTCTAGTCCATCTCGCAGCGGAGCCCATTTCCCTTCCTATTTCATATGATGATGGGAGACATATGCCTCCAAGGTGGAGAAATGAATTTTTTTATTCTCCAATAAAGGTAAATTTATTACATTATGGTTTAATTGAATGTCATGTTACTAATATGTTCAAAATTAATTTCTGTATACATATATTCTTCCACTTTACAGTGGTTGATGTGATAGCACGGAAGTGGACGTTGAAAAATCTAGGTAAGAAATGGAAATATTTCAAATGGAGATTGTGGTGTGATGTCAACGATACCTCGTTGAATGTGCAAAAAATGTATGAGAAGCTACCTAGTCGTGTACTGAAAGAATAGTGGAACGTTTTTATTGACAGACATCGTGATGAGAAGCATATGATATTGAAATATATATTATTATATTATCCTCATTTTACATTTATACATGTATATGAATAGGGCATGACATTGAATACATTACTATTAAAATGAATTTTATTTATTTCAGGATCTCTAAAGAAAGAATGCATCAAACCGGGCTAGGCAAGTCTTCCCTCACACTGTGGGCTCAAAAAGCTTTTCTAGAAGCCGAACAAAATTGGTAATATTTTAATTAGTTTAAATATTTATAAGACAATATTATCTATTTAGTATATTGAATGGTTGATTTATCTTGGCTTAATGAAGTCACAGAGTTTAGGGAACGAATCATCCCAAACTGAACTGTGGTTGGATGTTCACAAGAAATCAGATGGATGTTTTGTTAATGAGCCTGCTAAAGAAGTTAGGGTATGAAGTCAATTTTTTATTATAATCACTTATTATCAGTTTTTACTGTGTTAATATATATTGATATTTGATTTATAGGTAAAAATTAAAGAACTATGGGATGCCAATCCTGTGCAGTCCTACTCAATCTCCCAGGATGACCCGGTTGCTAAAGTCATTGGGAAGGTGCATCCTGGTAGAGTGCGCAGGATGGGATTGTGACCCGTACCATCTGAGGTATTTGGCAGGCCACCATGGATTCAAGCCGCATATACTCCTAGTTAAAGTCAGCACGTACCTGATGATGCTCAGAGGGATATTTCTTCTCTACGATCCATAGTTCAAGACTAGGGGGCTCAGATATCTTCTATGCATAAAGCATTGACTGATTTATATCAGTAGATGAGTAGATATGCCCTCGGTGGCAGTGCACAGAGTGGTGGTGAGCAGATAAATCACGAAAAATAAAAATCATTTAGTTTTCTATCATTCATTGGTTTTATATTTTAATATAAATATGCAACCGTATTTAACTTTCAATATAATGTTCTTACAGGTGACAACAGAAAGTGGTGATAAGGTGGAGAGGGTGACGATGCATCATCAGACCGTGATTAGTTGTATTGTTCATGTGTTGAACAAATATGGGAACAGTTGGTTTGTATATGTAACATTTGTGGCACATAGTTTCCACCAAATATTTTCAAGTCCTAAAATTTCCTTGATTTCTCATGTTTCCTTTTAAGCATTTTATTAATTTATGATGTTTTTTTTTATGTCTTGATTTCTAGAGTGTGGTATACATCATTCCATTTAGGCCTGTGTTTGAATTGGTAGTTGAGATTTTGGATGAATAGGAGTTAAACCCAGTGTTGATGTGTTGAATAAATCGGGTCATTTCAAATGTTATACTATTTTGAATTTGAACTAAGTAATATTCTCTTATGTTGAGATGGTTTTACTATTTTTTAGTGTTGAGGGGTAGTGGATTCATCCACACCTATTTCATACTCAATAGAATCATGGTTCCCAACATCAATTGGGTTAAAATTGAAGAAATATAGTAATGTGTTACCACCAATAGGAAACACATATTTACATTGTAAGAGAGATATCATTAATTTGGGTGTGATACCATAGGATGAATGATATAGGAGATGACCATGAGGAAAAAATGATAAGAAATTCCCCCATGCATGTGGGATGTGTTTTCCATTTTAATTTTATAGTCACAAACGCCACTTTGGATAGATTATGATGCTTTTAGATATTAGATAATTGTAACCATCCCTAGTATATTATCTAGATATTCTAATGGGCCTCAAGGGTGTTTAAACTAGTAGGGGTATAAATATACTCTTGAGTGTCAGTGTTTGGATATCCCCAGTGGGATCAACTTTTAGATGCTTCAGTATAGACAATAGGGAAAAACACCCTATATATATTCTTGAGTACTCAAGGTCACATGTTAATAAAAATGACTATAGTGAAAATGAGACTCATAATGAAGTTCTAAGGTTCTTTATACATTATGGTAGACATATTTATACACATTAATATGATAAGAGAATAACGTGTTCTCGTAATCTATTGAAAGTATACAAAAAGATTTTATGTGAAATTATGGACCAATGGTTTTTCCATAGAATATTTTTAGTTGGACAACCTGTGGGGAATTATTCCGTACAGATTACCATGAGTGTCATATAATGTCATGATAGATCCATTTAGATGGTATTCCTGAAATAAGGTGTGAACCATCATGTAATCCTTTTAAAAGGGTAGAAGAAAATGTATGTCAGGGTATGGGGAACATATATTAATAGAAATTTATTCCTATTTATGACATAACAATTGTTTTCATGCCTCAACATTGTGTTCCTTATGGGTACTATCAGCTTTTTCTTGGACTTGAATATAATTGGTGGATTTGGGGATTCAATTTTAATCGAAGGATGTGATGAAGGTATGGAAAAGGAAACACAATGAAGAAACCCATCAATACATCATCAAATGTAAGAGTTCGTAGTTTATCAATCCAATACCATGTTAATGGATTCACATTAGGTTATCTATTTTTTGATTAGAACCACCAATGGGATTCTATGTATATGAATATTTGGTATGGATAACTTTTTAGAACTAAATTACAATGAAAAGTGTTCACTAGTGATTCATATACTATAGATTCTTCAAACTAGGTATTGGTAAAAGGTGTGAAAGTTTGGGCTCATCAAATATTCTTTGGGTGGAATCATTTGAATTATTGGATTCCCTTATAGATTTATGATTTTTTAATGAATAATATCAAAATACTAGTTTTTAACGAGTTACCCCTATTCCTATGATCTCTCTGAATCTATTTAGATATAAAAATATATGATTTTTTGGTTAATAATACATATAATACTTGTTTATGACTCATTTTTTAAGGCCACATAGTTAGGAAATTATTCATTTTTCTCTATACAAAGAGTTCGTAGGTGTTTACATTATTGGGATCAGGCCAATGCGATGAGCATCATATGAATCTCTATAAATAGAATCATAACACACATAGTTTATTAATGATTAGTGGGATACAACATACCATTTATTTTCAATTTAAATAGAAATATTTCAAGAATATTAACTTTTTATGAAGGGTAACACTTTGTGAAAGGTACCAAGAAATAGATAGTGATTGAATTTATCCTGAGTTTCTATTTTAGTTTCATCTTGGTCTTCAATGACTAATTTGGAGAAGGTATGGTTGCGGATTACACCTATTAGAGGGCCCATATATTGTTTTCAATATCATATATGTTGGTATGATGATAATGGTTGAATTCTTAAGGGGCTGGGGCATACAACTTGAAGGTGGATATGATATTGTGATACTAGGAGGGGTATCTAAAATTAAGGACTATACAAAGAATCTAATACTATAGTATTTAACTATGGTATTTTGTAAAAGTGATTCATATTATTCTTATCGCATAAGAACAATAGCATGTTTCTTGATGTTGGGATTGAACCTCAGAGGGGAATATATTGTAACATGGTTTAGAGAAATAAAATACAATATAATTGAAGGCATGCATTTTAAGGTAATGTGACATGATTCATAGTAGATTAAAATTGTGTTGAAATGACATGTGTAATGAAATTTAGAGTCATCCTACCAGGTTTAGAAGGTGGTTACTATAATGTATCTCAATAATTATTGTAAATTATGATCAAATAGAACGTAAGGTTTTTGTGTATCACGATTTTTTTAAGAAATAAGTTAATAAAAGATTAGTTGTGTTACATAAAAGTTCACAATACAGTATTGAGTGAGACTAACACACGAGCATCTCTAAGACACTTGGTATAGTAGATCTATGTGGTGATAGTATATTTGGGTAATTAAACCATATAGGAGGCCCACACATGGTAAATCTAACTTTTTTTTACGCTCACTCCCTATATGGGAACACCGACATACATGTGGATCTAATGTTTCATTTTCAATTGATATATATTATGGGGGATCAAGAAGGATCAGATAGATGTATGTTTGGAGAGTAGTTATAAAATGGACCTATTTTTTATAGTTGATTCTATCATGTAATTTTTCCAATTTATTCTATATTTATTTCCTAGGTTGATATCTCTTGTTGTATGCTGGTATGTACAATATGGTTCATTCTTATATATCATGTCAAAGATTACTTATTTTTTTTCAATTTATTCTATACCGATTTCCTAGGTTGATGTTTCTTGTTTTCTGTTGGTATATACAATATGGTATTTTTGGTTTGATTTTTCTTTCAGGGTAGTGGTGCAGTAGAAGCAGAATTTTTTTTCAGGTCAAAATTTCGCAGCGGTTTTTACCTTTTTGCGGTGGTTTAAACCGCTGAGAAATTTAGACCAGAAATAAAATTCTGCTTCCGCTGCACCACTGCCCTGAAAGAAAAATCAAACCAGAAATACCATATTGTACATACCAATAGAAAATAGGAAACATCAACCTAGGAAATCGGTATTGAATAAATTGGAAAAAAAGTAAACATTGACATGCTATATAAGAATGGACCATATTATACATACCAATATACAACAAGAAGCATCAACCTAGGAAATTAGTATAGAATAAATTGAAAAAAATATATGATAGAATCAGCTATAAAACATAGGTCCATTATTTGAATACTCTATAAACATACATCTAGGTGATCCTTCTTGATCCCCCATAATATATATCACTTGAAAATGAAGCATTAGATCTACATGTGTTTCGGTGTTCCCATATAGGGAGTGAGCGTAAAGCAAAGTTATATTTACCATGTGTGGGCCTCCTACTTGGTTTAATACCCTAAATATACCATCACCACACACATCTACTATACCAGGTGTTTTAGAGAAGCTCGTGTGTTAGTCTCCCTCAATACTTTATTGTGCACTTTTATGTAACACAACTAAACTTCTATTAACTTATTTCTTAAAAATATCATGATACGCAAAATCATTATGTTCTATTTTATCATAATTTAAAATAATTATTGAGATACATTATAGTAACCACCTTCTAAACCTGGTAGGACGACTCTAAATTTCATTACACATGTCATTTAAACACAATTTTAATCTACGATAAATCATGTCACATTACCTTAAAATTCCAACATTCAATTATATTGTATTTTATTCCTCTTAACTAGGATACAATATATTCCCCTCTAAGGTTCAATCCCAACATCAAGAAACATGTTATTATTCTTATGCGATAGGAATAATATGAATCACTTTTACAAAATACCATAGTTAAACACTATAGTATTAGATTCTTTATATAGACTTTAATTTTAGATACCCTTCCTAGTATCACAATATCATATCCACCTTCAAGTTGTATGCCCCAGCCTCTTAAGAATTCATCCATTATCATCATACCAACATATATGATATTGAAAAAAACATATGGGCCTTCTAATAGGTGTAATCCACAACCATACCTTCTCCAAATTTGTCATTGAAGACCAAGATGAAACTGAAATGGAAACTCATGATAAATTCAAACACAATCTATTTCTAGGTACCATTCACAAAGTGTTCCCCTTAAAAAAAATTAATATTGTTGAAATATTTCTATTTAAATTGAAAATAAATGGTATGATGTATCCCACTAATCATTAACAAACTATGTGTGTTATGATTCGTTTATAGAGATTCATATGATGCTCATCGCATGGGCCTGATCCCAATAATGTAAACACCTACGACCTCTTTTTATGGAAAAAAATGAATAATTTCTTAACTATGTGGCATTAAACAAATGAGTCATAAACATGTATTATATGTATGATTAACCTAAAAATCATATATTTTCATATCTGCACAGATTCAGAGAGATCATAGGAATAGGGGTAACTCGTTAAACACTAGTATTTTGATATTATTCATTTAAAAATCATAAATTTATAAGGGAATCCAATAATTCAAATGATTGCACCCAATGAATATTTTTTGATCCCAAAATATCACACCTTTTACCAATACCTATTTTGAAGAATCTATATTATATGTATCACTAGTGAACACCTTTCATTGTAAATTAGTTCTAAAAGGAAATCCATACCAAATATTCATTTACATGGAAGCACATTAGAGATTCTCATCAAAAAATAGATAACCTAATGTTAATCCATTAACATGGAATTAGATTGATAAACTATGAACTCTTACATTTGATGATGTATTGATGGGTTTCTTCAGTTTGTTTCCTTTTCAATACCTTCATCACATCCTTTAATTAAAATTGAATCACCAAATGCACCAATTATGTTCAAGACCAAAAACATGTTGATAGTACCCATAAGGTACACAATATTAAGGCATGAAAACAATTGTTATGTCATACATAGGACTCAATTTCTATGAATATATGTTCCCCATACCATGACATACATTGTCTCCTACCCTTGTAAAATGAGTTCATGATGGTTCACACATTAATTCAGGAATACCATTTAAGTGGATCTATCCTGACATTATATGACACTCATGGTAATCTATAGGGAATAAATGCCCACAGGATGTACAACTAAAAATATTCTTTGGAAAAACCATTGGTCCATAATTTAACATCAAACCTTTTTGTATCCTTTCAATATATCACGAGAACATGTTATTCTCTTATCATATTTATTTGGATAAATAAGTCCACCATAAAGTCGAAATCCCCTTAGAACTTCATTTTGAGTATCATGTTCAATATAGTCATTTTTATTAGCATGTGAACTTAAGAACTCAAGAAGATATATAGGGTGTTTTTCCCTATTGTCTATACTCAAGCATCTAAAAGTTGATCCCATTGGGGATATCCAACCACTCACACTCAAGAGTATATTTATACCCCTATTAGTATAAACACCCTTGAGGCCCATTAGAATATCTAGATAATATACTAAGGATGATTACAATGGTCTAATATCTATAAGCATCATAATCTATCCAAAGTGGCGTTTGTGAATATAAAATTACAATGGAAAACATAACCCACATTCGTGGGGGAATTTTTATCATTTTTTCCTCATGTTCACCGCTAGTATCATTCATCCTATGGGATTACACCCAAATTAATGATATCCCTCTTACAATGTAAATATGTGTTTCCTTTTGGGGGTGAAACATTACTATATTTCTTCAATGTTAACCCAATTGATGTTGGGAAACATGATTATATTGAGTATGAAACAGTTGTGGATGAATCCACTACCCCCTCACCCCTAAAAAATACTAAAACCATCTTAACATAAGGGAATATTACTTAGTTCAAATTAAAAATTGTATAACATGTGAAATGACCCAATTTGTTCAACACATCAATAATGGTTTTAACTCCTAGTCATCCAAAATCTCGACTACCAATTAAAACAACGGCCTAAATGGAATGATGTATACCACACTTGAGAAATCATGACTTAAAAAAGAAACATCATAAATCAATAAAACGCATAAAAGGAAACATGAGAAATCAAGGAATTTTTTGGACATGAAAATGTTTGGTGGAAACAATGTGCCACAAATTTTACATACACAAAACAACTGTTCCCATATTTTTTCAACACATGAACAATAAAACTACTCATGGTCTGATGATGCATCGTCTCCCTCGCCACCTTCATCACCACTTTCTACTGTCACCTGTAAGAACATTATATTCAAAATTAAATATGGTTGCATATTTATATTAAAACTTAAAACCAATTAAAGATAGAAAACTAAATGATTTTGATTTTTTGTTATTTACCTACTCACCAGCACTCGGTTCACATCCATCAGGGGCATATCTGCTCATCTGCTGATATAAATCAGTCAACGCTTTTTGCATAGTGGATATCTGAGCACCCTGGTCTTGAACTGTGGATCATAGAGAAGAAATCTCCCTCTGAGCATCATCAGGTACAGGTTGACTATAACCAGGTGTATATGCGGCTAGAATCCCTAGTGGCCAGCCAAATACCTTAGATGGTGGAGGTCCCAAACCCATCCCGCAGACTCTACTAGAATGATCCTTCCCAAGGACTTTAGCAACCGTGTCATCCTGGGAGACTAAGTAGAACTGTGCCGGATTGACATCCCATAGTTCTATAATTTTTACCAATAAATAAAATATCAATATATATTAAAACAATAAAAATTGATAATAAGTTATTATAAGAAAAAATTGACTTCATACGCTAACTTCTTTAGCAGGCTCATTAATAAAACTTCCATCTGATTTCTTGTGAACATCCAACCATAGTTCAGTTCAAGATACTTCATGCCCTAAACTATGTGACTACATTAAGTAAAGATAAATCAACAATTCAATATATTAAACAGATAATAATATCTTATAAATATTTAAACTAATTAAAATATTACCAATGTCGTTCGGCTTCTAGAAAAGCTTTTTGAGCCCGCAGTGTGAGGGATGACTTGGTTAGCCCTGTTTGATGCATTCATTCTTAAGTGATCCTGAAATAAATAAAATGAAATTTAATAGTAATGTATTCAATGTCATGTACTAATCATATACATGTATAAATGTAATATTAGTATAATATAATAATATATATTTCAATATCATCTGCTTCTCATCACGATGTCTGTCAACAAAAACTTTCCACTTTACTTTCAGTACCCCACTGGGTAGCTTCTCATACATTTTTTGCACAATCAATGAGGTATCATTGACATCACACCACAATCTCGATTTGAAATTATTATATTTCTTACCTAGATTTTTCAACATCCACTTCTGTGCTATCACATCGGCAACTGTAAAGTGGAAGAACATCTGTATATAGAAATTCATTTTGAACATATTTGTAACATGACATTCAACTAAACCATAATGTAATAAATTTACCTTTATTTGAGAATCATAAACATCATTTTTCTAGCTTGGAGGAATATGTCTCCAATCATCATATGCAATAGGAAGGGAAATGGGCTCTGCTGCTAGCTGGCCTAGAATCTAGACAAGTAACCCTGCAGCATCATCCGTCGGGCCCCCATAAGAATCAAATAGCACGACAATATTTTCTCCAGTCATATTAAAAACCTATGAACATTTTTTTTCTCCATGGTTTCATTATTTTCATCTTCAATGAGAAAAAAATTAGTATAAAAAAAATACAATAAATTTATTTAATTAAAATTTGTACTTATGATAGTGATAGTCCAGTATGCCTGTGAAGAACTGGAAGGGGCATGTCGATGCCCAACAGCTGAGGCTCCTAAAGGGGGAGTCAATGACCCACCCTATAATGGTACATCCAAAGATGTTGTGAGAGATGGTGCAGGGGGAGATGGTGCAGGTGTGTAGGCAGCTAGTGCCTCAGATGTCATGGGGGGGAGCCAGATGGATCGTCATATATAACGGAACAAGATGAAAAAGTATACCTCTTCCTCCTTGGAATTCCTGTCAATTAATAAAATAAAGTCATGATAAAAAATATATATTTCTAAAATATTATGTAGAAAAAAAATTACAAATTATAATACTTTCCCAGTACTGACAGACAAAATATATATAACAATGATAATGAATGACTTCAATAATGAAACAAGTGGTTGCTGAAAAAATAAATAATTGTACAAACAATCATTTTCCCCTTAAATAATGTTGGCTTCCTACTCCATTTCTTCATCCACTTCATTCAACCTTGCAAGACTAATATTTTCAATATCATGACGGAAAAATAATTCTGCTTCCTGTTGTTTATTAAATTCAATTTTAGAGGTCAAATTATCCACTTCATCACCCATATCATACAAACCTCTTTGTATTACCTGAGAAACTACACTCCACCCTTCATCGACAACATCATTCACAAAATATACCATTTTTTCTTGTGATGCTAAGATATATGGATCATGCAGTTCATGATCACCAACATCCATCAAGCAAGAGAAGTTCACAGAAGTAAATTGAAAAGAATCTCTTCTAACACCATTGAGAATATTGACCCATTTTCATTTGAATAAAACAATAGAAAAATGATCATGGTAGTATTATTCAATAATATCATGAAGCTTTCCATAGTATTCCACTTCTGAAAATGTAAATATACCACTATTCTATGTTTTCAAACCCACTTCTCGATCAGCTGTATGAAATCTAATGACATTGACATTATAAGCGTCGAACTTTCTAACTTGTTTTAGAGGACCTCTAGAAAGAAGCTTCAAATATTCGGACACCTCTTCTCAAGTATCAGTATTCATTATCTGAAAAAAGATATATACTTTATTAGATTTACAAAATGTATGTGTCTAACTAATATTTGTACTTATTGCAATATTTATGAACTTACACGTCGTGCAAACCATTCTACAAGATCTTTATTAACAGCTTTCGTTATATCTTTCTTATATCGTGTTCAGCCTATCATTCATCTCTTTTTTGTATCCTCAACTCTTCAATAAATGGATCGATAATTTCACTATTCAGCATCACATATCTATGTGCCTATAATAATTCCAATTCAGTCAGTGTCACATTTGAGGTCCTCCCAACTGATCGGCCAATAGAAGGAAATATTTTGGATTTCTGATGTATTTGAGATTGAGTCGATGTGTCGTCAACACTTCCAACATGATTAAATCTTGTCTCAATATCATCCAAGTATCGAGAAAAAAAGGTAAGACACTCCTCAGCCAAATATCCTTCAGCAATATAGCCTTCTGGTTGAGCTTTATTTCTCATGTATGATTTTAAATGCCCAAGATATCTATGAAATAAAATAAACATAATTATGCATTTAATTAAGTACATAAAATTGTTTACATAACTAAAAAACATATAAATAAATTACCTATCAATTGGATACATCCATCTATAATGAACGGGGCCTCCAAATTTAGCTTCCTCAACCAAATTCACAGTCAAATGCATCATTAAAGTAAAAAATGACGGAGGAAAGATCATCTACATTGCACAAAAGGTCAATAAAAACCTCTCTTGGAGGTTGTCAAGCTGAAATGGATGTAGATATTTCCCACATAGTTGTCTGTAAAATGTGCAGAATTGGTGTACAAGATCAGTAATTTTTTCATGTAATAATGTACGCAATTCCAAAGGTAGAAATTGTTGTAACAAAATATGCGAATGATGAATTTTCAATCAATATTACTTATGATTATTCAAGTCAAAACACCTCGAGATTTTACTTGAATACCCATCATATACCTTAACATTCTTTAAAATTCAAAGAAATGTATCTTTATCCCTATTTTTTATTACAAAAATGTTTGGAGGATACTTTTCATTCTCACATGGCCAAAGATTGTGTTTTATGTTCATTGATTGTAAGTCTTTAAGATCATTGAGGTGATCCTTAATCTTTCCATGCTCATTAAGAACTTTGAAAATCAAATTGTCACAGAAATTCTTTTCAATATGCATTACATCAATATTATGTCATAACAAATTAAATTCCCAATACATAAGCTTGAAGAAAATTATTTTTTTCTTCCATTGTTGCATTCCAATTTCGCTTGATGATGCGCTTCAGACCTGTTTTTTGCTATCATTCAAATGATGAACCTTCCCATATTCTGTTTCAACATTTTCATGCTATGTCAATATTTCAGAACCAGTTAACAAATTTGGAGGTGGTGTACGATCATTGTAACCATTAAATTTTTATTTGTTTAGCCGAAATCTTTTAGATGCATCAAGAAATCTTCAATGACACAGGATGCTCCATTTTCTAATGTGAGGTAGCCATTTAGGATCAAAATAAAAGTTACTAATGGGACAATCCAAACCCATGTATGTGTTCCAACCAGATAAATTACCAAGCCCACAGAAGTCACTAATGGTCCACATTAAAGCAGCATGCATTTTGAACATTGTTTAAGATGAAGCATCAAATGTCTCAACACCGTTGCTCCATAATTCCTGCAATTCGTCAATCAAATTCTACAAGTATACATCAATATAATTTCCAGTAATTTGTTTTCTAGGAATAATCATTTAAAGGATAACATATTTTTTATCATACACATCCACGGAAGTAGATTATAAGGGATCAAAACAATTGGCCAAATGCTATAACTGGTACTCAAAGTCCCAAATGGGTTGAATCAATCGGCATCCAATCCCAATAAAACATTCCTAGGATCAGCTGAGAAATCTAGATGTAATGAATCAAATTACTTCCACGATTGGGAATATCTTTCATGTCTTATTAACCCATCATTGTTATTATCTACAGAATGCCACTTCATGTGTTCAGTGGTTTTTGATGACATGAATAATCTTTGCAATCGAGGCTTTAAAGGAAATTAACGCAAAACCTTTGCAGGTTTGTTCCTTTTCTTCTTCTCCATGAAATTATGTTCATTCAGACTTAGAACATCACCCTTTTTCTGCCATCTAGAAGAAGAAAATTTCTTGAAATTCTATCTACTTGAATCCTCTCCGCAATAAAGCATAAAATCATTGGGACACACATGTATTTCTGTATAATTCTGACCAAGCTTGTTAACAACTTTTTTCATATCATTAAAATATTATAGGATTTTTTTTCAGGAAATGCATCACGAATCAATTCCAATATCATGGAAATTTCATTATTTGTAATTCCACATAGACATTGGATATGGTACAACTTCAGCAGAAATGAAATCTTTGAATATTTCAAACACCCACGATACAACTCCTGATTTCCATCGTCAACTAAATCATGAAACTCATTTTCCTCAGTGAAGTTTTCTATTACATTTGGCTCCAAATAATCAAGAGGAGGATCCAATGATATGTTACAATCTTGATATGCATGTGTTACAGTCTCAAAAACATCACTTGTCACGTTGAAATTTGTATCACCCTCTTCTGGTTGTTCTGATATGTTTTGATGCTGATAGTGGCGTCTTGCAGTGCCGAATGAATCCTTTAAGAGGTTTTTCATTTCATTTTCCATTATCGATGAACTTGGGACCTCATTCTGTGGATTAACATCAGTGCTCAATATTTCTGTAACATTCGATTCTCTATGCCAAATCCAACACAAATATTGACTAGGGAATTTCTTTATTTTTAAATGTTCATAAACTTCATCTCTCTTCAACCATGTTCTAAAATTACATTTAGAACATGGGCATTTTATTCACCCTTCTACGGATCAATTAGAAATTGAAAAATCTAAAAACTCATTCAATCCCTTAACATACTAAGGTGTGTTCCTCGGTAATGTGATCCAAAATTTATCCATTTATATCAAAATGTGCATACACAATAATAAAAAAAATTAAAACATATAGTTACTACAAAATTGAAAAAGAGATCCATATATACGATAGTATAAGATTATAGAAACATAATATAATAAAGATGAGCCCCTGAGTTAGATATGAACCTTCTAGAGTTTGGGATAGGGGAAGTTTCTTTGGTTAGGAGAAATTTTGTACTAACAACGTGGTAAGTACTTTACCATGAAAACCAAAGCACATTGTTAATTTGGAATAACCCCAACCTATGTTCTCTATAGAGTCTTCATATAAATCTCTAATATCAAATAAATATATTATAAATAATGTTTAGGGAAAACTTTATGATGCTTACAAAACTCAAGACATTGTTAATTTGGAGTGACAAGAACCACGTGAGGGATGGTAGTCTTGGGGAATGATAAGTGGTTGTGTTCATGGAAATGCTGGATTAAATAACTTGGGTGATTAGGTTTTGAGGTTATACGAACCTTGTGTGGATTGAATTCCTAGACCTCTCTTTGGTGTATTCACATAAAAAAGAGTGGTGGTGTGAATTTAGGGTGATTTGGATAATATATTTGTTAGTTCTCATGAGTGGAGAAGTATGGTTAAATGGGACGATCGAGGATCTGACCATTGACTTGAACTAATACTCAGATTTAGACTTCGGTGTGGGCATTGAACATTTTTGTTATTCCTTGATGTGGCCCAATATTTATGGGGAGATATGATCCATTGGGTGGATGTGCTAATAATGTAAATTTTATTCAACTAAAGGAAGAACGGATTAAATCCAAAAAATTCATGAAATAAGTGATGTAATAATTATTTCAAGTCTCATTTTATATAAAATATGATCAAAACGTGTCATGGCTGATCATGAATCAGCAAGTCGTGTTAAGAAAACAATTTTTTTATTCAAAATATGATCTAGAAGATTCATTCTGAAGTAATGTCACTTTTTGAATCTAAAAATACATTAAAAGGATTATTCTAGACTAAAAAGAGGTTTCCATGTCTTAACTAAGAGAATCAATGATGTCATATTGAATCTGGTTTATAATAAGTGATATCAAGCACTGAATTTAGTAGAATTAGACCAGTAATAAGAAGATAAATTTATAGGAAGTAGTTATTCCCTTACTATAATTAATGTGGATGAAAATACATATATCTCAATGATTCAAAAACTCAAAAAACAGATCCTCATGATCTAACCCTATGATATCGTGTATCATATACCAAAGGCCTCGAATAAATGTAAACATAAAGAGACACCTAAGTACATGTTTCCCATTTTTATACCTGTTTAATACAAAATATTTTACCTATATTCCTAAAGGAATATATTTTGTGTATGGAAAAATTTATAGTAGGATACCACCATGAATCTATTTATGGATTTTAAATCATGGAAACCAATTAACTAGTTCAAAAACTCATTTCTCCAAAACTAATTCACATTTAAAAATTTTAACATGAAATCATTCCTTTTAAATTCCATTAGTTTTTATTTAAATAAAACTTTTTTCCAAAACATTATCAATATGGATCACGTAAAGAATTCAAATCCACTCAACATAAACATACACAACCTACCAAAATAATTCATAACATTGGTTTAATCATAAACATTATCCTATAATAAAATAAGACGAAATATGAATTACACCAAGTATTATAATCAAATGGATCACTAATAGAATGCATGAAAGAATATAAATAAACTAATCCTAAGTAATGGGAATCATTGGATATAATTATAGGGATCAAATGTGCGATAGTCTAATCATAGTATGCTAGTTGGCTAATAAAATAAAACAAGTTTAGAATCTCACACGATCATCCCCAAGACCAACTCCCAATATATATCTCATTATCATAGTGACAAATTGGAGTCTATCTCAATCTTCCTGCCCATAGTCTCCATCTCCCTTTGAAAAAGAAAACCCTTTCACCATTTTCATCCCATTTTTTACTCAATTCCATACAAATAAAAATCATAAGTTCCATATATAAAAACATTTAAAAAGATAATTTTATAAAAAAACATGTGCAATTAAATAAAAAACCTTCCTCATTGTAAAACCATTTCTAAACCCTCTTTAAAACCCCATTTTAAAAAATAAAACCTCTTTTATCCATTTTATCAAATACATAGGGTAAATCAAAACCAACCCCCTTTGCAAACCCCACTTTACACCTCAAATTCTCAATAAAAAATCATGAATCATAAAAAACAAGGATTAAACACCAACCATAAATCAATTGAATGTATATTTAAAAAACAATCCAAAGGTTATAAAGGAATCAAAGGTTATATATGGAAAATTATCTTAAAAAGAAAAACCTACCTACAAAATAGTTTAATCCTTGTCGCCTTCAATGAAAATAACTATATTTAAGAAGGTATAGTTCTCAAGAACCTAAAACACAAGTAATCAGCCCTTTCCCACCTAAGGGATAAATGTCTGTCAAGGGCCACATTCCCAACTCATAAGGTTTGAGAACCTATCATTATCCATAGAGTCCACATTGATTTCTCATCAAGCAAAGGAACCTAACTTGGTTCAATACTAGGTAATTCATATGTTCTCATAGATTATCATACCATAAATTACCATTACCACACCATCCCATAGCCTTGCCCCTAAACATTTCTTCAGGAGAGAATAATTTACCTAAAACAAGACCTTTATAGATAACTTTACCCATAAATACATTATGGACCCCATATTGGGGTTTTAATTTCCCAATAGTTAAGCCTCTCACATATATAACATAACCATCAATGGTTGTATAATCAATGCATCATACTAAATGGAATTATATAAACCCAACATGAATCTCTATCTGCATGTATCATAAGGTAAATAACTCATGGATCCCATTAATGTCACATACCCACATACATGAAATTTAAATCCACACAATAAATGCATAACCATATCTTATGGCAATATTAGTAATAAACTACCTTGACCATAGTGTTATCCCCTTAAAACATATTGTTCCATCCTCATCAAAGCCATCTCTAAAAACCAACACCACCTCAATCCCCTAACTCATAAAATTACAACATATATTATGAAACCAAAATAATTAATTAAGAGAATTAATCCATATTAATCCAATCATTCATACTTTAGGGACATGTCATAAATTATGTATCCTCATTGTAACTTCTGGAAATGGGATATGGATCACTCTTGGAACACCTCTGAGCTCATTTCTAAATTAAACCCAAATATATGAAGTCAATCCATTAAATGAATTCATCCAAATTTGATAATAAACCAAAATAAATTATGTCAATGACTCAACAATAATTAATCTACATGAAACCATATGCATTTTTCCTCCACAAGATTCCTCTAAACATTAGACACAAAAAATCCACCGTAACAGGATGATCCCACCAACAGAAGGGGAGGGGAGTATACCTATGGTACAAACTCGGCAGGGTCGAGGGAGAAGTCAGTGTCGCGGGTGTTGGGGGGAAAAGTGGGGTCAGCAGATACCGGCGGCGAGGTCACGAGCGGCACAGGAGGGCAGCGTAGGTGACCGGCGGTAGGGTTCACGATCTTCGGGGTGAGAAGCTCGCGGGTTTGGGGTTGGCTCAGGTGGGGGGGGGGGGTAGTGTCACCAATGTAATAACCTAAATATGATTCGCGGTGGTTTTTAATAAACCACTACTAAATCTTTTTAACGAAAGGTTTCATGGCGGTTTTGTAAACCGTCGCTACAAACCCACTGGGAAAGGCGTTATCTATTATAGTGAAATGTGTATAAAGATGAATACCCTTGATAGAGAAATGGGAATGGTATTCACTTCACAAAGACTTTATCTTGGAAAAGTGTGGTGCAATTTTGGCAACATAACGACGTGACCTAAGAACTCATAAAAATGGTTGATAAGAGAGAAAGGGTGATTAATTATATTTAAATGACATGGAATTTAATAGAGTCATATAGATACATGTCCCAACGAATTTAATGGAATTTATATTTATGATACAAAAAAATGCTTAAATATAAATGAGGAGAGAGAAATTCTGTTTTAAACTATAACCCAGTGTTTTTTCACTATTCATCAAAAATTGAAAGTTTTCAGAAAAATACCAAAATTTCACCCTAGGATAATTTCTATATTTCGAATAAAAAAATGTAGTCCATTTTGAATGATTAAATTTATAAAAATTCAAAGAGTGGGTATTACTATTCATAACGGCTAGTTTGATTGGTTGTGGTGTGTGTGTTAGAACTCGAAGTTGCGTAATACACATGCTATTGTATTATTCAAAGGGAAGCGTACCATGGAAACTTGGGGTGTTACATTCTCCCCTCTCCCAAATAATATCATCCTAAAAATTTCAAGAATACTACCGCATGAAAAGAATCGGGTGGTTTTTCATCATAAGTTCCTCAGGATCCCATGTTGCCTCTTTCATCTTATGGTTTCTCCACCAAACTTTTACCAGACGAGTTGTCCAGTTTCTCAGTACTTGTTCTCTCATATCAAGAATTCGGATGGGCTCTTCGCAATAAGACAGATCGGGTTCTAGTTCTAATTCCTTATAGGTGAGTACATACATTGGGTCAGGCATGTATTTCCTCAACAATGATATGTGGAACACATCGTGAACTTTAGAGAGACTTTGCGGCATTTCCAAATGGAAAGATATAGCCCCAATTCGTTCTAGAATTTCAAAAGGTCCGATATACCGAGGACTAAATTTAACCTTCTTACCAAAACATATAACTCCCTTCCATGGAGATACCTTCAAGAAAATATGATCACCTACCTGAAATTCCAAATCCTTTCTTCAGTTATCGGCATTGCTCTTCTGCCTACTTTGAGCTGCTTTGATGTGGTTTTGGATTACCGTTGCCTTTTTTATTATTTCCTCCACTAGTTCTGGGCCTACAGGTCTTCTTTCACCAACATCATCCCAACAGGTTAGTGTGCGACATCTCTTTTTGTATAACGCTTCATATGGTGCCATCTGAATACTTGAATGGAAGTTATTATTATAGGAAAATTACATCAGAGGGAAACATTGATCCCACATACCATGAAAGTCAAGTGAGCATGATCTCATCATGTCTTTTAAGGTTTGAATAGTCCATTCTGATTGTCCATCTGTTTGGGGGTGGTAAGAAGTGCTCAAATGATGTTCAGTATCCATGGATTTTTAAAGACACTTCCAGAGTCTTAAAGTAAAACAGGGATCACGATCAGAAACAATCGATTGGGGTACTCCATGAAGTCTCACCACTTCATTAATATATAGCCTTTATAGACGTTCAAGTGGTAACTCTTCCCTTATAGCAAGAAAATGTGCTGACTTGGTGAGACGATCAACAATAACCCATATTGCATCATTCCTTCTAGGAGTCTTTGGTAGTCCCATGTCAATGTCCATCATAATATTGTCCCATTTCCACTCTGGTATGGGAAGAGGTTGCATGACTCTTCCAAGCTGTTGCCTTCCAGATTTCACTTGTTGACAAACCATACATCTTGACACAAAATCGTCAATCTCCCTCTTCATGTTGTCCCACAAAAAAAATGTTCTTTCATGTCTCTATACATTTTGGTGCTCTAAGGGTGTATAGTGAAATTGGAACTATGAGCATCATCCAACAAATCCATTTTTAGATCAGGTATATTGGGAACACAAAGTCTCTTCCCAAATTTCAGAATTCCATCTTCATACCCAAAGTCATTCAATCTCCCATCATTCACAGCTTTAATCTTCTTTTGAAACTCTTCATCATTGGTCTGAGAACTCCTTATCCTTTCTAGTCAAGATGGGTTGGAAACCATTTGAAAAAGTATTGACGTTTCACCTTCCATCGTAATTCCCATATCCATCTTCACTAGATCCATGAAAATAGTATCCCTTTCAATTATCATCATGTTCAAAACTCCATGATCTTTTCTGCTCAAAGAATATGCCAACCTATTTGCCTTCCCCAGGTTGAAGTGTATCATGAAATAATAATCCTTGAGTAGTTCAAGCCATCTCCTTTGCCTCATGTTGTGTTCTTTTTGTGAATAAATATACTTCAAACTCTTGTGATCAGTATAAATCTCACATTTTTCACCAGAGAGGTAGTGCCTCCATATCTTCAAAGCAAAGTTCACAGCTGCTAACTCGAGATCATGAGTAGGATAGTTTTTCTCAAGAATTTTCAACTGTCATGATGCATAGGCAATAACCCTATAAGGACAAAACCCAGTCCTTTATTTGATGCATCACTATAAATAACGAACCCATCATTCACTGATGGTAGAGTAAATATAAGAGCATTGACTAATCTTCAATTCAGTTCTTCAAAATATTCTTCATATTCGTTTGTCCAAACAAATTTAACCCCTTTACGTGTGAGCTTTGTTAATGGGTTTGCCAATCGGGAAAAATTCTAGACGAAACGTCGATAATAAACTGCTAAACAAATAAAAATGTGTACCTCAGTTATACCCATCGATGCATTCCATTCCTGGGTTACCTTGGGCTTAGAAGGATCAACAGAGATTCCATCTTTAGAGACAATATGGCCAAGAAAAGAAATCTCCTGACGCCATAATTCACACTTGCGAAACATTCCATATAATTCATGACATCCCAGAGTCTTCAGGATAATGCGCAAGTGACTTTCCCGATCTTCGTAGATTTTGGGGTATACCAAGATATCATCAACAAATGCCACCAAAAATTCATCTAGATATTCCTTGAAAAGTCTATTCATTATATCCATGAATACAGAGGGCGCATTAATCATCCCAAAAGGCATTACTCTAAACTTTTAATGCCCGTACCTGGTTCGAAATGCTGTATTCAGAATGTCTTACTTCTTCACACACAACTGATGGTAGCCAGACCGATGTTCAATATTTGAAAAGTATTGAGCTCCATGCAGTTGGTCAAATAAATCATCAATGCGAGGTAGGGGATACTTGTTATTTTTTGTTATAGCATTGATCTCCCTGTTGTCGATACAGAACCTCATAGATCCATCTTTCTTTTTAACAAAAAAAACAAGGGCTCCCCATGGAGAAACACTAGGGCGAATAAATCCCTTATTACTCAAGTCCTCTAGTTTTTTCTTTAGTTCAACTAATTCCACAGGGGCCATTCTATATGGGGTCCTCGATATAGGCCTTGATCTAGGAATTAAATCAATGGAAAACTCTACTTCTCATTCTATAGGATGTCCAAGTAAATCTTCCAGAAACACATCTACATATTCATTCACAATAGGTACATCCTCTATTTGAACATTCCTTTCCTCGCCCAAAATCATTTCATTCTCCTCCTCCCCAATAATTGAATTTAGTTGAGCTAATGGGGGTGGATCTAGATAAGAATTAGGTAGTGACGATTCTGCTCTAAAGATAAGGTGTTCCTTATCATCATCATCAAAAATTGTAAGCTCCTTCTTCTTACAATAAATATTTGCATCATGGTCAGAAAGCCAATCCATACAGAGAATTATATCAAACAAAATCATAGGTCTGACAATGAGATCAATAGATAAAGAACATTTGTGTCCTCTAATGGGGAATGATTCACAAAAATTTGTTGCAATGATACTTCCCTTTGGTGTTTCAACTGACAACTCCCTTGTTAAATCAAATTGGAAATATCTAATTTTCTTAGCAAATTAGGAAGATATGAAACAATGCGATGATCCAGAATCAAATAATTCATTTTCTAAACTTGAGGAAACCATTAAATTACCTGCCAACACATCTTTCAGAGCTTCTACCTCAACAGTAGTGATAACATAAGCTTGGCCTTGATCCCTTGCCCTTTTCTGAGGTAAGTTTCCCTGACTCTTAGGACATTCATTTTCATAATGTCCCATCTCCCTGCAATTGTAGCATTGGACATCAGTAGCTTCCCTCATCCCCTTGCAATCATGAGCTTGGTGGCATTTTTCACCACACTTTTAACGGACTCCCATTCCTTTTAAGAAAGTACCAGGGTGTTTCTTCCCACATTTAACATAGAATGGATATTCAACCTTTCCCTTCATCCCCTTATTTCTATTCCCAGATTGATTAGCAGATCTGTTATTCTCTTTCTTTTCTTTAGAGTCAAAAGACTTAGAGGATTCTTTTTCTGTCTTGATATCACATGAGAAAATGTCTTCATACGACGAGAAGGATTGTGAGACTAATGCTCGACATAGAAATGGTTTTAACCCATAAAAGAAACGATCAATCTTACTTCTCGGGTTACGTATATAATATCCAGCATACCTTGATAACCTTGTAAATTTGGCCTCATACTTTGCGACATTCTCATCCTCCTTTTGTCTCCGACTCAGAAATTGTCTTTCCATATCTTCTTGATGGTCACGAGGAATGTAGTTTTCTAAAAACAGATCTTTTAACTCCCTCCATTATATATTTGATACTTCATCATCTTACTTCGTGTTTTGAATTAATGACCACCATTGATCAGCATCTCTAGTGAGTTGGTAAACTGCCATGATAACTTTTTCCCTTTCACTAATCCCCAAAGCCTGAAATATTTTCTCTAGGGAACTTATCCATTGCTCAGCTACTAATGGATTTTTACTCCCATTTAATGTTGGTGGTTTCTACCTCATGAAGCGATCTAACTTTGATCCTCGATACTGTGGATCAGGGTGCTCTATACGGGTAAGGTTATTATTTATAACCTGAGTGAGTTTTCCCAGTATGGTGATTAGTGGATCAGCACCAGTTGCATCACCATCTCCACTATAATTATCTTGAGCAGGAGGGAAATCCTAACATGGAGTGCGCGCATTGATACGGTTTCCATTTCTTACACTAGGCACCATTTCTAAACAATGGCATAAACTAGATCAGTTTATGAATCAAAATACATAATTTCATTCTTATAAGACACTTAACATAAATTGAACTATTTATGTATATAATCCATAATCATAAAAATGATTTCTTTGAGGATGTATATACTCATAAACCCTTCATAATGATTTGTAAATACTATGAGAGTCATCCTTAGCATATCCCATGGGAGTGTCATAACCAAGAGTGCAGCAAGGCCTGTTGTCGTGCACCAGTTCCCGTTAGATTCTAGCTCAAAGTGGTGTTTTTAGGTTTTACCCCTAGGTACATCTGTGCCAGAGCCGCCTCTAACTTCTCGTATCCAGACATGGATTTATTTCTACGAAAACTCACAAAATCTCTATAATACCAAAATTCTAGGAAGTTCTTCTATACTAATCCTCAAAGTCCATCTTAGGTCTATGTGCTTTAATCAGAGTTTATCTAAATCTAGCTTCCATGGATTGTACTAAACTTTCTCTGATACCAACTGTAATGCCCTGACCCCGGTTTCCCAGAGTCAGTGCATTAGTACATAACATTGGCATGATCACAAGAAAGATTAAGTCTCGAAAGACCGATTAGTTTAGTATCCATGGAATAACTGGATACATTAATATAGTTTACATTACATTATAAAGTGAAAACTACAACAATATAGTCTCCATAGTCCACACTCTTATCCCCTCATACTATCCCTGTAGGTCATTCATAAAATACTTATTCACATCCTGGGAAACTTTGATAAATAAGCATAAACATTTAAGGAAATGTATAACTAAGACAAAAGCCTTTTAAAACATGAACTTCAGCATAATATGGAATAAATAAAATGAAATAATTCCATATACTTATTCACATGGATATTCTACTAGTCGAATAATCACATGCAATAACAATAACCACTTTCATAATGATGTAATTCATAATGCCAGACTATCATAATCACATAGTCAAGGCCTCGTGCCAAGACTACAAATAAGATTTTGACAAGGCCTTATGCCAAGACACTAGTTTTTCTCATGAGACATACCGATGCATCGAGAAGCTATAGAGGGCTCCACCCGTCACTTATTATGTCCAATTCATTCCTCATATGAACAGGTTTAAACATAACACAAAAATTCTTATTAAAACTAGCATTCGAAATGTCAATACTTTCTCTATAAACCATGAATGGTATAAAAATATAACATCCATAGTCAAACATATCACAAAACCTTCAGTACAATATGGATGATTTGTATCATAATAAATAAACCTCAAATAAGCTTAAAATCCATCAAAGGATGTTGACATAGATGAAATCAAAACTATTTGAGATAAATATCTCTTTTTTTGAAATCATTTAAAAGTCACATAATTATAAAATAAAACTATTACTTTGAAATTATTCTTAGAATCTTGTAAGGGAAGCTTCGAAGATTTTATAATGGTAGAAAATATCCACACCCACCGTATAAGTTAAAAAAGACATTCTTACCTTAATTCTATCGAAAAGGTTAAAAAGGACCTTGTTTGGAAAACGATGGAAAGATTCCTATAGAAACTTCTTATAAAAAGTAAAAAAAGGGTATAAATGAATTTAACCCATATTTTTTAAAATATTAAGAATGTTTTGAAACACATTTTAAAGAAACATGGATGTGGATGATAAAGAGGTCCCATTATATAATTACGTATAAACAAGCTCGAATAATTAAGAGATTGTGAAATAAACCCTTAGCATGTACTTTTCTTTTGTTGAGGGTAGGATAACTTCCTGTATAATGGTGAAATAATTGTTATTAAATTATAAAAGAATCATATACATTTATATGATATCATATATGATCTTTTAACATTTATTTGTTAATAATATCTTAGTATTATCGTTGTTTCGGGTGTTAACTTACTCATTTTCTATAATATGTTTTGTTACGTAAGTCATGTTTGTCAGGGATAGGTTGTATATTATTCATATCCAGAATGATATCAAGCCCTTAAGCATTCTTTTAATCATTAAATGATAATTATTATTTAATGGATACGATGGGTAATGAATCTCGTCGCATTCATGGAGACGGTAGTCCGTACGTATGCACGAGCAACAATATCATTCTTTTGATATTAAAAAAATATATAATTTTATGGTATATCATATATACAGAATAATTATCATGTTATATTTATTATTTACATGAATTACACATCATTATTATACCCATACAAATAATAATTTATTAAATATCAATTACACTACGAAGTGGAGACGGTAAGCCGTACGTACGCACGTATGGTGACATGTCATTCAAAAGATGGATAGAATACTAAATATGGTTATACCATATTTATAATAACATCACAATATATATAAGATATGAGAGTTATTATTTTAGAATGGGAATAACTACGAAAGAAGAAGTTGACGAAGAGAGGAACTTGAAAGAGGGTGGTCAAAACATTACCTCTTCTTCGGGTTCTTCCTTTTTATTTGATCAAAAGGGCTCCTTAGGTTGGATTTATGATCAAACTAAGGCCTCTAGGATTAAGTGAAGGAAGTTGAGAGAGTATTTGGTTAGGGTTTTTCCGAGCCAAAAGGCTTTGAAAATGTGAATTAGTGAGAAGGGTGAGTGCCCTTTTATAAGCGGGGTGAGGGGCACCTTTTGAAAAGCTAGAAATATTATTTTATAATAAATTAATATTCTGTTTCTATTGGATCAAAAGTGGATTATTTAAAGGTTAAGGTGGCTATGGGTATAAAACCACTAAATCAATATAATTTATATAGGTTTGGGTCATTATATTAACTTTATCTTTTAGTTTTAACTCTTCGTTAATTAGTTTGACACTTACCATGACACTTTGTATTTTTATATTATATAGTTAATAAACATACTATATACCTAAAAGAGACCCCCAAGTTGTCCATTAATGATAAAAATATCATTATATAAGTCTCTTGGCGGAACCTTATATTTTTAGGAATTGAATATAATTTATTAATATAATATTTGTTTTAAAAACTCTTTTATGTCAATTTTGACACTATTGGGTATTTTGTTTTTGAGAAATTCATAACAGCATTATTAATTCGAAATAAATTTATATAAGCAATAATAATATGGCATATTGACCTAGAAAATTAGTGTAATTCATAAAAAGTCTCAAATTAAATTTATTTTGATATTTGTAATATCAATTCTTTTAATATTTAATTAATTAGGTAATTACTGCATCACCATTGTGTCATAAATAATTTAAATTATTTAATGTCTAAAAACTATAAATAAAATACCATTATGTGGGAAATATTTGTATCTTTCTAATTAATATTTAAAATAGAATTTATCTTATGTATAACCCTATATTAAAAATGTTTTAGTAAATAAACATTGATTTTAACTCTTTTAACTCTTCATTGAATTAAATAATAATAAATGTCCTAATCTAATCCAAGTGGACCTAAATGATAATATTTTATTCCTATGTTTGTTTTTAGTCGAGATACACTTGTCCAATAGAATTATGGCATGTTTTAGGTTAATATTAATATCATTTTTACCCTTAATTACCCTATTTACATTTAACCGTGGTAAATAAAAGTAAAAAAGTTACTATTCACCAAATATTATTTTTATCTGATTGAACAAAATTCTACTCTTTGATATTAACCGTGTCTCTCAGATTTTCGAAATTCCACTCACAGAAGCTGTAAAATTATGTTTTATGTGAATATCCATATTCTCCTAGGAGGTGGGTAAAAGACGGTGAAAAGTTCAATAAAATTTATTTATATCTAAAAAATTTCCAAACTAACGCCAATGAATTACATCGAACTTATATAGGTATTGTGTATATATTTTTTCCTTAATTAAATTTAAATAAATTAAATAATTATTTAAATAAAAATTCAGTTTTAAACTATAACTCTGTGTTTTTTCACTATTCATAAAAAATTTAATGTTTTCAAACAAATACCAAAATTTCACCCTAGGATAATTTCGATATTCTGAATCTAGAATTAAAGTCCATTTTGAATGATAAAATTTATAAAATTTCAAAAAAGTGGGTATTACTATTCATAACGGCTGGTTTGATTGGTTCTGGTGTGTGTTAGAACTCGAAGTTGCGTACAACACACGCTACTGTATTATTCAAATGGAAGCGTACCATGGAAGCTTGGGGTGTTACAAAAATATTGATTATAGTATTTTATTACATCACTATTGGGTCATTATGATTTCATTAAACACATTTTATATATTTATATTGTATATAATTTTTCCCCAAAAATTTGACTGTCTTAGAAAATTATGAAAAGTTCACCATTGGATAATTTTGATGTCCTTATTCCAGAAAGAATATTAATTTCTTATAAATAATTTTTTAAATAAGTTAATTTTCACTATTAAAATAAAAACTTACATTTATAAAAAAATTCATGGGTTTTGACAAAAATGGATTTCAAACCTTAATAAAAATTACAACTACATTCATAAAATTATACGATCATTTATATTTAATGAAAATTAATTTAATAATAAAAAAATAATTTAGAAAAATATTATTTAATTCTAAAATCCACTAATTCCTCAAAATATATTTCTTAGTTGAACATTAACTAAATATACTATTTGTGCTTTAAATACTATTTACAAGGTAAAAACTAATAAAATGAAAGTATATAGATTATTATATACAAAAATAATGTATATGACCATAGTACTAAGGTCTTGTTACATAAACCCTTATAACACCTACATAATACCGAAGAGTATGGTGTGCAATTGTGATAGACTCTTGAGGTGGCTCAGATAACATTGCTCATTTGGTCATCCCTATCTACATCCACTTCTCTCATAGGTGGTCCCTCTCAAGCTTAACATATTCATGCTCAGCTTGGGCTTGGCCAAGAGAGAAGCCCAAAGACGGAAACTCCTTTCTGAGCTCTGACAAATGGGCTTCGTATGGGGCATGTCTACTAGATGAGGTCATCGCTTCCTTTGTTTGAGTAAATTGGATTTGTTAAAGCCCTGTATATTTACTAATCATGTGATCACTTCTCAATGGCTATATTAGCTACAGTCACAATTCATAACAGTATATTAAAATCCAAAAACATAAAACCATAGAAGTTGACATTTTATATATACATTTTACATAAAGACACATTTAATTAGATCAAGAGGGATTTCCATTAATGAAAGTTTGGGTCGTTACAGTGATTATGACCTCAACATGTCTACAAATGTTTGAATAGTCCTTTCATACTATTCATTTGTTTGAGGATGATAAGAAGTTTCCAATGTTTCCTCAATATTGAGATCCTTATTAATCCTTTGGAAAAAAATTTCTATAAATTTTTGCTGAAAATATGATACAAACGAACAAGGTACACCATGAAGTATCACTACAAAATCACTATATAGCTATCTGGGGCTCTCAATGGGTATATCTTCCCATATATTGAGAAATTTTGTGGGATTATAATGGATATAAATAACATTCCATATGAAATATTCTTTCTTTGTGTATTTAAAAAACTAATTAAAATTTCATAGTAATATCATTATGTTTTCACATGGAAATAGGTCATGGTTTCATGAATTCCTTAGAATGTTGTCTTTGAACCATTAAATATTAAAAAAACCGTTTATATGCATATTATATGATTTAATATTTTAATTTATCCCCCAAAATATATTCCTTCAAATCCATATACATTTTGGTGCTACTAGAGTATATAGAAAAATTTGGGCTGTGAGATTCATCTATTAATCTTTTTTAAGCTCACGAATATATGAAACAAATAACCTCTTTCCAAATTTCAATATACCATATACATAGATGAATTATATCATCTTCCCATAATTCCCTACTTTTATTTTCTTCTGAATATTATTATCCTTAACCAAGAGACATTTAATATTCACTAATGTGGATGATTCATAAACCATTTGGAATATATGTGTTGAATCCACTTACTTAATGATCCCCATAGGAAACATTACTAAATATATGAATATTAGATCTTTTTCAATCCCCATTTTAGATAATATCATAGGATCCTTCCTACTTGGTGCATCATCCACCATATTTTCATTCCCAAGGTTGCAGTGTGTTGAGAAATCATAGTCTTTGAGTTGTTATAGATATCACAGGTTTCCTCAGGTAGATATGTTTCATTGAGAATAGGTTTTTCAAAATCATATGATATCTATATATTTCATATATTTTAACATAAAGTCAATGCATCCACATCTTTAGTAAAATGATTATGACTTCCAACACTAGATCATGGGTTGCATAATTCTATTCAAGAATCATTAACTATGTTGATACATATACAATAAGTCCATTTTTTCAACATAAGGAATCATCCAAGTCCCTTACTTGATACATCATTATATATCACAAATCCATCCTTTCATGATGGTAAATTCAATTTTTGATCATGGAACAATCTTCTCTTTAGTTCGTAAAATCATTCATTATATTATTCTAACAATTTTATAATTACCCCATTACACGCCAATATGGTTAGTGGGTTAGCTAACTGATAAATTTTTTAAACAAATTTTTAATTGCAATGTGCTAAACTAAGGAACTATATACCTAATTTATATTCATTATTGTTAACCATTATATCAATACCTTTTTCATGGAAGGATAAACTAATAGTCCATCATTGGAGATTATTTTCCAATGTAAATAAACATCTAAAATACAAAATTCACATTTTCTAAATTTCTATATAACTTCTTCTCTATAAGAGCCTGAAGAATTATTTTCAAATAAATCCTTTTTCGATCATTTATTTTAGAGTATATCAAGATATAATCAATAATGACCATAAAAAATTATCAAGATAATCAATTAATACTATATTCATAAACATGGGGTTCATTAGTCAATCCAAATTAAATTAAAGTAAATTCATAATATCCATACCTTGTATTAAATTTCATCATTAGAATATATTCCTTATTTATTTATATTAGGGGATACCAAGAATAATGTCTCTAAATTGAAAAATATTTGGCTCCTTGAAGTTGATCAAACAATTATTAAATGCATGTTAAATGACACTTGTTATTTATAATAATGGAATTAATTTCTATATAATCAATTCACCACCTCATATACCCTTATTTATTCCTAACAGAAAAAACAATGACATCCCATAGTGAAACACATGGGTGTATAATTCCTTTATCAAACAACTCCTATAGTTTTTTCTTTAGATCCACTAATTTTTCTATGCCAAATCTTAATGGAATATTAAATATAGGTTTTTTTATTAGGGATGAGATTAGTATGAATCTTAACTTCACACTAGGTTAGATGTCTAGGTAGTTCTTCCGGAAACACAACGATGTATTCTTAAAAATATTGGTATCATCAATTATAAGGATATATTTCCCATTCATATGTTGTTATTCCTCTAATTATCTGAAAAATTAATAAATAATAGATACATTATGTGGATCTATATATGATTTAGATGACAAAGTCTACCCTTTAATGATATTGGATACTTTATTTCCATCATTAATCCTCATATATTTCCCTAGGAAATAAATGTTTTCCTTATAATCTATAAGAAAATACATACCAAGGATTATATCAAAGTCAACCATATGTTTAAAAATTATGTTTTAAAATAGGTTACATATATGTTCCATAATAGTAATTGACTAACTCATCCTTATTGCAATAATATTTCCCATTTGAGACTTAATTGATAACATGCTTCTTAAGGTGATAGAGTCATTGATAATTCTCTGGGAAATAATAGAAGATAAAAAAATCATGTGATTATATATAATCAAATAAAGAATTATCTATAATTTAGGTTACGGAAAAATTACCTACTATATCATCTTTAGGAACATAAACCTAAATTTTATTAATCAAAATAGCTTGGATTTCTCCCTTTGACCTTTTTTATGAGATGTACCCTTGATGTGCAGGACATTAGTTTGAATAATTCCTCATATCTTTACAACTAAATCACTTGATAGAAAAGTGTTCTTTTTTTCATTTCATTCAATAGCCTTATGAACCATTTATATTCACTTGAAATAGACTCGTTTTCCTATAATGTAAGTATATTAGAGTTTCATTATAATAATTATCATGATTTGGAAAACCCATCTTCCCATAAAATATTTTTTCTTGGTTCTTAGTAAAACTATTCTTTTCTTTATTTCCCTTAAAGATGAAAAATACAATGAATTATTTTTCTATATTAATGGAATATGATACTATATCAGCATATGATGAATTTTTTGAGAATGTAGTTCACTTTAGAGACTCAACTTAAGGCCATCAAATAAAATATCAATTTTTCATTCTTGATTACTCATATAGTATGAAACATTCATTGATAATCCTATAAAGTTATCATCAAAATATTATACACTTTCCTCTTCATAATTCTTTAAAATTATTCACTTCTTCTTTATTTGATCTTGATATTCTCTAGGAAATTATTTCTCTATGAACATCACTTAAAGAAATATTATTCCACACATTATATTCCATAAACATTTTTGATGTTCTAGATCAATGAACAATATTAATCAGCATATTATATTAGAAAATAAACTACTGTAATTACCTGTTACCTTTTACTAATTACTAATGCTAGGAATAACATTTCATGGGAAATAATCCATTAATCAGCTACCAATGAATTATTTGTTCCATTAAAATATGGATGATTATGTTTCATGAAGGTATCCATAATGTATTTTTGAAAACAATTTCACAAAACCATTGATGTTAATATTCATAACATGGGTCATATACCACAATCTGACCATAATCTGCTGAGATTCAACACCGTCTTATATTGTCTTTCTTAATCCGACACTCCATGCCTTAACTATGAGTGGTTAACACCTTTCATACACCAAAATCCATCTCTCCACAATAGAGTTCACTATGTTTGAATATAATCATCATGAATATTACTCCATAAAATAAAAATATTTATAATCGTAAAAATTATAATATACCTAAGTTATTATCATAATTCAATAGTTAGCGTTCTTCTTTTAAAATCTAGTTTTCAATGTTCTCACTGAAATTCCTCTTTTACAACATTATCATCACTACACTAGTTACCCAGAGAAGGTGTTAATTTATTACATTGGTACAGGATACAATATATCCCACTATCTAGTATCAGATAATTTAGTTATTTTTTAAAATTATATTTAAACATGATTCCCACATTAATTTTTAAATTTAAATACAATGATAAGAGACATTCTTTCATCCTTAAAAATCATTCATAATATCCTTTTTCATATACCAAGGAAGGAAAAAAATAATGGGTGGGATTTGATTCTCAGTAAAGGTTATATAAAATTAAATATATCATGATTATATAAAGAATAATATTATTTGAGTGTGGAAAATAAAAAATCCCTTCAATAAATGAATTTTGTTTATGGAACATTCATGGATAATATCAACATAACAATAAAATAGACAAGAAACTAATTCATAATAAAGGGAATGAACAATCAATAAATTCATGAATTTTCAATCAATTATTTTACCATGTTATCATGGATCTTTTCATAAAGTTCACTCAACTAAGTAATTAGATTAAATAAATGTTTATGTGAAAACAAAATACACATTTAATATGGAATACTTGTTGTTTTCTCTTATGAGACTCATTGATGCATTGATGGGAGATCTACTACTAAGCCATACTCATCACATTAATACCCTATACATTCATCAAATTTTTAAAGTTCGACAAAATAAATTCTCCAAATGACCTATACATACGCAATTATATGTATTTATTCAATAATATAAGACATCAATATTTCTCTTGTAAATAAAAGAGCATGCTTACTAAGATTCCTTCAAGTAGAATCATATATAAAAAAGGTATATAGAAGAAACATAATGAAATAAATATAAGTGACAAATAATTTATCTATGATATTAAAAATATGAATATAAAAGAGAAAAATAATTTCTAATGAATAATGGAGAGTGATAAAGAACATGAACAAAATAAAAGAAATGATCTCAAAATAAGGTATAATCCATTATTAGTAAAGGGTGATAGAGGTCCTTCAATTAATAATAAATAGAGGTTTTATGTGATACCAGGAATGTAAAAAATAATATATAAAAAATAAATTAAAAATATCTTCCATGTAAATTTATGTAAGAATAGAGTTACAAATATCATTTTACAATTCTTTCATTTCCATTAGTGAAATAATACACTTTTCTTTCAAAAAATTTAAATAAAATTTCCCAGAATATTTAAAAAAAAAATCTATTAAAGTATCCATATAAAAATATCAATAAATCTTAAAAACCTATAATGGATATGTAATCTTTGAGAGATAGTCAAATTGTATACATTAAAGACAATATTCTTAGAATTTTCTAAAAATTCAATAGAAATGCATACTGAAAGTTTTTAAAAGTTTATTTTTCATAAATTATAATGTAATTTAAATATAGTAAAAAATTACCTTTATCACCATTTGAATTATTATTAATATTCTTCTTTACAAAAATTTAAAATTATCAACAAGGGAAAAGTTAGAAGGAAAACATTAAAATAATATTATTAAAATGAAAGTCCCCTGCATGTATCTTACTTATTGATTATTAATATAAAAATAATAGAAATAAAATATAAACATTCAAACTCAAAAATAAACATAGGATACTAAAATACATTAGGTTTAAAAGATAAGGATCATCTAATTTTACTAAATGAAATATGAGCACAAACTGTCCTGAAATAAAATAAAATTATAACCAAAATCTCTTACGTTGGGTCTCCTCTTGGTCATGCCTGATTGAACAACCTATACGAAGAATTTAATATTTTAAAATAATTTAATAATATTTTTTAACAACTATAATATTTTTTTAATGTCCTTTTATATTAATTTGAAATTCATTCATTCAATAGTTCTTTATTATGTCAACCGCTTTAGGGTCGTTCAATCAATTTCTTCAAAATTACTTCAACATATTATTTTTTACTATATGATCAACAAAATGGTTCCATAATATATATAATTTAAAAAATTTCTTCCATAAAATTTTTATTCAATATAAATTTTATTCATTATATAAAGTTGTATAGACATCCATGTATAGTGTTAATAGATAGACGAATTACATCGCTTCGTGGAGGTGTTAGTACACACGTATGTGTGAACAAAGTTGTCATTTTGTAGTATATGTAAGGGTAAGAAGTTTGATGATATATTATATTTAAATAAAAACATATTTCATAAATTTCATATATATCGATATATATCATTAATTGCATCACTATAACTATCCATGTAAAAGAGTGATGAAAAACATATTACACACTACACAGATACAGTAGGTTGTACATATGCCAGATGGATATTTTTTTTCCATAGGATGTAATAGAGGAAAAACTGGTTTTACAATAATCATAATAACATCTTACTATATTATTTATTTTTTAGTCATTATTTTATTATGGATAAACTATATTCAGTGTAAGTATAAGAAGAAATAAACTTTGAAGAGGTCAAGTAATACAATTACATGTACATTGAGAGACCTCCTTCGGATTGCACATTAATACTTCTAAGGATGGTCTTATGGTAAGAAAATTTGATCAATAAATAAGGTAAATAATCTAGTATATTTTTTTCTAAATTTATTTACTTATTTATAGGGCTCATTATTTTAATAAGGGAAGAGACGAGATTCCATTTTATAAGTGAGGAAAGGGACACATATAGAATTATTTAAAATTATTTTATTAATATATACTTATTTTTATAATGGAAATTACTTTGAAGTTTTATATATTATAATATTATACGAATAAGGATGAAATTAAATGAAAACAATGAGCTTTAAGAAAGTGTTTTGTTCTATCTTAAATCCTTATCCCTCTATTTCTTCTATCAAGGCATTATATGCCCATTATGTAGTGTTGGATTGATTAGAAATTAGTTGGAAGAAATACTTCATTGTATTCAGTAATGGAATCCAATTTGACAACAAAAATAGGATAACTCAAAGTCGTTGAGTGAAAAATGGGACTCTTCCTTTCAAATATCTTCATCATCTTCTATTCTGGGGAAAAGTTAAAAAGTATTATCTTGAAGATATTTACTTTAGAACTGTTAATGAACTTTCTAGTTGGAATGAAAAGGCCCTGTGTATAGTCGGGAGGGTGTCTATTTTTAACTTAGTGATTAGATTGATGTTTTTTATTCCTTCTCATTGTATAGATGGCCTAGAGGTTTTACTAAGGAGCTTCGAAGCATGGAATGGAATTTTATATAGACCGATTCCATCCATGAATGGAAGTTGGTAACTATTTCCTAGAATGAGTGTATCAAGCCAATTGTTCTGAGAGGCCTTGGGGTCAAATATTTAAGGATTATTAATGATGGTATCAATGTGAAATTCACATGGTGTTTGATTTATAATGATTCCTCTGATGAATTTTTGACCACACGATTTTTGGTAGGTTTTTTATTTGATATAAGTACTATATTGGGTAATCTATGTGGGAATCTCTAAAGCATGCCATTAATAAAATTATTCATGATATGAAATGTATTTTGTGTAGGAACTCTAATCTCAATTTCTGGAATATCACATGTATTGATAGACATCTATAGGATAGAAAGACCACTCACTCTGAAATAAAAAAATTGTCCATTACAGATTTGGTATCAGAATGGCACAACATTGCCAGCATGGTCCTGTCTCCAATTGGCCAGGAGATATGAACTCACACATTCATGTATTATGAAACTCTTATATAGAAACTAAATAGTAATGTTATTTCTAATATCATGGATTTTTATAAGATGGAAGGGGGAGGCTCCACTCACCTTCAGGTTTTGCTTAATCCTTCTGGGCATCTTTTATTCAACCATCCAGATTTATCCTAATTTGGAGAATCTGGAAAATCACAATCCCCACCTAGGATTACCTGAAGAGGGTTGGAATTCAGATTATTTTAGCCTTTTACTTGTGTATGTGCAAAGAGGAGGATATAAATCATTTGTTTGTGGAGTGTATGTATGCACAACAACTTTGGTCTTATGAAGGTACCATGTTTGGGTTGGATTTGTTCCCAAACCTTCATGAATATGATGTACTCTCAATGCCGTACTATGCTGGACACAGTGAGAAAATAAAGAACCTCCTTCTAGTGGTTGGTGCTGTAATTATATCATTTGTATAGCATGCTCAAAATTCCATTATGTTTGATAATAGGCAGACTCCTGTACAGAGAGGAATAGTTGCCTTACACAAGGAAGTGTGTAACACCCCGACCGCAGTTACCCAGAGTCGGTGCATTATTACATCATATTGGCATGATCACAAAAGATCAAGTATCGAAAGACCAATTAGTTTAGTAATCTTGGAATAACTAGATACATTCATAAAGTTTACATTACATCATAAACTGAAACCTACAACAACATCTTGTCTCGACACTCATATCCACTTATACTATCCCTGCAGGTCTTTCATAAAATACGTCTTCACATCTTGGGAAAAATAAAACATTGAAAGGGGTGAGCTCAGATTCTCAGTAAGGGTAACAATATAGAGGAAACATTTATAAATAAACATAATCATTTAAGGCAATGTATAACTAAAACAAAATCCTTTTAAAATTGAACTTCAGAATAATATGACAAAAATAAATTGAAATAATTCCATTTACTTATTCACATGTATATTCTACTAGTCGAATAATCACATGAAATATCAATAACCACTTTTATAATGATGGAATGCATAATGCCAGACTATCATAACCACATAGCCAAGGTCTCGTGCCAAGACTAAAAATAATATTTTGTCAAGGCCTCGTGTCAAGACACTAGCTTGTCTCATTAGACCTACCGATTCATCGAGGAGCTACAGCGGGCTCCACCCATCACTTATTAAGTCCAATTCATTCCTCATATGAACAGGTTAAAGATAACATAAACATTCGTATAAAAATTAGCACACGAAATGTCAATACTTTCTCCATAAATCATGAATGGTATGAAAATAAAACATCAACAGTCAAACATATCACAAAACCTTCAATACAATATAGAAGTTTTGTATCATAATCAATCAACATCAAATAATCTTAAAATCCATCAAAGGATGTTGACATAGATGAAATCAAAACTATTTGAGAGAAATAACTCTTTTTTTGAAATCATTTAAAAGTCACATAATTATAAAATAAAACATGTACTTTGAAAATATCCTTATAATCTTGTAAGAGAATATTTGAAGATTTTTCAATGGTGGAAAATAGCCGCACTCGCCGTATATGTTAAAAAAAGACATTCTTACCTTAATTCTGTCGAAAAGGATAAAAAGGTACTTGTTTGGAAAACGACGTTAAGATTCTTTTATAAACTTATTATAAAAAGTAAAACAATGGTATAAATGACTTTAAACCATATTCTGTAAAATAGTAACAATGTTATAAAATATATTTTTAAGAAACATGGATGTGGATGATAAAGAGGTCCCAGTAGATAATTACATATAAACAACCTCAGATATTGAAGAGATTGTGAAATAAACACTTAACTTGTAATTTTACATTGATGAAGGTAGGTTAACCTCCTGTATAATGGTTAAATAATTGTTATTAAATTATACATGAATCATATAAATTAATATGATACCATATATGATCTTTTAATGTTTATTTGTTAACAATATATTAGTATCATCATCGTTTCGAGTGTTAACAAATTCATTTTTCTTTATAATATTTGTTATGTGAGCCATATTGGTTAGGATGGGATGTATATTGTTCATATCCAGAATGATATCATGTGTCTAAAAATTATTTTTAATCATCAAATAAAATTTATTCTTGAATGTATGTGATAGGGAATGAATCTCATCGCGTTCGTGGAGACGGTAATCTGTACGTACGCACGAGCGACAATATCAATCTTTTGATATTAAAATTTTATATAATTGGATGTTATATCATATATAAAGAATAATTATAATTTTATATTTATTATTTACATGAATTACATATCATTATTATACCCATCTAAAGAATAATGTATTGAATAACAATTACACCACGACGTGAAGACGGTAGGCCGTATGTACACATCTATGGTGACATGTCATTAAAAGGACGGATAGAATAATAAATATGGTTATACCATATTTATAATAACATCATAGTATATATAAGATACTGGAGTTATTATTTTATAATGGAAATAACAAAGAAAGAATAAGTTGAAGAAGAATGGAACTTGAAAGAGGGTGGTGAAAACATTACCTCTTCTTCAGGTTCTTCCTTTTGATTTGATCAAAAGGGCTCCATAGGTTGGCTTTAGGAAAAATGTAAGGCCTCTAGGATTAAGGTAGGATAGTTGAGAGGGTATTTGGGTAGAGTTTTCCCGAACAAAAAGGCTTTGAAGGTATGAATAATTGGATAGAAGTGGTGTCCTCTTATAAGGGGGAGGAGGGCCTCTTAGGGAAAAACTTAAATTACTATTTTATAATAAATTCATATTCAGTTTCTAACAGATAAAAATTTTATTATTCAAAGTATAAGGTGGGTATGGGTAAAAAACCACTCAAAAAATAGATTTTATATAGGTTTGGGTCACTATAGTAACCTTATATTTTAGATTTAACTCTTAGTTAAATAGTTTGACATTTACCATTTCACTTTGTATTTTTATATTATATGGTTATTAAACATACTATATACATTCAAGAGACCCCCAAGTGTTCCATTAATGATGCCCCTATCATGATATAAGTTCTTTGGAAAAACCATAGATTTTTAGGAATAGAATACGAATGAATAATATAATATTTTTTTTAAAAACTCTTTTATGTCAATTTTGACACTATTGAGTATTTTGTTTTTGATAATTTAATAAAAGAATTATTACTTCGAAAAAAATTTATATAACCAATACTAATATGTCATATTAACCTATAAAATTACTGTATTTCATATAAATTCTCAAATTACATTTATTTCGATATTTATAATATCAATTATTTTAATATTTCACTAATAAGGTAATTACTGCATCATCATCGTGTCATAAGTAAATTAAATTATCTAATGTCTAAAAATTATAATTAAATTCAATTATGTAGGAAATAGTTTTATCTTTCTAATTAATATTTATAATCGAATTTGTCTTATGTATTACGCTATATGAAAAATGTTTTAGTTATTAAACACTGATTTTAACTCTTTTAACTCTTCTTTAATTAAATAATAATAAATGTCCTAATCTAATCCAAGTGTACTAGAAAGGTTCATATTTTATTCATAAGGTATTTTTTGGTCGAGTTATACTTATCCAATAAAATTTGGACATGTGTTATGTTAATAATAATATCATTTTTACCCTTAATGACCTTATTTACTTTTTATCGTGGTAAATAAATGTAAAAAGTATTTATTCACAAAAAAAATTATTTTTATCGTACTAAACAAAATTTTACCCCTTGATATTAATCTTTTCTCTCATATTTTCTAAATTCTACTCACAGAATAGGTAAAATTAAGTTTTATTTGAATTTTCAAATTCTCCTAGGAGATGGGTAAAAGACGGTGAAAACTTCTATAAAATTTTTATATGTCTAAAATTATTATAAACTGACTCAAATGAAATAAATTGAACTTATATAGTTATTAAATATCTATATTTACCTAAAATAAATTTATATAAAATAAATAATTATTTAAATAAAAATTCAATTTTATCCAATAACTCAGTGGTTTTCACTATTCATCAAAAATTAAAATTTTTCAGAAAAATACCAAAAATTTACCCTAGTATAATTTTGATATTCCTAATTCAATAATTATGTCTATTTTACCAAATTAAAAACATAGAAGTTTCATTTGTTAATTTAAAATTAGTTCCCACTATCATAACCAAAAGACGTATTTTTCAGAAATAATAACTATCAAAATTTTGGCACTTGTTTATGTCCAATTTCAAAGTGAAATTACTTAAAATGATCATAATTGGATTAAATGGTAAAAACATAATCTATTTATACTTCCAAACCATTGAAATTTATAATTTAACACTATAAATTATTTTGATTAAAAAAGTTGTTTTTAGTTAAAATATAGTTTTTTTCACTATTCACCCAAATATGAAAGTTATCAGAAAAACACAAAAACATTATTGCAGCTAAATTCTTATATCCCGATTCTAAATAAAAAGTTCATTTGGTCAAATTGAATATATTAAAGTTTCACATATTGGATTTAAAAATGATTCTCCATTAAAAGAAGGTAAAATTCCATTTTTTGAAAAATACTTCTTTTATCTGAAAAAATGAATTTTTTCTTAAATTAAGTCTTAGAAAATCATAATATGGATTCCAAAATTATATAAAATATAAAATTCAGTTAATAATATTCATAACCACTTTTTAACAGCTAGTTTGGTAAGTTGTGGTATGCTTGATCTCAGTATTGCGTACAACACACGCTATTGTATTATTCAAAGAGAAGTGTACCGTGGAAACATGGGGTGTTAAAAAGTGTATGAAGCTTCTATATTGTAAAATGGTGGTATGAATAACAATTTATTTGATCTACAGATCCTCAAGCTGTTAGGCATGTCCAGTCACTCTCGGAGACCCAAAAATCTCAAATGCATCAGATGGATACCTCTGATAGGCCCATGGATCAATGTAAATTTTGATGGGGATTCTTCTATCATGCCAGGGCGTTCTGGATGTGGAGGTGTCTATCGCCCATATTTTGGATTTTTGAATGGGTTATTTTCTCATTACACTAATATTTCGGTGGCCTATGAAGCGGAATTATGGAATATGGTTTATGAAGTCTCGTATATTCTTCAATATAAATGAAACATGTTATGGATAAAATAAGATTGTCACCTTCTGATTCATGACTTCAAAACAGGGCCACAGAATCTTCCAAGGAGAGTTCTACCTCAATGGATTGAGTGCCTTAACAGGGTCACTCAGCTCAATCTTGTAATCTCACATGCTTATAGTGAAGCAAATTACATTTCAGATGCTCTGGAAAATAAATCAATCCTATAGAAGACTATGATGTTGTCCATTATAGCCCCATGTTACTGCTCTCCATTAGTGGAGGTGGACATGTGTCGTGTCATGTATTCTCATTTTTCTAATAGTCCCATATACACTTAACTTCTATATCTCATTTTAATAAAAAAAATTGGACTGGATTTGACAGGATCATTTTCATTCGAGTAATTGGACTATATAAAATTTGAAGAGTCGTATTTATCTTTAAAAATAATCAAAAATCCAAAGGTACCATGTAATTTTTTTTAAATAAAGAACTAAAAATAATTAATTATATTTTCAAAATTTCTATCATGTATTTTTAAATTCAAATTAATGTTTTAATATGGATTATATTAATCAATTAATAGGTATATGGTCAGTTAAAAAGGGTTCATAAAATATTAATTTACTCAGACATCATTATAATGTAATCAAAGTGACACTTATGTGAAAAAATGGTATTTCCCATTATTCATCAAAAAATCAATTATTTCTTAATTGTATAAAAAATTTATCCTCAGATAATTTTGACATAATTAATTCAAAAATTGAATTCAATTATTCGAATTAAATTTAAAAAAATTGTAATTCATTTCTTAATTGAAATTTTTAATAAATCTACATGCATTATGTTATTAATTCTTTAGACAGAAAATCCATTCATACAAGAATTAGATCCTAGGTGCTACACTCAGAGGAAACACCACTCCATCTTCAAAATAGTGTATTAATTTAGATGTTATAAACCCATATTCCTTGATATCCAGTAATATATAAAATCATTTATCTTATTTTATTTATAATTGGTCATATGTCCCTCTTTTATTTCATCTATAATTTTATAAGAGATATCAATATGATCTAACAAAATAGTACTTCTCGCTTAATAATCTTTCAGGTACAAATCATCTATTAAGTCTAGTATCTTCCACTACTCTTCTAATTCCCTTGCTACTTGAGTCTTCATACATATTGAATCTTATATAACATTACACTTAGTTTTTTTTCAAATAACTCAAAATAAAATTTATTAGGATACTTCACCCACCTTTACTGACTCTAGCATAAATCAAACTAAGATAAAATATAACATATAATTAAATTAATTTAATAAAACATGAATTTATCAAAAAATTGGTAATTTATAAAAATATTAAACCCATGAAAAACCACTAATAATGTTAGATCATGCATTGTATTATTCGTCTAACTTGGTAAAAACTAACTTATTCCATATGAAACCAGAATATCTCTTTTCAAGAGAAAACATCCAAGTTTCGATCTAGATAAATCAAATCATACTAAAATCATATCATTAAACTCAATAAAAATAAATATTTGGGTAGAAGTTAACCTATTCTTTTCACATAAAAATCTTTTTTTCACTTCTCATCAAACATAATGTGCATGCCTTTTAGATTCCATGGCTTCAACTAGGATGATAACATTAAAAGAATTGAATGGAATAATTTTATCAAATTACTAATATAATGAAAAAAAATATTAAAAACATTATCATCACACTCTCAATACATCATTGCGTTAACATCATATGGATCCTGTAAGACACCCTTATTTAAAATCATATCTCCTAATAATTGTACTTCCCACATCCAAAATTTAGATTTAGGATTCTTTTAATATAACCATGTCTCCTTAAACACCTTCAACATTTCCATTAAATTAATTTTAGGATCCTCCTATGAACCAAAATAAAAAATATCATCAGCAAACACCATTATAAAATTGTTTTGGAACTTATAGAAGAAACTATTAATCAAGGATAAGAAAATAGAAGGGCATTTACTGTAATTTTCTATTTTTACGACCCAAATAGTAACTAAAAAGGAGGAACCACTTAAACATAGATATTTCTGCATATATAATAATGCCTACTCCTAGACTCTAAGGTAATTATATAAAAACTATTATAAAATTCACTAGATTAACAATATCAATAAAAAATAGAAGAAGAAAAAACAACAACAATCAACCACATCAGCAACATTACACGGACATTAGAACTATGAAAACAATTGAAATAATAACACCACATTTGATAATAATAATAAACAATATTATAATTTCACTTGATAATACATCAAAATTAACATATTTTGTTGGACAACCATGTAAAAGGTATTAAAAAAATAAAAAAATAAAGGATATTAAAATAGAATTGAGTCCATAGACCCTACTTGATCTTGTCACCTAACATCGACTGAGTCTCACTAACTCACCCATACACTACGGAGTCATTTCCCTTATCTATGTATATTGAAAATTAATCTACTTAGGTAATAGAGCACCTATGTAGGGTGTAACTACAACAAAGTAGGTCATCACCAATGGTGTAACTAAATAAATATATTTAATAAACAATCATTCTGATTATGAAGGGATGGAAAATAAAGTATATTAATAGGCCATCACATAATGAAATTATCATCAACCAAACCATATGAAACCATACCCACTTCAACCAGTTCTATAATATGATTATACGCCCACGGTATCAACAACATGGGAGTGAATGATCTATAACCCCTTGTCACATAAGTTATACTGAACAAGTTATTAACCATCACATCACATTAGTGACCGAGGGATCACTACTATATAGCCTCAGTGAATGAGATGTCACCATCACATGTGGGTTTTTTTTGAGATATTACCATATTATATATATAGTAGATGATGTACCACCTTTACATACTCTCAATGAATGATTTTCAATATCACATTAATGGTATAAAATTAGGTATTTAATGGTGAAATATGCATCACTACAGAAGGAATATATGTGGATGATCCATTAAAAAAATAAGTTATCTATGTGGATAATATAATACTAATAAAGATCACTATGGATAATAATCCATTTCAAATTCATTAATTATATGTGGATGAAAATTCACCATTACACACACAATGGTGAATGAGATATACTTTTTGGGTTTAGGATAAGTGGTGATGGGACTATAAACAATCTTTTTTAGAATCAATAAATAGTCTATGAAGAAGTCAAAGAATCGTTATCTATAATGAATTTTGATGTCAAAATATTTTATCACACACTTTTATATCTACATTGATGAATTAATGTTTTTGTAAGATTGGTTTTATAATAGTGAATCATCAAATCTATAGCACATCTGGTAGTATTTTCTATTAATTTAACTTTGAAAAAATAAATTTTTTGTGCTCAAATGAATAGAATTAATTTTGTTACTCTTTTTTATATTTTAATTATTTGATGTATGTTGTTAATAGTTTCAATGAAAATTTAACTTTGTGTTTTTCACAGGTTAGGTGGTGAAAATGTGGACCCTTAACCTTTGGGAAGAAGTGGGAAAATACTGAAACACATTCCTAGAAAACACAAAAAAACACACATTCTCCTTATTAAAATTCAATCAATTGGATTGATTATACATTGAATCTTATATATATACTTTTTAAAGATTTATGATTATCCAAGAATTTTTTTCATGTTTAATGACAATTATATTATCCATAAGTTTAAATTTGGAGATTCTAGTTTCCTTAGATAATTATGATGGACCCTCCATTACTGAAGATGACATATCTATTTCCACCTCTTTCAACTTGAGACTACCCATTTCAAGAGGTCCAAAAATAGAAAAGAAAACCAAGAATATGAAGCTCACAAATATCCAAGAATCCGATTCCTTGTTCACTGATTTCTATTAAAAAAATAAAATTTTATACTCAAACACATTAAACCATTATTTTAGTGGCTAACAATGAATCTAAATTTTTATCCCCTACTGATCGATGATACTGCCCCACCTAATATCATTGACAAAAAATTTTAAATATTGAAATTATCTATTTAAATAAATGACTGAGTGAATTTTTTCCCATTCTCATTTATGAAAATATGATCAAAAAGACATATTTTACATTCCTATGGTGACTCTTGAACTTGATGACTTGAATTAATTAGCATGATGGATTGGGAATTATAGAGAAGGTTCCACTCGACCATGTTATCCAATCACTTATAATGTCTAATCAGGTACACAGGTGAAATGGATATATGATATTCAATCACCTATGTGAGAAAAACATCTATGTGGTGAAAATGTGAGAGGAATTATGTATATATATATCAATATGGTATGTGGTGAGGTTCGACTACATCAACCAATGAGCTATGAGATTAATCAATTACATTTTCCATTTTCCTATGTATGTAAAATGGGTCATATAGTTTATTCAGGTGCATGTTTGATATGACAGATAGAGGTAATATCTATCATTCAAACTCACACAATATGGAAATCAAAGAAGTTTGACTGGGATTAGAATTCCATGACCAAAGTCGGGGTATAATGTAGATGAATGGCTATCAGGGAGAAAAGTTTGTTCCAGGATAAAGTAAGGAAAATAAGGGTTTTATCTATTTATGGAAGAAGTAGAAGACACAAATAATAAATGTAGAATGGGGGAGAATAATTTAGCACTAGTGATTCCACGCCGATATTTGTAGGTGAAGCTTTATAGACCTTACTATTGGATTTCTATATTCTCTAATGTTTTTAACATTTTATTGTACTTGAATCAAATTGGATATATTCAATACCTATTCATTAATGGTTGTTTAATCCCATGTTTGTGGAATTATATTGAGCTGGTATGTTAACATGTTTAACATAAGTGAAAATGGTTTTTGTTACCTACACATTCATTTCTTATTAATCAAGTAATTCATTTCCATTGATTTTCAAATGTAATGAGAGATTATACAGAATTATTGGTCCCTAATAACATATTTTTTGAAAGGATATTAGAGAAGAGTATTTCCACCCAGTTGTAGGTCATTTATTTTCATCATCGAGTGGGCTAGTGGAGGCTATATTTAAGAAACTATAGAATCAATTTTCCTATAGGTAATCTATTCAAGAGAATCTTCTAGGCAATTTTCAATAGATCCAAAAAAAAATTCCTTGATTTTATAATAAGAATAAAAAATTATATATTTTTTAATCCTAAATAAATTTACCATCCATTCAATTTCGTATACTCCTTCCTCTATACTTCTCCACTTTTCACAATGATCACCACTCTACACACAAAAACTGTCATTGTTGTTTGTTCATAAACGGTCACTATATTTACATCATCACTGAAATTTAAATCACCAAATTGATCCTTATTGATGTTTTCCACTCATTTTTTTTCTCAACTTCACTTTTTCCCACTAAACTCACATTCTAATGAATTCCTTCAATGTTGATCGACCCCTACTCAAAACAAAACAATTATTAATTAGGGTTGAAAATTATATTATTTTTATTTAATCAAGTGATAACGTGGATCATGAAAAACAATTTCCCGTGTTTTCAGAGAATTTCATGGGCAAGAATGTAGAAACAAAATGAACAAAATAGGAAAAAAATTATGAAGAGTGAATAAAAAATACGTCATTATCTTATAACCTACTATAATTCATTCCAAAAATCAACAGAAATATGATTTCTTTTAAAATCAAGAAGAAATGTGTAGTAGATAATATTTAGGGGGATCTAAATAATCATAAAAATCAATGCTTCATCCAAGATACAAATTTCAACCCTCCATAACTAGGAAATGAGCTAATTTATATATTGAGGTATAAGTATTAACTAGTGCCAAAAGTTTGAAACAATCCACCATGAATTATGTTGACTCTTAGGTCCATAAATAATGAGATTAAATAACCCCACATATCCATAATACCATCTTACCATGTATTACCAAATGAAGACTCTTTGGGTTTCATTATGGACTTCTATACACCACATCTACATGTTCCACTTATAAGATTTAGAGAGTAACAATTAAGATATGAGTATACCCATTTTTCATTTCAGGAAATGATTTTTTTTTTGTTTCCAACAAATGTATGAATAGTTTTATAACTCATAGGACCAATTATACAATGGATTTATCCAAAATATATATAGCATGAAAATGATTCTTCAAATTATGAAATATTTAATTAAATTATTACTATATTAACATGAAAAGTTCAATGGATAATGGGATATATTAAAAGAGATAATTATGGAGTTCCCAAATCACCAGTGAAAACAACAATTTATCATGTAATCGTTCTACAAAATTCTCAAACTATAAAACTATACCTTAGTTAACCATTCCACTAGAGGATATTTCTCTGATAAAAGTACATGTGAGATCAATAATATTTTCAATAACAAGTAAAAAATTCACAACCCAATATAATAATAGGATAAACATATTTAGTAAAGAAGCCATACCCACACCATAAGATAAGCATAATATGACATATGTTTTATCAAAATTCTCTTAGGTAGCAATGTTATCAATGTGGTATGTTTGTGAAATCATAATCTTGCGGTTAAAAATTTATATTCCAACAAAAGTACCCAAAAATGTAAATTTTGTATGGAAAATTCATAGAGTGAAATTGACATGAAACTCTTTATTGAATAATTATAAAAAATGTTGATGCAACCACCCAAACCATTCTTAGAATTTTAACAGAGTGTTGAGACCAACTACTCCCCCTACTTTTCAATATAATAAGCAGTAATACAAACAATGGTCAATGAAAAAGTCTTTAATTCCTCAAGTTGAAGTCAAAGGAATGTTTCATTTTATTATGTGTAGGGTTGATAAGAAAAAAATAATAAAATCAATTTGATAAGGCATAATAAGAAACATGGATTAAGGCTCTAGAGCTACATGTTGGAAAATTAGTTCGAACTAAAGGAGTTAGTGATAAGGGAAATCATCCTATTACCATTGAGTCAAATACTATGGAACATGACATGTCATTCACAATTAGGGGTGGTCTCCAAAATTAATAGGAGTCAAGGAAATATTGCAAATCCACCCCTAGTAAAAACGTTGATAAAACTAAACATTAGTCATTGGAAGCTGACTAATATGAAACGTTTACTGTTTCTATTAAGATTTAGTAGATTCAAATGTTACCTACTGAAAACATACAATAGAAACACTTTAAAATAAGAAAAATAAAAGAAAGAAAAATATTATAGAATTATAGAAGGAATATCCCACCATTGTTTGGAACTTCTCCCAAACCCTTATCTTCCTACATATAATTATTAAGGAAAATAATTATTCTAAAAATTAAAATTTCATAAATATGTCAAGATAATAAGCAATGATATTCCCATCCTTGAGGATCTCAATAGACACCCTTCTTGTATCAAATCACTCAACAAAAATAAGTTCAATCAAGAAAATCATAGAAGGGTTTTTTTTCTTGTAATCTCACATAAGAGTGTAGTGTTGTCCTCCAAAAAGTGATACCTCCCAAACATAAAGATTCAGGGAGCTTGGAAATTTCTTTCACCTTTGGTGATATAGTTTATCTATTTAATTATAATTTTAATCATGGTGAATGTATCAATTTTATTCCTTTGTCATTATTCTCCCATATGAGGTTAGAAGTTAGACAACCCACAATTGTTTTTTTAACCTGTATATCGATCCATTACCCACCCAGATAGTAGGGTAGAAAAAATTATTTTAGTATACATTAAGCCCCTTTTCCTTCGTATTTTCTCATTTTAGATATTTAATGTGACTGAGAGGTACATATATTTTTGGAAGGCCATTTATTTACACATGAGGGATTTCCTTGATATTTAATAGGTAAATGTAGTATTTAAACATGGTAATCATAAATATGAATTTAATGTTTTCTAAAAAATTAATGAACCTATCTAGTAATATATCATTCTAAGAGATTATATTTTAAAATTTGAAGAATCTATTGATGAGGAGGAAGAATAGTTTTTATTGATTTTTTATGAAATATATTTTACAATTTAGTTACCTATAATGACTTTAATGGTGATTTTTTTATATAAGGACAAGTATAGTTTAGATAAATTTCAAGGGGAATCCCTTGGATTCATAGATGAATTTTTTGTACATCATATTTTTACACCATATAAAGAATATGGATTTAATGATTGTTTGTCTGAAGATATACTAATGAGGAAGAACATTTTTTCAATTCATATTTTTAGTGTAATCATGTGGAATTTGGATACCCTACATCGAAGTGGATTCCCTCTATCCAAGTTCCTCCAACCATTGAAACTTAACCTTTAATAGTTTATTTGAAATATTCTTTTGTTAGAGAACACTCAACTTTAACATTCATCATTTCTTATAAATTAGAAGGAAGTCAAGAAGAGAAATTTCTTTGTCTTTTGATAAACACTAAGTCTTATATAGGATGTTCTATTACTAATATCAAAGGTATAAGTCCATCAATTTTTGAGCATGAAATTACCATTGAATTCAAGTTTAAGATAATGATGAATGCTTAGAGAAGAATTAACAAAAAATGAACGAAGTAGTTAGTGAATAAGTGATTGTGTTTCTTGATGATAGAATAATATTTCACATTTTAAACAAACCATGGGTTAGTCATTTTCAAATAGTACCTAAGAACTATGGAGTGACTATGATAACTAAGAAAATAATGAACAAATTCAACCTATATATATCGACCCATACTTTACATACATTGTTATTACATCAGAATTGAAGCACACTTATTAAAATATATAACAAAACTAGGAAAGGACCGTATAGGTATAGTGTCTTTAGAAACTGGGTAACATAAACAACTGGTTCATAAAGCATCTACATTGTCTCCCATTTATTTCAACATATCTATAGTCCCTTTTGGCATATCTTACTTAATAACCTTCTTCCTGACCTAGGGAAAGAAATCATGCAAAAGGGTGAGCTAAAATGCTCAGTAAGGGTAAACAAATGAAATATCAATCACATCATATTCATAAGAAAATAACATTTGGAAATCTTAACCAGAAAAAGAGATCATATTTTCATAAAATTGGATAAATCATAGCAGTGAAATGTAATCCCAATAATCATAACATAAAACATAAAACTTTGGGGCATACACACATAATCATAGGGAATCATTTCTTATTAGTCAAGACTCATTGCCAAGACTATCTTAGTGTACAAAGTCCATTTCTGATCCGAGTTCACTCCTCCTTTCAGTCCTGTTTCACTGAACCGGTTTAACCTGCCGTTCCAGCAATGTGTATCTCATGAGATATAAAATCTTTACCCAATGAATTGGTGGGAGATATAGGTCCCACCCATCTCATAATGATACCATTATTATGTGTTCCACAAAATCATAAATCATACATCATTGCATAACCCATGTTATAAAAATGGAATTCTTAAACAACATGCCATTATAAAACAATTCATATAAGATAAAGGAATTCATAAAAATAATTCCATCACAACATAATCAAATCAATGTAATAATAGGGAAAGAAACATAGCCCTATATTATCTTTGATGGAAAATAATTTTGATAAAACACTTGAACTCCATTCTTGAGGAAAATATCCTTTCTACTTCAAAAACACTTTTCCTTCCTTAACATGTCATACAATTCTAAACTAAAATAAGTTTATTAAAAATAAACTTGAAAATTATTAAAGTAAGATTCTTGGAAATAATGTTTTAAAAATCCATTCATGCCGTATATGTTAAAAAACATTCTTCTCGTGCTTTGTCAGAAAAGTCAAAAAATACCTCATACGAAAAAACGACAAAAGATTCCTTTCATATCTTTTACTAAAAACTCACTGAAGGGAAAAATTGGATATAAAGTATTTTAAAAGGATATAAATATTAAATATTGAGGAAACATGGATGTGGATGATAAATTTTCCCCAGTAAATTCTGAAGTATAAACAATCTCGGATAAAAATTGAGACTGCAAGATTTTCCCTTACATTAGGTCCAATTTGCTTCGTAAGTGTCCGAACCTCCTGTATAATGATTTAAATAATGTTATTGACTTATTCCAGAATCATACCTATTTTTATGATATCGTATATGGTCATATTCTTAGCTTATTATTAGTAATATTTCATTGCTACTTGTTATTCGGGTGTTTATTACTTTTTGTTCTTATGCGTGTTTTGTCGAATAAATTCTTATTATTATTTTTAGGTTATAGATACCTCATTTCAAGAATTTTATTAGTGTAATATATATCATATTAATTCATTAAATTCATTTATATAATCATTATTCATTGAAGATCATGTAGAACGAGTCACATCACATCGTGGAGATGGTATTCCGTACTTACACACGAGCGATGATATCGTTCCCATGATCGTGGAATTGTATTAGAGTGTATATATACTATTTCATAATCAATATCACATTAAAATAATCATATATAGTCATTATTTAAACCATTATATCCATCCAAGTAAGGTGGTGGTGGAAAATAGATTACACCACGGCGTGGAGACGGTATTCCGTACGTACGCACGTGTGGTGATTTCGTTTTCCGTATGATGGATAGATGGTGAAATAGGGTTGTTTCATACTTATAATAACATATAAGTATATATCTGATACTGATGTTATTTCTTGATAATGATACAACTAAATAAGAAGAAGTGGAAGAAGAAATAAAGATGAAAGAATCGGTAACGGACATTACCTCTTCTTTGAAGCGCTTCTTTGAGACCTCCTTTTAGGGCACTAAAATTTGTCTTCGAAGAAGACCAGGACCTCTAGAATGTCTCTAGGTAAGTGGAGAGAATAAATTGGCAGGGGAAGGCCGAGCTTTAGGCTCAAAGTGTTGTGAGGAAGAGAGGGAGGAGGAGCCCTTTTATATGGGAGGAGAGGGGCACCTTTGGAATAAATAAAAATATTATTTTATTATAAAGTGAAATTCGGTTTTTAATAGCTCCAAATTGATATATTTCGAAGATAAGGTGGGTATGGGTCGAAATCGTCTCATACAATAGAATATAGACAAGTTTAGGTATCAATTTTAAATTTATCATTTAGATTTAACTTTAAGTTAGATAATTTTACTTTTACCATGTCTTCTTGTTTTCTTACACTATAAGGTTAATAAACATACTATATCAAGACAAACGAACCCCAAATTGTTTATTATTAATATATATAGCCTTATCTAAGTTATTTTTCCGAACCTTAGATTTTTAGGAATAAAATAACAATTAATAATATAATATTTGTTTTAAAAACTATTTTATGTCAATTTTGACACTATTTAGTAATTGATTTTTGTGAAAATCATAATAGAATGATTGGTTCAAACCAAGTTAATTAAATAAATACTAACATGTCATAGTAACCTATATAATTAGTGTAATTCATAAAAAGTCTCAAATTACATTTATTTGGGTATTTCTAACATCAAGTATATCAATATTTCATTAATAAGATAATTACTTCATCATCGTTGTGTCATAAATAAATTAAATTATTTAATGTCTAAAAATTAAAAATAATGTACCATTATCTAGGAAATGTTTTTATCTTTCTAATTAATATTTATAGTCGAATTTATCTTATGTATAACCCCATATTAAAAATGGTTTACTTATTAAACTTTGATTTTAACTATTTTAATCCTTCTTTAAATAAATTAATAATAAATGTCCTAATCTAATCCAAGTGGGCCTAAATGGTCATATGTTATTCCAAAGGTTGTTTTTGGTCTAATTACACTTATTCAGTAGAATTAGGACATGTGTTAGGGTAATATTAATAACACTTTTACCCTTAATAACCCTATTTACTTTTAACCGTGGTTAAAAAAACTAAAAAGTTACTATTCACCAAAAATTATTTTAATCTCATTGAACCAAATTTTAGCCCTTGATATTACCCGTGTCTCTCGAATTTTCGAAATTACACTCACAGAAATGGTAAAATTATGTTTTATGAAAAATTCAGTTTTTTTAACTACCACTTAGTGGTTTCACTATTCATCAAAAATTGAATGTTTTCAGAAAAATACCAAAATTTCAACCTAGGATAATTTCGATATTCCGAATCCAAAAATGAAGTCCATTTTGAAATATAAAAATTATAAAATTTCAAAAAGTGGTTATTACTATTCATAACGGGTAGTTTTAATAATATTTTAATAGCATATCGTTGTTTAGTGAAACTCGGTATTTCGTATGACGCAAGCTATTGAGGAAGGCCGTGGTTGCGTGTAAAAAAAGCCAAGAAAGTGTTGTGTGTAGTGAAAGATTCCTTTGATAAAAAAAATATTTCTCAAAGTCTCGGGCGTTACATTCTACCCCCCTTAAAATGAATTTTGCCCTCGAAATTCGTCACTTTGTAACAAAAAGATGAGGATACCTCTCCCTCATCATATCCTCAAGCTCCCATGTAGCTTCTTCTAATTTGTGGTTCCTCCATAAAACATTCACCAATCGAGTGGTCTTGTTTCGTAGGGATTTTTTGCTACAATCCAGAATCTCTATCGGCTGTTCTTCATAAGAAAGATCTTGCTCCAGCAGTACAACTTCTGAGTTGAGTACATGTGAAGGATCAGGTATGTACTTTCTCAGGAGAGATACATGGAACACATCATGAACTTGAGAGAGATTCAGTGGAAGCTCCAATCGGTAAGCTACCTTTCCAACACGATCCAGTATTTCGAAAGGACCGATATATCTAGGGCTCAACTTCCCCTTCTTTCCAAATCTCATGAACCTCTTTCAGGGAGATATTCGTAAGAACACTTTATCACCCACATCAAACTCTAGGTCTTTTCTTCGATTGTCGGCATAACGTTTCTGTCGACTCTGAGCTACTCTTATGGGTTTTTGAATAGATCAGACCTTTTCTACCATCTCATCAACAAGATCGGGTCCTAATAGCTTTCTTTCCCCAACTTCATCCCAGCAAGTTAGAGTCCTGCATTTCTTTCCATAGAGAGATTCATAAGGATCCATCTGAATACTGGAGTGAAAGATATTATTATAAGAAAATTCCACCAAAGGTAGGTGTTGATTCCAACCACCTTTGAAATCCATAGAGCAATCTCCCAACATATCTTCTAGAGTTTGAATTGTTCTCTCAGACTGACCGTCTGTCTGAGGATGATAAGCAGTGCTGAAACTAAACTCTGTATCCAGAGTATGCTGAAGACTTTGCCAGAACTTTGAGGTAAATCTCGGATCCCTATCAGATATGATAGAAAGTGGTACTCCATGAAATCTTACCACTTCCTTTACATATATCCTGGAAAGCTGATCCAGAGAGAAATCCTCCCTAATAGCAATGAAGTGTGCAGACTTTGTAAGACGATCAACTATGACCCAGATAGCATTATTGCCTTTGGATGTTTTAGGAATTCCGGTGACAAAGTCCATAGTGATGTTTCCCCATTTCAATTCGGGTATGGGTAATGGTTGTAACATCCCCTTAGACTTCTGTCTCTCAGCTTTAACTTGCTGACAATCCAAGCATCGAGAGACATATTCAGCAACATCTCTTTTCATTCCATCCGACTAGAAGTACTCTTTCAGGTCCCTATAAATCTTCATGCTTCCAGGATGAATAGAGAATGAAGAACTATGAGCCTCATCCAGCAGCTCCTTATTTAATTTGGGGATGGGAGGAACACAAACCCGATTCTTGAACTTTATTATCCCATCACAATCAAGGTTGAATTCAGGAATATTTCTCACCTTATTATGTAACTCTACATCTTCTTTCTGCGCCTCTTTAATCTTCACATGTATAGATGGTTGAACATTTATTTGAGAAAGATGCGAATTTTCCCTTTCCATTATAATTCCAAGATCCATCATTTGTAAATCCATAAATATTGGATCTTTTGTGATCCTCATCATGGATAAATTGGCATGGTCTTGTCGACTTAATGCATCTTCCACCTTGTTTTTATTCCCAGGGTGGTAATGAATTGAGCAGTTGTAATCCTTAATCATCTCTAACCATCTTCTTTGGCACATATTCATCTCCTTTTGTGTGAAAATATACATTAAACTTTTATGATCAGTATAAATATCACACCTTTCTCTATAAATATAATGCCTCCAAATCTTTAATGCAAAGATTACCGCAGCTAACACAATCATGAGTTGGGTAATTTTTCTCATGGATTTTCAACTATCATGAGGCATAAGATATCACCATATCATTTTGCATAAGAACACACCCCAACCCCTTCTTGGATGCATCACTGTAGATCACAAACCTTTCTCCACTACAAGGCAGTGTGAGCACAGGTGCACTGGATAACCTTCTTTTCAACTCCTTGAAATTCTCTTCACATTCTTCCATCCAAACAAACATAACTCCTTTCCGAGTCAACTTGGTGAGTGGATTAGATAATCGTGAACAATATTTCAAAAAAAATTGATAATATCCAGCCAAACCAAGAAAACTTCAGATCTTAGTTACTGTTGTTGGTCTCGACCATCTTTCGATAAACTCTGTTTTTGCTGGATCCACAGATATCCCCTCTTTTGAGATTATGTGACCCAAAAATGAAACTTTTTGAAGCCAAAATTCACACTTGGTAAAATTGGCATAAAGCTTCTCCTTTTTCAGGGTCTTCAATATAATTCTCAAGTGATCTTGATGTTCTTCCTTGCTCTTTGAATAGACAATAATATCGTCTATAATGACTACCACAAACTGATCAAGATAGTCTCTAAAGACTCTATTCATCAGATCCATGACGATAGAAGGGGCATTAGTAAGACCAAATGGCATCACTATAAATTCATAGTGTCTATACCTTGTACGGAAAGCCGTCTTTGGTATATCCTCCCTTTTGACCCTTAATTGATGATACCCTGAACGAAGATCAATCTTGGAAAAGTATTGAGCTCCGCGTAGTTGGTCAAATAAGTCATCAATGCGCAGGAGAGGATATTTGTTCTTGATAGTGATCTTCTTAAGTTCTCAATAATCAATGAAGAGTCTCATTGATCTATCTTTCTTCTTAACAAATAGAACAGGTGCTCCCCAAGGTGACACACTAGGGTGTATGAATCCTTTATCAAGATTCTCTTGCAGTTGCTTCTTCAATTCCTGCAACTCAATTGGGGCCATTCTATAAGGTGTCTTTCAAATAGGCAAAGCACCCGGTATGAGTTCTATTGAAAACTCAACTTCACGATTTGGTGGAAGAACCGACATTTCCTTCGGAAATACATCATCAAACTCCCATACAATGGGCATATTATTAATCGTGAGTTTCTCACCAACCATTTGAGATAAATAACCCTCATTTAGTGGAATCATGACCCATAAGATGGAATAAATTTCCACTGGAAGGTTATGTTCATCCATGCATCGATAGATGATCATAGATTGATCTGGAATATGAAATATGACTTCCCTTCTTTGGAAATTGATATGAGATCCATAAAAAGAAAGCCAATGCATGCCAAGAATCACATCAAATTCCACCATAGGAAAGATCACAAGATTTTTAGGAAGCACTTTCCCACAAACTTCAATCGGGGATGAATTATAAACTTTTGTTGCGACTGTTGTGCCACTAGGGGCTGTCACAGCTAACTCAACATCTAATTGTTGAGGTAATACGGTGATACCCTTAGAAAAATCTTCATAAACAAAAGAGTGGGTGGATCCAGAATCAAATAAAACATTTTCTACTTTAGAGTGGATGGTAAGTGTACCTTTCACCACATCATTATCGTACTCCACATCACTGATAGAAATTGCATGTGACTTTCCTTTGTCTTTAGCCTTAAGATTTTGTTGATGTCTATCATCATCAACAACCCTTGGATTAGGTCATTTATTTGTATAATTCCCCATCTCCTTTCACTTGAAACAATGTAGTGTAGTATGTTCATTCTGTGTGTCCCTTATTTTGTTTGCATCATTAGACATCTTCTTCCCATCATTGTGGCATTCAAATGCCTGATAACCTTCCTTTCCACATTTGATACATTTACTTATCCCTTTAAGACAACTCCCTCCATGTTTATTTCCACACTTTGAGCATAAGGGAAAGTTCATCTTCTTTTCAGTGTGCTCATTAGATTTTCCTTTTAATTCCATTTTCCTCTTCTTATCAAACCCATATGACTGATGGGTTACTCCAATATCCATCTCAACTTTGAGAGCACATCGAATGATTTCTTCAGAGCTATTGAAGTCCCTTATGTCTAAGGCCCTTCGAAGACTTGGTTTTAAGCCACTAAAGAATCGATCGATCTTACTCTCAGGTTGGATAATAATACCAGAAGCGTACCTTGCAAGTCTTGTAAAATTTTCTTCATAGGTACCAACAGATTCATCATCCTTTTGCTTTAGTTCAAGAAACTCCTTCCCCATCTTTGTTCGGAGAATACGAGGGATGTATTTATTGAAAAATATATTATTGAACTCGTCCCTTTCCATGGACTCAATTTCATCTCTTTACCTCGTATTCTTGATAAGATTCCACCATTGATCATCATCACCTTCCAAACGATACACTGATAATATGACTTTATCATGTTTAGAACATTGAAGAACTGAAAATTTCTTTTCAGTAGTACTAATCCATTGTTCAACAATTAATGGATCAGTAGACCCGCTGAATGAAGGTGGACGCTACCTCATGAAGGATTCAACAGAATTTTGCTCCTTCCTTTGCTTGTTTGGAAGTTCTGCATGATTCATAGCTTGAGAAAGTTGTGTGAGCATAGCTACAAGATTTTGTATTCCAGCTCTAATAACGTTTGGTTGCTCAGGGGGACAATCATTGCATTGCCCTTCGCATTCTGCATTAACACTGTTCCTTTGGGTTCCAGCCATTGAATAAAACCAAGAAGAATAGTGTGAGCAACACTAATTATAATAGGAAAACCACATAATCAAGAATAAAATTTCACACTTAAGGTCTTATCCTAGGTTATTAATGGCCATTTCTAAAACACTAATATTGTGTTCTATGCGTAGACTTACCTTAGGGTTCTTACTAAGGTTTTCACATCCTAGCTTCCAAAGGTTGACTATACCTTTCCTCTGATACCAACTATAACGACCCATACATTACATACATTGTTATTACTTCATAATTAAAACACACTTATTACAACATATAACAAAACCAGGAAAGGACTGTATAGGTATAGTGTCTTTAGAAACTGGGAAACATAAACAACTGGTTCATAAAGCATCTACACTGTCTCCCATTTATTTCATCATATCTATAGTCCCTTTTGGCATATCTTACTTAATAACCTTCTTCCTGACCTGGGGAAAGAAAACATACAGAAGGGTGAGCTCAAATGCTCAGTAAGGGTAAAAAAATGAAATATCAATCACATCATATTCATAAGAACATAACTTTTGGAAATCTTAACCTGCAAAAGAGATCATAATTTCATAACATGGGATAAATCCGAGTAGTGAAATGTAATACCAATAATCATAACTTAAAACATGAAACTTTGTGGCATACACACATAATCATAGAGAACAATTTCTTATTATTCAAGACTCATGGCCAAGACTATCTTAGTAGACAAAGTCCATTTCTAAACTGAGTTCACTCCTCGTTTCAGTTCTGTTTCACTGAACTGGTTTAACCTGCCGTTCAAGCCTTTTCTATCTCATGTGATATAAAATCTTTACCCAATGCATTGTAGGGAGATATAGATCCCACCCATCTCATAATTATACCATTATTATGTGTTCCACAAAATCATAATCAAATCAATTTAATAATAGGGATAGAAATAGATCCCTATATTATCTTTGATGGAAAATTATTTTGATAAAACACTTGAACTCCATTCTTGAGGGAAATATCCTTTCTACTTCAAAAACACTTTTCCTTTCTTGACATGTCATAAAATTCTAAACTAAAAGAAGTTGATTAAAAATAAACATGAAAACTTGTAAAGGAATCTTCTTGGAAATAATGTTTTAAAAATCTATTCAAGACTTATAAGTTTAAAAAATATTCTTCTCGTACTTTTGTCGGAAAAGTCAAAAAGTACCTCGTACGAAAAAACGACAAATGATTCCTTTCATATCTTTTACTAAAAACTCACCGAAGGGTAAAATTGGATATAAACTATTTTAGAATGATATAAATATTACATATTGAGGAAACATGGATGTGGATGATAAATATTCCCCAGTAAATTCTGAAGTATAAACAATCACGGATAAAAATTGAGATTGCGAGAGTTTCCCATACCTTAGGTCCAATTTGCTTCGTAAGTGTCTGAACCTCCTGTATAATGATTTAAATAATGTTATTGACATATTCCATATTCATACATATTTTTATGATATCATATATGGTCATATTCTTAGCTTATTATTAGTAATATTTCATTGCTACTTTTTATTCGGGTGTTTATTACATTTTGTTCGTATGCGTGTTTTGTCGAATAAAATCTTATTATTCTTTTTAGGTTATAGATACCTCATTTTCAGAATGGTATTAGTGTAATATATATCTTATTCATTCATTCAATTCATTTATATAATCATTATGCAATGAAGTTCATGTAGAATGAGTCGCATCACATCGTGGAGACGGTACTCCGTACGTATGCACGAGCGATGATATCATTCCCATGATCATGGAATTGTATTAGAGTGTATATATACTATTTTAGAATCAATATCACTTTACAATAATCACATATAGTCATTATTTACACCATTATACCCAACCAAGTAAGGTGGTGGTGGAAAATAGATTACACCACGGTGTGGAGACGGTATTCCGTACGTACGCACGCGCGGTGATTTCGTTTTCCGTAGGATGGATAGATGGTGAAATAGGGTTGTTTCATACTTATAATAACATATAATTATATGAGTGATACTTATGTTATTACTTCATAATGAAACAACTAAATAAGAAGAAGTGGAATAAGAAATTAAGATGAAAGAATCGGTAACGGACATTACCTCTTCTTTGAAGAGCTTCTTTGAGACCTCCTTTTAGGGCACTAAAATTGGACTTTGAAGAAGACCTGGACCTCTAGGATGTATCTAGAGAAGTAGAGAGAATAAATTTTCAGGGGTTTGTCTAGCTTGAAGGCTCAAAGTGGTGTGAGGAAGAGAGGGAGGAGGTGCCCTTTTATATGGGAGGTGAGTGGCACCTTTGGAATAACTAAAAATATTATTTTATTATAAAGTCAAATTCGGTTTTTAATAGCTCCAAATTGATATATTTCGAAGGTAAGGTGGGTATGGGTCTAAATCCTCTCATCCAATATAATTTATACAAGTTTAGGTATCAATTTTAACCTTATCATTTAGATTTAACTTTAAGTTAGATAATTTAACTTTTATCGTGTCTTCTTGTTTTCTTACACTATAAGGTTAATAAACTTACTATATCAAGCCAAAAGAACACTAGGTTGTTTATTATTAATATATATAACCTTATATAAGTTATTTGGCCGAACCGTAGATTTTTAGGAATAAAATAACAATTAATAATATAATATTTGTTTTAAAAATTATTTTATGACAATTTTGACACTATTTAGTAATTGATTTTTGTGAAAATCATAACAGAATGATTAGTTCTAACCAAGTTAATTAAATCAATAATAACATGTCATATTAACCTAGAAAATTAGTCTAATTCATAAAAAGTCTCAAATTACATTTATTTGGGTATTTATAACATCATTTATGTCAATATTTCATTAATAAGATAATTACTTCATCATCGTTGTGTCATAAATAAATTAAATTATTTGATGTCCAAAAATTAAAAATAAATTACATTTATGTAGGAAATTTTTTTATATTTTTAATTAATATTTATAGTCGAATTTATCTTCTGTATAACCCCATATTTAAAATGATTTACTTATTAAACATTGATTTTAACTATTTTAATCCTTCTTTAAATAAATTAATAATAAATGTCCTAATCTAATCCATCTGGGCCTAAATGGTCATATTTTATTCCTAATGTTGTTTTTGGTCGAATTAAACTTATCCAATAGAATTAAGACATGTGTTAGGGTAATATTAATAACACTTTTACCCTTAATTACCCTATTTACTTTTAACCGCGGTAAAAAAAAGTAAAAAGTTACTATTCACCAAATATTATTTTCATCTCATTGAACCACATTTTAGACCTTGATATTAACCGTGTCTCTCAAATTTTCAAAATTCCACTCACAAAAGAGGTAAAATTATGATTTATGAAAAAATTATTTTTTTTAACTACCACTTAGTGGTTTCATTATTCATCAAAAATTGAAAGTTTTCAGAAAAATACCAAAATTTCACCCTAAGCTAATTTCGATATTCCGAATCCAAAAATGAAGTCCATTTTGAAAAATAAAAAATATAAAATTTCAAAAAGTGTTTATTACTATTCATAACAGCTAGTTTTAATAATATTTTAATAGGATATCGTTGTTTAGTGAAACTCGGTATTGTGTACGACGCAAGCTATTGAGGAAGGCCGCGATTGCGTGCAAAGCAAGCCAAGCAAGTGTTGTGTGTAGTGAAAGATTCCTTTGATATAAAAAAATATTTCTCATAAAAGTATCGGGCGTTACACTAGAACTATGAATATGTAAATATTCTATATAAACTATCATAGATATAACTGTTCGACACGAAAATATCATTTTACAAATCAATTTATATATCAAATGTTAGAAAGTTTGAAAAGAAAAAAAAACTTCTTTATATATGGTTTTTAGGTTACAAATAGTTTTCTATCACCCTAAGGAATATGAGAAGACCACGTTCACCTATGTATTTTGTTTATTTTATTAAAGATGAATTCCAATTTTTTATGTGGTTCTCTTTCCACCTTTTAGAGGTGTATAGTTGAAACCTTTTTTAATATCATTGGTAAATTTATTATATTATACAAGGATGATGTTTCCACATTAGGTTTTATTTTCATGAATATTTGAAATGTTAAAAAAACTATTTTAAATGGATTGAAGATATAAACCATTTCTTAAATTATTATAATTTTCATTTTATGGTTGTTGATTGAATTTTGTTGTGTTATAATGTTTCTAAGAATGGAATTTATGTTTAAACTGCTATTGTTGAAGTAATATTAATGTTTCATCCACTTAAAAATGCTAAGGGAATTAGAAGAATTTTTGGAAATACTGGGTTTTATAAGAAATTTGTCATATATTTTTCTAAGGATAACTAATCCATTTTGTTCCCTGCATCTTAAGGATACACCTTTTTTTGATAGGACATAAATATAATCACATTTCTTCATTCGTTGTCTTTTCAACTGAGTGTGAACTCTCATTTGAAATTATGTGTCATTTAAATGACATGTCTATAAGAGTTTCTTTAGGGAAACTAAATGATATAAAGTTTTATGTATTATATTATGTTAGAAGAATACATGATAAAGATCAAAGGAGTGACACCACAAAATAGAATTATATTTTAGTAGTAGTTTTTTCTTTAGAATATTTTAGGTAGTGCGTGAAAGGATCCAGATTCATTATCTTTACAGATAATTCAACCCTTAAATATATATTTTCTAGGAAATTAAAACAATACTAATTAGATTCATTAGTCTAAAACTATAATTTAAAGTAGTTATCAAGGATAAGAATTGGGATGAAAATTCCTTTGATGATCATCAATACATGATTCCCTACACTCAAAATGAATAAATAAAGGTGAAAAAATATTCTTTTCCACATGAAAAAAATTTTGATCTTTTTAATTGGAAAATTTCATTCTTTTCAGACTTTATTAACTTTTTAGAAAATGAGATTATATCTAATTATTTCCCTTATTACTATAGAATGAATATTTCTTCTAATCTTTAATATTTATTTGGTATGATCTTTTATTATTCAAATGGTGTTCAAATTCCATTATGAGAAGAAGTGTTTTGAAGAAATAAAAATTACCCATTATAGAGAGTTCTCATTTATCATCTTGGTGAGGACATCATTGTAGTGATAGAAATACTCAATAGGTTTTATATCTAAGATTAAAAAGACAAAACCTCTTTAATAATTCTTTAATTCTGGTTATTTGGTATGAAAAATGTCAATAACTAGGTAATATAGGTAGAAATAATGATCTCCCCCAATAGGGAATTTTAGAATTGGAATTTTTTTGTTTCAAGAATAATCATGATGGTGAACTTTCTTTCCTGATGTGGAAATGAATAAATTTTCATTGCACTTTACTATTCACCAAATAGGTTGGATGTTGTTTCATTTCCAAATAACCATTATAGTAGATTAATTGTGTTTTTTGAAAAAAAAAATATTTTCAATTTTTTGAGTTCTAAAGGTTTTCATCACTTACAATTAATCTCACATTAAAAGCATCACATTAAAATCATTGAAGGAGATTATAGATTTGCTCAAAACACTGGTAAAACCCATCACACACAATCTAGTGGACAAGATGAAGTCTCCAATGGTGAACTAAAACAAATCATATAAAACTATCAAAACTCAAGGAAAGATTGTCCTTTTAAGTTGGGTGATGCAATGTGGGCTCATAAAAACTCCTTTAAAAGGACAATAGGAATGTTTTCATGTAGTAAATTTTTTTAAAATAAATTTCACATGAAATTGGACCTACAAAATATGTCTTTTGGGAAAAAATATATTCGAATTTTTATTTTATATATACTATGGGAGAGTGGTTTTTGAGTTAAGAGAACTAGATGAAATCAATAATTAATCTTATGGAAATTCTAGGATATATGAGTAATGAATAAAGTATTTTCATGATTATATAGTTCAAATATAAAACATTCAGGTGTTATAGAATTTATTTCTATTCAATTATTTGCAGATGTTTTTTGCTGGAAAACTCATATCAAAATTGTCAAACCCAATCTCAGTTGTGATGGTGCTGGTAAATGAGGTAGTGGAATTATTTGGACATGATAAACAATAGTTTTTTAGTAGGAACAAGTTTTTGAATTACATTGATGGTCAGATGGATGGTTTCAATTTTATCTTATTCATATATGTTTTTTTTTAGTGTATTTGAAGACTCTAAACTCAGTTCTTCAGGGCAGACAACACATGGGTTGTGATTTAATTATTCTATTTTTTATTTAATTCTATCTCTTTTTTCAAGTTTGATGTATTTATTTTTTATATTTCATCTCTATTTCATTAATGTAATAGAATATCATGCCACCAGTAGTGACCATCTAAAAGGAAAATGGGTGACTATATAAGGCTATACTTTCCAATGAAAATCTTCTTTATAAGGGAGTGATAATTCTAATTATTCAATTTTTTTCTGCGTGGCCTTAAATTTTGTGCATGGGGGGATACAACTTGATTTCCTTTTGAAAACTGTGAAAAACAATATTACTTGAGTTCTTATAATGTAAATGAATATCATGATACATTTTGAGCTAATTTCTAAAATTCTTTGTCTGACCTTTACATTGTAAACCATGAACATAAAAAAATAATTTTATAAATTAATTGACCATTTAGGAATAGTGTTATTTTTACATTTCTATAAACATTTTCTTGTCCTCAAACTATGGCATTGTATTTTTTTTAATGAAAACATCTCCCACTTACGATTAAACATTTATTAGAATACTTGTATTTATGTGTGGGGTTGGGGAGGCATTATTTGTGTGTTATTTGTGATTTGATTCTTCCACACAAGACACCACTTAAAAATTGTGAATGAATTTTTTTTTTGAATTTTATCAATTTTTTTGTATTAAAATATATTATTTTTTTGGACAATAGTAATTAAATGTGTCCTGTATAGGGATGAATGTTATATCCCATTTGATCTATTTCATTAATTCTGAATTTCTGGGTATTGATTGATTTCATAGTTATATTTACGGGTTCCTTTATGGAAATACTATTCAAAAACTAAGAAAAGGAATTTAGATTGGTTATAATCATGATGAATTAGAATTATACCATGAGAAATCATGAGATATAACATAAACCTAGCTATATACCATGATTAATATGGAATAACATAGGGATATAAATCATATATAAGTATTAAAAATGATTTTAATTTATAAAAGAACGGTCAATTGTTATCCTTGGTGTATTTCTGAGACAAGGGAACTATGTGTTTTTCTTTAAATAAATCAAAATCAATATTTGTTTTACACTATTATATGAAAACATTTATAGTTGGCAAATATTTAAATAAATTGTCTTTGTCAAAAACCATCTCTTGAAAGTGAGTGGAATATTGACCCCAAATGAATAAGGGGTAAATTTATTTTAAGAGAAATATTTTTATTTGTATCAACAAAGTTGTAAGTGAATCATTGTTTTTAGGAACCTAGGGGAGAGTGATTGTTACATTTTTCTCTTGTTATATATTTAATTATACTAGGGTATCTGTGTTCTTCGCTCATTGAACTGGTGAATGGGATTATATAGAAAAAGGACAGTGTGGAATGATTACATAAGATTCATGAAATTATTAGAAATGGATGTCTTTATGACTTAATTTAAATCATTTTTTTGTAGTGAAAACAAAGAAGGATGGTCATCATTTGCTTTTCCATCATATAAATAAATTAATATATAGACTTACTTGGTTATTAGTGAAATGGATTATGTTTGGGAGAGTCTGATGTGCCATTATTTTATCAAACTTTTCCACAACTATTTTAATGAATTAAAGGAGTTTCTTAGGAAAATTGAGTTTATAATGGAGAGTCATTTAATTTAAAACCAATTTGTTTCAAATTTTGATTCACTGAATTTCTTAATCAAATTTATTATTTTTGTTGCCTTGACTGATTAACATTAATGGAATTAATATTTTACATATATAAACTATTTTATGTTTCAAATTGAGAGCTTTAGTGATAATTTATCTTTGGATTATTCACTAAATAGGTGGTGAAAAATATGATACCGACAATTGGTAAAAATTCAAAAAATACAGAAAAGCTTTTTTTGGAAGATCAAAAAAAGAAAAGAAATATCTTTATTTAATGATGATAAACTAGACTAACCTTAGGCTACCTCTTTCTCAAGATCATATTAACGATTGACACTAATATGAGGTTTTTTATGTTTTTTGATACCTCCACCATCTTCAAGTAAATATTTAGATATTCTAGATTATTTTTCCAACCATTATAGACTCACCAATGAGGATTAGAGAAAATACATTTACACCTCTGTCAACATGGTGATCCATATTTAAATAGTGTCCTAAATTGATTTGAGCTCTATGAAGAAGACGCTAACTCTGCTACAAGAATATTAATCCTTTGCCATCAAAACCTGTTGTGAAACTCAAATTACACACTCAAGAATATACAAACATGAGATGAGTGGTTAGAAAATAATCCTTATTGTAATATCCTTCTAAAATAAGATATATCTCATTCCAAAATCAAAGAGAAACATTTATAAATCTGGGAATATTTTTTAAAAAAACAAATTTGTGCGGAACATTTTACATGTTTTATATTTGAAAATCTGCATGATAAGTCATATTTTATTTTTTTAGTGAATCTCACAGTCAATGGATAAATTTGTGGTAGTATGGGTTGGGATTTATGGAGAAGGATCCAATTGGACAAATCATCTAATCTGATACATTATACATCAACCAATTGTCTACATGGATGAAATGGATACATGATATCCAGTCAACAATATGAATAAAAAAAATACATGGTGAATTATATACATGAGGGGACTCACATATGTAGAAACATTTGATATGTGGTTTCATTGATCTACTTCATCCAATAATCTATGTGATGATTTGGAAACATTAACCATTGTGTTTTGAAAATAAAATGGGTTATATTGTTTTTTAAGGTGCGGTTTTGGTATTCTTTACAAAGTGAATTTTAACAATTCAAAATCACACATTGTAGTCATCCATTAAAGTTTGAACTGGAACATAATTCCATGACCAAAGTATTGGTACATGGTAGGTGAATTTATGTTTGATGGAATGTGTTTTATAGGGAAAAAGTAAGAATGATTCAGGTTTTATATATTTATTGAAGAATAATTCCCAAAAAAGTGAGGTAAGATCGAGGAGGAAAAATAGGCACTTTGTATTCCAAAAATATAGTTGGAAAAGAATATTTGTTTCTCTTAAAAGGGGATTACTATTTTCTCTTATTTTATTAAATATAATTATACTTGAATAACCTTGGATATATCAAATACATTTTCCTTAATTTTGGGTTAAACTATTGTTGGGTAATGGGATTGATCTTGTATGTAAACATGTTTCACTAGAGTAAAAAAGTTGTATGGGATCTACCCCTTACTTTCTCATCAACTATGTAATTCCATTAATTTAATTTCAAAATCAATGAGATATTATATGGATTAATTGGACTCTATTTACTTGTTTTGGAAACTCCATCTAGGAAGAGTAAGTTCTATGCAAGGTTAGGTCATCTGGTTTCCTCATCATGTTGGATATTGCAGGCTATTGTTGAGAGTATACAGAATCCATTTTACCATAGGCTTTTCTTTTAAGAGAAAAATTCATCCACATTTCTCTAGATCTAGAAATAATTTTCATTTTAATTACAAAAGAAAAATAAAATATATGAATTCATAAATCATAAATAAATTTACCATCCAATCAGTTTCCCTACCCCATCCATCAGACTTCTCACTTTTCTCTTATGATCTCCACACTCTATACTCAAACGTTTTCTGTTATTTATTCCTTAACATTTTTTCCATTGACTTTGTCTCCACCATTTCACGCACTATATTTATCCTTCTTTCTTTTTTTTTCTTTTTTTTCACAAAATTCTCTCAGTGTCACTCAACACAACTTATACTAAAAAACATACCTCTTCATCAACCTCGAATCACAATTACACAAGTCCTAATTTGGATTTATACATTTTTTATTTTTCTTAAAATTAATGAAAACCTAGGTCCTGACCAATTATACCCAAACATATAATAAAAATATTCTTTTAAAAAAAATGAGAGGATATTAAATTTTAAATTTATAGTTAATTTTTTTATTAGAAGATATCACCATTATGAGATATTGATTCAATGTATATATTGATCAATAAAACCCCATTCGGTTTGTACCATCATTGTTATAGGAATATTAAATATACAATCCCTCTAGCACTGATCCATATGTACTCCATTATCACTAAATGATGTCAATGATTCTCTAAGTTCTAGTATGGATAATCTAATCATTTTATTTCTGTATTGATTATAACCCAATCCTTCAATATTAAGGATTATCTCTCTTTAATTATATAATCATTTTGAGGGAGGAATAAAGTGGGGGAATCCACCTTGTCTAGAGATAAACCCTATATATTTTCTTCATTGAGATAATTATATAGGGATAGAATATATTGTGCACAAGAAAAAAATATTTCTCACAATCTCTAAAATGATATAAGTGGGTATATATAAATCTAGGGTTTAATATTGATAATTTAATTATGGTCCTTAATAAAATAGTAAATCTAATATAATCCCAATTCCAATAAAAATAATAAAAATAATAAAAATATAATGGAATACATCGAATTGGGAAAATAAATATCATTTAATAAAATAAATAATTCCTTATTTATTTCAATAATATTTATTTCATATTTGTTTACATAGTATGTAAATCATATTTTCCCGCTTAATCAACAATTACTAAACGATTATTAATAATAAAAATATTATTCATTAGATAAACAAATAAATATTTCTTTCAAGGTATTGTAAATAATAATTTATTTAATATTTATCTCATATAAATATGGATACTAATTATTGATGATCAATAAATCTGGAATAAATATTATTTCTCGATATTGAGAATAAAATGTTTTCCAATTTTTTAATTCCAATATAGTTCAACTGAGATAAATAAATATACCAAGTTTATAACCCTCTTGGATTCCTCCTTGTTGGGATTTAGAGGGACTTAATAGAGACTATTATAAGCATCTAGATACATATAAATATGGAAATAGAGAAATAAGTTAACATTGTTTTGTGAAAAAACGTGTATGATTACTCATTTTATAATATATCCCCTTTGTCTCAATATCAAAAATCCAGAAACTTTCATACTTTAGTCACCAACCTATGTTATCGATATATCATTCTTTGACTTCCTAAATTTCACTCATCTATCACCATGGACGTGGAATTCTAGGTCAAAATTTTCCATTCGATTAAAAGGTCTAAGAAAAAATATTCTTGAAATTAGAATGGACAAATTGATTCATTATTTATCTATTAATAACTTATCATTTATGATGAAATAATTGTATTCTACTACGTAGGAACATAGGACATCCCTCTTATCATCAATTCCTAAAATTAATAATCCCATTATATGAGTTAACAATAATAATAGAAGATATGGATAATTACACATGTTCACAGACAATAATGTCCAATGACGCATAAACATGTTGAATTCCTATTGGTGGTTCAATCTTTATAAACTCCCAACTAAGAGATTACAAAGACAAAGATTCATTAAATGAATCCTCATCCACTTATAATTATATTCATCAAATAGTCAACATATTATGTGTCCTATCATAGAATATTATCTTTACCATAGGATAAAAGTTTAAGAATATCATTATTGCATTTCAGGGTTCTAGTCCTAGAGAATAACTCTTGTAACCTTCCAATGTAACAGATAATTTGGGAAATTATCACAAACATTTTATGAAGAATCCCTTTCAATATGTGATAATATATTTATTAATATACAATACTTTTAATATAAATTGTATAAAAAATATGATGCTTTTGGTTCTAGGGAACCAACTCTAACAACAAAACCCACCATTACACTAATAATGGTTGATGTGGAACACCTAAAACAAGCTCTAAAACATTGATCGATATGGGAAACACATTACTAAAAGAAAATAATGCATAAATTATTTAACACATACACAAAATAATAGAAAATAAATAACATATCATAAAAACTATTTTAGTGAGATACATTTCATTAGTCAAACATCCATAGTGAATGGTTTATCAATAGTTAACAAGGTCATAAGAAAATGTGAAATATTATTTATCCCAGGTCGAAATCATGCTTCCTCCCCATTAGGAATGGCATAGGTTTCCTTCTATACTCTTAAGGTCAATCCTTTCAAACATAGGCACCAAAAATGGTTATAAGTCACAATTCAATGTCACTATACACATATGGAATGGTCATCACCGACCATGAATGTGTGGCATAGCACCAAAAGAATCACTCAAAGATATCAAATATATTACTTTCACTGTAGTAAATCCAGACACCAATATAGATTTGTTTTACAGAATTCACACCAAATTGGTGATTCTTGTATTTAATATGAAACATTCCAAAACTCATACAATCCATCAATAAAACTTGTCTCCACGTTTATGGATATAGAAGAGTCCCAATCATAAAATACAAGAGGAAAATATTTCCCTAGATAAAATGAATCAAAATAAAATCATAATTACTATAATTATTCATATTTTTAAGATAAAGATGATATGATTATAAAAAAAATAGACATAACAAGTGAGTTATACATAATTATAATTTCACCCTGGGATATAAAACTCACTAAAACGTTCTTAAATAAAGGAGATCTAGATTTTTTATTTTATGAACGAGGATGAAGGGGATGGGGAGGTTGAGTCCGATGCAGGGAAGAATAATGGAAAATCCTCATTTAGTAAAAAAATTAACAATTCGAATTAATTAATTGAAATTGAAAAAAATATAAAATAATAATTTGGTACCTAGCCAGACATAATAAATTACTTGGAACTCAACCACATACCAAGTATAGGTCCATATAGTGGATGATATACCATACAGAGAAAGTCCCATCCACAAAATACTACCATGTATTTGACATGATACCACCAGGTAACTAGGGGATTCTATTATTAAGATAGAAGTCTTTATACAAGGTTTGTTTTTTTACAATGGCTCCCCAATCCCCCTCCAATGCCTCTAAAAACTCAAAAAATTGAAATATTTTATTCTTAGTGAAAATTAATCTAAATTACTACATAAAATTAACAATGGTGTTAAAATATCACCACTATGTGGTATCTCATCTCTATAGTGTGTTATTAGGAATTGATGGAGAAAAACTACATTTAATATGCCTTTATATATAATTTTTATTCCTAATAATCCTTTTGGAGATTCTCATGATCCCACTACAAAATTCACACATGGATAACATTCCAAAAATGTGTATTCCTATAAAAATAAATGATATAAAGATGTCATCTTTTATATTATACATCATAGTTTATTTAGACATCATTGAAGTAAATCATGTGAGAATTATTGGGATTCTATATAAAAATCTGAGACACATGGAATACATCATGAATTACACTATACCTATGGGGAACCATTTACTTACACGTTATGGTACCTATCCTCTTAACCACCTTGAATGATCACATGAATTGATGTTCAAATTTATCTTGATATGAATATATATGTTTTCCATCCAAGTTAACACTGATAATAAAACCCAATCTCCCACCTCAAACTTCAAATGATAGATACATTAGAGTGAATAAGAATATCTATTTCTTTGGGAGGATATTAATCATTTCCAAATCAGTTGAATATGCTCCAAAATATTCTACCTAGTACTTACTCTGTGATAAAATATTTCTTGGACTTAATCCAACATAGAGGAGATTAGCATGACTAGACATATAGGCTATCAAATAGTGCCATATTAATTGACGCATGGAAGCTAATATTACATGTAATCTTTTTAAATGTGAGATGGTTATCTTATAAATGAGAAAAATCAATGAGTTTTAGTTGTAATATTCCCTCCAAAACAATGATGGTACACAAAGACTATTCATTTATTTGGGTATGATATGTAGTGCCAATATGCACCTATGTATCAAAGACCCTCTATGGACCCTTCAATAGTTGCCACATGAAATAATAATCTTAATAATATATACAATTGATAGAAATAATATAAATATTCACCCTCTCCCAGACATACAAATGACCCTGATCAGTGTTCGAATAAGTCTCGTGGATTCGTAAGAAATGTGTGAATTTTTCAATGAGTCAAACATTAACTAAACCACTTCTTTAACATGAGGTGTAATCATAAATCTAATATGTCCATTGTAAAATCATCCCACGTCCACATGGGATCAATAAGGGGTAAAGGATACTTGTAGGTCATTGATGTAAAAACATTTCCCATTTTTAGGTTACACATACAAAAGAAAAACAATGTCATAGCCCTATTCATCAAAATCCACCTACAATACCTATGGATTTCATGGTATATCTGGTAAATCATGACGTACACATATCATCTCAATTATTTAAAATCATGAATAATCTTCTCATTCATTCCTCAAGGAACAAACAAATTGCCCCATACGTAAAGGATCTTATCAATATGAAAGGACCAATCAGGTGGTGGTCATCACCATATATATTTTTCGTAATATAAGTACATTCTTAATCTGCTAACTAAATCTTATTCCCCCTAACAATGACTGAGGAAATACTCAAGGATGTGAGGTTCATTATATACTGATACTATTGAACATCGATATTCATTTAACTAAAAAGGTACATCATCTACTAATAACTACCTTTTTCTTGCACCACCGGATCCCAAGTATTCCTACTCAGTCCCTAAACCACGACATCCCTTCAACCAGGTGCATAATACATGTTGAAGTAAAAGAATTAGAGGTATTAAACACAACTTCTTTTTCAATGTTTCATGTCACATCATAAAAGTATCTACTTTAGGCTCATATAATTAGTATGCACTGTGATTGTTTTTCACCCAATAGGAAGTGAGGTCGAAATATTAGCACATACACCAGAACTTCCATCTCCAAATCATCTAGCATGTAGTTTTTCTCCTATAAACATAGATACTTGGACCCATACTTGATCACCCACCCATCCTGCATCATCAATTATTTGATAACAACTCTTGATATTTCATAATGGATTTTATATTCCACACCTAACCCAGTAACGATTAGGATTCGTGTTGATATGTCCAATCAACCATTTTATAAACACTTTATAGGGGGTGAGTCAGGTGTTTTTATATTTACAAAATTTGAAACTTTTACTTTCAATAGTAGAAACCCATTTGAAATTTGAACCACTTATATAGTTAAGAGTAATGGATATATTCTTTTGAACCTAATATATAACCCAACATGAAATAATAAAAAGTAAGTAAATATTTAACGCGGTATTTACAAGGTTCATCCCCACCTGGGACACATAATCTTTACCATAATCAGGATATCTAAGGAACATATTCTCAAATATAATCTTATCATCAATACAATTGAGGTTTTCTTGGTATCTTCATAAAACCAAAAACATCATATTGTACATGTTCATGAAAACTATATTACACAACAGATCAATGAAACCACTCACTACACATGTCTATACTGACATCCCAAGTTTCTCTCTAGTTCTTCCTTATCCACTTGAAGTATATGATAGGATATCTAGGGATTTATCTACACCCCTAAATAGTTATCTCATTCTTTAAACCTCATAGTCTTAGACTAGTTCGATTTCTTCCTCACACAAAATAAATAACTACTTACCTTATATTCAATTAGTTCCCTATTCTTATAAATATGTTCAATAGATTCTTAAACTTACTTCTCAAGAAAATATCATAAAAATATGCACTTTAACTTCTCAAATTTTAATCAAAAATAAGTATCAACTCTATCTAATAAGAATCATTCCCAACAGTTCAATATTTTCTCAACTTCTTTTACTCCATCTTCATAGATTCAAATCACGCATATGATCACAAAAAATGGAAAACATCTGCTTAATTCAACTTATATTTTCATTAAACTTCATCTTTATCACAATATTATATCTTTATATTTCTAACTTCTATAGTTCTTTAATATTTATCATAATATAGTTTCTCTCATATTCAACCTATCGAACAATTTATTCCCTCTCCTTCATTATCTTTCATTATATAGGTGAAACATTTAATTGATTTTCTATATTTGAAATATAGAATATCTCCAAGTGATTTTGGTCCTATGATCCTTTCTATTTTTTAATCACTTTATCTTATGTGGATATTCACACAATCTCAAAACTCCTTTTATCTCTCTATTATTATTTATTAAAAAAATTTAGGAGTTCCCTTCACATTAACTCATTTAAATTTATTCTCATATATCCTGACTAAATTTAGTCCTATATATTCATACACATAATTTAATATCTCATTAATTATCTTTCTCTTCATAAACTTCTCACATTTCTTAGTTATTCAGCATGAGTTCATTTTATTCATCCTTCTCTCAAAATGGTCACATAAACAGTGTGTTCTAGAATGTTGTTTATCACTGGTGTAATTATCATATAAAACTATTATTAAAATATCCATATAAAGTGAATTTTTGTCTAATATCATCATGTAATATCTAATTTGATGTATTTTAAATTTTTTTGGCGTGAAGAATCTCAGTCTCTAATACCTCATTCATCATTTCCTAAATCACTTATCTTCTCATAGCATCACCTATGGTTTGATAGTTTGAACTCATCTTGAATCATAGTCATTCACACTGATTGTAAAATATAACTTCCACAGTGATTACTACCATGGATCATATGAATTTATATATATTAAGAATAAAAAATATTCAAATTTCATACACAAAAAAATTATGACTTTCTTGTATCCCATTATTATTCCTTATTCATTTTATGTTGGTCCTCAATTACCCATGCCTTGATATTGATCAGTGTTTTTTTATTCTTATATAGCTTTGGATTTTCATTAAACATATTAGGATGATATTTACAAAGAAATAATCTACCATTATGTAGGTGTTCGAACGCTATAAATACTTTTACATAGCAGGAGGATAACTTTACATAGATCTAAAAACTAGGTATAACCTTTATAAAGTTTTGTAGTTACCCTTAGTTTTCTCCTAAAATTCATGTAATATTATTATATATATCACTAAAATAATGAATGACCTTTATGTATGTCCTCTTCCAACTTTATGGATGTCATATTCTCAAAAGATTAATTAAAGATTCAGTAGACTTACACTAATAACCCATTCCCAAATTCGAAGCATCAGCTCAAATTAGAATGAAATATTCCATGGAGTTATCTGATTTCACTAAAGTTATATAGAAATATTTATGAATTAATACATACATCCAATGTAAAATCAAACAAAATTCATGTGATTAGAAAATAATGAATTAATATAAAATTATTTTATAATTTCTATGTCTCTACTAGAGTCATTATAAAGGGTATAAAGTCATAAAAAGAAAAAAGTAATAGTAATTTCCATCTGAAGTCATATGAAGTGCTTTAAGTCAAATGAAATAAATAAAAATTCAGGCATTCGATGAATTTTCCTCTTAATTCAATGAGATCCAAAATATATAGATATAATTTTATGACTTTGAACGTACTAATAATGACTATAGTTCTTCCTCAAACATTAAAAATAACATCAAATAATTGTATAAATTATAAGATAATTTCCAATGTTTTTAAAATCAATTTCAATTTCCCTAGAATAATATGTACTCAACTTTGAGTAAATTCTATGAACTCTATTACCTTCACCATTCACATCTTCTCTCCATCCTTTCGAAAACGTCTACCAATTGTTTTTAACATTGAATTTAATAGTAAATCACAACAACATAATAATATTTATTCTTCAACACATATCCATATCATAAATCCATTTAAGCAATCTTTTAGCATTGAAAATCATAGAATATATAGTCTATTAACCCAACCAGAATATCACCTATTATGGGAATGTTATGGGAAACAACTTTACACACCTTATCATGTCCCTCTAACATGATTTCTATTTCATGGATAATTTTATTTACTGAGTTTTTAGCCACGAACACTTACCTTCACACTTTACCTATCAACCTGTAATGTTAGTTTGTATTTTTATTGAATCATTGAATCATTATACTCACCCAACCCATATGTACAATACCTTAAATATCTATGTAATGGGTTTATAATTAATCCAACACTCATTGATCATATAATATACTAATGATCACATTTTCAAAAAACCAAAATATAATCCAAATGCCACTTGAATCTATCCCTTTGGATTTATTATCTTATCTTTGAACTTCAAAACACATTATTTTAATGTCAATCTCCAAAATAATTTTACTCTTACTCTCCCACATAATAATGGTAATTATGAAGGATGAAAGTGATTTTCTATCCCCATGATCAGATAATCTATGGAAAGGGATTCCTTCCAATGTAAAATATTTCTCCCCATACTCTTAGGATTTAAAAAATCCATATTCTCTACATTGATCTTTCATTTACTATAGATAAATATATATATATAATATTAATTTTAAATTACACTTAAATATTTCACCTCTATTATTAATTTGGATAACTGGTGTAGAAGACAAGAGTGATAATTCCAAATCAACAAAGTTATCCATGAACCTTTCTCATTGTGGTGCCTTCATAGATATAATTTATTTTAATAATCTACCAAGAGATTTTAAAGATGATATTGATCCTTTTCATATATCAAAAAACATCAAAAACAATCATGTGGAAGAAATATAACTCCCTATTTTGATTAATATTCACAACACTTTTATGATTAGAAAGAGAATAAATCATAATAGTGTTAGAGGAGTGAATATCATATTGTAACCTTCATAAATTACCGAAACTTTCTAGAATCTAGTTTTAATTATAAAAATAAAAAATATTGAATATTAAACTTATTTGGAACCCCCCCATCAATTTATTTTCTCAATACACTATCACCTTCACTTCCCTTCACCATGATAGGAACCCAGTATGATTGGAAATAAGATGGGTCATTCACTACTTATCAATTGTACCATTGGGGCTAATAAATTGTTCTAAACTCATTTTTACTTTTATTGGATGATCTAAAATGTCTAAAATTTTTCATTATTTATTCCTTTAAAATTTTAAAAATATATCCAACTTAGGGAAGTATGGTTTTTTATTCATTTTAATCTTGATTCTTAGCTAGAATAACATTCTATTCATGATCTAGAATAGATAAATTATTTAATTATTACACTAACTTCTTATCGAATTCCATATTTTCTGGTCATGTCCCAAATATATCATCAAGTTCATTCACATCCCTTATATTCTATATTTTACTCTTTATTGTAATGTCATATTTTGAATTAGAAACCATGGGTCATTTTCCTTTATTCTTCAACATATTCGTATGTTCTAGAAGAGTATTTATGAACTTTTTTAGAGTGTGTCCAACTAGATTTCACCTACAACACACAATTTAATTAGGTAATAAATTAACCTTATTGGGTAACTTCTCATGTTCCTCATAAAATATTTCTTCAATCATTACAATCATCTTATGCATCTCCATGATTGACCTATTACTGATTTCCAAATTTCGAATTCTATATTTGATTTACATGTATTGTTTTAAAAGGTATATGGTGTGGCCTATATTAAAATAATAGAAGAATAATATTTTAGTTTTCTTTTAATACTTCACAGTCACTACTATTGTATTCTTGGTAGTATAAGTATTAGAATATTTCATTTCATGATTACACCTCAGGGAATAATTTTCATTATTTTTTTTTTCTGTTTTGTGGATTGAATTTAACTTCAGTATAAGTGTTATCAATGGTTGGGAAATACCAAAATTCATCATCTACAAAAAATATATGTTATATTTAAAATACCTCCTGGATAGTGTAGTCACACTAAGAGGGATGTGAATTAGGGTTGACTCGTTTTACTTCTTTTCCTTTTATTTTAACCCATTCTAATTAATACCTCTATAACATATTAGGATGAGTGGTTATTGTATGATTTTTGTATTGTAAATGAAACACATAACATAAATTTTTACGAGGTTATATTCTAATACCTACTCCTTGTAATGTTGTATAGAAACCCCAACATGGATTCTTCATTATAATCTTTCTATAAATTAAAATATTTTTGGAAACAACTATTTATACACCCTAGTAGTTGATCCTCCAATTGATCATGATTATACCCCCAAAAAAACCAACTCTTATTCCTTGGTTGGTCATAACCCTAATAAACTTCTCTCCTTATCATATTGTTATACACTCGGCCTCAATCTGTTTCATATACCAGTTATACCACCTTCTCACAATATCTTTCTTCTACTTTATATTGATACTTTGATAGAAATATCTTCACGTATTGGTCTATCTATAACATTGTATGGGGATCCTCATCCACATTATTTCAAGATATACTATCATGCTTTTTTAAACTTCCTGGGCCTCAAAAATGGTAATTATTTATACTACTCTTTCTCATGTTCTTAGGATCTTCCTTAGATTATCAAGTCATCCTCAGTCAATAAATATTATTGGGAATGAATTCTTCCTCATATCCAATTTAGTTTTTAACTCACCCAAATTTCTATTATTAGTTCACACATTTTCAGCATGTATTATTTTATTTAATAATAATCTTTCACATCCTAAGATACATTCATCTCAAATTCTCAACCTTATTGAAACAAATGCACGCCATGCATGAATTGAATTAGTCTTCCCAAACATGGTTTATTCTAATTCATGAAATGAGAAAACAAAATAATTTAATTAAAACTAGAATAAATGGATTCCTATTATTATTAATTTATCTTCTTCTCAAAATTTCAACCCTTATTCATTATTGTTTGTATATACATAAATTATTCACTGTTCTTTAAAAAAATTTACATAATTTCTAGTGTATGACATCATGAATGTGGTATTATTCATATATGTGTGGCTATGAAATAATATCACTATGCATCTGGTTTTCTTCTTGTAAGATCCAGTATGAAACTATCTTTATGAAAGTATGATCAATAATGGGATGTCGAATTATTATGGTTTCTCTAAACCCTTTGTATAAAAAGAAGTTGTGATTCTCATCTATTCATAAACAAAGTTATTTCTCATAACTCGGGATGAGATTCCTATAAAATTGTACACTAATTTTGGATCTTTTAATTATTCAATACCTAAGATACTCATGGAAACATTCTACATTTCAGGAATGAGGCACAAAGGAGGGATTCAAATAAATGTGTCAATAAATGTAAGATATACACTATCTCATTCAAGGAAATGAGAGAACTACATGAATGGAGGAATCCTCTATATATTTTATGATTTAGTATTTATAGGTAGTTCACCACTTTTTTCAACCACCTTAGCCTCTAATAAATAATTCATTTCCAAACATTGAGAAATCTAACTTGTCGATGCATCATTTAAAACAATGAAGACCACGTTATTTTTGTTCCTTTGAAATTAGATTCCATCCCATGAAATAGAAACTCATGGGGAAATATTTTTCATGAAATTGAGATTTTCTACATCTTTATAATTATATAGGTGCATCCTTACTATTCAACAGTTAAAATTATGTTTAGTTTACCCATATGAAAATAGAGTCAACTCGTCTTAGACTTTCATTTTTCATGAAAATAGTGATTTTAATACTTTGATGATGTTTGAATATACAAGATGATAAAATATAACTCAAATTCATATACCTGACCATCCTAACCTTATGTCATGAAGAAAACTAGAAACAAGCATCAAACCCACTGGATGAGGTTGATGATGATATGGTATTGGATAAGACGACCATCATCAATGTCATCATGTGGTCTAATATTTATCTATCTTTTTTAATATTTATGAACAATGTGTCACAAATTTGATCCCATGTTAATCATTTATTCACTGAAACATTCCTTTATAACTCATTAAAATACATCAGTGGCTTGATGTGAGTAGCTTAGGGTTCACTCAGAGAACCACACAACACGCAACACTGTCTATCGTCATGTCGCCACGAATGGTGGATCTGGAACCTCCATGCAAACACTTGTGTGTTCCAATATTCCTCTATGTGCACAGCTACCTTCCTATATAGTAACTCTCACCCATTCTTCCATGTGAGATACTTGGGTTGGCTCTCTCATATTGTTGATATTTCTCCAACAATAAGGTCTATTGAGCTTGCTCGTGTGCCTTATTTAGTCATCTATATAATTTATTTAAAACCCGCTCAAAAACATTCATATTATGTTATTACCACAAAATATAAAACAAAAACATTTATCATCTTTATATTCCAAACCATATTCTCCCCAAGAACCCCTCAGTAAAAATAAATTTTTTCATAGTCTTCATAATTATCTTCTTTCTCTTAATTTGGGGTTCAATTAGAAATTAAAAGTCTCTTCAACCTAAAATAATATTCATTAATAATCTATATAAAATAATTTGAATTCTCCAAACACCTATTTCTTATTTGATTGGAATTTAAAATTGGCACCAAAAACATAACAGCTAGAAACATATGGACTTTTCATATTTAAATATTTTTTGTAAAAAAATAAAAATTTATTATAAATTCAATTAACCATATAGTTTCTACAAAACAACACTTTAGATTTATTTTTAATAACCACATAATTTGTAAATTTAATGTTATCGTATCCCCCTTATTGGAAATAAAACCAATAATATAATTATGGGATGGAGTTGTTGTCTCCAAAATTAAAATTACAATAATTTGTTATCCTCTAATGACATTTAAAAACAAATTCTATCCGAAGAAGGATGGAATTACTCCAAACATAGTAATTAGATGAAAATAACCATATTTAAGTCTAATAGAGACATATTCAAAGTAGAAAATAAAGACATATCATATTTAACATAAATTCTCTTAATAAATTTTTAACATGTGAAACCAACACGGAAACATTATTTTAGGGGATGTACATATTATTTTTAACTAATCAACTATATTCATCTCAACAAATTGATTAAAAACATTCAATATCATGAATATAACTCTCCTCTTTTAATTGATTATTCCTTCTATAATAAAGTAATCAATCCATCTTTTAGCAGTTGATTTTTCTTTTTAGAGATAATAAAATAAAATAAAAATAACTCAGTGATGAAAAACAACCATCAGATACATACATTACTAGTACATGATATCAATTGGAATAGATATATTTTCTGTTTGTTCCCCTATGCTCCACCTCAAGAAATTCATTTTATAACCCTTTTTCATTGTTGTATTTTTTCAAGAAAAAAAAAATCCACGAATCGTATGAGAATATTTGAAATTAAACAAAGAGGTAACATAATCCCCATAGTTATCAATGATGGGTAAATTTCTAGCTATATGATGTTTAAAAACTTCATCAAATCCATGAATCCCCTTGAATATTTGCATCAATATTAATAACCTTAATCAAAATAAAAAACAATGTTTTTATATAAATATGGTGGATCTAAAATTCTACATAGTTAGATAAGGATGTATGAGATTTTCTTCTAAACCAAGATATTTAATTAGATGAAAAATTATTCAAGACATTAAATACAAGTAGTTTCTGTTTTCTATTCCTACTCCATCATTCTGTACTCTTCTGACTATTTGGGCCATATGATAAATAATTCTTTAGGAACATTCTTTATCTAAATTATTCATGTAGACTCCTTTATACCAATACTATTTTCACCACAAGAAATAATGGGTTCTATCCCTTTTTCATCAATAATTATTTTGGTCCAACAATCCATGTAATGTTTTTTACATCCAATCTCCCAGATATATTACACCTTTCATATAGATATTTAGTAGTCCTTATGATAACATTTCTAGGTACATTTTAAGATTCTTCATTAAATATGTCATTCACTGTATCAATCATATTATTTATTTCTAGGATTTATTATTTATTTGATTCAATCTTACTTCCTTTAGTATTGAAGTTCATTTCAAATTCACAATGGTCCATGATGGAAACATTCTTAACATAACAGAAAAAAATTTATTTAATGTGAGAGTGTTCACATTATTCCTCACAAACATATGGGGATTTATTTTTTAATAGTATTAGTCTTGTTTTCATCTCTAGAGGATTACATGTTACCTAAAACCTATCACAACCAATCCCCTGGGGCCCGTGTTGTGACTACCCCAAGACTGCCTTCCATAGGCCAGGGGCTGGCAACTAGCACCAAAAGGCATATTCCCTAAAATAGGGAAGGCATTGCTTTTATAACCTGTAAACACACGCAACCAAGAACACAGTGAGATATGAACACAAGTAAACTATATAGTAAGAAGAGTGTATACAGTAAGAAAAGGGGCCAAAAAAAGAATCCTAACAAGAAAGTACAAGAAAACTGAAAATGTACAAGAAAACTAAAAACATATCCTATGAACACCCACCAAGGATCCTACCTGAAGGGTATGTACACCTCTCGAACATTCATATCTGCAGAATGTCTCATTTATAGTCTAACTCTGAGCTACCTCCAGTCCTGGTACCCTCATCCTTAGTCAGTGTTTTTGGTTGTCTGCACTAAACACAACAAGGTGTGGGCATAGCCTGTTCAGGGGTGAGTATAATGATACTCAGTAGGGACCTCAAGACATCCCCAAAGGTCTATCCAAATCCAAAAAGGATAAACCACAAATCAAGAAAACAATGGCCATCCCATCTTGTGTATATTCCCATACATATATCTAAGATATCAAGTATACCCAACTAATTCCGGAGGAAACACAAGGCCCAAATCCATAGCCCAAGGTTCAACTGTTCCACAAATTAAAGAATGCCATGAAGGAAAGAACCAAAAAAGTACACCACATAGAAGAATACCACAAAGGTATCACCATGAAGGTATGTACCACATAGTTAGGTGACACGGAAGAATACCACAAAGGTATCACCACGAAGGTATGTATCACACAGTTAGTCCACACAAAAGAATAACACAAAGGTATCACCATGAAGGTAAGTACCACATAGGTACACCACACAGGAGAATACCACAAAGGTATCACCACGAAGGTAAGGAATCACCTCACACCATGTATAACTTAGGTATGATAGTAATGAAGACTAAATGTAACCACTAAATCACCATACTCTGTTAAGAGGAATACCCATGTAGGATCTAAAATCATCATCAGACCCACATAAGATTGTAGTACATCATCATACCCACACAGGATCCTAGTATGGAATCAGACCCACATAGGACCCTAGAATATCATCAGACCCACACAAGATCCCTGTACAACATACCCACACAGGATCCTAGTACATCATCATACCCACACAGGATCCTAGTACAGTAGACCCACACAGGATCCTAGTACATCGTCAAACCCACACATGATCCTAGTACATCCTCAGACCCACACATGATCCTAGTACAGTAGACCCACACAGGATCCTAGTATATTGTCAGACCCACACATGATCCTAGTACAGTAGACCCGCACATGATCCTAGTACATTGTTAGACCCACACTAGATCCTAATACTGTAGACCCATAGATGATCCTAGTACATCATCAGACCCACACAGAATCCCAGTACAGTAGACCCACACATGATCCTAGTACATCGTGAGACCCACACATGATCCTAGTACAGTAGAACCACACATGATCCTAGTACATCTTCAGTCCCACATAGGTTCCCAGTACAGTATACCCACATGGATTCCTAGAGAGGATGCATGTGGAATCCTTAAATAAAGACCCATGAAAGATCCATTTCTCATGTTACAACCAACTACAGGGTTCCCACACTAAGTTCGCTTTATTTGGAGAGGGTAAGATCCTCAAGCCTCAGTTTGAAACTCAAATTACCATGAATCCCCTTGAGCAGGTATCCCAAAGGTCTGCCACATAATTGGGGTCTCAACCCAATAGACGATACTTCAATCGGACGATCTATCTGTAAGTTACTGCCCTTTTACTCTCAAGGTCCCGGTTGATTTTGTGCTCAATCCAACACGACTGTAACCCCATCTTTATCCAAAAATCAAGTGACACATACCAAAACGACAGTCTTGCTTCAAGGTTTCTAGCACCGTAGAAGGTTCTTCAAATAGACGCCCGGTGCCTATGTTATGGAAAAAAGAGTGGAAATGGGTAGAAGCTGGTCTAGGATCGGTCCGAACAGGTCGGACCAACCTGCCATGACCCGGCCTGGGCTCGCCTAACCCAATTTGGTTCGGCACAGCCTGATGGTTCTGGCCAGGCCTACCGGCGCAACCCTGCCCGCTAGGTCTGGCCCGGTCCGTGCTGGGAGGCCCGACCTGGCCACATGTGGGGGGGGGAGTTGTGTGCCCCCCGCCTCCTCACACCGAATGGAAGAATCCATTCAGTCACCAGAAACATGCAGATCCTTCTTGGTTCGACTCGGCCAGAAGTAACAACCGACCCCTTTTCCGGACAGCGGCGTGTCGTCAGTCGTCCCTCTACGGCCGGCCGAATGCCAGTGGCCCTCCCTTCGCCGTTGCGGCACAGGATGTGAATATAGCTCACCGGGCTGCACAGACACACGCCACCACCCCATCATGTGGCTGCCACCTCCGGCCGCCACCTTTTCACCGCTGTGGCCAATGGGCCACGACCCTTCTCCGGTGGCGCAGTTGCACCGCTTCCATCTTCACTGACGGTTGTGGTACCTTCCGCCGTTCCCAAGCCCCATCGGTGACTGTTGATGTCCTCTATTGCAAAGAACACAAAAAGAATCACAAGATTCATGGAGGGGTCAGGCCATGTTTGTTTGGCATGTACCCTCCGTCTTAGAGTGGTAGCAAACTGATCAAGGGGGGTGACTCAATGTGAGAGGAAACAAATACCGATGATCAACAGAAAACACACTCCTACCTCATGTTCGTTGGAGATCATCCACGTTTGAGGAAGTTTCGACATTCATCATCCCCCGAAACTAGCCTCCAATGACGTCACATGTTCGTCAATATTCGGTTCGGGGTTTTGTTGTTGTTCGTCACCTCCCACTGGTACAGGATCCATCCTCCAAGGGTTTGGCATCACTGCACTTTCTCATCACTTTGTTTCTTGGATAAATAGTGCCAACACCTCTCCCCAATCTCTATATAAATAGGAGAGGGTACGGGTGTGAAATGTTCATGGGATTTATAGAGGCCCATTAATTAGAAACCTTCCCAATTACCCAATAGTGTGGTTTCTTATAATTGAAAGTTCAATCCATTTATTGGCTTGACACGTCATCGGACCCACCTTACCGCTCGTCTGTTAGAGGAAAAGAATAAAAATAAAATAAAAAGTCATTTTATTTATTCTAAAAGATCCAAAACTGACTTTTTCTCTTGATCTACTATGGTCAAAGTGGAGGTCTCTTTAAGAGAGTAATGGTGCTACGAGTTCAATGGTGACATCGTATATCAATTCCGAGAACCATTTCAAAAGATACAGAATTCCCCTTGCGCGTTTACTGAACGTACCCAAAAAAAAGTTCAGAAAATTATTTATAGTCACCCTTGACCTATTCCGGTCGATGTTAGGATCTACCTAAGTGAAACGTGCCCCCATGAACCCAAAGGTACTCACAAATTTCCAATCCGAGTCACCATTTAAATGTTATTAATTTTACAATAAAATAATTGTCACTTAATTATTTTATTTATGGGCAAAAACTAACTCTCACTGATGGCCCGCGCCGACCAATATTAGTATATTCCTAAAGAGAGTATACCCCCACATGTTCAGTGGTGGTCTCAGATTTTCAATCTGATCTACCTTTTGTAAGTTATAAGCATTTAAAAAATAAAATATTTTATTTTAATATTTTATTTAGAATTATGTCATTTTTGGATTTTCTCACAGGACTCCCATGCCGACTAAACTTAAGTCACACTTAGGGAAAACCTGCCATCCTGAACACAACCGTTCCCCTGAATTTTTGATCTGAGTAACCGTTTATGAGTTATTCCAATTTTCCAGGAAAACTGCTTATGCATGCTAATTAAAACTTAAACAAACATCGATGGATCATTACGAATACCCTATGAATCGGAACCGCGCGCCGTCTGATTTTGTGGTCTCTAATTCCATATAATTAAAAAAATACGGAATTTCTAGGATAATACATTCTTCCCACCTTTGGGATTTACTTCCCGGAAATCTACAACAAAGGAAAAACAACCAAAAGAGGGTAATGAGCACAAATTTGATCCTACCACTCCCATGTTCTCTTCTGGAGGTTCTAGTGCTGCCAACATACACGCACCCATGATTTCGATCACCCATGAAGGACTTTATCCTTTCAATACTCAATCTCCATTGGAACCTCCTAAAGTGATGCCCCATTGTCTAAGTCCAGCTCGACATGGTTGATGATGCGAGATGGGTCGTGCACGTATCCCATCTGCTGGGATATGTGGAAGATTTCATGCACCCTCTCAAACTCTGGTGGAGAAGCCAAGAGGTATGCAACCTCACCTACCCTCCGAAGGATCAGAAAAGGACTGATATATCTCGATGATAACTTGCCCCCTCATCCGAATCTCTGCAAACCTCGTTGAGGTGAGACCCGTATAAATAGATGATCCCCCTCCTCTTGTCATCATAAGACTTATTTCGTCTATGAGCATTTTTTACTTGCTAATAAGTGAGGTATCATGATACAAAATCTACCACTTCTTTCTTCATCACTGGCCACCATTACTGATGCTAAAGGTGTCGGTACATCTTTACCACACCAGGATGTACTGCCAGAGGGGACGTATAGAACTACATCAACACCTCTTTCAATAGCACTACTGGTACCATGTTAAATCCTCTAAAGAGGAATACATGCTCCCCACCTTTAGAAAATTCATCATGTGCATGCCCTGAGGATATCTGAGAACGTCGAGCCTCGCAGTCAGAATCCCCATGCTGCACCACCCTGAATCGCTGAAGAAGTGGGGGAGTGACTATAAGAGACTGATGAAAAGATGCTCTATCTTGATCCACAAAGGATATCCACAAAACGGCTAGCTGCTTTGTCGCCTCACTCATCAGCTATAGGCCAGACCTTCGGCTGAGTGCATCGGCTACCATGTCCCCCCTTCCCAGGAGTATATACTATCTCAAACACAAAGTCCTGGAAGAACTCTAGATACTCTTATTGGGAATTGAAAACTCAAAACTTCTGCTTCCACAAGGGTGAGGTTGGCCGACTCCCGAGTGATCATCCAAAGCCTCTTATGCAAGAGTTTATCCTATGCTGCCCAGGTTTTCTTTTTCACTGACTAAGGAAAACCTCATCCCAATTTTGTAGAGAAACTACAACCTTTTTTCCTAATATAGTCAATCTGTGTATGAATTGTGGATGTAAAGTCATACCCAAACTAACGTCGTAAGGCCTCAACACTATCACCAAGTGGTTCCAACTAAAACTCTCGCCTCAAGGGTCAGATGACACCATCAGCATAAGTGTAATTATCGAGTCTCCTCCCAAAGGTATATCTATATGTGAGGATCAATTCAATAGTTTAACCATAAACTCTAGGTATTGGAAATATTTTTAGAAGGAAGGAATGATTGGTACCTATATCTATTGATACAGCAGATAGTAGTAGACACAGACTGTACCTGGAATCATTCGTTGAGCCCTTAGGTCGTACTCCTTGACCGCATGCAGCTACTCCCTTTCCATGTACTCCAGCTCCCTGACCCTGGTGGGGACCATAAAGGGGTGTGGTTGTAACAATAAAAATGTACACCACCTCATGCTACTCCCCTAGATATGCATTCACGTCTGTAGCCCTACAGATTCATCTATCCCTAACATTTATTCTTTCCGAAACATTTTTACATGCCCAAGTCTCTGAGGCTGGCACGAGTTTCCTGATTTCCCACTACTAACATTCACTGGTTGTATCTGCTCATCCAAAGAACATTCAACCAAAAATTTACTCCCCAGTACCCCAACATAAGTAGGAATGCATTGAGGAATAGTTCTGGCTCAAACGTCCTTAAACACACTACGCTCAAAATTCCAAGACTCGAAGCACTGATCATATTGTATTCTTTGAGTCGCAGGAATGATCAGTATGCCTCGATGAATACTTAGCTACTGACATGTCATCATGATGAAGCTGTAGAAGCTATAGAGAACTTTCAGCCACGTCCTCAAGCCAATCCTCAATGGCCAGTGAGTCAGGATCACCTCAGAACCTGAGGGGTATCTGATGCTGAATTATGCGTAAGGCACTAAGCCTATATGTGTCATCTACCAGTACCGCCTGTTGTAACTGCTGACCGATGGGTGATGATATAGCTGTCACACTACACGTAGGTACTATCTTGGGTAATGGTCCATGTACTGAAGCCTCATCACTATGCGGACCATCCTCATGGTCACTCACTGAAAAACACTAGTACGTATGATCACCATCTTCTCTAATAATGTCTCAACAAGGCAAAAAACTCTACCAACCCACTCTAGCCAGCCTTCACCTACCTAGGAAACAGTCTCGCCTCGAAACCTCAGAGTCCTCTGGTGTTGGAACTCGTGCAATCCACTCAGTCAGTGTGCACCAACTGCCAGTGTGGCTGGAGGTATCTATTTCATAATGGGGGGTGATGCTGCTGGTACACCACCCGAAGGTGCCAACATAGTAAGAGGGCCCTACACCGGAGCCTCGTCGATCGGTGGGCTATCATCGTGTACTCCCTCAAGAATATTAGATGGTTGTCTACACAGTGGATTCCTAATAAGGAACAGGTGTTCCATGGTCAGTAAGTTATACATGGTGAGCTGACTCAAAGAAAACACAAGATAAATTTTCAAAACACACACGCAATTAGTGTTTTCATGCACTCAGTCAGATATCAGAAGTCAGGGTCCTGGTGTATGGATACGTCGACCGCCACACCAACACTGGATTCCCCAAACTGAAAACCACACTCATAACTCATAACACTATTTCCACATAGAAAATATCATAGTCCTAGTTCTATGATATAACTAATTCCCTAAAACTGGGAAGGCATTGACTTTATAGACTATAAACACATGCAACCAAAGTCATAGCTAGATATGAACATAAGTAAACTGTATAGTAAAAAGACTGTGTGTAGTAAAAAATGGTCTCGAATACAAGCCCAACTAGAAAGTACAAGAAAACTCTCAAAGTACAATAAAACTAAAACATATCCTATGAACACCCACCATGGATCCTACCTGAAGGGTAGGTACAACTCCCAAATGGTCATCTCTACAGTAAGCCTCTTCTATGGTCCATCTTCGATCTACCTCTAATCCCGGTACCGTTATTCTTAGTCAGCGATGTCTGTTGTCTACAAAAAAAATAACAATGTGTGGGTGTAGCCCGTGCAGGGGTGAGTATAACGATACTCAGTAGGGACACCGAGACCTCCCCAATGATCTATCCAAATCTAGAAAGGATGACCCACAAAGCGTGAAATCAACTGTCAGCCCTACCTTGGTATATTCCCATACATATGCCTAAGTTATCATGTATACCCAACTCATTCATGATTAAAAAAAGGCTCAAATCCATAGCCAAAGGTTCAATTGTTCCACAAAGAAAATAATACCATGAAGGAAGGTACCACACAGGTACTCCACACAGAAGAATACCACAAAGATTTCACCACAAAGGTAGTTACCACAGAGGTACGCCACACAGAAGAATAGCACAAAGGTATCACCACGAAGAAAAGTACCACACAGATTCGCCACAGAGAATAATACCAAAAAGGTATCACCACGAAGGTAAGCACCACACAGGTATGCCACAATAAAGAATACCACAAAGGTATCACCATGGAAGTAACGACTCATCTCACACCAGGTAAAACTTAGGTACGGTAGTAAAGAATACTAGATGTAACCACTGAATCATCATACTCTGTTGAGAGGCAGACCCATGAAGGATACTAAATCATCATCAGACCCACATAGGATTGAAGTACATCATCATAACCACACACAATCCTAGTATGATGTCAGACCCACACAAAATCCTAGTACATCGTCAGACCCATATAGGATCCTAGTGCAGTAGACCCAAACAGGATCCTAGTACATTGTCAGACCCACACTTGATCCTAGTACAGTAGACCCACAATGGATCCTAATACAGTAGAACCACACAGGATCCTAGTACATCATCAATCCCACATAGGATCCTAGTACAGTAGACCCACACAGGATCCTAGTAAATCGTCAGACCCACACAAGATCCTAGTACAGTAGACCCTCACAGGATCCTAGTACATCGTCAGACCCACAGAGGATCCTAGTACAGTAGACCCACACAGTATCATAGTACATCATTAGACCCACGCAGGATACTAGTACAATAGACCCAGACAGGATCCTAGTACATCGTTAGACCCAAAAGAGATCCAAGTACAGTAGTCTCACATAGGATCCTAGTACATCGTCAAATCCACATAGGATCATAGTAAAATATACCCACATGGATTCTTAGAGTGGATCCATGTGGAATCCTCAAATACAAACCCACGAAGGATCCCTTTCTCATGTTATAGTCAGTTATAGGGATCTCGCACTAAGCTTGCTTGATTCTGGGAGGGTACGCTCCTCAAGCGGCAGGTCGATACTCCAACTACCATGAAGTTCTATGATGAAGTATCCCAACATTCTTCCTTATTATAGGGGTATCAACGCAGCCAATGGTGCATCAATCGGATTCCCAGTCTGTATGTTATTGTCCTTTTAGTCCCGATGGACCTATTGGATTCATACTCAATCGAACCTGACCATACCCCAACATTATCCAAAACTCAAGTTGGGCATACCAAAAGGACCACCTCAATCCTAAATTTCCGGCACCATAGGTTATTTGTCAAATGGACGCTCAGTGCCAAAGTTATGGCCAAAAGAGTAGAAATGGGTCGAAGCTGGTCCGGGTCCGGTCCGACATGGTCAGGCCGACCCGGACAAACACGGCCTGTGTAGACACTACCTGATTTGGGTCGGCCCAGCCAGCTGTGTCTAACCCGGCCCGGCCCAGACTAGGCAGCTCGGCCTGGCCGCTTTTAGGGTGGAGTCGCGTACCCCTCGCCTCCTCTCACAGAACGGCAGAAGATGTTTGTTCTCCAGCAGCACATGGGACCCATGGGTCCCACCTGGTTCGACTGGGCCAGCCGTAACGGCTGGCCCCTTTTCCTGAAAGTGGCGCGTTGTGCGCCGACCCTCTGCAGCCAGTCGAATGTCGGTCGCCCTCTGTTTTCTGCCATGACACAAGCCGCGACCCTAGCTCATCGGGCAGCGTGGACACGCATCACCGCCCCATCATGCAGCTGGCATCCGCTTGCTTCCACCCTTGCTCTGTTTCGGCCAACAGGCCGCATCACTTATCTGGTGGTGCGGTTGCGCCGTTTCCATACTCACAGATGGTCGTGGTTCTGGCTGCCATTCCTGAGCCCCACTGGTGATTATTTTCATCCTCCTCCATGGCAATGAACAAAAAAGAACCACATGATTCACGGAGGGGTCAGTCCATTTTCGTTTGGCCTGTACCCTCCATGTTAGAGTTGTAGCAGGTGGCTCATGGGATTTGATTCAATGTCAATGGAAAAAAAATTAATGATTATCAATCAAAAAACACCCCTACCTCATGTTCATTGGAGAACCTCGACGTTTGAGGAAGTGCTGGTATTCGACATCCCCCACAACTAGCCTCCAGCAATGTCACTTGTTCATCAACATCTGGTTTGGGGTTTCAGTGTTGCACTTGACCTCCCACCGGTACCGGCTCTGCCCTCCAAGGGTTTGGCATCACTACACTTTGTCAGCACTTTTTTTCTTGGTGAAGCACTACCAACACCTCTCCCCAAGCTCCATATAAATAGGAGAGGGGAATGATATGCAACGTTCATGGGATTAATAGAGGCCCATTATTTAGAGACCTTCCTAATTCACAAAAAATGCGGTTAATTATAATTTAATGGTCAATCCATTTATTGGCTTGACAAGTCGCCCGTCCCACCATACCACTCGTCTGTTAGAGCAATAGAATAAAAATAAAATAATAAAGTTATTTTACTTATTCTATTAAATGTTCCAAAAACTATATTTTTCTCTAGACTTACTGTTGTCTATGTACAGGTCTCCTTAAGATAATGTCGTTTCTGTGAGTTCAACAGTATCCTCAGATTTCAATTCCGAGCACCGGTTCAAAATATACAAAACGCCACATGCATGTTTACTGAACGTAGCCGAAAAAATGTTTGGAAAATTATTTACAGTCACCCTCGACCCTCGCCGGTTAATGTTAGGCTCTGCCTAAGTGAATCACCCCCCAATAAACCCAACCGTACTCTCAGATTTCATATCCATGTTACGGTTTAACAGATATGAATTTTACAATAAAATAATTGTCACTTAATTATTTTATTTACTATCAAAAACTTACTTTCACTGGTGGCCCGCGCCCACCAATGTTAGTATCTTCCTAAAGGGATGATAGCCTCACGAGTTTAATGGTGGTCTCATATTTTCAATCTGAGATACAGTTTGCGAGTTATAAGCATTTGAAAAACAAAATAATTTATTTTATTATTTAATTTACAATTACGCCATTTTTGGGTTTTCTCAAAGGAGGTCTACGTCGACTAAACATAAGTCGCACCTAGGGTAAACCCGCCATCTTGAATGCAACGGTGCCCTCAGATTTCTGATTCGAGTAAACGTTTAAGAGTTATACAACTTTTTCAGGAAAACTACTTATGTGTGCCAATTAAAACTTAACCAAACTTTGACGGATCATTCAGGGCACCCCGGGCCTTAGAATTGCGCACCTTTAGATTTCAAGGTATCGAAATAATTCCATATAATTAAAAATATTATACCGAATTTCGGGGACATTACACAACAATTTTTTTTTCGTCTTCTCTCTACATAAACAAATGATTTGTGTATGAGTGGTACATAACATCATCAATAATAACAGTGAAAATTTATTGAGTAACACTCATATAAATACTATACATATTCATATATTTTTTATATAGAATAATTCCTTTCCTATGATTTCTATGTATATTGCATAGGTTTCCTATTTTATTCATCTTTTCTCCCCCTAATTGTTGTAATTATATTATATTCATTAAATGAAATATTGTTACAACAATTTATTGTCACATGACCAAACATCCAACAACACCAATAATATTTGAAAAATATTGATTTCTTATTTTGTGATACATTCTAACAATCATTAACACCATGTTAATTTTGGAAAAAATAATTCTCCTTTTTTTCTTTCTCTGGGGAATAAATATATTTACACTTTTTCACATCCACATTTAATGATATATAATATTCTTGAGAATGTTTCATCACCCCTTTTTCATATTTTAAATTTGATTATGCACTATTCTACACAATACCATTAATATGCATATATTTATCTAAAAAAAGGTCACCTTTTTAAATGACACTATAGTAGATTTATCCATAAGTAATATAAATCTACTATTGCCACTAGGTTCAGTATTTTTTTAAATAAAACTATTATGAAATGTTTTCTTAGAAATTTTTTTTTGAAAACATTAGAAGCCTCTGGTTTTAACTTAAATATTTTTCAATTACACATCTAACTAAATATCTTTTGTGTTCAATAAAATATTCACATCATCATCTAATTTTAGGATTTACCCCCACTTAATTTTTATATTTTTAATCTCATATTCATTCACTTGGTTAGACTTTAATAACACAGTTTTAATACCCTTAATTCTGTTTTCTTTACCCTCCATCTAACCATCATTAACATCCATCGATATATAACTTATACTTTCTAGTGTAATGAATAAATGTGTAAACACCATTTCTACCACATCCATCTCACACTGACTCCTCTACACTTTTTATTTAATCTAATATATTATTTGGTTTCAAATTGGTAATGATTTTTATTTTGACTCTTAAACCATGAATAATGTTTTATAAAAAATTTGATTATCTTCATTGAATTTTTAATTTTTTAATAGAGTATTATAATTATGAACCTTATTAGATAATTATTCATACATTACATCAGTTTCCTCTTCTATTTGTGAAATTTTAATCAATAAGATCTTTGAACAATGTGACTGTAAAAGTAACCTTTTCTTTTGAAATGTTCTTCACAAGCTCTCAGATCTTAAAAATGAACACATAATTATCATAACATAAACATTATTCACTAGAATTATCGTCATATGAATTCATGAATACACTTCCTCTATGTGTTCATTCAGCTAGTAGTTGATCTACATTAAACATTGAGTAATTCTATATATTTTTCATTAATATTTTTATATTGTTTTCAAATTCTTGACAAAAAATTCAATATTTTTGGATTCAAAACTAGAAGTTGGATTTTCTATATAAATTGTAAAAATAAAATATGTACCTCACGTATATCTAAAATAAAAAAATGGGAATTTAAATTACATTTAATAAGAGGTTGGAACTTTGATCTGATACTAATTGAAGTTCTTAATAGATGATGTAGTCACACTATGAGTTGGGTGAATTTGGTGTTAAGTTTTTTAATAAATTATTTTCCATTTATTTAAATCAATTATTATTCAAACCTATGTAACCTATAAGGATAATTGGATCGATTATTCAACGAAAAAATTATATTAACACAACACACAATAATTTTACAATGTTTTGTACTAAGACCTACTCTTGTCCATGTTTATTAGACCACCAATATGGATTCTATATTATAATATTCTTATCATTTACAATGTTTTAGGTATAAATAGGTTATGCAACATGGTTTTCAATACTCTAGTTGATCTCAGTTATACCCCATAAAATCCAAATCATCCACCTCAATTGGTTATACCCCCCCCCCCACAATCTTCCTTCCTTCTCGACTGGTCATACACTCCCTTCTTTAAGACTCTTCAACAATTGTTTATAACTTTAGTCACAATCTTCCTCATCTTCATGGGGTTGATCCTTTGATAGAAAGAAATTATACTTATAGTCTCTCCTAAACCAATGGATATTAATCCTACCGCACAATATAAATGGACTAACTAGACTACTTTTGTACACTTCATAAGGATCTACTTACAATAGTTTGGAATATTGGTCTTGCTCATGTTATTCAAATATTCATTATTTGACTAGGTCTTCCTCAAACAATTAAAATACATTGGAAATAATTACTCCTTTTGTCTAATGAAGTCTACACATCAGTTATATATGTTCAAGTTATGCACATAATTTCTTCAAGTATCACTTTATAGAAGAATAACATTACATAACCCAATATACATTATTCTAGAATTCTCATCCTAGTAGAATCAAGTACAAATAATTTTGGAATTTCATTGCGTTATCAAATTGTGTTTCTTACCGTCCATGTAAGAATAATTCATAATCATTGAATAAAAGCCACAACATATGGATTCCCAATATTATTATCTTATGCGCTTCTCACTTTTTTCAGCTCTTATTCACTGTTCCATGTGTGTGTTTGTTTATATATAGGGATTATTCTATGTTCTTTAAATAAATCACATGTTTTATTGTGTATGAGATCATCCATGTTTCCTTATTCATGTATGTGTAGTCATGATCAATTGGAACTATATAACTATTTATATTCTCATAAGATCTATTGTGACAAAGCATTATGGAAGTATGAGAATGTATGGAATCTCAAGTAATGAGTGGTCTGTAAAACATAAGGACATAAAGATTTATTTATTCTCATATTCAAATTATCCATGGATTATAACACATACATATATGGGATTCATGTAGAAATGTACACAAAAATTTGATCCTATAATTCTTTTTGACCTAAGAGGCTCCTAGAAACCTTATCATTAACGTGAATGAGGCATGTGAGACATCTTATGAACTGATTGTAAATAATGTGTGGAGAAACTATATTTCTCTCTTGAAATCTTCATTACTCTTTGAAAGGTATAAAACTCTCTCTGATTTTTGTTTTACTATTTATAGGTATAGCACCACTTCCTCAAACCACCTAATCCCTTACTAAATAATGACATTCAAAGAACAAAAAAATATTTTATGTTAAGGCTTATATTAAAACCCTAAATATCTAGGGCTCATTGAATCCATAGAAGGTAAATTCTATCACATGACTATAAAACTCATGGAATCTATTTTTTTATTCATTCATAGTTATTGTCTTCATCCTAACCCATATGCAGTTACCTTCATACTATTACATAGTTACCCTTATTTGAGTCTTACACTTATATAGACAGTATAAACTTGTTTTTGACTTTTTTATTCGTTATAATGATGTTTCATATTTTTTTTATCATTTGGATATCTAATACATGATCAATTAGAACTCAAATGAATCGAATTGGCCATCCTGATGTCGCGACATGAAGAATACCCAACACATGCAGCAAACCCTTGGGTCGAGGTTAGAAACACTGTTGTAGTGAATCGAATGGCCTGGATCAGCCTTATAGTGTGGCCTTTTTTTTAAATATATGTTTTCAATAATAATGAATAGCGTACCACAACTTCAATCCCGTATTTAAATTTTCATCAATCGACCACTCTATTATAACTCATTTTGTTCCTTTAGGAACCCAATTGGAGTACCCTATGTTCCACTCCTATAAGACCCTAACACACCATTGTACATCATCAAACCACCCAACATGTTATCTTTGCATCCTCCACACACATATTCAGTAATTCCTATGAATTTATGATTTCACACCAATCTACCTATGAAGGGACTCTCAACTATGTCATCATGCTAGACGATCGGGATACTTCAACCATGTGGTTCAGTTTTCTCCCATCGAAAATAAGATTGAGATTGCCCAGTGTCTTTTTTTGTTAACTAAATTTTTGTGTGCATCTATGTGAACTTATTACTTATTATAAAAAAACTCTCACTAATTTCACCATGCAAAACAATTAATCTAGTGTTCCCTAATTTTTGAGCTTACTCCCACAGTAATATAGACTGAATTGACACTTATAGATTTTGTGGTTTACCCAATTTTTTATATAAAGACCACTAAAAAATACGTAGATTATATTATATGTATATAATATAATCTAAATCCATTTATCTTAATTTAATTCCAAACAATATTATCTACATTAATCCTTATTTAAAAATAAAATTATGCTTGGTTTTCAAAATTATCTTATTTCTTTTAATGTGAAATTAAATTATAAGTTCTAAAAAATTCAAACTCAAATAATTTTGATTTAAAAACATATAGACACAAATTTTTGTTCACTAAACAACTCTTGTACTTTCCTTTGGAATTTAAAACTGGTTTAAAAATATTCACATTTAACTACTAATCAAATTTTCCTCATCAGGACTTACTGAAAAGAAATTAAAATTAAACATGACCTCAATAAACCAGTGGGGTTACTCAATAGTGAATATATGAATTCTATACATACTCAAATATATTATAAAATGACATATTTATTTTATAATATAGCGACTAGTTCGTATTAATATGATTATTATTATCTTTGACTTTTTCTCCTAGCTGTTCTTGGCATACTAACACTTGTAGGAGTGTATATAATATGCTAACAATCAATGGCCGTATTCCCCCACCAGTAAAAACACCAAACAATACTAAATAATATTTTTCTCTTCACATTAAGTGTAGGCTATAAATATTTGTATACTTTATCACATTGTTTTTTGGGCTAAAACCCAACCATTTGGGATTTAATTTGAGGGATTATTATCTAGGACTTCATCAATTCCACCATTCTTACATTATCAATATTTCCATCATTTGTTACTCTATAATTTACCCAAATTCAAATTAATTCAACACATAAAGAATAAAAACATTCATAAACTCTTTGTTTATTAGTGTAGTTGGTACCTACATCTATGTGGATGAGGTAGAGGCCTCCACACATGTTCCTAGTTTTTATTTACCATCTATATGTGTCTATTTTGAGTGAAAAATATTTTTTTATTTAATTGGAAACAATTCTTTCATCAATTTCATTAGAAGAATCAAATTTTATACAAACTATAATTATCAATTTTACATTCTACTCTCGGAACTTTATAATGAGATTGTATTTATCAGCCTAAAATTAACTAAATCACTCTTCCCACTCACTTTTTGACCTACCAACCTGATCTTCATGCATATTTATTTTTTATAATATTGTAATGTCAATATCCTTCAGTCCCTTTATTTCAGATTCCACTTCTATTTCCTCAACTTTTTTAGACACTTCATATATCTTTCTAATGAATAAAACACTTCTTTAACCACCATAACAATTTATTCTTCCTCACAATTTACTCTTTTTAATTCATCAAAAATTAAATAAATTATTAATTGGAAGACAAAGCTGATTCTATAATAGATTTTACGAGATTTTTTGAGTGTGTTTCATTAATGAATTTTCTTTACTAATATATATTTCATAGAATCTTCTTTTTCTTTTTAGATATTATTTTTTATGTAGTATCCCCATAAAAAATATTATTATATAATTCACCACTTCAATAAGTACAACTATTAGATAATCTGTTACCTCAATGTAGGGATGATTAAAAAATTCAATGAAATCATTCATACATCATGAACTTGTTTCATTATACACACAATAGTCAATATTTTTAGCTAGAAAATACAGATATAACTATCTTTAATAAGTGGTGCTTAATATTTCACATTTTAAGTCTTTCTTATCTTCATGGTTTCATTATACTTCTTTTCTAATAGTATTAGATAAAGCATATATTTAAGTAGAAATAAGACTATAAATAGATTCTTCGAGCTGAGGGTCTTCTTTAAGTCAAATTCAAATATTTATTTTTTTTATATTAGAGAAAACCAATAGGAAAAATCTATAACTAGCTAGAGGGAACCCTATGCTTCCAATTATAGTTTTTATAATTCAATAATGATTTACTTAGAGGTAAGCTAGGATTTTATATCAATGGAGATAACTAGGGGACTGATGCAAGCACACCTTAGAGATGGGTTAGGTGAATATAGTGTTATCCAATTTTCCCGAATTCCAAATTACTTATTTTAGACCTATAACTCCATTTGAAAATTTATCCAGTGTATTTATTTATGAATTGTGAATATATTATTTTTAACCCGACATACAACAACACATTCAATAATATAAAGAAAGTAAAGATGGCATGTAGTATTTATAATGTGCAATACCTCTTTGGAAACATACTTTGTACAATACATGGGATGTCCACTGCCTGTATTAGCCTCTATAATATAATTATCAATAAGATTGTAGTTTTTTGGTTAATATCCTGAAACCAAACACACCATATTACATTGGTTAATGATCCATATATTAAAGAAGTGATCAACGCACAATCTTACTACACATGTTCATAATGACAACCCAATGGTTTCACCTCATCTCTTCCTCCTCCTCTTAATGTAGATCACCATATATCTAGGGATGTATTTTCACTAAAAAAATGATCTCCTTCCACAAACATCAGAGTCATTAATTTTTTTAATTTATTCATCAAAAACACATGTAACTCAGTCTATGGTTTTATAATTTGTTCTCAGTTCTTATAACAGTATTCACCAGCTTCTCAAACTCACTTCTAAAGAAAATGAACCAAATAATTTTCACTAGATCTTATAACATATTACTCACTAAAAGGCTCAACATAAACTAATATGAACCATTCACATCAATTCAATCATTCCTCATATTCTTTATGTTCCTCTCCATAACATTGTCTTACTCATTTTATCCTTAAACATTGGTCAAATTATTCTTCCATAGGATTTCATACCCAATAATATTTTAGATAATCTTAGTATCTGATTCTAATTATACTTCCTTTTATATTTGTTAAATATTAAAGATTATAAAATATCTCTTGAACCACTCATCCTTTTCCTCTTCATAATATTATTATCTTTTTTATCCATTTATCTATAGATCATTTTCCTCATCTTAATCTCAAAATGGACACTTCTATGGTGTGTTCAAGAATCTCATTTATCAAATTTGTAACTATCATATTAAACTATCCTGAAAAATCCAAATAAAATAAACTATGGTGTAGTTCATTTATTTCATAGCTCCTTCATTTTAGTCTTTATTTATGTGGTGTATAGAATCTTTATCTCTAACCTCTCACTCGACATCTCCTGAATCACTCAAATTATCTTATTAACACAATTATTTTAATGATGTGAAATAAAATTGAATAAAAATCATTATCATTGAAAAAGATATTTATTTTCATTAATGATTAATTATATAAATTGTTTTAATTCATAATTCATCATAAAAATCTTTATGGAAATCTCATATTCTAAAAAATATTTATCATTACATAGCTCATGATTCTTTAATTTGACCATTTTGTAGGTCATAAATTACCCTTATATGGATATTGAATAGTTTTAAATACCATTTTTCACATTACATCATATTTTTAAAAAACATTATTGTAGTTATATGATTTCACTGAAGGTGTATGGAAATCATATTAAAGTCATATAAATTATAAAAATCATGGGAAACATAGGTGAATTCCTACCAAAGTCAAAAAATCATACAAAATTCCTTTTTCATTTCCAATTATAGCTCAAACTCATACAAAAATTCATGAATTTATAAATGAACTAAAAATTATTATTATAATCCCACTTAGGTCATACGAAATTCTCTAATCCATACGAATTGAAACCATAGTAATAAATTTTGAAACTTTTCCATGTTTTTAGTAAACCCTAAAATTTATAGATTCAATAAAATGACATTTAAATGGATTCCAATAACTCATAGGTTTCTCTAAAACATTCAAATTACTATAAAGGAATTTGGAAATTATAAGGATAACTCCAATTTTTAGAAAATAATTTTCAAAGTCCCTATTAGAATATATAATCACACATAAATACTTTATAGGAATGGTATTGTGTCAAAAATTATCATCTTCACTCTATCTTTTCATAAAAATAATCCATATGATTTTTATCCTTGATTAATTTAGTAAATAATAGCCTCACACAATGAGGTATTCCTAAAAACATCTCCACTTTATCTCTCAATTGAAGAGATATTTTAAAATTGAAAATCATAACTTCTAAAAATTTTCACATAACTAGAACATAACTTATTACAATACTAGTATAGAAAAAACTTTTACATGTCTTATAATGTGTCTTTAATATGAGTTACAATTCAACAACTATCTAATTTACTTGTATACTCACCAAGAATCCTTATCTTCAAAATTTTATTACCAACATGTAAATTTATATTGTATTTACATGGAAGATTATCACCTATCTCCTTATTTAAACCATAGTGGTAGAACATTTAATATCTAACTAATTTGTGGATACATAATCCATAACCCATTGATCATGAAATATACTTACTTGTACATTGACAACAAGTGAGAACACAATCCAAATGGCACAGTAGTCATAGATATTAACCTCACTTTTAACTCCAAAATGACTCTCCCATAAGAATAAGACCACTCATTATTTTCCCCCTAATTATTAAATGTCATTGTCAACATTTATATATAGTATAATTCTTGACTAATCATTTTATGTAGCCTTAAAATTATAGGAAATGGTGATTTTTGAAATTTTTCTTTGTCTATTTGTAATAAACTACATCCTCAATCATTTTAGTTTCTAAAAATATTATTCCTCATTTATCATATACCCCAATAATAATAACTCAAAAATCCAAAACAGACATATCAATATCATAGAATAAATCAAATACCCTTTCAAAATATAAAAAATAACCTCTAAATGACAATCACGGTATTCCTATGATTTGGGGTATATAATAACATCATAAAGAAAGATGTAAAAAAATGACTCTTGATATACAATAAAGACCATATTCATCAGGTCCATGAATATATATAGAACATTCATAACAAAAAACAAAAAACATATACACATGTAAAAAAACCTCCTCCAAAATGTAGTTAAAAGGATATCTGAAGGACTCACCCACAAATAGTGATAAATAGACCTTAATTTTTTATTGTAGAACCACTTTTATCCCCTAAAATAATCATATATGTCATCAATATGAGGAATAGAATAATGGTTCTTAAATGTTATAGGGGTTATCCTTCAGTAATCCACACATATGTGAAATGAATGGTCTTCCATTATTGAGAATAAATTAGAGGATAATTAAGTGAACATGCTCAAGAAATTAAACCACTCTTACTCAAGGTCATATAGTTGAGTCTCTAACTCCCTAAGCTCTATAGGATCTGAATAGTGTGGAAGTTTGATATTCCCTTTGAACATCGAATATTCCCAATAACTCAATATTTCTATATTTTGGAAAATAATTGAAATTTTTTGGAAATGTAACTTGAAAATAATTGAAAATGATAGGTGATTATTATTTTCATTCATCCTTATCTCTTATAAAAATTATATGAAATTTGGGATAAAAATACCCTTAGTTTCCCATTGAATGGTCCAGAATGACATACCTAAAATCCCACTCCCTAACATGGGTATAAAAATCACCATTTATATATTTGAATGAAACCCTTAATGGATAAAATTTTATGTGTGTCTAATACTGAGTCAACCCATCCATTACAAGAGTCACATTGAAACTAAAAAACTATAATATAAATAAATAGTAGGGAATCTTGCACTCACTAATCACTCTATCAGGATCTAAAGGCCTTTAAATACCCACATATCACACCCCTAAGAATCGATAGATAAACATAATATAAGGCCCCATCCTTAAACATTACTTAATCTTGAGTTATTTCAAGAATACACATTGAAAATCTTTTCAGGTTTAGAGTTTTAGCGAATTAGATCATAAATCATGCATTACATTCCACATTTAAACAAATTGGTTACATAAAAGATAGTACTAATTTTTCTCATCAACAGAAACATATCTAAAATAAAACATGGATTATTTCTTGACACTTCCTTGACACTATTATCACATAATGTACCTTTCCCTTGACCTATGAAAAACATTTCAAAAACATGGGATGAGCATAAAAAGTTCAATAAGGGATATAAAAGTAAAAAATGAAAACATTAGTCCATGTATGAAATAATAATTTACCCATAAAACATAATCATTTTAACATACCTCATCAAATCATGAATAAATCATAGAAATCATAATACATAAAGGTAACTTGAGTCATTCATGACACTCTTAGTAGGGAGTAACCCTCTTGGTTACGTTTGGAATACTCATCACAGTATATTCCCTAAATCTCTTTGGAGAAAAATTAATTTTTAACCCCTTCATGTTACCCAAGGCATTGGAGATCTATATCGGGCTCACCCGCCCGTAGTTTATCACAGAACCACCCGTCTACATAAACAATGCCCAAGAACCGTAACATAATCGTATCACATAAATCACGAATAAAGGAAACATAACATTTCCATATTTCAATCACAAGATATTAATAACACATTGATATAATAGACACATTATCAAAACCATTTTCAATACCAAAATAAAATTAAAGTAAAAAATGGTATTTATTTTTCATTTAAAAAAGGTATGGTTTGTAGAGGAAGCCGAAACTCAAATAATGGTCACGGCGGTGGAGAAGTCGTGGTCGCCGCATACGTACGAAAAAACATTCCCTTTTGTTGTTTAGTAAAACGCTTCATATAAAAAACAATCCTTTTGAATAAACATAAAATTCAAAGGGGTTTATAAACCGTATAAAAGAAGGTTGTGTATAAAACAAAATATGACTCAATGAAAGGAGATTGAGAGGAAGTCCCATACCTCGGGTCCGACTTGACTTGATCGTTCTTTAATCTCATGAATAATAAACATGAGTTAATTTCTAATTTATTAAGAACGTTTTTCAAGTTCATTATTCCTTTTATATCACTTATTACCATGTTATGAACACTATGTAATTATTTAAGTTAATAATGGTTGTTTTTTTGATCATTGGTACTTGAGTCAAAAATAAACTCCTTATAATTACAAGTTGTTCATGTGGTAAAATTTTCGTTATATCCAAAATTATATTTGTCATGTAGATATCATATATATCATATATATCCAGTATATAAATTAATTTATAATATTACAGAACATTTAGAGGTAAGAAATGAAATGCACCATTCATGGAGAAGGTAAGCCGTACGTACGCATGAACGCTACTTTCATTTCTATTTCATATTTAATGGAATGAATTCATAATGATATAAAGGTATATTATAATTTCAGTATAATATCATATATAATATCATTAACTCCATATTTTATGTGTTCCACATATGGCATTAACGATTCAAATCACTTTGAGGGGGCGGTAGTCCGCACATCCTAAAATGAAGATCTCACATTTACCCATAATGGAAACCATAAAGGTATGACAAAAATGAAAAATACATAAGCTTTAAGAAAACATAAAAATATTATATATCATATATAAATATAGTGTCATATTAATGGCCACCATTAAAGGTGTCAGAATAATATTGAAGAATCATCGTTTCGTGGGGCATAAATTTTCCATCCACAGAAACAATATGCTCTTTAACCATTAGATGAAGGTGTGTGTAAGTGTAGCTCGAATACTTCTCATAAAAACATCATAGTAAATTTAAGAAACGTTTTCTGTTAAAAAATAAAGGAATAAAAATAGTTTATGGGGTTGGAGAAGCAAAATAAATCAAAAGAACATTAGAGAAGTTTTTACCTTTAAATCGGGTAACTCCTCTTGGTTTGTACCCAAAGGGTTTCTTGAAGAGATTTCTGCCTAAGGTAAGTCTTATAGGATGAATAGAGGTCTGTGGAGAGATAAAAGGTTCAGATCTTGGCGGTGAAAATGGCTTGAGAGGTGTGTGTAAATATGTAGAGGTGGGGGCCTTTTATAAGAGGAGAGGAGGGGCACTCTTGGAAAGTTCTAAAATGTTACTTTATATTAAAATGAGTTTCAGATTTTAAAGGACCCACATTCATATATTTCTAGGATAAGGTGATAAGAGTTCTAAATATACTCATCCAATAGGTATTTGAAAAGTTTAAGTCTTATAATTTACATTATCTTTTCATTTTATTTAAATCGTTCATTAATGAGGAAATCGTTACATAATCATGATGTCATAAATAATTTAATTTATTTAATGTCTAAAAATTAGAAAAAAATACTATGATGTAGGAAGTATTTTCATATTTCCAATTACTATTTATAGTATAAGAGATCATTTATGTAGACAAAATTAAAAATGTTTTACTTGGGTGATACATTATTTAGTGATATTCTCCATTCTTCAAAAATAAAATGATAATGTGCCACTTTCAACAAAAAGTGATTCCATGGGGTCCCTAAGTTTGTAAAAAGGCATCCCATGGTCGGCCATGACACAACCAGTAGCATTAGGATGCATGTTGGGGTCATTTGTTATTATTATGATATTATTTTATTATCCTTAACTACCCGATTACTAATTAATCAAGATAATTAAAGATAATTACCGTTGTTACCATTCATAATGTCCAAAAAAAAAGAGTCTTAATTACATAATTTTGACCTTATGATTCCAAATATGGGAACCATTTTACCAAATTACAAACATAAAAATTTCAATAATTAATTTAAAAATAATTCCCATTGTCAAAACAAATAATGGGTTTTTTGAAACAATATCTATAAAACGTTTGGCACTGGTTTATGCCCAATTCCAAAGTGAAATTAATTATAATGACCACAATTGTGTTAAATGGTAAAAATATATTATAATTACACTTTAAAATCAATTTAAAAGATAATCTAATTATATTATTAAATTAGATGAAAAAGCAGTTTTGATGTAAAATGCAGTATTTTTCACTATTCACTAAAAAATGAACATTGTTAGAAAAATACCAAAAGATTATCTAAAGTAAATTTAAATGTCCCAATCATAAAGAATAAGTTTATTTTAAAAAATATAGCTGATAAAATTGTCAAAATTTTGATTTAAAAATTGGTTTCCATCAAAAGACAATAAAACAATCTTTTAAAAATATTAGTGTATTCCATGCTTATGATTGGATTTATTCTCATTTTAAGTCTCTAAAAAACAATATAATTCATAAATATACATAGATAAAAATCTATAATTATTTACTTACATTGGATTTTACACATCATCCCATACAAATATTGTATAATGAGATCTATATAACTAAAAAAATAAAGTATATATAAATGAGTGAGATTAACACCTACTAAATAAAGTGGATCCTTCAGTATATTTCATAATAATTGTTCCTTGAATATTTAATGACACCATACAATGAAAAAAAAGTTTTATGATAGCATTAAACACATCTAATTCTTGCGCCTATGCTCCAATTGACAGACTCCCTTAAGTGTAACCTCCCTACTATCACAACTTTTTCTTTCCCTAAGAACAACACCCATATCTATTTCCTAATCTACAAGAGGAACCCTATCTACTAGTCATCTGTGGTGATCCTAAATATTGAGTCATCGAATACCTTTTCATCTATTCTATGATGGTGAAATATAGAGAAAATTATATAAATTCTCCATCTATCAGTGAAATTTTTACTCTTTCATTGGCCTATCAAAATTAGGTCAAATATACTCTGAATTTCCACACTAATAACAGTCTCTATAATCCCCAATATTTGAGGAAGTGATTAGCTCCTACCCTTTCTTTTTTATCTTTATCTACCCTCGTGAGTCTCTTTATGACTCCACTTCATACTACCTAAAGAGAAAACCTTAACCTTAAAATAAAAATGAAATTTATTGAGATATTTATCCTATATCTCATTCTACATTGAAATAAGGGACTATTTAATCCCATCTAAAAAAGATGAAATTAAAAAAAGTGTACATGAGATAAAATTGAATGCCTTAGACCATCCTAAAAATACCTGACTATAATAGTCTCATTATTCACCAAAATTGGATTGAATCAAAACATATTTATAATTCAAGTGCCAAAATCCACAACTAACTTTCCTACCTAAACAAGATCCATGAAATCTTTTACCCCTCCTACCCTCCTAGTCCTAAGAAAAAAATCTCTCAAATAAATAACCATGAAAATCCTTCCCCGTCATGCCCACATGATAATAAACTTGAATAAGAACATCCCACTTGTGCATGACTATCCCACATATCATATAAGTTATAAGATTCACCATCTAATATTTACGTTTCTCTATATAGCTAATAATGGACTTCATAGACACTATATAAAACTGGTAATCCAACAATCCACCCATAATTGAAAAGAGAATTAGAGATATAAACATAAATATCATGTCAATTATAACATATAAAACATCGATATTTTCACCCTAATCCCCATGGAAGTTATAAATTGCTGTAGACTCTCTTAGAGATTGAAATCTATGGGAGGTATCTGCAAACAATGGTTCATCATCTCCACTACCTACTGGGTGTGTTGATACCCACCTTCCTAGCACTCAATAAGTGGAAATCATTTTGGAATATCACTAATGTTCCATATGAACAGCATAGGAAAAGATAGTCACAATTATTTATATCACATTTTATAGATATAAATTAGTACATTAATTCTCTACTACTCCACACACGCACACACACTTTATGATATAACGGTGTCCAAACTATATATAAATTATACCCCAACCTAACCTATCTAAGGAGTTAAGTATAATCACACATAGGTCCACATTACTAGTCATTGTATATCATAAATAAAAAATTATTATCCATTGGTCGATTAAGTAGAGTTCTACAAAGAGGTTTTAAATGAAAAATCTATATATGTTGTTATTGACCATTTAAATAATTAAACATTAAATCATAATTATAATATCAATAACATATAATAATATGAATATCATGGGAGTCATATGTGAAAAAAATGATGGATTAACCCAAGTTATTTTTCCATGTTGGGACAAGAGTATAATAATGAGACATAAAACACATAAAAAATCATGGAAGACACTAAACCATAACACATGAAAACCAAGAATAACAATCTTATACATGGTAATATAAAATATTACTACAAATGGGTTATCCAATCCTAGAAATAAATGCCATCTCATGTCCAATCTATAACCTACATCTAAAAACCATCATAAAATAATAACAAAACATGGCTTTGTTACAACTTTGAAAGTCGTTAACCTTTAAAATCTAAAAAATAACCAAACTAGAGGTTTCACATAACCCCATATACACCTCCCTATATAATAGAGAAAAAAACTAGCAATGAGGGTTGATGTATCATATATAGGAAGACTATACCCTTAGGTACAAATAGCCATAAAACATGGTGGAATAAATACAATTATCAGTCACTCATATCAACAACATAACATTGTTATTACATATATGGTCAAACAATTCAACAAAAACAACACATCATATAAAAAATACCTATAATTTAATTTCATATGACAGAAAACAACAAAATTAAGATCATTTAGGGGCTGAAAAATATAAAATTTAGTTAAAAAATGGTAAAAAATAATCAAAAATAAATGAGACTACTACAATACAGGGTACATGGTCACTGTTTGGTCTTTAATCCTAACTCCAACCATGTCTTATTAACTTATATTTGGAAAATATATACCTTTCTATTAAATGTGGCCAAAAACAAGAAATATTATCATGTACCAGGGATCCTAAGAAGGGTGGGATTACAGATTATTAGGCCACCATTAATGGTGTCCCTAAATAAATCTAATAAATAATAGTGGATGATTAGTTTGAAATAATAATAAAGAAAGTAAATAAATAACCAATCAAATCCTATATTTCTCAACAACAAACCATGTTTGACCAGAATTTCTTTATCTTGTTCCAGAATGATATGAAATACCATTATTATCAACACACCTAAATAGAGAAAAAATTATCCCCTTTTTGTAAAAGATGGGGAAAAATAGTTATCATCAGTTCATCACATCAATGCAAAAGGTATCATCACTTTATAGCCTTAGAGAATGTTATATCACCATGGTATGATCATGTTGATTTCGATGTCACTTAATATAGGAATTTTGGATGAATTAACACCTTCAAATACTCTCAATAAATGATATATGAACATCCAAAAAATAATTTTGAATGACGTATCTTCATGGGAATAATGCATAACTTCTAAACAGAACATAGTTCAATGATCTATCCCCAACCACATTCTCTATTGTAGAATATCTACCACCATGATAAATATCAAAGGTGAATGATCAATAACTAATTTAACAATTATAGATGCATCAAAACCACCATTACACACATAATGTTGTGAAAGGAACCACCAAAACTAGTTCCATACAATTTATTGGTGATGTTGTCAAATCCCTAACCAAGTATCATGGGTGAATGATTTATCACTGGCACAAAAAATATAAATTTAATAATTCATTATCAAATAAATAATTTAACTGATCGATATTTTACTATATAATCATTTATGTAAAGTCATTTATTCCTAGTAAAAAATTAATAAGGTAGGGACAAATCATATTAAACCTAAGACACACTCAGGTTTTTCTATTTGAAAGAAATGGTATATAAAACCACACAGAATACAAATTTATTTCCTATTATGGTATCCTAACCTGAATTATATGTTCACCAAATATGAAACCTAAATCATAATTCTATATCACTTTACACAAAAATAATAGTGATTAGTGGCCATGAACATGAGGCATAATAAACAATGATCCACTCATAGCCAAAAAATATCTCAATTTCACCATAGCAATGGAAGAAACTACATTAAATTTTCTTAAAGAAATGTATAAAAATATTCTGATTATTTAATTTCATATAACCCATAAAAACTTATATAAAACATTAATAAATCTTGGTTCTAATAACTTGGGCCAAGAAGATTTCTCTTCATTAGATACCATTAGGAAATTTGTACCCAAATATAAAAAATTACAAAGACTAGAATAATATTGGGAATTATTCGTATCTATAAAATAATGAAGATATGGCATGATAAAAAGTGAATATACATAATATGAGGGTTATAATTACCTATAACATCATCATAAGACTTGTGAAACTCCAAAAAGATATTAAACAAATGTCTTCCAATATTTAGGAGTAAAAAACATAAAAGGAGAGGGGAAGGATGACTCTAATTGGCAGTATGTACCCCATTGGGTACCCAACCTAGATCCACTAAGTGGTTCGTGGACCATCTACACCCACCCCCTTCACCATGGAAAATAATGAGTACATGGTCCCAGACCATTCGGTATCAAGATATCTTTTTATTCATGGAAAAAGACTCATACCTAATTATATTTCCCAGAAATTGAACTATGAGGCCCCGATAACACATCTAAAAACACAATTTCAGAAAAAATATATTAATTTTTTCAAAAATTTGACATGACTCACACCTATAAATTGATAAGTTGTTATAAATACTAACCCTAAAAATCATAAAAAAACTCATAATACTCATATAATAACTGAAAAACATTATTTTGATTGTACTACTACTTCAACATCCATATGTGATATCCAAATTGGAATTCGTTATTTGAGAACAAAATACTTATATTTAATTGTCAAAAAAATAAATGATGTAAGGTAGAGCATATTTATTCATTACCTTCACCTAATTAAGCTCTTGAAAGTCAAAGAACAACTTAATTCTATTATTGTCCTTTTTGAAAACCATACCTTCATAAGGTGAAATTATTGGTTAAAAATCACATTATTTATAAATCATATAACTAGAATTTAATCTATTTAAACTCAATAGACACCTTGTTATATGAATGGAAGAATATGATACTCATTTTAAGAAACAATTTGTTGGTAAAATTCAAATCCCACATTAGAGGCAGTCTATAGAAGTATTTTAGGAACACATATATGAAATATGATTCGATTTATAATAATTAAATTGAATTCTTAAATTATTTTGTTCCAATAACTAACCTAGTTAACTAGCACTTCATATTCCCATGGTCATTAAAGAATATCCCTTCTCAACTAGAAAGAATGTACTATTACAATTCAAAATTTCCAATGATATCTTCATGAGATGTAAAGAAATGTTCTACTCATATAATCCACTATAGGTTCGAACTTCATCATCTAGTCCATTACAATTATTAAATCATTCTTGATCATCTTTAGAACCATGAAATCCTGCATGATTTCCACATCACCAATCATAATAGAAAAAAATTAAACTTAAGATTATGTTTTTCCCTTTATCCAAGATAATTCTTTATTTACAAGATATAATTAATCAACAAACATCTACATTTATATGGTTTACTAATAACAAAGATATGAATGGAAACTATTCACTTGTATCAAACATAGTAATGATTATAAAATTAATAAGAAAACTACCACTCCCTATCATATCTACTATCATAAAGAACTATGGATCACGATCTCCAGTGATATGTTACCCTTAATTCATTTATTTATAAACTTGAAAAATATTTCCACATGTCCTTTCTTGAGATTTAGTATTATCATACTTCTATTTTTTCATAGAAATTGTTGATCCTTGGGTTTCATTAGAAAAAATTATTCTAGAATTCTAAGATAGATGTGGAACATATTTAGGTATTAAAAATTCACATATTCCTAAAATTTGTTAAGTTCATTAATAAAATACTAATTTAGATATATTATACATTCACATTAATAACAATTGATCTATGTCCTATTTAGAAAATTACTCTAGCTTGTATATTATTCCTAATTGATTTTCTCGGGGAATTTTTCTTTCTTCATCCTCTTCCCACCAGAAAAAGTATTTCTAACCATAGGATAGAGAAGAAATAATTCACGCCCTTAATATTTATCATATATACCTCATATATATCTATCTTTTTCACTGCCATAACCTAGGTGTCTAGATCAATCGAGATCTCCCTTGGTCAAATCTCAATTCAAGGGATCCTCTCAAAATATCAGTTATTGATATTATCATTACTGATCAAATATGGTTAAAAGAAAACCAACTCTAAAACATGAATATTATAACCAACCCTTAATATGTTCCATTACTTAAATTATAGATCTATTGAGCCTACGTCAATTTAAATATATTTATATAGAATAATTGACTAGACATCCTTCAGAATCCGGACCACGTCATATTTATATACATTATCACTTCCAAAACTATATCCTACAACTTATGACCTTATCTATTGATCATGTATGTATTAAAATACCCATTTTATATTTCATGGGTATAAAAATTGAAATATTTGATAGATTATTTCTAACTAATCCTCATCTTCTAGTACTCTAATATCTGTTGTAACTAAGGCTACTAATATTGAAGATGTTGGATTTATTGTGGAGTTCTTAACATGGTGTGTTATGTTTTTCAACAATCAGGGAAATATCTAACTGATAATGAGGATATATGTCATAGAATAATATTTAGAGAGGTTTTGAGAAGTTTGGATGATCTTACAGGTCATTTAGGGTTATTAATATTCTAACTAATACATTCAAGATGTTATAATATTTGTTACTTCATGAAAGTTATTGTGTTAAATTATTTTTTTATAAATGTAGGGAAGTAACGCCTCAAGGTGTTTAGACAAGCCATAGGGAATTGGAACACACCATATTGGTAAAGCTATGAAATTTGGTGTTCTAATATTAATGTTGGATGAATATTTCATGCTAAAACATACATAATCACAATGAAATTGATGGAATGTAAAATTAATGATTAAGGTTACAGGGAAGGTTTTGGGTGAAACTGGTTTCCATGAAAAACTTATGTAGTTCTCTCTTTTGAATTTTTGGATGGTTTATAATACATTGTGAATACCACATAACAGTAGTTAAAGAGAAATGAATTTTCACATCATAATCGTATCATTTATTCCATGAGGGACATACAATTGGAATAATTCCTTGGAGTGTCAATTAAATAGAGATGCAGACATCAAATTATAAGGAATATAATCATCCCAAAAGGGGTTCAATTTTTTAAGAGGTTTGAGAAGATGGCATTGAAATATTTCTAATGTTTTAAAAATGATTTTACTCATATTTCATTGAGTTTTTCTTCTTCTATTGATCATATAATAAGATAATGTATAATACTATAACATGAAGTTTTGAAGTTGTATCACACTATATTAGAGATGTTAATATTCTAATATGATAATTTCAACCTTTTTTATATATTTACATTTATCTTAGATCTTTAGTAATTATTGTTCACTTTGGAAAAGTTAATTTGAGATTAATATATGATTTTTATGACCTAATTAATTTTTAATACGTAAAAATGTTATGAATTGTAATTTATGAAGATTTAAACCATAATATTGAGTGAATTAGGTAGGGAAAAAATGTAACTTTTTAAAAAAATGTAGAGAATAAAGTGAGTAGTGGCCACTATGATGATTCTCAATGAAGATCTAGAGTATAAAAAATAAATAGAATAATAATGTAAAGAACTATTTTGGTTTGCTGGTTATCTTTTTTAGTATTTATTATGAGTAAAAAATATATCATGTAATCCTTTATAACTCGCCTTTGAAGTAGTTAGTGGATATAAAAGAGTTGTAACAATAGTATCAGAAGTGAAACATTCCTAAATATGTAATCATATATAATGATTAATGATATACACATGTATATTGTTACATCATATATGTATACACCTTGGGGTATCCATTAGTAGTAAACCAAGTATACATTCTTTGTCTCAATGTTCAATTTTTCTATGTTTGACTATTTTTTATGATTGATATTGACATTTTAATAGGGTTATTTCCAATACAAAAAAAATATTCATTCAAATATGTGAAATATTTCACATCCTAATTCACCCCCAGTGAGGGTGTCCATAGAGCTATCATCACAGAAACTTGTATTAGATCCATAATGTCTAACTTGTAAATTTATAAAAATAATTTCTTGAATAATGGAGATTGTTTTTAATTCAAAATAGGTACCTATGTTTAATGATATTATTATATTTAGAATAAATTGGTGAGATCACATTTATGATATCTTTTACTTGATTCTTATTTTACTATAATTCATGGAATACAAGTCAATGATGTTAAAAATTTATTGAGGAAATAATTTGATAATATATCACTCAGCACTCATTTAAAGCTTCACATAATTACCTATATAAATAATTTATGAATTTCATATATATAAGGGTAATATATTTTACATAAATGAAATAAATTTCAATGAACATTAAAATATTCATCAATGAGGCAGAAAAGTGAAGGAGGTAATACTATATGTGGTAGATAATAAATTCAATTATATGATGATAAGACCAAACGAACCCATTTATAGTTTCTTCAAACATCTCATTGAAGTTAAATGATTTATAAATAGACTCAGTGTTTCATTGAATGATATTTATTTTTTAAAGAATATTCTCAGATGCATTCCACCTTTATATAACATAATGTTTTCATCCCTTAAAGGGAGTGATATTGAAAAGTTATCTCTCGATGATCGTTATAGAAATGTGGTAGCTTATAAAATGTTGGGGAAGCCAGTATGCGTGTCAATTCAACCATCATATGATATTGTTTTTAAATCCCTAGATATTCATAATGTATTTACTGCTACAAATGGAGAATAAGATGTTACTAACTATTTCTTATCACTAAACAAAATAAATTTCAAGATAGTTATAGGTAGGTTTGAATGAAATATAACACTAGAATGCTTCAACTGTGGGAATGTTGGGCCAATTATAACAATGTGACATAGTAAATCTATATAAAAAATTTATAATGAATTCAAAACATAACAATTTATAAACTTCTCCCTAAGAAGAAACTCTGAAATAAGAAATTCATCTAAAATGAAATTTAAATGAAAAATATTTGTGAAGAAATAATAACATAATGACGTGCAATGACCTGAAGTTTATGTGGATAAATGTATCTAAAAAATAGAAGAATAAATATTGAAATAGTTGATAAGAAATAAAATTGAAACTAAGGAATATGAACAACTAGAAGGAAATGTTTATCTTAGAAGAGAACCTGAAGCCTCTCTTATGGAGCTTGATCTAAAATAGAATAAAAATAAGTAAATTGGTGTCTAGCTAACAGATTCAATGAAGTAAATGGACCCACTCAAAGAAGAAATAATCCATGTAGAGAATATTATTGAATACCATGAGGCTTACTTTTGAAACAAATAGGTGAAGCACATGGTGTTAAATGGATAATTAAGTTACATGCCTAGGTCATTGAGGGACTTAATTATTTTATTGATGAACATAAGAAATTGGTTGAATCCCTTAAAGAAAAATTTATTACCTTGTGAAAGAAACTTGAATCAAATAAAAAACCTAATAGAGATAAAAATATATTATTGTTTAAAATATTAAATGATGAAAAACTGAAGGAGGTGGATAAACCTGGAACAAAAAGTGTTATAAAATAATGAATGATTGAAGGAAAAATAATATAGGTAAATTAAATATTAATTTTCATAGTGAACTATCAAGAATATAAATATTTATTATTGATGAATAAATTGTATACATAACTATCAATTATTGTGTGACTATTGAAAATCGTGAACATATTCAGATTCTAAGAAAATATTGAGAGATGGTGAAATGATATTTCCCTTCATGAATTTCAAGTATTATAGATACCTTGTTTACACAATGCTGTATTATGTCGTATCAAGTAGCTACATACAAGAATATTTACCCAAAATATGAAAAATACTAATGAGAAATATCCCACACCTCAATGAATAAAAAAATTTATCGATATTGTTTCAATTATTCTAACATTGGACATAAGGTTGGATATTATTTCTATTTGAGTAATAATTTTTTTTATGCAACTAAAAAAGAACAATAATATATAAAAATCAAACATAATTCCCATCAACAATGTATTTAGAACTTGGGAAGAAGAAGGATATAATAATGGAGATAAATGTGTTAAAATAAATGAATATAGAAACTCTTTTGTTTCAAATAAACAAGGTTTATCTTGGAAATAAAATAATTATAACAATAAAAAAATATTTGATGAAATTTCCCAAAAATCAATGAAGAACAATAGGGACACGATCCTTAATAGTGAGTATTGTTCCTTCAAAATAAGAAACATTAACCAATTAATGAATATAATATGATTTTTCGATGGACCAGTTATTATTTTCAATGATGGATCTCTAAAATTAAATATGAAATATAAGGACAACTATAAATGAATTAAAAAATGGAACTTCTCAATTTGGATAGTCTAACACAAAAAAGTTTGAGTATTGGAAAATATTATGAGTCGAGGCCTAAGTTCACATTCAATCAAATTTATTTCCTTATCAAAGGAATGGATAAAAACTCATTTAATAAGGTCTAAATAAAAAAGGAAAACTTATATATATATATATAGGGTATCAAGGAGAACTCTTTTCTCTTTTTAGTGGGAGAAAATGATGAAAAATAGAACCAATGTCTCTAGAATATAAATTAGAATTTAATGTAAATTTTTCTAAAATTTAAACAATAATTGAACCCGAAAATATGATACAAATTCTAAAGAATACATGTTATAATTATGTTGGAGAAAATATACTAAGAAATCCTTACTAGCTAAAGATTAAGAGGGATAGAAATCAATTTGGCCTATTTCACCCTAATGTGTGTGGTTCATTGAAAACTCTTAGAAATCATGGTGAGTGATTATTCATTTTATTTTTTTGAACATTATAGTATTATGGAATAATATTGTTATGTATATAAAATTGACGAAATTAATTATATAATATGATTTCATAGGAGAGAGGACAATGAAATGGGGGGACAATCAAGATTCTATTATTGGATAATGCTACAGTGTAGTTTCATGGAAATTAATGATCAAATAGTTAACATCCTAAAGAAAACATATACCTTTAAATAATAATTTTACTACACTATTGGAAAGAATATATGAAAGTGGTTTTATACACAAAAACTCTACCAATGTTAAGATTTAACATGAAAAATATATCACATATGATGTGGCATGATAAAAAAGTGACACTAAAACACTTCATAGTGTTTTCAAGAAAGTTTTATATCTAAAACAAAGAAGAAAATCAAGAAACATATATATATATATATATATATATATTCATTGGATGAAGTAATATTTCTCGGATTCTCATACTAGATTAAGGCCTAGAAATGAATTAATAAGAGGTTGAAATTTTCTTTAAAACAAATGATATTAAATTTATAGAAGAGAAAAAAATAAAACAAAATCTTGAATTTTAATTTATGTGAATATTATGATGATGGAAATTTCATAACATCGAGCCTATTGTCCCACAAAATAATACACGTTAAACTGATTTTGAGGTTGCTTAGGTGGATGAATAAGCTTCTAACAAGAGACGATCATTGAATCAATGAAGAAATAGAAGTGATAAAGTCAATTAATAAAATATAATTAGGGATAAATCTTTTCCAACATAAACACAAAAGGATACAATTATAGAGCGTACTCATGTATTATCAAAGGCAGTACCACATATATTTAATGAATTTGTAAAATATAAATCATTGGTTACAACCATTAAAAATGGGATCAATAAAATATAGTGAAATAAAACATTAGTGATCATGAATAGATTGAAATATCATAACTTCCTTAAAAATAAGTGGTTTTTTAAGAATATGTTTTATTAATAGGGAAGAGAATTAAAAAAGTAATGGATAGGAAGAGACTGAAGGATGTTTATAATTTATAGAGGGGCACCTCTTACAGGGAGTGTGCCTCATATTCCACTTCAAATTAACATTTCCACAACCATTATACTAAAACCCCTCATATAAGATGCTTTGGTTGTTCCATATTTATCAATGCATTCCCCTTACCCTCATCTCTCTATCTTTCCTCCTTCCCCTTAACCTTGGGTTCTGGTGACTTTTCATCCTCCTCCATCTAAAGGGGATTCAGTCAACCCTTTCCTAGTGGAGATGATTATCCACATTACCCCTTCTCTGATTGTGCTCATATAACTAATACAGGATATCCTACTTAAGGGCTTATGACCCTCTTTGTTGGATGAGTCTTAAATACTTAATTATTCCTTGGATTCCTCTAATTTGGGAATGGAGTTTCTTTGAAGGATACTAGTGGCTATGATTGTGGTACACAAGCCCTCTAATCTTTTTCTCCTGCAATTGGTCTCCTGGGGTCTAGAATCGCCCATATGGGTCTTACCTATTAATTTAAAGGATTTTTGTGTCTTATATTATTCGTATAATTATTTTTTGAGGGCCTGGTAATGAATCCCTCATCCATTAATCAAATGGATCTCCAACCTCTTCCCCAAGTCAATGGAAGATCATTTTGGATGATATTATCCACATGTGGTAGTATGGATCAATCTTCCCAGCCTCCCCCTTCTCATTCATGGCTCAATTGTTTTTTGTGGTATAAGATACACCATTTCTCCAGTCCTTTATCTAGATGAGAGCCCTCTCTAATGTCACGATACATTATGTATATTATTTTCATAGAAATGGATATATCCCACCCTCTCTCGGCTCATATCCTTTGTAGGTATGGAGATACAGTCTCTTGGTGGAAATAATTGGTCTACCATTCTCTGATGTGGTTCGGTATGGTATACCACCTCCAAGTTTATTCACTCTATGTCTACTATAAACATTTGGCTATGTGGGGTTCTTCTCACCTCATGTGTCCTTCAACTTCAAATCATCTATTAGATATGATGTTGGGGCCATCTGGGGTGCCTAATGATCAGTCATATTTTTGAGATGTAGTCTCATATTCCCATATAAAATCTTATTCACCTTATTTCCTTTGTATAAACACTATTGAAAAGGGTATAATGATCATGGGTCTTCTGGTATTCTTTCCTCCCCCAACCATTCCTCCCATCCTCAACCCCATGAAAACATTTCTTCATGCCACACTTTGGATATGTCTTCCTATTTGGTTCCAATATTTTAGTGTCTCATCAACCCATATATCACCATGGAAATAAGGATATTATCCCCCATGATCCCAAGTTCATTTACCCTATACCCTTCACCTCTACCACCATTTCCCTATATAATGGCTACAACTCATCATTTCTAGTAAAACTAAACATGGATGCTAGTGTTCTTTCTATACCTCCCAGCATTTCATGCACTATATATCATGAAAATTGGGGGAAATAATCATCATTTTCTCATCCTAATTTATTATCAACACTAGGGGACAAATACAGGTGTATACTACTTCAATTATATCATTCCACATTTAGAACTCCCAAGGCCTGGGGGCTAGGGTGAAGTTGGATTTCCTTTCATCTGAGCTCTGTCACATCAAGTCTTCATTGGATTCAATCCGATAACTAATGAAAAATCCCTCTAATATTTTTAGTTTCAATATCAATCTTGGGATATCTAAATAAATGTGCAGTTAACTGGATAACCAGTATATTTGGGTATTCATGAATAATTCAATCTTAGTTTAAAAACTCACTATCTCCATCCAACATATATCCATGATGTTCAGAACTAAAAATTTTCGTTTCTTCATATCATTTGCCTATTCTAAATGCGATGTGAGGGATAGGGAGTTTATTTGAAAGAACATTGAAAATATCAATCCGGGTGATGAATCATTTATTTTCAGGGTAATTTAAATTACATATTAGACACAATGGAGTGAAAAGTTGGTTAATATACAACAAAAAATATAGACATTAGTGTTTTTTTCCATTTCTTCTGATAATGGGCTCCTAGCCATAGGTTACAAGGGGTAAAATGATACATGGTGTAATAAAAAAAATAGAGTCAAAGTGTGTGGTTTTTTTGGATATTTTTTTGGTTAATCCATAATCCATTTCCCCATTTCCTGACACAAAAATTTAAAACCTAGTTTGGGAACTTTCAGATCACTCCCCACTTCTCATTCATCTTTCTTATTGTAGTATAGGTAGCATTTACTTCTTCACCCACAACTAGTGAGTGGATAATCCCAAGAACCACCTAGAGGGGATCACTTCGTGGAATAGATTCATGAATGATGGATCACGAGATATATTTTTACAACAAATTTTGATTCTTAAAAGAGTACATGTGAGTTTGGTATAAGTGTAGCCATCCATCTTTTTGGATTCAAATGGAATTAAGCTGAGCATTGAGTAGGAAGAGTAATTCCATATATCTCGATGGCATGATTTGAATTTTTTGTAACCGTTCGCATGAAGAATCACTTAGATAAATATATTTTGGATAAATAAATAACATCATGAGAAAGTTATAGGTTGACCTAGCTAAAAGAGTAATAAAATATCACATTCTCCTAAGAATTAATTAATGAGAAAAACTGGTTTGGGTTTTAGAAATTAGTCTAGTTGATGGATCTTCCACTGATGACCCCAAAATTATTGGATTTATGGATGATTATATTATTAGCTCCTCAATTTTATATGTTAAATCATGCACGTAGGATAGATACCCATGGGGCCACGATGACATTTTTTATACCATCCCCTAGTTGATCTCTCCTGATATCAACTATTTTTTCAAGACAATTCCAGGGGATGTAGAGATTTGGGAGTTTACTACCACTCTTAATCCTAGATTCACCCTAGGACCTGACTACATTATAGTTTACATCTATAATTCATAAAGGAAAATCATAAAAAATAATCTTGTGGAACTCATCAAGGATTATTTATATGGAAGGATGCTTCTTAGAGTGTTAGGTGCCACAACTAGGATCCTCATACTTAGTTAAAGGAAGCTTCATCTCTTAAAAATAAATTCCAATCAATAAGGTTAAATTTTACATATAAAATCATTACTACAATTATCAATAGATGTTAGCAAGTGCACCTTCATAAGTGGATCTCTGACAACAAACAATGTTTTATCTAGGGAAGTTATACATAAAAACCCATTTCTTTCAACAAATAAATTACTAGTGATATTTAAATGAAGGTATTAGGATATAAAATTTACATTAAGCATGATATGGACAAATAATATGATATTCTAGAGTATAATTTCATCATCAAATTCATGAGATGTATGGGATTATCTGGGAGTATGATTGATATCTTTTTCGGATGTATTTTTCCCCTTGTTTTTCAATCAAAATCCCGGGGAAAAGTTATGGAGTATTAAAATTAGTCTGAGGGATAAGAAATGGGGACACCTTATAGCATAGTATCTTCATTATGGTTTAGGAATGTTTCAAAAGGTATATGAATAAAAGTATCCATGAGGTTCATGTTCGTCTATCCCGGTGTAGGTCAAAATTCATTGGGGTCACACACCTATTATTTCTAGATAGCTTAATTATTTTTATCAATAGAAGAGACAGTGGCATCTAGGAACTCAATCATATTTTTAAAATATACAAAAAATTGTGTGGTTATATTTTAAATTGGGTTAAAAGTAGTCTTTACATCCGACGACACTACTCAGATATAAGGGGTGATTAAATATATGAATTGAGTTCACAAATGAAAATTTTATATTAAATGTTTAAGGGTTTCAATCTCTCTTGGTAGAATACACATACATCATTTTGATCTCTCTATTAATAATATTTTCACACATACTCTTAACTAGAAAAAATATTTCTCACCTTTGGGGGACGTATCAACTTTTTCAATAGAAAACTTACTTTGTTAACCATGCATATTTTGTTAACTATCAATGCTCCCAAGGCTTTATTTTGAATACTGAGAATGTAATTATACCTTCATATGGGATTTTCAAGCTAAATGTAGGTATCATTGGGAATATTTGGATGATATGGTTAGGGAGGTTTTAGATGGAGGTATCAATATTAGAAGCATTATAAAAACCCTGAATTATCTCTAAGAGTGGATTACCTAGGATTTCATAGAAGGCTAATAACTATGGGATTAGTTTATAGGGAAACAATATAGGACATGACTAAATAGTAAGGGAGGAAACAACTATATGCATTGGTATTTGTTCTAAAGACACATGTATGTTCCATGTTATCACTAGTGATGGGTAGAGGGAGGCGACATGCTTAAATTCTAGAATGATACATGGTCCTAGAGTTTTATGGGTTTCCATAAATTTTTAGTTCTTGATATTTCCTTCCCTTAAGCCAATATATTACCATATTTCTCTAATGTCACACTAAATCACCATCAACTTGAGGACATTAAAGGTATTTTTATCGATTGTGAAACTAGAAAAATTATCTTCATAGATTCCTTGTATTTTCTATCTTAGTAAAAGTATATCACTGGGTTATTCATGAAAACTCTAAATATATTGCATGGATATCTACCCTTTTGTGAAAATGTATTCCCAAAAAAACTCAATTCCTAAATATGGGGAAACAAAACTCATTCTCTCCCTATAGATGAGGGGTGAAATGAAAGGGGACCTCTATTATTTCTAAATGCACTTGTTTTTGTAACCCCATGTATGAGTTAAAATCAACATATTCTTCAAAGGGTAATGGGAATCATTATTTTGGAATATATTTTGAATTTTCTATGTGTAGGACATTTAGGGGCTTACTAAGGAAAACATTATCTACACCTGGTTTCATGACTTGTAAGATAACATCTACGAATGAAATGAGAGAACACTACTTTTGTTGGATGGATGTTGGAGCACCTAGAATAACCATAATAATGAATATCATGTGGGATTAACATATACATGTCTAGAAATGATATTAATGGATAAATAAATGTTGGTTGAACTCATTCATCTCCTAAAGTATTGAAATATGTCCCTTTCTTTATGGTTTCTCATGGAAGGAGGGAGTTACATTCCTATCTATCAGAGACCATCACTATAAGGTAAATAGGTATGATGGTTTCCTCCAGATAGAAGATTAAAACTAAATGTTGATTGTTCGTGTATTAATCGATATATGAGGGTAATAAGAGAACTTCATGATCAAACTAGTTCTGTTATTATTTAATTTAGTGTGTCTTATGGATGGGGGAACTCTCTAACAGCTGAAGACATTTCCATGCTCATGGGGTTAGAGATGTGACGCTTTTATGGCCTTATGCTTATTTGGATGGAAAATGAATCCTCTATTATCCATAAGAGCATCTGAGAGGATATCATTATCCACTATTCTATCAACTATTTAGTTCATAGATGGAAAATTATTCTCAACAGTCACATGAAACTTAGCCACAGATGGTAAGATAGAAAAAAGGTGGTAAAATTATTGGAATCCTAGGACATTCCTAATAGTCCATGAATCATATTTACTACCAAAATATTTCTTCCCCTTGTGTGTCAACCTTTTCAAATCTGATGCATAGTGGATCCATTATTTTAGACGTCCATGGAATGTTTTGGCCTTGGCCCCATTTTTTCAATAATATATTTTATCATTGGATGGATGGAAGGAATGGTTTTAATGTAGAGGCTTTGCACAAGTTGAAGCAATTACTATAGAATAACTATTCTCGCTAGCGGTCAAAATACAATCATTAAGATGTTTCTAATCTATATCAATTCAAATAAATACCAAATTCTATCAAAAAGATGACAATAATATATTTTTAATTATAGATCTCAAGGATAAACTCTATATCGAACAACTGGTAGAAATATTGTCGTGGGGTGACAAATAAAAGGTGTTTGGTTTGTGGAAATAATTTTATGGGTTGAAATAAGAACCTTAGGCTCAATATTATTTTCCAAAACATTTTTTTTGAAGAAAACAGATTTTAGAATAACTACTTTTCACCAAAATATTTATGTGAATTCAACTATATAGGAATAGTTAATGGTGATCATTTACATTGATCGGATAATTTTTAGTGAAATAAAATAGAATTACATAGAATATTATAAAATAATGGTATTTTTACTGTTCGGTATCAGGATTATTTGAGAACTGAAATATTTCTCTAGATTAGGAGTTAGTAGAATTAGTGGTATACATTTTTCTCTCAAGCTAAATATATGAGGATGCTGCTGAAGAAATTTTAGTTCATAATAGCTAAACTATATCAACATCGATAGCATTTGCAACCAATCTTGGAAAACATTATATAGAAATAGTAATATGTCCTTCTATTTACCAAATAATTATTGGTATCTTGTTTTACATTTTGAAAAAAGAATGGATATTGATTATACTATATATTTAGAGGCTATTTTCCCAAATCAAATGAAGGAAGAACATCTAATAGCTATGAAAGGAATCCTGAGGCACATTTAAGTCAAACATGATCATAATTTTATTTACAATGAATGGAATGATCAATATTTATATGAATAATCATATGAGGGTTGCGATGGAGACATTATGGAGAAAAAATCCAAAAGTTGTGGAGAATTGTTTATCTAAAGTAAGTGAATTGGATGACTTTTAAGAATTAAAAAAGTGCCACACTTGGAATGGGTGTATGTGGATTAATTTTTGAAACAATATAATTTATTCAAATACTATGGTTGAAATAAGAATTATAGTATCTTTATGTGTACATGAGAGTGCCTATAGTGGGTCATTATGACAAAAAAACACAACTGCGCTAATAAATAATCTAGAACAAACTTATACAAGACGAATATTATGATTCAGTAACATTTTTATAAAATATAATATACAGTAAAGAATCATTAATATGGGTTATGTTGGCACAAATCAATAATTTGAAGATATATTCAAAAAATCCATTGGCCATGCTAGTACGTGATGCACATCGATTGAACCATGGTGTTCAAACACCACCCTCATCTTGAGGATGTTTTGAAAAATATATATTATCATTTTATTTAATTTATAAATTTGTACCATTTGTTTTATAGGAATATAAATATATTTTCTTATTTTCAAGGGGAATGAGGATGATATAAAAGTGAAATAAAATTCAACATGTGGTAAGAATCCTCAATCTCTGCCTTTAAGGGTGAGTTTTCAAACAATAAGGGATATTTTTTCCATGAAATATTTGTAGTGATACAACCCATGGAGATGATATCTATAAGGAGTAATATATGGGATAATTATATGTGACTTTACTAGTGATTTTTGTTATTATAAAAAATTATAATCAATTGGTATAAGTTGAAGTGACAATGTATGAATAGTAAGAATGGTTTATACTATTGATCTCAAATTTTCTACGGCAATAATTTCTTATAAAAACCATGAGTGATAAGATTTTAATTCAATGATTATTTTTTTTAAATAGGCTTTAATGTCATTTAATTTTACCAAATCCGCGTTTTTTTAACAAACCCAATGTGGGACAATGTTGAAACCAAAGGTTTTGATCATGAAGATTTTGGATTTTTGAAGCAGTGCATGAAGTGGTGAATTGTATTTATTAACAATAATAGACATGATTAAGTTATATTGGTGATATATATTAAGGAACAAGATTTATAGTTTCTTGGATATGTTTATAATATCTTCTAGGTTATTCATAGTTTTTCTATATAAAATAGGATAATCATGGCATGATGGGTTTTCTTATTATGTGAAGGTGATTCCACTAGTTTAATCTAGTTGATATGATGGAAATTCATTCCATAATTTTTTTGTCATTTTTTATGGAGTTGGGTTACACTAGAGTGGAGACCAAATGAAATGGTGTTGTTCTAAAATTTATGCGAAATGAAACCCTTATTCCATAATATACATCATCACACAATAGTAGTAAGTATTTAAGATTAAATTTTTGAGTTGTAGGGAAGGTTCCTGATTATCCAGTAGATGAGGATAATATTAATTGTTAATATATATAATATTTATGTTATTTATTATTCATAAACACCATTTTAGTTCATTTTACACTTTGAACATCATTTCACATTACAATTGTAAGTCCTTCTTAAAATACACTATTACATGGTACATTTGTGAACACCATATAAAATACTTTATGGCCTCGATTTTATTTAATATTTAATTTTCATGTTTCTCATAGCATTGGGAACAATTCATACTTTTTGAGTACTTGATGATTCACATTAGAAGACCACCAAAATGGGCTTTCATGGAAACACATTTTGAGAAAAGTAAACTAGAGAGCAGCCCAATAAATAGACTGTAGCGGATAGGATACAAGCCCAAATTGTCACGTACCAGATCTGGTCGCCACCATTAATGGCACCAAACCCGGCCCATGACAAGGCCCGAAGGGCATTCCCTATCCCCACGGGCTGGCACAAGTGCCCGGGTATAAAACAATATGATTTGGGAACGATTTACCCGAGTATGAAAGCATAAAACAAATAAAACAATCAATAATAAGAATCTGAAATTTCCATGCTAAACCATTCTCAACAAAACCAGATCTGAATACATATGTTTAAAGACACTACAAGTGGTCCAAATACAAATAATGACAACATGAAGACATCCCCATGGACTCCACACGACAAGGGGATCATCACCCGCAAGCCGTCCCCGCAACTCCGCCCCAACGATGGGGACTAACATCCCGAACCGCCATCACCCTTAGCCTTCCCTTTACCTGAGTCATGCATGAGCAGGTCTACTTACACCCAAGTGGTGTAAGTAGGGTGTGAGCCTAAGCCCAATAGGATACCACCAGAAGATTCCAAAGAGGATGCAATACAATGGGAACAAAACTAGCAATTTTAACACACAAGGTGAAACAATGTTAAAAATTTCAAGAAAAGCAACTTTCAAATGAAAACAGTTTTCAATCCAAGAATTTCAGAATGATAAAACATTAAATAAACATGTGATCTACTGTAAAGTACTGCCAAAAGATCCCACAACAAGGGTAAATACTACAATTCTAATGAGCACAAAAATTGGGAACACCCCTAGGCAACTAGATAGTCTCGGGCCCTATGTACCTCGTACCTCGGTGTAAAGTATCCAAGTCACAATCCTTTCCCGTGCACGAGCCACTAGTAGGGAACAAACCCATAACCTAGTGGTCCCCAAATAACATCCACATAGTTCAGTTAGTGTTGTCGTTATCCATTTGCTCAGTGAAACAGGGACACAACCCATCCGGTCCACTAGCCGTACTAGTACATATCCGCCCACCTAAGTACCCGGTATTCCCCTTTTTGTGCTCAAACAATTTCAGCAAACAACACACATAATTTTTCATGTAAAGTATCACTACTGGTCACAAACAAATAGTACAGTAGATACACACATTTTATATCATTTGAAACAGTCAATAAAATATTTTGATCTTCAATAAAACAACCTCTCAAAACATCACATTGTTTTGCACCCAAAACTCTTTGAAATATCCACTTTTCACAGTATGTGAACACTTGTAAGTCATCAAAACAAAATTTCAGTTCAACACAATTTAATAAAACCAAAAATTCAGTTATGGGGCAGCCCAATGTTAACCAAGAAATTATATATCTTAAAAACCACCATTTTCACACCAACATGGCACTTAATGCCCATTTGCTTCTCAAACACAATTTAAACAAACTTTTTCAGCCACAAACAAAAAGAATAAATATTTAAAACATTATTTTAATTCCTAATACAGTTCAACAAAATCAACTATGTAATTAGAGTTCATCCCAAAATGAACCAATAAAAGACTTTCATGAAAAACCCTCAATTTCACCAAAAATTGTAACATAAAATTCATTTGCATTGTAAATGCAACTAAAACCAATTTTTATAGAAACATTAAAATTCAATAAGCATTAATTCACCCTCAACACAGAAAGCAAATTCCCAAAAATTGCACACACAATGGAATCACCTACCAAAATATTCAAGAACCGCAAATCCTAGTGCGGAACTTCAACCGCACGACCACCGTGCCACAAGGAAGTGATATCAAACCTAAAACCAGAGGATTGAACCATGAAACCCAAAATGAAACCCTAGGCACGAAGCCCTAGCTTCTGGAAATTTGGGGATTCAAGAAAAAAAAGATAAATCTCAAGGAAAAGGAGAGAACTAGAAGGATAGTCACTTACTTGAGAAAACTGGACGTTTTTAGAAACCAGAGAAGTTAGGCCCTAATTCGCGACAGATGCGATCTCCAAAGAGGGGGAAACGAAGCTGGGGGTGCGGCCAGGTACAGTGGGAGAAGGTGAGAGGTGGAATCACCGAAAAAGAATAAAAATTGAATATTTTATGAAATAATTACAAAACAATTTTAAAACTGGAAATGGGCTTTCGGGTTGGCCCAATACCTAACTTGATCACCCAAATCCAAGATGACAATGAATTTTTAAGGGGGCCAAAATTCATTGGTGGTTTTAATAGTTAAATTAAGGTCATTTTGGAAGTTGAATGAGTTAAAAATGTTGAAAAACGAGGGAGTTATTAAACAAACAAAATTTATTGTCAAAACTGGAAATGGGCTCTCGAGTTGACCCAAATTATGGAAACCCACCATTTCCTTCAGAAATGCATTGAAAACCCCCAAAAAGAACAATAATGTAAATAAATAAAAAAAATACCTTTAAAATATGCCATGTATGTGACACAAATATTCTCAAATTTTAAATACAAATTGATGAAATAATTTTTAAAATTTCATCCACTAGTTTCAAGAGCTAATTATTATTTTTATTAGAGGTCCATGTGTCCCAAGTTGGAGATAAAATTATGGTCTTAATTTTTCAGCTCAGAAAAACAGTCCACCAGTTCCATAATATATCGCAACAAAAAATTCTATTTGGGGTGAAACTTTACTAGGGGTTAGGAGACATACTTGGATCCATTTCCTTATTCAATTTCAATCTCTAATTCATAAATCTATAAGGTAATTTATATGCCTCTGGTTGGTGGATGCAAGATGGATTCCACTTTGGGTCAATAGTGGTAAAGTCGAAGTTCCCCATGATTTCCACCACCCTAATCCTACCATACTAAAGTGGTATGAATTTAACAATTGGATTATCCACCCAAGGCTCAAAATATTCTTATTTAATGTAGTGGAGTTGGAGGATTTTTTGATTTTGGGTGCATTGTTCAATTGTAATATTATGTTGTGATTTTTTTACCTTGAGTTTGTCTTTCTCAAGTATCTTGTTCAATTCATCTTAGTTTCTTAACAAAGATTTTTCTTATCCTATTATTATTTCTTTCTTCAGGTAATGTTGACACTTTTGTCTAAATTTGTGAATTTATTCACACTAAACCTTGTGATATTATCACACAACGGTGGAGTGATAATTATTTCATTCTTTTTTTAATTCTCTATTTCATCCCTCCTGAGTCTACTTCTTGCTTCCATTGAAACCATAGGATCAATAGAAAGATAACCCATTTATGTGTTGATAAAATGGATTATGAATGGGTAGGAATGTTGTAACATCAGTAAATAATAATATATTTTCATATCTATGTGTATTTAGAAATTAGATAGTGTTTTAGAGGCTTAAAATGAGAATAAATCCAATCTTAAGCATAGAATACTCTAATATTTTTAAATGATTATTTTACTGCCTTTTGATGGAAAACCATTTTTAAATATATATTTTGACTATTTAATAAGCTCTATTTTTTAAAAAAACTTATTCGTTATAATTGAGACATTTAAATTTACATTGGATAAATTTTTGGAATTTTTTTTTGACAATGTTCATTTTTTAATGAATAGTGAAAAATACTGCATTTTAATTCAAAACTGCTTTTTCATCTAATTTAATTATATAGAAAGATTATCTTTTTAATTGGTATTAAAGTTTAATTATAATAAAATTTTACCATTTAATCCAATGGTGGTCATTATAATTAATTTCACTTTGAAATTGGACATAAACAATTTTCAATATTTTGATAGATATTGTTTCTTAAAAACAAGCTATTTGTCTTGACAAAATGAATTATTTTTAAATTAGTTTCTAAAATTTATGTGTTTGGAATTTGGTAAAATGGATTCTATATTTGGAATCATAAGGTCCAAATTATTTAAATAAGACTCTTGTTTTTGGAAATTATGAATAGTAACGACGGTAATTATCTTTAATTATCGTGATTAATTAGTAATCGGGTAGTTAAGGGTAATAAAATAAAATCATAATAATATAAAATGACCCAAACATGTATCCAAATACTCTTTTTTGAGTCATGTCTGACCATGGGAATCGTTTTACCCATCTTGAGGGCCCATGGAGTCACATGGGTTTGATAGTGACATTTGTGACATTATTTTTAAAAAGAAGAGAAATATAACAAAAGTTTGTATATCCTAAGTAAAACAATTTTAATTTGTTTAAATAAATGATATCATAGACTATAAATACTCATTTTAAATCTAAAAAGATTTCCTACATCATGGTATTTGTTTTATAATTTTTAGACATTAAATAAATAAATTTATTTATGACACCATGATGATGCGGTGATTGCCTCATTAATGAACGATTCCAAAAGTGACCCTCCTCCCTCTAATAAATAGCCCACACCTCTACCACCTTAACCAAACCTCTCAAGCCATTGGCTCATCCAAAATCTGCTCTTATTATCTCTCCACATCCCTATCTTACTTCTAGAAGCCTCACATTGGGCAGAATACTTTCGAAGGAAGCATTTGGCTCAAATCAAAAAGAGTTACCCAATTTAGAGGTAATGTCTTCTCTCTAGTTTATTCCTTTTATTTTCCTTCTTCACTCACCACTATATTCTTATTATTTTATACCATAATAACAACGGTATCCTCAATATACTAGGATATTTTTATGATAAGTTTTCTACCTACACTTACACACACCTCCATCTAATTGTTAAAGAAAATACTGTTTTTGTGGGTGGTGAATTACTGCCTCATGAAATGATGATTGTTCAATATTATTTTAAAACCTTTAATCATGGACATTATGATTTAATTGTATTTATCTATGATATATATGGTATTTAGTTTTTTCTATATGCTTCTGAATTATATTTTTAAATCATATCATTATGCTTTTCTGGTTTTGGAACTGCGATGATTTAATCTGAGGAAGTGTGGACTACTGCCCCATCAAGTGATATCACTCATTCATTCCAAACATGAAATTTATAAATAATGTAATTAATGAACTTATGTTACCTATATAAAATATATATTATAGTGTAATTATCATATATATATATATTTCACATTTAGTTTGAATTCCTTTAATATGATAAAGAAATGAAAGTAGCGTTCTTGTGTACGTATGGCCTACCGTCTCCATGAACAGTGCATTTCATTTTTTATCTCCAAATGTTATGGAATAGTATCAAATTAATATATACTGGATATATGTGATATTTTAATCATTAATACCATTATTTAGATGATGTAATTTTAACTACATGGGAGATTCATTTCAAACAAGTTCATTTTTGACTCATGTACTGAACATCGACAAAACGTATGATATGAACTCACATAACTAACTAATTATTATAACATGATAATATGTGATATTAATTAAATTAAAAACTTTAAATTAAGTCCTCAGGCAATATAAATTGACCTATGTTTTTTATTCGGGAATATAAAGAATGAATGAGAACAAGTCAAACTTGAGGTGAGGGACTTCGTCTCAATCTCCTTTCATTGAGGTATACTTCAATATATATATGATCATATTTTATTATTTGTATGATAACCCCTTTTGACTTTTAATTTCATTGAAAATTAATATTTTAACTCGAAGCGTTTTACTAAACCAAAAAACAAATGTTTTTGTCTTACGTATGCGGCGACAATGACTTCACCACCTCCATGACCATTATTTGAGTTTCATCTTCCTATACAAGCCATAACTTATTTAAATGAAAAATAAATACTATGTTTTACTTTTCTTTTATTTTTTTATTTAAAATGGTTTTGATAATGTCTTGATTATATCAAATTGTTGTATTGATATCTTGTGATTCAAATTTAGAAATGTTAAGTTTCCTTTATGCATGTTTTATGTGATATGATTATGTTAAAGTTATTTGGAGTTATTTAGGAAGTCGTGTGGTTCTATGATAAACTAAGGGTGGGTGAGCCTGAGATAGGTCTCCAATTTATTGGTTAACGGGAAGTAGTTAAATTCTATGTTTTCTCCGAAGAGATTTAGGGAATATACTATGATGGGTATTCCAAACGCAACAATGAGGGTTACTCCCTATGTAAGAATGTTATGAATGCCTCAAGTTACCTTTATGTCTTATGATTTCTATGAGTTATTCATAAATATTATAATTTCATGAGGTATGTTAAATTTCTTATTTTTTATGAGTAAAGTATGATTTCATTGATTCTTATGTACACATGGGATAATGTTCTCATTCCATAATTTGATATGCCTTACTGAGCATTTTATGCTCATCACATGTTTTTGAAATGATTTTCATAGGTCAAGGGAAACGTACATGATGTGTTGATAGTGTCGAGGAAGTTTATAGAAAGAATCCATGTTTTATTTTAAATATTATTCCTTTGATGGAAAAAAAAATACAATTTTTGATGTAACCACCTTGTTTAAATGTGGAATGAAATACATGATTTATGATCTAATTATATAAAACTCTAAACCTAAAAATATACTCAATGTGAATTATTAAAATAGCCCATTATTAAGTAATGTTTAAGGCTGGGGACTTATAATTGTATTTTCTTTCTCACTCCATTAATATCTAATCACTTCTTTTAATTGAGAATTTTGTTTAAGGATCTTCAAAATCCTTCATCCTTGTTGAATTTAAGGCCACACGCTTCAGGTGATGATATGAACCTTTAACTTGGGGTGCTCAAAACATTGATCCATCAAGTGTATAGGTGATTAGTGTTAGGTTCTGTAGGCATTAAACCAGCAAGTGATGATGTTTTTTTATCTCCTTAAACGAACTCATCCCAAATATAAGAAATTGAAATAATTGAAAACAGAATATGTCCAACCCACCCCAAGTGATAACCTAGGATCAACTCATTATTTTAAATTGAATTAAATTATTTCTCTTATAATTCACTTAATACCATATAAAATAAACCCATTTTTTCCACTTCATAGCCAAAAAAATCCAAAGAATTTATGTGTATATAGGTTACTTCTTAGGTCTTTGAGGATTCAACAACCCAAGAAAAACATCAAGCGAACGCTTAAACAAAAAATCAGGGTTATATTTAGGCGATACCAACTTTTGGTCCCATTTTTGGGGACCTATGTATGTTATCTTAGACACTAGAATCTTTTTATCACCCCATATTTTCTATTCTCACCACCGTCGCTCTTATCTTTACCCTTTTCTATTTTTGTGTGTATAGAGAATCTATAATCAAACATTTAGTATTCTCTAATGGAGTATATTCTAAACCACCATGTCACAAACACCTGGTAGAATAAAATGAAAAATAAATATTTAAAATCCCCTAAAATAGTAAATTGATTTGATCAACCCTTGATTAGTTACCACACACTTGGTGATGTGTACAATCATTGGGATAATGAATATTCAAATGATAAATTTCCATTCCTCTCAACGATGGTTGAAGAGATCAATATTAGGAAATTCCATTATGTCATAGCTTCTATCTAGACTAATCCATTACAAATTCTTGAACAATTGTGTGAAAAAATGGATAAAAGAAATTTGGAAGTTTTAGCATTGAGATTATAACTAAAAATCATTGAAACGTGTGAGGAACCCAACCCTGCATTGATTGTCCCTTCCTTAAACTTTTGTGGTGATTCGTATTTCCCACAAACCCCACATGAATTTACTAAGGAACGAATCTTTGGATTTGGGATATATTAAGAGTATCAAGGAATTGTTGAAGGGTCTTTAAATCCGAAGGAAATTGATTTTTTGGATTCAAAAGATAAGAATTTAACATCATGAATTGAGTCTCCTAAGTATAACTCCGTTGATGATTTTTCAAAAATATCGATCACTAAAACATTGAGAGAAATCACAAAAAATGAGTCCATTCCCATTTCTAAAACTCATATTTCCAATTGTTTGGTTGAATCTTATATTCAAAAGGAACCGATTGTGTTGAGAAATTCGTTTAACGAAACTAAGTTGGATTCAAAATCTCAACCTATGTTTGAATGTTCTACCTAAAATGAGATAAAAATTATTATCCTTCCTTCAACAATAAAGTATTTATTCATAGGGTATACTCATGACCTTTCAGTTGGAATTAATTACTTTATTGAAACCAATAATAATTAAATGATCATTGATGTCTTAGGAAACACTACAGAGGAAACCAGGTCAACCATTTTTTATATTCATTGGATTTTCCCACTCAATTTAAAACATTGGTTTGCACAAGAAAAAAATTATAAAAAAAATAATCAATCTCAATATAGTGGATATAGAGAAATATGGGGTCCTTAAAATGTTGAAAATTGGTTTTGGATAAGTTAGGGGGTTCATGTTGAGCTAGCGACATTAAACAAAATAGCTAAAGGGGAGGCAACCTGTGGTTTTCATGTTTCCAATCATTGTAAATCATCTTTACTTAAAAATTGGATTAAGGAATTATATTTATATTAAAAAAATAATTAATCAATAAACTCTAAATATGATAGTTACTTATATTGTTGACCTATTCTTCTATTATGAGTATGGATGGGTATTAAAGGGGAGCATTGTACTCATCTCTGTCATTTAGTGTGATCCTTGAGTAATACCTTACCTAGAAATTCAAAAAGAAGACACTGTGTCATATAATTATTTTATGTTATATTTATGTATTTTTAAGATAAATTAAAAATACAAATAAATATATTAATGATTAAAAATATAAAACCACACATTTTAGGGCATGGGGAAAACCTCATCACAACCTACGAAGCTGCGGGTACTCGGAACCAGGACCGAAGGGAGATAGTGGCACGTGCATACCATTGACCTAAATCTCGTAGTGCTTCTTTATTCTATAACTTTTATATAAATACATATATTTTAATTTTTTTTATTATATGAATATATATATATATTGGTTTTTTTTTGTTTTTTTCCCTTTTTCCAAAAGGGAAATCTGAAAGTGACATGGATATCAAAGGACTAAATTAGGGTAACAAGATTTTTAACTTCAACCACTATGTGACTTCATTCCATGGTATTGATATTTCAAATTTATTTTATAACTCCCCTCACCTACTTATACCCCCATCTAAATTTCATTTTCTTTTAACACTGAGGAAAGTGTTATTCTAAGTTGGGGGTGAAAAAAATTAAATAATAATAATTAATTTTGTGTGCATAAAAAATGTGTGGAATGAAAATTTCATTAACCTTGTACATGATAATACACATAGAACATAATGAAATTTAATATAAAATAATTTAGAATGCCATGATTTTGATTTTAATCTAGGTATAATTTCATGATCATAGATTTTCGAAAGTGAGGAGGTCTAATGTGATATTTCATCATTTATATTTTTATCCAAATAAAAAATCACAATGCATGTCCTTTGGATAGTGGGGTATTAGTTTGAGTTCATGGGGTCCCCCAAATAAATATCATAGGTTTGGTGATCATTTTACATCTAATACGAGTATTCAATAAAAAGTCAATAAATAAATAAATTTGTGCGTAGATCAATAAAATGACCTAATGTGTAGCTTTCATAACATGGGGATCATTAATCCATAGTTTTATAGCCCATATTTAGTAATTTTATTTTTATTTGTGGTAATTTGACTTTATTTTAGAATTTGTTAACTAGAGATAGTGCCTGAGTATGTGGGCTTCACTTGGTTCCCAACGTTCTTTGAGCCTAGGAGTCATACACAATGTCTTGCTACATGGGTTGACTCTATTGAGTGAAAATCAAATTTCCATGGAAAAATTGAAAATAAAAAAAATTAAAAAATATATACAAAAAAATTAATACTCATATTAAAATTGAAATGTGATTCAAACTAAAGCTTCCATCATTTCCCCCTCGAATAAATATGAACCCCCATGTCTATTGTTACACACAACACATCATCATGCATAATTGATATAGGATAAAATATGACAATGAATTTAAGAAAAAAATGGGATTGGACTTTAGATATTTTTATGAAACTATATATTATTAAAAGATTTTTATGTGTTTCATGATTTTTTTGAATAGGGGTTCATGGTGATCAATGTGTAATAATTTTTTTGGAAAGGGAATTCGAATTTCATATGATTGAGATATATTTTACTCAGGACTAGCAAAACTCATGTAGGGAATGTGATTAGCCACTAAATAAGACTAATATTAATTGTTAATATATATAATATTCATGTGATTTATTATTCATAAACCCCATTTTAGTGAATTTTACACTTTGAACATCATTTCACATCAGGATAGTAAATCCTTCAATGCACTATTACATGGTAAATTTTTTAACACCATATAAAATACCCAATGGTAATGATTTTATTTCAATATTTAATTTTCATATTTTTCATTACATTTTGAATAATTCATACTTTTTGAGTGTTTAAAGATTCACATTGGATGACAATGAAAATGGGTTTTCCTAGCAACACATTCTAGGCAATGTAAACTGGACTGCAGCCCAATAAAGAGACTATAGCGAACTAGATACCAGCCCAGTGATTCGAAAAATTTAACTAATTATATAGGAAACTATTTTGAACATTTCATAAAATAATTACAAGAGATAATTCAGATTATTTAATGAAGTTACAGGCATCCCATGTGGATATAAAATTTTGGGCCAGATTATGAGGCCCAGAAAAATAGACCACCATTTTGATAATATCTCCTAATAGAAAATTACATTTGGGGTGAAATTAAACAAGGGGTTAGGAGAAATCCAAATATCCATTTTCTTCTTCTATTTCCAACTCTAATTCGTCCATGTAGAAGGTCATTTAGACACATCTGTTTGGTTGATGCATGATGGATTCCACTTCGAGTCAAGTGTGGAAAAGTCTACATTCAACAAGCTTTCCACCACCTTATGCCAACCATACTCAAGTGGAATGAAATTCACTATTTTAGTGTCAACCCAAGGATCCAAAAATTTAAGGTATTGGTTTTGGAATAGTTCTAGATATTTGGTTCATTGTTTAACAATAGTGTTATGATGTGATTTTGTTGCCTTGAGTTTGTCTTTCTCATGTAAGTTGTTCAATTCATTTTAGTTTCCTAATAAAAGTTCTTGACCACTTATTGTATTCTTCTTCATGTAACATTGATATCATTGTCTCAAGGTTTGAATTTATTCACACCAAAACTTGTGAGATTATCACACAACTGCGGAGCGGTCGTTATTTCATTGTTTTATTACTTCTCTATTTCCTCACTCGTGATAGTACTTCCTACTTCCATTAAAACCATTAAATTAATTAAGGGATAACCAAATTATGGTATGATCCAAGAGATTTGAAATAGGATGTATGAGATATTATTTCTAACTCCATTAATGTCTAATCACTTCTTTTAATTAATAATTTGGTTGGATGATCTTTAAAAACCTTTTTCCTTGTTGAATTTAAGTCCACACACTTAAAGTGCTAATACAAACATTTACCTTGGAGTGCTCAAAATATTGATTATTCAAGTTTATAGGTGATAAGTATTAGGGAGTGTAGGTATTAAACTAGTAATTCATGATTTTTTTTGATCTCCTTAAATGAATCCATCTAAAATTTAAAAAATTAAAATAATTGAATAGGGAATATGTCAAATCCACCCAATGTGTTAACTTAGGATCAACTCATTCTTTTAAATTGAATTCACTTAAGTATATAATAATTAACTTAAACCCATCAAAAATCAACCCATGTTGGCCACTTCATATCCAAAAATAATCCACATAATATATGTGTCTGTAGGATACTTCTTAGGTCTCTAAGGATTCTAAAACCCATGATAAACTTCAAGCGATCGCTTAACCCTAAAATATTGGGTAAATTTGGTCGAGACTAGTTCATGACCAACCTTTTGGACCTGCAAAATTTCTACCATTGTATTTTTAAAAGGGTTATATTGTCCAAAACATAGAAAAACTAACATGCAATGACTCATTTTTATAAATGTCTTCTCAGGTTGTAACCAAGTGAACTATATCATAATGGATATATTTTAAGTGTAATTCCATGATATCTTGGTTAAATAAAGTGTAGGATCAAAATATTGATGTAGATGCTCAATTTACAAGAGGGGGGTGAATTGTAAACTTTAAAAATTCCTTTGGAACCTTTAAAGTTAGTTACAAATAACTATGTTTTCCTTGAGTAAAGGAAATGGTTAAGTTTAACAAAGTTAAACATAAGCAAATTCACAACACCATTAAAACCAAATGAAAACATGGAAAGAGATTCCAAAAGTAGGTTCCAGAAATATGGTTCCGGAAATTGAAATTTAACAAAAGATTACAATATGAGATTCTACCTTAAAGCGTATAGAATCTAAATGAGACAGAGTACAAGTAAGGAAGTATAAGAAAGTTATACTTTCCTTATAATACAAAATGCAGCGGAAATAAACAAGTATTAAAACTACAAGTAACAAGATTTAAGTCTTTTAACCCAAAGAGAAGGGTATCCGAAAACCTTGGATAAAGGTCCCTTGATTTATACTTTCAAGCAAGTCTGTCTTACCCACACCAGGGTAAGCCCTCGATACGAAGATCGGAGTGTCTCTGTCTTGTTATCCCCGCAAGCCCTCAACTTCAAGGTAGTTGGCAACCTCTGTCTTCCTTAGCAAGGAAGCCCTCAACTTCAAGGTTGTATGCACCTCTGTCTTCCTATCCTTGGAAGTCCTCAAATGTAATCACCAACATTCAGAGTCGCACAAAGCATTGAGAGTTAATAAGAGCCTCTCTCTCTAGAAGTCACTTCAAGCATGTAATCACATGAGTCGAAGATCAGTCAGCCTTTCAGCACTTCAGCTCTGAGCTCTTTCAAATTAGCTCCTATTTATAGGTAAGGTCGGCCTCATTTCCAACGGTCATATTTTCCTTAAAAATCGGAGGGACATATACACGTGTAACTTAACCAACGGTTAGTTCATAACAGAATACACGACATCATTTTATAACAAAACAAGTGTAACAGAATGTACGACACCGTTTAAAATCTAACTCAAAAGATTCGGTGTGATGGTTAAGAGTGAAAGGAAAATAATAAAGAGTAGAAAAAATATAAAGGCATAATAAAAATGAATGTTCGGAGTGAAAATTCGGAGTCTGAATAAATTCAGAGTGTATAGAACAAAGATGATCAGTTTCTGTTTAATAGGTGAATTCGGAATGAGAATTCGTCATCAGAATTCGTAGTCAGAATTCCTCATCAGAATTCATAATGGGAGTTCATCATCAGAATTCGTAATGACATTTCATCTTAAGAATTTGTAATGAGAATTCGTATCCAGAATTCGAAATGAGAATTCATCATTAGAATTCGTAATGAGAATTCGTCATCATAAATCTTAATGAAAATTCATTATCCGAATTCTTAATAAGAATTCTCCATTTGAATTCGTAATGAGAATTCAATGTTGAACTTCATAAGGATTCATATCCTGAATTTGGAATAGAACTTAATCAGAGTTCGTATCCGAAATTCGGAATGATACTTGATTATAGTTCTCATCTGGAATTCGGAGTGAAACTTCCTTACAGTTCTTATCCAGAATTCGGATCCTAAAACAGAATACTTTATATCAAAGTTTCAAACAAATCCGAGAAAACAGAAATGAATCCGAATTTTATGCTTAGGAAAAATATGAAAGAAAATATGATAAGAATAATTTTTCTTACAAAATAGATTTTCCTTATAAAAGCGATTTTCCTTATAAAAGCAATTTTTCTTATAAAATCAATTTTTCTTATAAAAGAAATTTTCCTTATAAAAGAAATTTTCCTTATAAAAGCGATTTTCTTAAAGATAAGGTGTTTGTGATTTTCAAAACATGAAGGAATGTAAAAGTCATAAGAAAAACCTTATTGACTCAACAATCTCCCCCTTTTTGGAAAGAACAAACATCCTTGAAAAAGAAATTCTATGAAGAAAGAAAAACATTAAGGCTTATCTCCCTTTGTTTTAAGGATATTAATGAATATGACTAACTCCCCCTTAGGCTTTGAAACTCTTAGGATCGTATTCTAGATTTCCGGAGTGACACTTCATTATGAATAAGAAAGTCTTCTTTAATGAAAAACTCCCCCTTAGATAAACTCTTATTAGAGTTTTTTCTCTTTCTCACCCTTTGTTGGGATTCTTTTTCCCTTTCATTAATGTTCTTTTCCTTCTCCCCCTTTGTGATTTTCAAACAGAATACAAGGGAATGGAAAATATAGCAATGTACCTGAAAGATTAGTAGTAACAACAAAAAGAAATGATCAAGTACAAATTTTTCATTATGTTTGAAAATTTCAACAACAAAAGAGTTAAGGTACAACAAAAGATCAGATCTGTCTATTTGGGATCTTTCTCCTTCGCCATGAGACCCTTTAGAATAGTCATTATCTTCTTTAAGTCTTTATGATCTTCTTCAGCTTGCTTCTCTAAGACCACTATTCTTGGAGATGGAGCTTCAATCTTTTCTTCCTGAGCTCTAAGATTTTCTTCCTGGGCTTTACGCTTTTCTTCTTGAGCCTTCATCTTTTCTTGAAACTCAATCCGATGATCCCTTTCAAACTTCCAGTTTTGAGAGACAGAATTTAGCTTCCCATTCAGATCTCTGACTTCTTGAATCCGAAAGTTCTTTTCATCTGTCAGCTTCTCTTCAAAGGAAGAAGTCAGCTCATTTATCTTCCTGTCCTTAGTCTCAAAAGCATATTTAACATTGTCTTGAAATTCATCAAATAACCTCATTTCTTCTACAGTCTTCCTCGACCAGTTTGTCATCCTCTTGAAAGATTTTCTATGGGCTTCGTAGCCAACAAAGAACATTTTGAACTGAGCCTCTATTTCAACACACTTGTCCATAACTATAGATACGGAGTCTGATTTCTGATTTAAAGCATGTTGGACCATCTGACATCTTGATTCAATACTTGAAAAGGTCGGAATGGTTCCCACCAACTTTTTTAAAGACTGAACAACAAAGTCATGCCCCAACAAAGATGACTCCGAATCTGAGACTCTGCTTGGAGAATTTTCTTCTTCAATAAGGTCAAGATTTCTCTTTTAAGAACTACCAACTTCCTTTCTCTTCATCACTTCTGAGCTCGGAGTATCAGCAAGAATTTTCTTTCCCTTGACTTTTTTCGGAATAGAATCATGTTTTGGAGTTCTCTTTTCACTATCAGAAACTTGGACAACATTGTCTTCCTCATCAGGAACTTTTTGAGCACCAACCTCTATATTCTCCATTTGAGCAATATCTTGTAGAAGTTGTTCTTCCTCCTCATGATAAGCTACTTCTTCTTCTCCTTTCTCTTCTTCCATTGCTGGAGTAACTAGCTTCGAAGATTCAGCTTCTGAAGTTCGGAGCGATAAGTGTTCCGAAGGTGTCCCCTTATAATCATCTACTTGCTTCAACACATCTCTGGTTTCACCACTTCCTTCAGCAACATCTTCTTCTTCTTCCAATTGCTCAACTTGCTCTACTTCCTCAGCAGTATTAGAAACAGCTTCTTCTGGAGCAACGAAATTTCTTCCTGGAGTCTCAGGAAGAGATTCCAATGAAAAAGATCTCGGAACAGGAATATTTTCAGAAACCATCTCATTGAATTTCAACAAAGCCTGAGCTACCTCAGCCTTAGACATCTTCTTCTTGAGCTTCTTTTCTTTTCCTTGTTTTTCTAGCTCATCCGCAGTTTTTTCCTTCAAGGCCTTAGCCTCCGCAGGTTCCAAGCCAAACTGAGGGTCTTCTTGCACTCTCTTCTCTTTTATCTCCCTCCATTTAGCAACAACCTAATCTGGGTAAGCTTTCTTCTTCTTTGGTTTTGGAGGTGCGGAATGAACTTCCTTAGACTTGGGATTATCTGCTTCTACATCCACTTCTTTCACCTTTCTCTTCCTTACCGGTTTAGAGGATTCCGGATCAGCAACTTTCAGAACTATTTCTTCTTGAGCAGGAGAATCAACAAACTGCCCATCCTTCTTGTCAATAGCTACATCCATCCTCTTAAGAGTATCATCACTCACTAGAATAATCTTTCAAACTCTTGGCTTAGACTTGCAAGCCTCCTTGAAAGACTCAAGACACCAAACTATCAACTTCGAGAGGATTGTTGGATACATTATAATCTGAGCTCTCAGATTCCCTTTCTTCAAATTCTCAAGAGTGATAAGAATGTGCTCCATAAAATTAAATTTCCTCAGATTTATCAGAAAATCTATGATGTATATCTCAGTCTTCTTTAAGCTATCTTTGTCACCCTTCCTTGGTACAATAATACCATGTACCCATAACTCCAGAATCTGGAAATTTGTAGATAAACTAACAATCTTCAGAGACTTGTCATCTAGCAGTCCGAGAGTTTCTAAAGCTTTTTCCTTGTTGAAGCTTCCATTTGAATCCGGCAACACATGAGATATGAATTCAGCTTCACCTTTATTATTTAGCCCTACCAAGCTGGCTGCTTGGGATATGAAAGCTTATGACTCTTACCATAAGACTTAAAAGACAACTTCTCCTTTCCATATTCCTTAAGAATGGAGACTGTTTCATAGAACTCTATAAGACAATCTGAATACACTTTATCTTGATTCCCAGGTTTTGACACCGCAACATCTTCCAACCCATTTAGCTTGATATTCTTGGAAATAAGAGAATCGTACTTGTTGAAGAAATCCGGATGAACCAGCCTCTCTCTATATACTAACCCCTTTGAAATCGGCTTAGAAGAAGACATGTCTTGAGAAGCTGCTTCCACAGACATTCGGATTTTATGACCTCTGAGAAGTTCGGAACAGAAAAAGCAGAGATTCGGAACGACTTTAAAACGTAGAGGCAGAGCTTCGGGACGCTAGATCTTGAAAACCGATGTGGGACAACCGTTTGAGGTCCCCTTTATATAGGCAAAGAAAAAACGGTTCAACTTCCATGGTTGATCGAACGGTTGTCATAAGCTGAGATCAGATTTGATGGTCAAAAAACAATTCTCTTGAATCCGGTATTTTGAGGTTTTTATTAAAACATAGAATTAAGAAAACTATAATCCGAAAACAAAATATAAGAAAATGCCAGCAAGTAAAATATGATTACGAATACTTGTGTAAGGAAATAATACCTTTCAGATTGGCTTAGGAGGATTATTCTTAATGGGTAATATTCTTACGAAAACTACGAAAAAAAACTTTACTACGAAATAGTTCGCAAAACTCATTAAGAAAACTAATCTCATTACAGAAATCTTAGTACGAAAATGTTATTATAAAATTTGAAAACAAAAAACACATTATGAAAGATTCTGAACGAAAATCCCGTTATGAAAATACCAGTACAAAAGTTTCTATTTCGGAGGTTTTCAATACGAACATTTCAATTTCAGAAGTTTTCTATACGAAAATATCCATTCTGCAATGTTTTAGTTCCGGAAATTCCATTCCGGAATTGTAATTCCGAAAAGTTTGAAAACATATTTTGAAAAACTTTGTTAAACTAACAATCAAATGTACTCCCCCTATGAAAAGGATTTTATTGCTGTAAGGAGAATTTTTCAACAGAAAGTTAATTAAGAAGGATTACCTTATGGTTATCATTCCTAAATTCTGTTTAATATATTCAAAACTATCAGAAGGCAAAGATTTTGTGAAAATATCAGCAAGTTGATCTTGTGTTCCGATAAACTGAAAATAATATCTTCTTTAAGTGTGTGATCCCTAAGAAAGTGATGCCTAATATCTATGTGTTTTTCACGGGAGTGATGTGCAAGGTTCTTACTAAGGGCAATGTATCTAGTGTTATCACACAAAATTTGAGTTTTAGTAAAACTCAAGCCATAGTCTATGATTGTGTGTTGCATCCACAACACATGAGCACAACAACTTCCAGCTGCTACATATTCAGCTTCAGCAGTGGAGAGTTCTACAGAATGTTGCTTGTTGCTGGACCAAGAAATTAATGAATCTCCTAAGAAATGACAAGTTCCAGATGTACTTTTTCTATCCATTCTACGTCCACCAAAGTCAGCATCAGAAAAGCTTTTTAGGATAAAATCATTTCTAGAAGTATAAAATAATCCTAGATCCATGGTTCCCTTAAGGTAGCGAAAAATTCTTTTTACTGCCTTTAAGTGAGATTACATAGGATTGGATTGATATCTTGCACATAAGCATACTGAAAACATTAAGTCTGGTCGACTAGCTGTTAAGTATAGTATACTTCCTATCATACCTCTACAAGATGTTTGATCTATTGGTTTCCCAGCTTCATCAAGATCTAAAGAATTTGAGGAACCAATAGGAGTATTTATACTCTTAGTATTATAATAACCATACTTTCTAAGAAGATCTTTAACATACTTATGTTGATATATGTAGGTTCCTTATGGTTTCTGAGAAATTTGAAAACCATTGAAAAATGTTAACTCACCCATCATACTCATTTCAAACTCAGATTTCATTAGACTTGCAAAAGAGTTGGTCAAAGATTGCTGAGTTGAACTAAATATGATGTCATCAACATAAATTTGAACAATCAAAACATTTTTCTTATCTTTCTTTATAAAAAGGGTTGTATATGCATTTCCCTTAACATAGTTATTTTGAAGCAAAAATCCAGTGAGTCTATCATACCATTCTCGTGGGGCTTGTTTAAGGCCATACAGAGCTTTGGTAAGTCTAAATACATAATCAGGATGTTTTGTATCTTCAAAGCCAGGAGGTTATTCAACAAAAACTTCCTCTTGAACATAACTGTTAAGAAAAGCACATTTCACATCCATTTGGAAAAGTTTGAAATTAAATAATGCTACAAAAGAAAGTATAATACGGATAGATTCAAGTCTAACTACTGGGGCATAGGTTTCTTCATAGTCTATTCCCTCTTGTTGATTATAGCCTTTAGTAACACGTCTAGATTTATTTCTTACTATGAATCCATTTTCATCACATTTATTTCTGAAAACTCATTTGACTCCAATTACAGAAGTTTCCGTAGGTCTTTCAACCAAGGTCCAGACTTTATTCCTTTCAAATTCATTTAGTTCATCTTGCATGGATTTTATCCAATCATCATCACCTAAAGCCTCATCAGTGCTTTTAGGTTCTAATTGAGAATGAAATGCTATATGTTCTACTTCATTTCTTAAGGAACTTCTAGTCCTTACAGGTTGATTTACATCACCAAGGATACTATCACTGGGATTATTCTTAAGAAACGCCTGATTTGGGTTTTGAAAAGCCTGTTCATCAACATAGGGTAGAAAGTCTTCTGGGGTAAATGTTTCAGGAATATCTTCTTGAACATTATCTTTATCAGAAGGTCCTTCTATCAACGGTTGATAATTAGTTTTTGAAAACACATCCGAGGATGTAGGTTGGGATGGTTTAAAAACAAAAGGATCAGACTCATAAAATTTTACATGTACTGTTTCTTCAACAGTACAAGTGTTTTTATTGAAAACTCTATAAGCCTTAAAAGTTGTGGAATAACCTAAGAAAATCCCTTCATCATATTTTGATAAGAATTTATGTAAGTTATCTTTAGTATTCAAAATTAATACTTTGCAACCAAAAACGTTGAAGAAGGATAGTCTTGGTTTTCTACAATTCCATAACTCATAAGGAGTTTTATTAAGAAAAGGTCTAATCCGAACTCGATTTATAGTATAGCAAGCAGTACTTACAGCTTCAGCCCAGAAATGTCTAGCTATAGAATATTCACTCAACATTGTTCTAGTTATTTCTTGAAGAATTATATTTCCTCTTTCGACTACACCATTTTTTTGAGGAGTTCTAGGTGCTGAAAAATTGTGAGTAATACCTTTTTTACTACAAAAAGTTTCAAAATCAGAATTTTGAAATTCTCCTCCATGATCACTATGAATAGTTTTCAATGGAAGGTTTTTCTCATTTTTAACTTGAGATCTAAAACTTTTGAAATAAGAAAAAGCTTCAGATTTCATTGCTAGAAAATACACCCAAGTAAATATAGTGTAATCATCAACTAGAACAAACACATAGTATTTTCCTCCAATACTTCCAGTTTGTGTTGGACCAAAAAGTTCCATGTGCACTAACTGTAATGCATCGGTTGTTGAGACATCACTGATTGATTTAAAACTAGATTTATGTTGCTTTCAATATTGACAAGGATCACAAACATTAGAAGAATCAAATCTAAGCTCCGGTAGATCCTTAACTAGTTTCTTCTTAGAGAGTTTACATAGGTTCCTAAGGTTACAGTGACCTAGTCTTCTATGCCATAACCAGGAATGATCTTCTATTGCACTAAGGCAAGGTAAATCTGGGCTTCTAAGATATTCTAAGTTTAAGGTGTAAACATTCTCTTGCCTATTGGCTGAGAGAATAAATTATTCCTTGGAATTGTGAACAAAGCACTTATCATTCCTAAAATTCACAAGGTAACCTTCATCACATAACTGACTTATGCTAATAAGGTTGTGCTTAAGACCCTTAACAAAAAGAACATTTGAAATGAAAGTTTTACCAAGAAAAACAATATTACCAATACCAACAATATCACCATTAGTATTATCTCCGAAAGATACATTTCCTCCTTTCGTTTTGATAATCTTTTCAAAATAGCTTTTGTTACCAGTCATGTGCTGGGAACATCCACTATCCATGTACCATGTATTGTTGCTGGTACTCTCTTTATTTTCCTAAAATCAAGAAGAAAATTAGACTTTCGGAATCTAAACTTGTTTGGATCCGAGATTTCTAGATAACAAAATTTTAGGTACCCACATCTTCTTAGAAAAGTATGCTTTGGGAAATCCTAGAGATTGGGTTTTGTTTAAGGAACAATCCTTTGCCCCGTGACCACCACATTGACACTTGGTACAAAATGGGGCACTTTGAGGAACAAAATAATTGTTACTGATAATTGGTTTTGTATGGGTATAACCAAATTCGTATTTATTTCTTAAAGGTTGTATTTGCGAATACATTTTATCAAAATTTTATTTCCCATGGGTGAAGTTTGATAAACACTTCTTTAAGGAAAACATTTTGGACTTGAGTTTTATAACCAAGTTTTTATCCTCATAATCATTAGTTTTTGAACTAGAGTTAGGCTTGAAAACAATTTTCTTGGAAATTAATTCTTCTAATTCTTTGGAAAGTTTGTTCTTCTCAGAACTTAATTCCTCAAGATTTTTTGAAATACTTTCAAAATCAACATTTTTCTTATCAAGATCTTTAGAAAGTTCTGATATCTCTTTTGTAAGAATAGAATTCCTAGAGTTTGCCTTATCAATTTTTTTATTAAGTTTAGAATTCTAAATTTCAAGAAGTTCAGCAAACCTAGAGACTTCTTCATAAGTAGGTAAAGTATTTTCTTCATCAGAAGAGGATTATTCATCAGATGAGTTATAATACTTACTATTATTAGAATTTAAAGAAACATTGGTCAATGATTAAGCATTTCGTACCTTAGCCATAAAAAAATGATTATCAATAGGTAATCTGGCTATAAGACCAAGATTCTTCTATGTTGAAGATTCATAATCAGAAGATTCATCTGAAGAGTCACCACCACTGGCACTCCAAGTGTCATTAGCTTTAAGAACATTCTTAGCTATTTCTTTATAATACTTTTTTCTGTTCCTCTCTGAATGTCTTTCTTTCCTTTCTTTCTTTTTGAGCATAGGGCAATCTGGTATTATATGTCTAGCTCTCTTGCATTCATAACAAGTAACTTCTCCATATTTCTTATCTTTCCTTTCCTTTTTCTTATACTTGGATTGGAAATTTCTCTGGCTAGCTATCTTGTTCATCCTTCGAGCAAGATTTGGTAATTCTTTTTCTAATATTTCACTCTCACTAGAATCTGATTGAACTATCATCTTCTTAGACTTGGATCTGGTTACTCTCTCAGGAGTCTGAGATTTCATATGATTTGATGTTGTTGTAAAAGCAACAGTACCATTTCCATTTTTCTTTTTGATGTTTTCAGCATCTCTCTTCATTCTGGTTTCATGTTGGAGAAGAGTTCCAAAAAGCTCATCAATAGAAATCTGAGTCACTTTCATGTTCTCATCTATAGCAGTTCTTTTGGATTCCCACTCATTACGCATGATATCAATTATCTTATCTACAAGAGCTTCATCATCTAAACCTTTCTCTCCCATAGACTATAGGCTATTGACGATAGTCATAAATCTCTGTTGTACTTTATAGATTGGTTCACCATAAGGAATGTTGAAGCCATGATATTCAGCTCTAAGTATAGCTCTCCTAGTCTCAATCACCTTAGAAGTTCCAAAGTGAGTAACTTCTAACTTCTTCCAGATACAATTAGCTGCTTCACAAGAAGAAATTTGGCTATATATATTTATGGTCATTGAAAAAAGTAGAGTATTTTATACCTTATAGTTGAGTTGATATTCTTGCTTTTTCCGGTTATTAAAAGTTCTAACTTCTTTATCAGGAATTTGTAATCACCAGTAAGAATAACAAAATTGTCTACTCCAGTATTGATAACAAAAGTCTTCATTCGATCTCTCCAGTACTCATAATCATTTCCATCAAATATTGGTGGTCTTGTAGGATTTAGATTATCAATTAAACCAACATTAATTCCTGCCATACTTAAAAAAATCTTCGGCACACAAACTTGTTAGTAGAAAAGATTCATAATAACAATGTTCGGAATGGGAAAGTTCGGAATGACAAAGTTAGCAAGAAAAACGTATACGTGAGAATAAGTATTTCAGAGACCTCCTCTGATACCAATTGTAGGATCGAAATAATGATGTAGATTCTCAATTTACAAGAGGGGGGTGAATTGTAAACTTTAAAAATTCCTTTGGAACCATTAAAGTTAATTACAAATAACTTTGTTTTCCTTGACTAAAGGAAATGGATAAGTTTAACAAAGTTAAACATAAGCAAATTCACAACACCTCTAATACCAAATGAAAACTTGGAAAGAGATTCCAAAAGTAGGTTCTGGAAATATGGTTCCGGAAATTGAAACTTAACAAAAGATTACAATATGAGATTCTACCTTAAAGAGTATAGAATCTAAATGAGACAAAGTACAATTATGGAAGTATAAGAAAGTTATACTTTCCTTATAATACAAAATTTAGCGGAAATAAACATGTAGTAAAACAACAAGTAACAAGATATAAGTCTTTTAACCCAAAGAGAAGGGTATCCCACAACCTTGGATAAAGGTACCTTGATTTATACTTTCAAGAAAGTCTGTCTTACCCACACCAGGGTATGCCCTCGATATGAAGATCGGAGTGTCTCTGTCATGCTATCCCCGTAAGCCCTCAACTTCAAGGTAGTTGGAAACCTCTGTCTTCCTCAGCAAGGAAGCTCTCAACTTCAAGGTAGTCAGAACCACTGTCTTCCTATCCCCGGAAGTCCTCGAATGTAATCACCAACATTCGGAGTCGCACAAAGATTTGAGAGTTAATAAGAGCCTCTCTCTCTAGAAATCACTTAAAGCATGTAATCACATGAGTCGAAGATCGGTCAGCCTTTCAGCACTACAGCTCTGAGCTCTTTCAAATGAGCTCCTATTTATAGGTAAGGTCGGCCTCTTTTCCAACGGTCATATTTTCCATAAAAATCGGAGGGACCTTTACATGTGTAACTTAACCAATGGTTAGTTCATAACAGAATACACGACATCATTTTATAACAAAACAAGTGTAACAGAATGTACGACACTGTTTAAAATCTAACTCAAAAGATTCAGAGTTAAGGTTCAGAGTGAAAGGAAAATAATAAAGAGTAGACAAAATATAAAGGTATAAGCAAAATGAATGTTCGGTGTGAAAATTCAGAGTCTGAATAAATTCAGAGTGTATAGAACAAGGATGATCAGTTTCTGTTTAATAGGAGAATTCAGAATGAGAATTCGAAATGAGAATTCGTCATCAGAATTCGTAGTGAGAATTCCTAATCAGAATTCGTAGTGAGAATTCCTCATCAGAATTCGTAATGGGAGTTCATCATCAGAATTCGTAATGAGATTTCATCTTAAGAATTCGTAATGAGAATTCGTATCCAGAATTCGGAAGGAGAATTCATCATCAGAATTCGTAATGAGAATTCATCATCATAAATCTTAATGAAAATTCATTATCATAATTCATAATGTGAATTCGTCATTAGAATTCGTACTGAGAATTCAATGTGGAACTTCATAAGGATTCGTATCCTGAATCTGGAATAGAACCTAATCAGATTTCGTATCCGAAATTCAGAATGATACTTTATTACAGTTCTCATCTGGAATTCAGAGTGAAACTTCCTTACAGTTCTTATCCAGAATTCGGATCCTAAAACAGAATACTTTATATCAAAGTTTCAAACAAATCCGAGAAAATAGAAATGATACCGAATTTTATACTTTGGAAAAATATGAATGAAAATATGATAAGAATAATTTTTCATTCAAAAGTGATTTTCCTTATAAAAGCGATTTTCCTTATAAAATCAATTTTCTTATAAAAGCAATTTTTCTTATAAAATCAATTTTCCTTATAAAAGCAATTTTCCTTATAAAATTGATTTTCTTAAATATAAGGTGTTTGTGATTTTCAAAACAAGAAGGAATGTAAAAGACATAAGAAAAACCTTATTGACTCAACATAATGATGGGGACCTCACAAAATAAGGCACATAATCACAGACCAAGGCGTCCTATTTCTTAGGATCTTAAAAGATATCAAGTTGTATCTTTCAATAGTTTTTTAATATATTTTAGCCAAATTTTATAAATATAGTTTTTTGGATATTGGTCGCATCCTAATGTAATGAATCACACTATAATATTTTGTTTTCTAAGTGCATCAGGCTACAATAAAAGAGTTAATATTTTGTTATGAAGAATTAAAATCAATTTTTATATTTAAATTTATCATTAATTTTTTGGGCTTATTGTTTTTTTGGAAAAGATAATAATAATAATAGATTTTTAAAAAAAACCTAATTAATGGGTAAGAAGTATAAAACTTATGTAAAGTTACTTGTGGAGTTTTAATCCTTGATATTGGGTGAAACAACATAGGTTTAAAATATAACTCATTGGAATATTTGTTTAATAAAATGAGTGGTGTCTTCAATGATGATTCTCATTGAATATCAATATTTTAATAAATTAACTAAAGTACCATGACCACACCCGTTAAATTTTAGCATCTATATTTTTTAGAATTTCATGTGAGTAATGATTTTTTGGGGGTAATAATTTGTACTGTCCATTGATGTAGTGATTAAAAAGTCAAAAGAGGGAGAGGTCCTAGGTTATATTGTTTACCCTTCCTAAACATGTAATAATCTGTAGAGAGTATTTATATCCACTTGTATTTTGATACATCATTGTTGAAAACTCTTTGGATTAGCCTTTAGTGGTGAGCTGAGTAAAATGTTTGCATGGTAGAGTTTACAATTAGTTGAATATTGGGAGTTTTTGAGAATGGAATATTTTAGTGGTTATATCCAACTCAAGAATAATATAAATGTGAAATGACAAAAAATTCCCACATCCCCCTATTAGGGTGTATTTAAATCTATGGTTCCAACACTATCGCTATTATGTATACACAAATTTTTCTTCTAGAACATTGAAGAATGATCCACTTCCTTAGGTCACAGCTGATTTTTTCCTTTCCCAATAACTTAGATAAATTTTTCTATCAGGTTAAATATTTTAAGAACACTCTCAATGATCATTGTTCCTTAATCCTGAAAAGGATCGCACTCTATATCACTCTCCATTTCCTCTTGAACTATATCCCTACATTGAGGGCTTTTTATAAGATCATTAAATTTAATAAAAATCACATGAGAAAAAATATAAAAATTTATTTTATCCTAGATCACAAGGATCAAATCAGGGAATCTGAAAGAAAGTCTTAAGTGTATTTTTCTACTTTTTAGTAAATCTATTCCTATCGAAAAAAATTGATGCTAACAGTCACAAAAATTCAAGAAAATCCTTTCAAAAATATAAGAAACTTCAAAAATAATTTATAATTAATTATAGATGTGAAATAATTTTCTGAAAATGCATTGCATAATTATATCACTTGTATACATGAATATCATGATTTATGTACACACTTTCCATCCTAAGCCATCATGGATGTTTATATATATTTTTAATTGTAAAAAAGTATCCTATAAGGGATCCTCCCATAACTTGTACTACATGAACTCCTTGGAAAATTATGTTTCACTATAAAGAGTTTCGGTATACCATTATTGGGTGCATGTTGAATTCCAACCATCCCAAATTCAACACTTATTAAATTTTTAGGACATAGTCATTAAAAAGGATTATAAGAATATTTTTATATAAAAACCCTAATCTTTGAGCCCATATCTTGAGGTGAAGTGAGATCTACTAGATTTTCTTAAGTATATTCACTAATTGCAAGAGGCTTAAAACTGGAATTGAGAGATAAATATAACTTATTGGGGATTATTTTCAATGAAATCAAATATCTAGAAAAATGTTACAAAGATTCGTAACTTTAGTTGAAATCTACAAAAAATAATTAAGAAATATTTAATTTTATCTATGAACCAAATAGGGTTCTTTGGAAAATAAAATGCTCATAAATACTAACACGAAATGAAAAATAAATTAGATGATGCCCACTAAATAGATATTTCCCAACTCATCCTACAACCCATGGATGAAATATCCTCATCTACCATTACCAAATCTCCAAATATCAAATGAAAAGGGACATTAGATAATTTCCTATACCTAGATGATGAAATAATACATCTACACGAACATTGAGATCTATGGGATAGGGTGAATATGAAAATTCTCAATAGAATTTCTCTATATTACTCTAATAAATTCCATAAATGACAAATTCCTAATTATTTAATTATTATAATTAAAAATATAAAAATAAAAATATTTTAGAAAAATATTTTATCTTCAATGACAAATGAAACCATATAAGTTGATAAGAATGTAAACTATTATTTTATTAATGTAAGGTAACCCTTCATAAATCAACCATATTGGGTTTGTGTGATAAGTGTTTAATGGAAAATGAATTATATCCTTTATAAGGATTGTTTCCAAATGATATATTTCAGAAATTTATTTCGGACTATTTTTTTTGGTCAAAGTACATTACTCAAGAGGATGTGAATTGAGTTTCTATAAAAATTTCTGTTAAAAAAAATTAATTCTTAAAAAAGTTTTCCCAGAATATAATCAAATTCTGTTTGTAGTAAATTTATTAACTTAATGAATGTGCAATTAATTTCTCATAAGATTTCTTAGTTCTTAGCTACACTAAACTAAAGATTAGTATAACTTTTAAAACTAATCTACGGGTTCAAAATAGATATAAACACATACTAAACTAATTATAAAAATCTAATTCAGTTTTATGTGAAATTTAATAAACACATATAAAATTAAATTAAAACCAAAACACATTGTTGATATAAAAATTTGGTTCAGTCTCATGCTGAGACCTAGTACTATCTACTTGGTGATCACCTACCCTCAAGCAGTTAATTTAATAGACATTCTGATCCACACCCTAGATAGGGGTATACAACATCACACAAGGCTGTCCAATTCACACCTGAACTCTACCATAGTTATTCAAGGGGAAAACAAAAAACAGGTCACACGTGAACTCTTTCACTGTTCTACATGGGATAAAAGAGTAAAATGGAGATTGAGTTTGAGGATATCGAGTATCAACCTATTATGCACAGGAGACAGTGTGTGTCTGTGTAACAAACAGAAACAGACATTGCTCGAAAATATATACAAAAGAACACAACATATATTTATATAGAATATAGTTTATAAGTATTTGTGTGTTATGCAGTGAAGATCTAGACTTTGTTGATATAGGAGAAATGAGGTTTGATCTCTCTTATGGAAGTTGCCTTCAAAATAGAGTATCGTAGCCACCTAGGTGTGGAAACTTCATCTCTTTGATGTTTTGATGTTCAGTGTACTTAAGTAGGTTTTTTCTTTCCTTTTTGATCTACCCATATGTTATTGCTTCTAGTTCTTGGGATTTGGATGAAATCTCGAGAGTTACTAGAGTTTTCATTTCTTCTACCATTTTCACTTTTTAGTATATTTCTCATGTTATTCTCTATCCTTTTCGATCTGACTTGTAATTATTTTATACTTCAAGGTCCTTTATGTATGAAGATCTCCCCACATGAATGTACCTCATACTCTATATGGATATTGATAAAGAAAAAATTAAATAATATTGGAAACATTAATTTCTATAAATCTGATTGTTAGATATAAATTTGAATAAAAAAATTTTAAAGACATTTTTTATGACTATAGGTGAGTCATATGTATCGATGACTCATTGGCATTAGCCTTTTAGTATCGGTCTTTCAACATCATTGACTCTGAGTATCGGTGATTTATTTCCATCAGTATCTATGACTGGGTGTATCAGTGAGTTTTTTGTGCTATCAGTTTATCAGGGCATCAATGAGTCGTCATCGGTGACTCATTTTGTACTATCGGTGTGTCGTCTATTGGAGAGTCGATCATCGGTGTGTCGTTCATCGGTGATTTGATCATTAGTGTGTCTTCCATCTGTGAGTCAATCATTTTTCTATCATCCATCAGTGCCATAGACTATGAAAAACTTATAAATTATCTATCTTACACATAACACTACCATAATAAGTGAAATTCATAAATACAAGAATATATACATTGGTAAACATATGGAAGCATCAATATAAAAATTTTATTAATTTATTGAAATGTGTTGTATAGTATTACATAATTGATTTACATAAATATATTCAATGACATGATCAAGTTTATTTATTAGTTAATATAAGAATTAATAGGATCGGTAGATTGACATGATTTGTGATTATGAAAACCACTATTTTTGAGCGGGTACAATGATCTCCCCCTTTTGATAATCACAAATCATGTCATAATCAGGATGTAAATAAGGTAATATAAACATCTCCCCCTAAATAACATAATAAAGGTAATATATATATATATATATATGTGAATTTATATCATAGCAGGTTCATTTAAATTAGAGAAGTTTGTATTAGAGGTAAGATATATATTATGTTGAGTACATGCCATGTGTCCTATGCCATATTTGCTCACCCTGAGATTAATAATTTATGCCTATACCTATTTATTCAGCCTATAGCTTTCTCCCCATTTTAGAATTACAAAAAACGTTAAGGGAAGGAGAAAGAATAAAAAAGAAAGAACAGAAAGAAAAAAACAAACACAATAAAGTCAAATAAGAATTTCATTATGTTTTAAGAGATTAAAACCAACAAAATAAAGAAAAAAATCCATATTAAATAATAAATCCACTACTAAGGGTTTGAATTTTGATGATCTTTTCCTTTGCCTGAAGGATCAACTGATGGTGCAAGAGGTGGTTTTGTGGGGGTAGGAAAAGGTGTTCTTATGACAACACCAAGTAAGGAAAAACTTATAGGGATAGTGGTTGGAAGTCTATGTCTACTTTATGACAACACACAACTCTGAGGATGCTCTGTAGTTAATGGAAAAATATAAGAGGGAGCCTGAGATACAATAATTACATCAGGAGGGTGAGAGGTAGTTCCAATGGAAGTAGCAAGTGGAACCACCAGGGATTCAGCTTTAACATGTAATTATGGTTTGAAATGTTTGATGAATTAATTAATGATTTCCCCTCTATATTGCATTGCCTTTTCAAAATTATCCTTATTCCCCAAGAATTTATCCAATAGAAGAGTAAAATCATTCAATTTTGAAACTTTCTTCATGAAAGCATCTGTAATTGGAGAAATATTTTGATTTTTGGCCAACAACTTGAAGTTATTTATCATGTAATAGTTTTTTAGATATTGGTAAAATACATATCTTCTTTCTCTATAATATGATTCTGAGCAGAAGAGGCTTCATTTGTGCATTGCCTTACCATGTTGTAAACAATACCATTATTTCTATGCAACCTCTCAAGAGTTTCTTTGTTTCAATCACTCTGACGATTCTTGAGTTATTCCCTCATCATAGCCTAGAGAGATTCCAAATCAGTAGTAGCAACCTTGATACTTCTATAACTACATAGATGAGAGATCATTCAGCCAGGTCCCTCCTTCAATTTCTTCAAATCTACCCTATATAGATCTTTCACTAGGATCCTAATAACTTACATCACACCAATAAAACAAGTCTGTAAATTAGTGGTCTGAGAGTTAAACTTATTACTCATCCTCTACACTTCTTCTCTCAATAAAGTATTGTTTCTAATGATAGTCATGGCTATTGTAATGAGATTAGGTTGAATCTCATAAATCACCATACTTGAAATTTTATCAGCATCCACATTTGAAATACTCATAGAAGTAAAGGCTTAACTTATGACCCCAATCAAGGATCTTACTGACTCACATATATACGCTTTGAATTACTCTAAATATACCTTAGTGACATAGTCACTAGGAACTGGATATGCTAATGGCTCAACTACAGGAGGTGAAACTGGTGTAGCAGGTGCAATAGGTTATGCTTCCGCTTGATCTTATGGTGCAGGAGGAGGTGATACCATATCCTCATCTGAGTTATATTCCAAACGAAACAGAATGAATCCTGGATATCTATTCCACTCACATGAACATGTATTGTCTCTGGGCTCCATTATATCAATCCAGACTTTTCATCCCTGAGGCATAGGTATATTCTCAACTTCTTTTTCTTCTTCATACTCTCCTCTATAAAATACAACATTTCTCTTCATAGGTACCAATTGGGCTTGAGGTTCTACAGGCACTCCAGCCACTTCAGATTATCCAGGCACTTCCATAACCTGAGGAATACGTGCAACCTGACCCTCTACCTCTTCCTCATGGTCACCAGCCATAATTGCATTAAAATAATGAATTATTTCTCGATATTCAACATAACTATGGTCAGGACTATCCTCATTACTAGAATCTCCATGATCAATAGCCTCTTTTTCAACAAAATCAGCACAACCCTGTCCATCGGCTCTATCAGTAGCTCCACGTATAGATTCCACCATGGATATGTCAACCACTTGTTGACCCACATTTAAAGAATCACTAACATGATCATCATCACCTTCATCATCATCATCTGTATCATCATCATCATCATCATCGACATCATCAGACTCCTCATCTTACTTACTTACATATCCTTCCACATTAGTGACTTATGTCTCTTTCTCATCCTCATCACCTAAAAAACTTTCCCTTGAGGGTAGAACCAATAGTGGACTAGCATGTCTATAAGACATTTCTTTTGGGATTTCAGCAATATCAGGATCACTCATATCATTAATATATGAGCATTCTTCTCTTTATAGCTCAGCATCAGCTTCCACATCAGAGTAGACAGCTTCCTCTCCGGGTTGTAGACCAAGATCATATTGATCCATTGGTTGGATTTTATGGTCAATAAGATTGTAATATTTATATAGTCTTTACTAATCTCCTTTCGAAGGGTTCTGAAAAAAAATAATTCCCTTGAAAAATTATTTATGAAGGCAGAACCCACTACAGCCACTGATCATTTCATCTCCGTCTTCCACACAACCCAACTTCTTTATAATTTAAGACATCATCCTAGGATAGTAAAAACTTCTTTCTTTCTTAGAGGTTTTTATCAAATCATAAATATGTACCATTAGGTACCTACACATATTCACCTTTATCCCATTATTCAATAGGTAAATCAGAAATACATCCTGATACTTTACAACAGGGAAGCCTCCCTTTCTTGGGAAGATCTTATGATGAATAAACTTAAAGAGAAATAATGCCTCTCCATCCCACTCACTAGAAGTATCTCTCCTTGATTCTTCACATCGAGTCATCTCCCATTGATCATCCTCATATGAAAAAAAACTGTATAAAGGAGGAATATTACCTTAATAATCATCATACATACCTTCATGTGGAATTTCCAAGCTTTCATCCCATTCTTTTCATGAAAAAGAAATATATTTTCCTTTCAACACTGACTTCATCCTTACATCTTCAGCTCTATCCAGGGATATCTTCATGTTTAGATAAAAATAATTCACATGTTGGGGATCAAAAGGCATCTCATTGTTCAAGAACCAACTTATCCAACATTGATATTCCATCACTGTCAACTAAAATGGAATGCTTGACAGAAGCCAATCAGTAGACACTTCCTTCTCAGTTGTAACAAATCGGCCTCCCAAACCTGGCTTTGAAGTACAATTGGACTCACCCATCTAATGCTTAGCTGAGGGAGATTCCCTCAGATCTTCCATCAAGTGCTTCGTCCTTGACATTTCTGAATATTTGAGTCAAATGGAAGTTGAAAGAACGTGGGTAGAGAGATAGAGTGTCGGAGAGAAGAAGGTTATAAGGAAAAGAGGGAGGTGAATGTTCAATGATTGTTGAATAAATTTTAAAATCTGGGGATTGTAAATCATAAAAACATAAAATTGGAAAATGGAAAAAATAATACAAAACTATGTAATTTTATTTAAAATAGAAAAAATTACAAAATGGTTCTTAAGGGCATCGGTTTCACAAAATCATTATTACACAATGGGCTTCATGTAATTAGTTTCATAGGATCGGTTTTACACGATTGGTTTTATAGAAATGGTTTGATAGATTAGTTTCATTGGTCAGCTTCACCTGATCGGTTTCACCGATCTATTTCAATGATCAGTTTCACCTGATTTGTTTCATTGATCTGTTTCAACTATACCAGTAACATAAATAAAAAGATTCTCCCTAAGGGGAATAGGTTTAAAGGGCTTTAGATATTTATAATTCCTAGTTCATGTGTGATGTAGTTTATTCTCTCAATGATTATGAGTTTTTTGAAAATGTCAACAAGTTGATGCTCAGTCCTAATAAACTCAAGATATATATCACATTTTTTATAATGATATCTCAAACAGTGATTTATTCCATCAATATGTTTTGTTCTAGAATGAGAAAATGGATTTATAGAAATTTCAATACAACTTTTATTATCATAGATTAAGGGGATATGTCTGAATTGAAATCCATATTCTAATAAAGTGAGTTTCACCAACAATATTTGTGTACAATACCTACTAGTCGAAATGTACTATGCTTCTACAGTTGATAATGGAATTGAATTTCTCTTTTTTACTATATGTTGATATTAGAGACTTTCCCAAAAAGTTACATGTTCCAAAGGTAATCTTTCTACTTAACTTACATCCACCAAAGACAGCATCTAAATGACTAACCAAATCAAAAGGTTGTCCTCAAGGATAGAACAATCCAAAATTAGTTTTATACTTGAGGTACTTTAAGACTCTTTTAACAACATTTAAATGTGAATATTTTGGTTTTTCATGAAATCTTCTACCCATGAACGCACTAAACCTAATATCTGTCCTACTATAATTAAGAACAGAAAGCTCCAAATCATTCTTCTATAAGCAGTTTGATCAACAGATTTTTCATTTTCATTAAGATCTAACTTACATGTAGAACTCATAGGTGTTTCAAAACATTTAAGGATATTTAATCTATATCTTTTAAAAATTTTTTAGTGTACTTACATTGATTTATAATAATAACATCTTTATTTTGAAATATTTTAAATCCAAGAAAATATTTAAGTTCACCCATAAAAATCCTTATAAACTCACTTTGCATCATTTTTTTAAAAATCATAACACAAATAATTTTTAAGTGATCAGAAGATAATATCATCTAAATATGTTTGGGCTATTAAAACATATTTTGAAATTATTTTTATAAATAAATTTGGATTGGGAACTCTTTTTTTAAAACCATTATATATAACAAAATTACTTAATTTTTCATGCCATTCCCTTGGAACTTGTTTCAAACCATATAAATTTTTATATAACTTGAAATTTTGATTTTGAAAATGTGTAATTTAAAAGACTAGGGGTTATTGAACAAAAACATCTTCAATTATATAAATAATTAAGAATACAATTTTAAAATATGTTAGAAAAAGTTTAAAATCCATGGGAGCTGCATAGGAATGTATGATTTTAGTGGGTTCAAGCCTAGTTGATGGTGCAAAGATCTCTTCATAATCAATTCCTTCTTCGGAATTATATCCTTGTGCAACCAATCTAGATTTTCTTATAACCATATTTCCATCTTCATCCACTTTATTTCTAAACACCCATTGGGTTCCTATAGTCAAAGCATCATTCAGTCTATCTACACGCTTCCAAACATTATTTATTTCAAAATGGTTATGCTCTTATTGCATATCCATTATCTGAATTCATTATTTATTTCATTATTGATATTTATTTGGATCATGCTGTGATAAGAATTATTTATCTTTAACCTGATATCTAAAATATGTTCTAGTTTTTGTTCCTCTATATATATATCCAAAAACAACATCTAAGGGTTGGTTTTTAAGGGACCTAGTTAGTCTAGTGAAGGTAAGACTAGATATTTCAGGTTAACCATTTCGATATAATTCATTATGGAAAGATTCTAGAGAATTTCCAAAATATGAAGTCTTCATAGATTCCATCACATGATGATTTGAGGTTCTAGAATTAATGTATAGATAGGAAATATCCCCTTTAATATTTTATAGAGAGTTCTTAGGCTTATGAATTTCTGTTTCATGAAAATGGGCATGTACAGATTCTTCTACACATTTGGTTTTCCTATTAAAGACTTTATAGGCTAGGTATGATGAAGAATTTCCAAGGAATATTCCTTCATCACATTTAGAGTAAAATTTATTGATATTGTCTTTAGTGTTCAGAATATAAACTTTATATCCAAACACTATAAAATAAATTAAATTGGATTTCTTATTGTTCAACAAATGATGAAAGGTTTTCTTAAATATTGGTTTGATTAAGACCTTGTTTATTATTGGATAAGATATATTAATAACTTTATCCCATAAATAAATTGGTAGGTCATATTCATTAAAAATAGTTCGGGAAATTTCATGTAGGGTTCTATTTATTCTTTCTACAACACCATTTTATTTAGGTGTCCTAGGGGCAGAAAGGTTGTGCCTATAGCTATTTTGTGATAAAAAATATTCTGAGTCTTGATTTTTAAACTCACAGACATGGAAACTTCTTAAGGATTTAATCTTAAGTCCACATTGACAAGAACCATTCTTTTGTGAGCTAAAAAAAGGTCCAAGTATATCTAGAGAAGTCATATACAAGAATATGAACACAGTTCTTCCCAATGATACTTGAATCACTAGATGGTCCAAGAAAATCCATGTGATCCAACTCAAGAGGTTGAGAAGTATTTACCTATTTATTTGGTTAGAAATATATTTTATGTTGCTTTCCTTTTAGACAAGGATTACACACCTTATTGTCTAGAAACACTAATTTTGGTAGGTCTTTAACTAAACCTTTTCTAGTTAACTTTTCAAGGGATCGCACATTGAAATTTCTTGTTCTTCTATGCAAAATCCAAGACTCTTTATAAAATTCACATTGACAAGAAACATTCTATGGGGCTAGTGTGTCTAAATTTATAGTATATAATTTATCATTCCTAAGAGCAGTAAATACTAAGTTATTCTTGGAATAAAAAATATGTAATGAATCATTTTTGAATTTTACATTAAATCCCTCATAAACAAATTGAGATATGCTAACTAGGATATAATTTAGTCCAGCAACATAAAGTATATTGGAAATTGAAATAGAGTTAGGGCTATAGATTTGGCCTAGGCCGATGATTTTTCCTTTTCTATTATCACCAAATGTGACATTTTCGACATCAATTTTGATAATAATTTTAAAACATGAGTACTCCCCTACCTTGTGTCTTGAAAATCCATTATCCAAATAGCATAGATTTCTACAAGATCTCTTTAGGCAGTTTACCTACAAAATAGTTTATCCAAGAAACGGTTTTCTTTCCCGTATTTTTATGTTTCCACAGACATTAGTGATAAAAGATTTTAATAAACCACAATAGACATATGGGCTCCATATAGGGAAAATATAGAGTATTTGAAAAATAAAAATTGTTTGGTTCTGAATAATTAGATGTAGAAAAACAATTTTTGGAAGGGGAAGTTGTAGGAAAATTTTGGTTTTTGAAGAAATAATACAAATTTCCAAATATGGTTATAAAATGTGTTTTTGATAAATTCCTTTGACCTAGTTGATATCCTATCCTAAAAGTATAATTTGGATATATCTATTTACCATGTGTTTTAGAAAGTTTATTTTTCCCATTGGAAATTTTTTTATGTCCTTTTTTAATTGCTCATCAGACATTTTTAGTTCATTGTTTTCCTTGAGCAGTTTAAATTTTTTCTCTTTTTCAGTTGTAAGTTCATATTTAATAGTTACACTAAGAGTGTGTTGTTTATTTAAAGATTTTTACTTATCTTTTAACTCATTACATGTTTCTTCCAGCATGTTGCAATAGTCAAATAATTAATACTTTGTCATATAGTCAGACACACGATAATTTTCAGAATAATAAGATTTTTGAGTAGGATAATCTAAGATTACCTGAGAAGTGTATATCATAAAACACATATTAGCCATATAATCTTTCTCATCATGAGATGAATCAAATTCATTGGATCTATCCTAAGAGGCACTCTGGGTGGAATTCATTGATTTCTTAAACTTTCTATACTTATTCTTGTACTTCTTTTTAATTTGAGCTTTGGACATTCATCTTTAACATTTTTTCCCTTTAACATTCATAAAAAATTATTTCTTTGATTTATCACATCTCTTCAAATTACTTCTCCAAATTCCCTTTTTTCCATACATTCTCTTATAATTGGGATTTTTTAAAAACTTCTCTTTCCTATAAAAAATCTTGAATCTCTTCTATAGCTGGGTCCTTTCTTCATCACTGTCTGTAGCAGATTATTCACTAGTGGAGCTTTCAACAACATCTTGAACTTTCTCCATATCCCCACATTTAGAGGAAGTATTCTTGAAGGATATAAAATTTTTTTGGTTTATTTATTTCTTGATTTTCTTTGAATTCCTCTTCATATATCATTAATTTTTCAAACAATTCCTTCATAATCATCTTATCAATGTCACATTATTCTCTTATAGATTCAAATTTCCCTCACCATATCTCTTGTAAGCATTTTAGAATCCTCATAATATGCTCTTGGGCACTAAAATCTCATTCTAAATAAATCATGGTATTCATAATTTCATTGAACTAGAGATACATATCATAAATAGATTCATCAGGTTTCATTGTTAAATTATCATATTTAATAGTATAAGTATTTAGTCTCGTTTATTTAACATTAGATGTTCCCTCATGATAAACAGAAAAAGTGTCCCAAATCTCATATTCAGTTTTATAAGAAAAAATATGATTAAAATTTTCATCTCCTTGTGCACAACATAGAGAATTCATTACTTTACAATTATTGTTCTTGTTATTCTTGGTAGGTTCATTAAAAGTGTTTCTAAAAGTTTCAGGGATTGCATATTTACTTTCAATGGAATTCCAGATTTCAAATCCAATGATTTCCAGATGTATTTTAATTTTATGTTTCCACTGAGAATAGTTGGTTCCATTTAAAAAATTTGCTCTATTAGTAGTAGCTCTTTGTAATCTATTATCCATGATATAAATTGAAAATTAATTTCAAAGAGATAAAAATTTACAAATAATAGAAAATTTAGGATCTATGAAAAACCACTATAATCATAGTTTAAATTCCTTGAAAACAGACCAATTTTTCTATGCCTTTGATACCAAATGTTGGTCTAAGTAGAGTACTCAAAAGGGAGGTGAATTGAGTATCTATAATGTATTATGTTAAACAAAAAATAATTCTATAAAAATTTTCACAAAAATATAATCAAATTCAGTTTTAATAAATTTATAAAAGTTTTGAATGTTAAATTAATCTCTTAAAAGAATTATTAGCTCTCAACTATACTAATATAACAATTATTTTAACTTTTGAAACTAATATACTAGTTCAAAATAGATATGAAAACTATCTAAACTAACTATCAATCTCCAATTAAATTTTATTTGATATTTAATAAACACATATTAGATTAGAATAAAAATAAAAAGCACAGCGGATATAAAAAAGAGGTTTAGTCTTAAGATGAGACTTATTCCTCTCTACTTGGTGATCACCACCCACCAAGAAGTTTAATTTAATTAATCATTGAATCCACACCCTGGATCGGGGTTCACAATAGAACAGAGGGTTGTCCAAGTCACACCTAACCTCTACCGTAGTTATTTTTGAAAAAAAAAAACAAATAAGTCACACTTGACCTCTTCAACTATTCTACATGGGATAAAATAGTAAAAAATCGAGTGAGTTTGAGGATATCGAGTATCCTCCAATTATATAATGGAGATAGTGTGTGTGTAAGAGACAGATACACACACTTCTTGAAAATATAAACAAAAAACCACAACAGATATATATATATATATATATAGAAAAGAGTTTAAAAGTCTCTGTGTATAATGAAGTGAAGCTCTGGACTCTGTTGATGTAAGAGAAATGAGGTTTGAGTCTTCTTCTGGAAGTTGGATTCAAAGTAGAGTATCGTAGTCTTCCAGGTGTGAAAAGTTCAGCTCATTGATTTTTTGATGTTCAGTGAAGTCCATCATGTTTTTTCTTGTCTTATTGAGCACTATGTATGTTTTTGCTTCTAGTTAATGAGAGATGAAAAAAATATCAAGAGTTACAGGAGTTTTTAGTTTTTTTATTGTATTCACTTTTTATAATATTCCTCATGTTATTCTCTATCTTTTTCTATCTAGCTTTTAATTATTTTATACGTCAAGGTCTTGTAGGTATAAAGATCTCCCCACATGCATGTACCTCATATTGTTTGTAGATAATCCTAAAAACAGTGTCAAATAATGTGAGAAACATTAATTTTTCAAAATATAACCATATATAAATTTGAATAGATAAATTTAAAGAGATTTTTTATGACTATTGGTGAGTCATAAGTATTGGTGACTAATCGGGATCTGTCTATCAGCATCGGTCTGTCAGCATCAGTGACTCCGAGTATCGGTGGGTTCTTTCCATTTGTATCGGTGACTCGGTGTTTCAGTGATTTTTTTGTGATATCAGTCTGTCAGGGCATCAGTGAGTCGTTATGTGAGACTCATTTTGTACTATCAGTGTGTCATCTATCAGTGAGTCAATCATCAGTGTGTAATTAATAATTGAATCAATCATCTATGTTTCATCCATCAGTGAGTTTATCATCAGTTTTTCATCTATTGGTGCCAGAGACTCTGAAAAACTTATAAAGTGACTATCTTACATAGAACACAACCATATTAAGTGAAATTCAAAAATACACGAATATATACACTAGTAAGCATATGGAGGCAATAATATACAATGTTTATTGATTTATTGAAATGTATCATACATTATGACAATATTTATTTACTTATATATATTCAATTACATGATCAAGTTTATTTATTACTTAATATAGGAATTAATAGGATCCGTAGATTGACATAATTTGTGACAATGAAAAAAACTATTTCATGGAGGGTCCAACATGTTAAATGGATCCAAGGGAGATATTATAGTTAAATATAAATAGAATGAAGAACTTGGAGCATGCGATATTAGATAAGGACCACCGAGTTCAAAATATGAATTTCGAAAGGAGATCTAGATATCAAAGTAAAAACAATAAAGGATATGTATAATAATAAAATTATTTTTTTGAAGATTGTATAAAATTATTCAAGAGGTGTTAATATGGATAATCAGTCATCTTTCACCAATCTCTAGGTTTATAATGTTAATACTGCATTAACTGGTGACCTAAAGCAGATGGATGGACACCGAAAAAAATTAGATTATAGTGAAAATTAGAAACATAAATAATCTGTTAGTAGAACCATATAAACATACGGGACTCCTCTTTAGATATTAGGGTGGGATAATTTTGTGTGTGTGTTAATTCTTGTAATAATTGTCTGCCATTAGTAACAAAGAGAATTATTGTTTCTCCTAAGGAATAATATTAAGTTCCAAACTTTGTAAACCATTTATGTTGTCACATGAGTGTGAAAACTGTAACACCCAAGACTTTTATGTTATATAAATCATCAAAGGAATCTTTTTCTACACAACACTTGCTTGGCTTGCTTTACACGCAATCACGACCTTCCTCGATAGCTTGCGTCGTACGCAATACCGAGTTTCACTAAACAACAATATGCTATTAAAACTAGTTGTAATGAATAGTTATAACCACTTTTTGAAATTTGATAAATTTTATTTTTCAAAATGGACTTCATTTTTGGACTCAGAATATCGAAATTAGCCTAGGGTGAAATTTTGGTATTTTTCTGAAAACTTTCAATTTTTGATGAATAGTGAAACCACTAAGTGGTAGGTTAAAAACTGAATTTTGCATAAAACTTAATTTTACCGCTTCTGTGAATGGAATTTCAAAAATCTGACATACAAGGTTGATATTAGTAAGTAAAATGTGGTTCAATGAGATAAAAATAATTTTTTGGTGAATAGTAACTTTTTACTTTTTTTACCGCGGTTAATAGTAAATAGGGTAACTAAGGGTAAATATGATATTAATATTACCCTAAAACATGTCCTAATTCTATTGGAAAAGTGTAATTCGACCAAAAACAAACTTAGGAATAAAATATGACCATTTAGGCCCACTTGGATTAGATTAGGACATTTATTATTAATTTATTTAAAGAAGGGTTAAAATAGTTAAAATCAAAGTTTAATAAGTAAATCATTTTTAATATGGGGTTATACATAAGATAAATTCTATTGTAAATATTCATTAGAAAGCTAAAACTATTTCCTACATGATGGTATTTTATTTGTAATTTTTAGACATAAAATAATTTAATTTATTTATGACACAAAGATGATGCAGTAATTATCTTATTAATGAAATATTGACATAATTGATAATATAAATACCAAAATAAATGTAATTTAAGACTTTTTATGAATTCCAATAATTTTCTAGGTTACTATGATATATTAGTGTTGATTTAATCAACTTGGTTCGAACATGTAATTCTGTTATGACTTTCACAAAAATCATATATCAAATAGTGTCAAAATTAACACAAAATATTTTTTAAATCAAATATTAAATTATTAATTGTTATTTTATTCCTAAAAATATAAGGTTCGGCCAGATGACTTAGATAAGGATATATATATTAATAATAAACAATTTGGGGTTCGTTTGGCATGTTATAGTAAGTGTATTAACCATATAGTGAAAGAAAAAAAAATGACATGGTAAAAGTTAAATTATTTAACTTAGAGTTAAATCTAATTGATAAGGTTAAAATAATACCCTAAACTTGTCTAAATCCTTTTGGTTGATAGGATTTCGAACCATACCCACATTAGCTTCGAAATAAGACCCTTTGTAACCATTATAAACCGATTTTGACTTTAATATAAAATAATATTTTGAGATATTCCTAAGGTGCCCCTCTCCTCCCTTATAAAAGGGCACCTCCTCCCCCTCCTCCTCACACCAATTTGAGCACTCAATCTCGGCCAAACCCTGCCATTTTCTCCTCTCCACTTCCCTAGAATAATCCTAGAGGTCCTGGTATTCTTCAAAGTCCAATATTAGTTCCCTAAGTGGAGGATTCAAAGAAGCATTCCAAAGAAGAGGTAATATCCATTACCGATCTTTTCAATTTCTTTCTTCTTCAACTTCTTCTTCTTTAGTTGTTTCAAGATAAAGTAATAACATAAGTATTACTTACATACTGATATGTTATTATAAATATGAAACAACCCTAATTCACCTTCTATCCATCATACGGAAAAATGAAATCACCGCGCGTGCGTATGTACGGAATACCGTCTCCACGCCATGGTGTAATCTATTTTTCCACCATCACTTTACAAGGATGGGTATAATGGTGTAATGAGTAAATATTTATGATTATTATAAAGTGATATTGATACTGAAATAATATGCATACACTTTAACACAATTCCACGACCATGGGAACGATATCATCGCTCGTGCGTACGTACGGACTACCGTCTCCACGACGCGATGAGATTCATTCTCCACATTAACCATTCATGAATGATTATAAAGCATATATAATAAGTACTAATGAAATATATATGAAATAATAATGATACTGGATTTATGTATATTTATATGTATGTCATCTACTTAATTCCATTCAATTCAATAAGGAAACGAAAACAGCGTTCATGCGTATGTACGGACTACCGTCTCCATGAACGGTGTATTTCATTCCATTATCAATATCTTATATATATATATGTATATTCTGAATATATATTATATATAAATCATGTTTTACATTCTGGATATAAGTAATCATGATCCATGTAATCATATTAATAATTACAAGTTAAAAACACGAACGACAAATAAGACGATTTTACACAAAATGCTACTTTAACATGAATTTACAAAAGACCGGGTAATATAAAGCCATAAGAGAACAATATATGATATCATAACAATGAATATGATTCTATAATAAGTCAATAACATTATGTAAATCATTATACAGGAGGTTCGGACACGTACAAAGCAAGTCGGACCTAAGGTAAGGGATAAATTTTCAATCTCATTTTTATCCGAGATTGCTTATACGTAAGTATTTACTGGGGTTACGTTTATCATCCACGACCATGTTTTCTAAAAATGTTTTTATAAAATGTTTACCATTCTTCCATGAATTTTTAAAGTCATTTTTATCCTTTATTGACTTTTTACCACATTGTATGAATGGAATCTTTCCTTTGGTTACCATATAAGGTACTTTTTGACTTTTCCGACAAAAGTACGAGGAGAATGTTATTTTTAACTTATACGGCGTGAACGGATTTTTACGGTTTCATAATACCTCATTTTAAAGAATCTTCCTCTATAAGATTGCATGATTATTTTCAAAAAAACCCTTATATTTTAAAATTGCATGAAATTTTGTGAAAAGAAAATGATTTTAAAGAATAAAGGGTATTTTCCTCAAGAATTCATTTCAAGTACTTTTCTCAAAACTATTTTCCATCTAAGATGACATTATTTGATATGTATGTTTCAAGTAAAATGTCTCTATGATTTAAATGGTCTCAATGTTCTTATGATTGAATGATATCAATTGTTTATGGATTATGATGGCATGATGTTTAAGATTCCCATTTTTATTACATGGGTTATACAATGATGTATGATATATGATTTTGTGGCACACATAATAATGGTATCATTATAAGATGGGTGGGACCTATATCTCCCTCCAATGCATTGGGTAAAGATTTTATATCTCATGAGATAGACATGGCTGGAACGGTAGGTTATACTCGTTCAGTGAAATAGGATTGGAACGAGGGTTACTCGATTCAGAAAGGGACTTTGTCCACTAAGATAGTCATGGAAATGAGTCTTGACTAACAAGAAATGATTTTCTAGGATTATGTGTGTATGACACAAAGTATAATGTTTTAAGTTATGATTATTGTGATTACATTTCACTGCCATGATTTATCCCATGTTATGAAATTATGATCTCTTTTGCAGGTTAAGATTTCCAAAAGTTATGTGCTTGTGTATACGATGTGATTGATATTTATTTTTTTTACCCTTACTGAGCATTTGAGCTCACCCTTTTATGTTTTCTTTTCCCCAGGATATAAAGAAAGGTTTTAGGTATAAAAAAAGAAGATCTTTATGGGAGATATTAAAGATCTTTCACCAGGATTAGAAGATTATATTCCGAGTTTCCAAAGACACTAAACTATTACGATCCTTGTGTGTGTGTTTTTGAGTATTCCGCAAATGTAATGTAATGTCAATTTACGTCAAGCTTCGGGTCTCTACAGTTGGTATCAGAGGAAAAGGTTATTCAACCTTTGGAAACTAGGATGCGAGAACTTTAGTGAGATCCCTAGAGATATTTCTAAGGTATGTCTAGGGATGTTCCTAAGGTTAAGTATACGTATAGGTTATAGTACTAGAATTACGTTAACGATCATAGAATTAAACCTAAGATGTTAGATATTGAAGGTACTCCCCCTTTATTATGTTGTTTTCCCTAGCATTATTTTTGCCTCTCACACTATTCTTTTTGGGTTTTAGACAATGGATGGAACCTGAAGGAACCGTGTTGATCAATGCAATGGACAGTGCAATGATTGCCCTCCTGAACAAACAAATGTTATGGGAGATGGAGTGTAAAATCTTATTACTATACTAACACATGTTATGAATCATTCTGGACTTCCAAATGAGCAGAGAAGGGAACAATATTCTATCGAGTCCTTCATGAGGAAACGTCCACCTTCTTTCAGTGGGTCTTCTGATCCACTTGTGGCTGAACAATGGATCAGTACTACTGAAAAGATATTTTCAGTTCTTCAATGTTCTGAACATGATAAAGTCATCTTAGTAGTATATCGTTTGGAAGGTGAAGCTGATCAATGGTGTAATCTTATCAAGAATACGAGGCCAAGAGATGAAATTGAGTCCATGGAATGGGACGAGTTCAAGAACTTGTTTTTCAATAAGTACATCCCTCGTATTCTTCGAACAAAGATGGAGAAAGAGTTTCTTGAACTGAAGCAAAGGGATGATGAATCTGTTGGTACCAATGAAGCAAATTTTACAAGACTTGCAAGGTATGCTTCTGGTATTATTATCCATCCTGAGAGTAAGATCGATCGATTCTTTAGTTGCTTAAAACCAAGTCTTCGAAGGGTGTTATCCATAAGGGACTTCAATAGCTATGAAGAAATCGTTCGATGTGCTCTCAAAGTCGAGATGGAGATTGGAATAACCCATCAGTCACATGGTTTTGATAAGAAGAGGAAGATGGAATTCAAAGAAAAATCTAAAGAGCACACAGAAAAGAATATGAGATTTTCCTTATGCTCAAAGTGTGGAAAGAAACATGGAGGGAGTTGTCTTAAAGGGACAAGTAAATGTTTTAAATGTGGAAAGGAAGGTCATCGGGCATTTGAATGCCGTGATAATGGGAAGAAGATGTCTAATGATGCAAACAAAGGAAGGGATACACAGAATGAACCTACTAAACTTCAATGTTTCAAGTGCAAGGAGATGGGGCATTATGCCAATCAATGCCCAAATCCAAGGGTTGATGATGATGGTCGACGTCAACAAAATCTTAAGGTTAAGACAAAGGAAAGTCACATGCAATTTCTATCAGCGATGTGGAGTACGATAATGAAGAGGTGAAAGGTACACTTACCATCCACTCTAAAGTAGCAAATGTTTTATTTGATTCTGGATCCACCCACTCTTTTATTTCTAAAGAATTTTCTAAGGGTATCACCGTATTACCTCAACAATTAGATGTTGAGTTAGCTGTGACAACACCTAATGGTACAACAGTCGCATCAAAAGTTTATAATTCTTCTCCGATCAAAGTTTGTGGGAAAGTGCTTCCTGCAAATCTTGTGATACTTCCTTTAGTGGAATTTGATGTGATTATTGGCATGGATTGGCTTTCTCTACATGGAGCTCATATCAATTGCCAAATAAGGGAAGTCACATTTCATATTCCAGATCAATCTACGATCATATATCAATGCAAGGATGAACATAATCTTCCAGTGGAAATTTCTTCCATCTTATGGGTATTGATTCTACTAAATGAAGGTTATTTATCTCAAATGGTTGGTGAGAAACTCACGATTAAGAATATACCCATTGTACAGGAGTTTGATGATGTCTTTCCGGAGGAATTACCGGGTCTTCCACCAAATCGTGAAGTTGAGTTTTTAATAGAACTTGTACCGGGTGCTTTGCCTATTTCAAAGACACCTTATAGAATGGACCCAATTGAGTTGCAGGAATTGAAGAAGCAACTCCAATAGAATCTTGATAAGGGATTCATACGCCCTAGTGCGTCACCTTGGGGAGCACCTGTTCTATTTGTTAAGAAGAAAGATGGATCAATGAGACTCTGCATTGATTATCGAGAACTTAACAAGATCACTATCAAGAACAAATATCCTCTCCCACGCATTGATGACTTATTTGACCAACTACGCGGAGCTCAATACTTTTCCAAGATTGATCTTCATTCAGGGTATCATCAATTAAGGGTCAAAAGGGAGGATATACCAAAGACGGCTTTCCGTACAAGGTATGGACACTATGAATTTATAGTGATGCCATTTGGTCTTACTAATTCCCCTGCTATCTTCATGGATCTAATGAATAGATTCTTTAGAGACTATCTTGATCAATTTGTGGTAGTCTTTATAGACGATATTCTTGTCTATTCAAAGAGCAAGGAAGAGCATGAAGATCACTTGAGAATTATATTAAAGACCCTGAGAAAGGAGAAGATTTATGCCAAATTTACCAAGTGTGAATTTTGGCTTCAAAAAGTTTCATTTTTTGGTCACATATTCTCAAAAGAGGGGATATCTGTGGATCCAGCAAAAACAGAGGTTATCGAAAGATGGTCGAGACCAACAACAGTAACTGATATCCAAAGTTTTCTTGGTTTGGCTGGATATTATCGACGTTTTGTAAAAGATTTTTCACGATTATCTAATCCACTCACCAAGTTGACTCGGAAAGGAGTTAAGTTTGTCTAGACAGAGGAATGTGAAGAGAATTTCAAGGAGTTGAAAAGAAGGTTATCCAGTGCACCTGTCCTCACACTGCCTTGTAGTGGAGAAAGGTTTGTGATCTACAGTGATGCATCCAAGAAGGGATTGGGGTGTGTTCTTATGAAAAATGATATGGTGATAGCTTATGCCTCACGACAGTTGAAAATCCATTAGCAAAATTACCCAACACATGATTTGGAGTTGGCTGCGGTAATCTTTGCATTAAAGATTTGGAGGCATTACCATTATGGTGAAAGGTGTGATATTTATACTGATCATAAAAGTTTAAAGTATATTTTCACACAAAAGGAGTTGAATATGCGTCAAAGAAGATGGTTGGAGCTGATTAAGGATTATGACTGCTCAATCCATTACCACACTGGGAAAGCAAACAAGGTGGCAGATGCATTAAGTCGACAAGACCATGCTAGTTTATCCATGATGAGGATCACAAAAGATCCAATATTTATGGATTTACAAAGGATGGATCTTGTAATTATAATGGAAGGGGAAAATTCTTATCTTTCTCAAATGAATGTTCAACCATCTATACATGTGAAGATTAAAGAGGCACAGAAAGAAGATGTCGAGTTACAAAAGAAGGTGAGAAATGTTCCTGAATTCAACCTTGATTGTGATTGGATAATAAAGTTCAGGAATCGGGTTTGTGTTCCTTCCATCCCTGAATTAAATAAGGAGCTGTTGGATGAGGCTCATAGTTCTTCATTCTCTATTCATCCTAGAAGCACGAAGATGTATAGGGACTTGAAAGAGTACTTCTGGTGGGATGGAATGAAAAGAGATGTTGCTGAATATGTCTCTCGATGCTTGGTTTGTCAACAAGTTAAAGCTGAGAGACAAAAGTCTAAGGGGATGTTACAACCATTACCCATACTTGAATGGAAATGGGAAAACATCACTATGGACTTTGTCACAGGACTTCCTAAAACATCCAAATGCAATAATGCTATCTGGGTTATAGTTGATCGTCTTACAAAGTCTGCACACTTCATTCCTATTAGAGAGGATTTCACTCTAGATCATCTTGCCAGGATATATGTAAAGGAAGTGGTAAGATTGCATGGAGTACCACTTTCTATTATATCTGATCGGGATCCGAGATTTACCTCGAAGTTCTGGAGAAGTCTTCAGCATACTCTGGATACAGAGTTGAGTTTCAGCACTGCTTATCATCCCAAGACAGACGGTCAGTCTGAAAGAACAATTCAAACCCTAGAAGATATGTTGAGAGCTTGCTCTATGGATTTCAAAGGAGGTTGGGATCAACACCTACCTTTGGTGGAATTTTCTTATAATAATAGCTTTCACTCCAGTATTTAGATGGCTCCTTATGAAGCTCTCAATGGAAATAAATGCAGGACTCCAACTTGCTGGGATGAAGTTGGGGAAAGAAAGCTATTAGGACCTGATCTCATTAATGAAATGGCAGAAAAGGTCAGATCTATTCAACAACACATAAGCGCAGCTCAGAGTCGATAGAAAAGTTATGCCGACAACCGAAAAAAAGACCTAGAGTTTGAAGTGGGTGATAAAGTGTTCTTACGAATATCTCCCTGGAAGAGGGTTATGAGATTTGGAAAGAAGGGGAAGTTGAGCCCTAGATATATCGGTCCTTTCGAAATACTGGATCGTGTTGGGAAGGTAGCTTACCGATTGGCGCTTCCACCGAATCTCTCTCAAGTTCACGATGTGTTCCATGTATCTCTCCTGAGAAAGTACATACCAGATCCTTCACATGTACTCAGCTCAGAAGTTGTACCGCTGGAGCAAGATCTTTCTTATGAAGAACAGCCGATAGAGATTCTGGATCGTAGCGAAAAAGTCCTATGAAACAAGACCACTCGATTGGTGAATGTTTTATGGAGGAACCACCAACTTGAAGAAGCTACATGGGAGGTTGAGGATATGATGAGGGAGAAGTATCTTCATCTGTTTGTTACAAAGTGACAAATTTCGAGGGCGAAATTCTTTTTAAGGGGGGTAGAATGTAACACCCGAGACTTTTATGTTATATAAATCATCAAAGGAATCTTTTTCTACACAACACTTTCTTGGCTTTCTTTACACGCAATCGCGACCTTCCTCGATAGCTTGTGTCGTACGCAATACCTCGTTTCACTAAACAACAATATGCTATTAAAACTAGCAGTTATGAATAGTAATAACCACTTTTTGAAATTTTATAAATTTTATTTTTCAAAATGGACTTCATTTTTGGACTCAGAATATCGAAATTAGCCTAGGGTGAAATTTTGGTATTTTTATGAAAACATTCAATTTTTGATGAATAGTGAAACCACTAAGTGGTAGGTTAAAACTGAATTTTGCATAAAACTGAATTTTACCGCTTATATGAATGGAATTTCAAAAATCAGACAGACACGGTTGATATCAGTAAGTAAAATGTGGTTCAATGAGATAAAAATAATTTTTTGGTGAATAGTAACTTTTAACTTTTTTTACCGCGGTTAATAGTAAATAGGGTAACTAAGGGTAAATATGATATTAATATTACCCTAACAGATGTCCTAATTCTATTGGACAAGTGTAATTCGACCATAAACAAACTTAAGAATACAATATGACCATTTAGGCCCACTTGGATTAGATTAGGACATTTATTATTAATTTATTTAAAGAAGGGTTAAAATAGTTAAAATCAAAGTTTAATAAGTAAATCATTTTTAATATGGGGTTATACATAAGATAAATTCGATTGTAAATATTCATTAGAAATCTAAAAAGCTTTCCTACATGATGGTATTTTATTTTTAATTTTTAGACATCAAATAAGTTAATTTATTTATGACACAAAGATGATGCAGTAATTATCTTATTAATGAAATATTGACATAATTGATAATATAAATACCCGAATAAATGTAATTTAAGACTTTTTATGAATTCCACTAATTTTCTAGGTTACTATGATATATTAGTGTTGATTTAATAAACTTGGTTCGAACATGTAATTCTGTTATGACTTTCACAAAAATCATATATCAAATAGTGTCAAAATTGACACAAAATAGTTTTTAAATCAAATATTATATTATTAATTGTTATTTTATTCCTAAAAATCTAAGGTTCGGCCAAATGACTTAGATAAGGATATATATATTAATAATAAACAATTTGGGGTTCTTTTGGCATGTTATTGTATGTGTATTAACCATATAGTGAAAGAAAAAAAAAGACATGGTAAAAGTTAAATTATTTAACTTAGAGTTAAATATAATTGATAAGGTTAAAATAATACCCTAAACATGTCTAAATCCTATTGGTTGATAGGATTTAGACCCATCCCCACTTTATCTTCGAAATAAGACCCTTTGGAACCATTATAAACCTATTTTGACTTTAATATAAAATAATATTTTGAGATATTCCTAAGGTGCCCCTCTCCTCCCTTATAAAAGGGCACCTCCTCCCCCTCCTCCTCACACCAATTTGAGCACTCAAGCTCGGCCAACCCCTGCCATTTTCTCCTCTCCACTTCCCTAGAATAATCCTAGAGGTCCTGGTATTCTTCAAAGTCCAATCATAGTTCCTTAAGTGGAGGATTCAAAGAAGCATTCCAAAGAAGAGGTAATATCCATTACCGATCTTTTCAATTTCTTTCTTCTTCAACTTCTTCTTCTTTAGTTGTTTCATGATAAAGTAATAAAATCAGTATTACTTACATACTGATATGTTATTATAAATATGAAACAACCCTAATTCACCTTCTATCCATCCTACGGAAAAATGAAATCACCGCGCGTGCGTACGTACGGAATACCGTCTCCACGCCGTGGTGTAATCTATTTTTCCACCATCACTTTACATGGATGGGTATAATGGTGTAATGAGTAACTATTTATGATTATTATAAAGTGATATTGATACTGAAATAATATGCATACACTTTAACACAATTCCACGACCATGGGAACGAAATCATCGCTCGTGCGTACGTACGGACTACCGTCTCCACGACGCGATGAGATTCATTCTCCACATTAACCATTCATGAATGATTATAAAGCATATATAATAAGTACTAATGAAATATATATGACATAATAATGATACTGGATTTATGTATATTTATATGTATGTCATCTACTTAATTCCATTCAATTCAATAAGGAAACGAAAACAGTGTTCATGCGTATGTACGGACTACCGTCTCCATGAACGGTGTATTTCATTCCATTATCAATATATTATATATATATATATATATATATATATATATATTCTGAATATATATTATATATAAATCATGTTTTACATTCTGGATATAATTAATCATGATCCAAGTAATCATATTAATAATTACAAGTTAAAAACACGAACGACAAATAAGACGATTTTACCCAAAATGCTACTTTAACTTGAATTTACAAAACACCGGGTAATATAAAGCCATAAGAGAACCATATATGATATCATAACAATGAATATGATTCTGTAATAAGTCAACAACATTATGTAAATCATTATACATGAGGTTCGGACACGTACAAAGCAAGTTGGACCTAAGGTAAGGGATAAATTTTCAATCTCATTTTTATCCGAGATTGCTTATACGTAAGTATTTACTGGGGTTACGTTTATCATCCATGACCATGTTTTCTGAAAATGTTTTTATAAAATGTTTACCATTCTTCCATGAATGTTTAAAGTCATTTTTACCCTTTATTGACTTTTTACCACATTGTATGAATGGAATCTTTCCTTTGGTTACCATATAAGGTACTTTTTGACTTTTCCGACAAAAGTACGAGGAGAATGTTATTTTTAACTTATACGGCGTGAACGGATTTTTACGGTTTCATAATAACTCATTTTAAAGAAGATTCCTCTACAATATTGCATGATTATTTTCAACAAAACCCTTATATTTTAAAATTGCATGAAATTTTGTGAAAAGAAAATGATTTTAAAGAATAAAGGGTATTTTCCTCAAGAATTCATTTCAAGTACTTTTCTCAAAACTATTTTCCATATAAGATGACATTATTTGATATGTATGTTTCAAGTAAAATGTCTCTATGATTTAAATGGTCTCAATATTCTTATGATTGAATGATATCAATTGTTTATGGATTATGATGGCATGATGCTTAAGATTCCCATTTTTATTACATGGGTTATGCTATGATGTATGATTTATGATTTTGTGGCACACATAATAATGGTATCATTATAAGATGGGTGGGACCTATATCTCCCTCCAATGCATTGGGTAAATATTTTATATCTCATGAGATAGACATGGCTGGAACGGTAGGTTATACCGGTTCAGTGAAACAGGACTGGAACGAGGGTTACTCGATTCAGAAAGGGACTTTGTCCACTAAGATAGTCTTGGCAATGAGTCTTGACTAACAAGAAATGATTTTCTAGGATTATGTGTGTATGACACAAAGTTTAATGTTTTAAGTTATGATTATTGTGATTACATTTCACTACCATGATTTATCCCATGTTTTGAAATTATGATCTCTTTTGCAGGTTAAGATTTCCAAAAGTTATGTGCTTGTGTATACGATGTGATTGATATTTATTTTATTTACCCTTACTGAGCATTTGAGCTCACCCTTTTATGTTTTCTTTTCCCTAGGATATAAAGAAAGGTTTTAGGTATAAAAACAAAGAAGATCTTTATGGGAGATATTGAAGATCTTTCACCAGGATTAGAAGATTATATTCAGAGTTTCCAAAGACACTAAACTATTACGATCCTTGTGTGTGTGTTTTTGAGTATTCTGCAAATGTAATGTAATGTCAATGTACGTCAAGCTTCGGGTCTCTACAAAAACTTTCATTTTTCCACTAGTGTGTATTCAGAATGGTTTGTAAGTGATTAAAGTGATACGTAATAATACAATGAATTTGTGTTCCTCTATATAGACATTATAATCATGTTATCCTAGTTGTAGATCCTTTTAACTTGTTTTATATGTGATATTACAAATAGTATTACTAAATATGGGTTCTCATATCAACAACTGGTATCAGATCCTTGTTTTATATGTTTTTATTATTGTTACATAGAATATTTCATTGTATTAAGAGTTTACTAATTCTGAATGAATAAAATTTGAAGAAATATAATTCTAGAGGTAGATGTTTGATGGCTCAATCTTTGGATTCTAGATAATATATAATGAATATTATTTTTAGCAGAAGAATAATGAGCTTCCAAATAAGGGCATCAAACTAAATAAATTAAGCAAGGGTGATGTTAATGTCATAACTAGAAATCACTTAGGGTAGTTTAGAATACATTTTCATAGAACATGGGCATTAGTATCTTGAAGGTAAAGATAGTGGCTGACTAAATGGTGAATCTTAAAAATATTTTTGGGAACCCATATATAATGAAAATAGTGTTCATGTTATGAAAACTATTTGATATGAATATTTTGGTAGAAAATTAAATTCTAGATCATGTCAAAAATTTCTTCATTTTTTGAATTCTATTTGAATAAGGGAAGGTGGATCCCATTAAATGAGTTTGGGTCTTGATTATTATTGTATCACATTCAATGTCTTTTGATGTTATGGTCACCATTATTAGTAACTTCGTTAGAAAAAAATGACTTGGTGTTTGAGAAAATCTAAGATATTCTTTTAGTTGAAGATATTTATGACTATTTTCATTATGCTATTATAATAGTATTTAGTTTAGAAGGGAGGGGATGTTCTAATCCAAAGGAAAACCAATTTCAGAATGAGATGAAAAATATAGAAAGCGTTAAGGGATATTTTGGTTTAAACTCGTATTTTGTCATTTTGGGAGGAATATGAACTTTATGAAATATTATATTTACAAAATGTAAAATTTGAGAATATCTTCTTCTAGAATCTCTTCTATAAACGTTGTAGCTATAGAGAAAACCATTTTATTTCATTGTATTGAAATATTTTTGGAATCAAGGATCATTGAATATGTGCTTTATTTTACTAATCATACAAAATGGTGGCATGAAGTTTTATATTTTAAAAATATTTATAAAGGTACATATTGTAGATAATGAAAGATGAGGGATTCTTAGAAATTGTTATGTGGACATCCAAACTAAGAGTTTATAATTTTTCTAGTTATAAAGGGGGTATAACAAACCAAGGTAAATGAAAAGTAAATCTGGATTCATTAGCCTGATGATGTGTGTTTCTCTAGGATTTTTCTATGTGGATAATAGAATATTAAATAAATATCCATATTGGTGGCCAAATTTGTGAAGGATTGAACATTTCATATTAATTGATGTTTAAAACAAGGAGCACTTTATAGAATGATAACCTTTGGAATATTGATGGTGTGGCATGATCTTCTAGGAAAACTAGATGATAAAAGATTGAATATTATCTAAACAAATTTATGAAAACAATACCATATATAGTATGGATGATGGAAATAGGGAATTATAAGGAAGTTACAAAATCTATATTTCAATATTAAAAGGAAACCATGTTAGAACATGAAGTTAAATTAAGAACATTTGGGTGTGCCAAGGAATAATCTAGTTTAATATCAATAGGGTCATTATATTATCTTACCTTTATAGATGATTTGATAAATAATTGTTTTATAACAAACTAGTCTTAAATTACATAAAATTACATCACTTCTACAAAAAACATAATACAATACAAAAACAAATGCTCAAACACCGTGTTTTTTTAGTTCCTTTTTAATCAAGGAAATATAAAATATGATACATGAGTGAGATGAATTATCTCTAAATAGGTTCTTCATGACAATATCTGTTCTTATACACACCATATTGAACACATATATTGATATCTAGGTAAAGGAAAAATAATAATGGGTGAGCTCGGATGCTAAGTAAGGGTAAACAAGGGAGATATGTAAGCATAAACAACATCATAGTGATACAAGAATGTGATCATAATTTTTGAGGATCATACCCATAATATCATTAGATTAGAAAAACTAATCATGGAATAATGTTTGGAAGTTCATAAGACATGAATCAGAAGTAATCAAAGAACACAAGTCATGAAAGAAAAACATTTGAATTTGACATGCAATAGTTGGAAAAAAACCCATGATATAATTCCGTATAAGTCAAGATGTATTCCAACAACTTATCAATGAACTTCATACAAACTTCACCTAATAGGTGGGACACACCACCATCCCTAGAAAGATTACTTTCCTTATAAGGGATCAGGTTTCCCCATCTTCTCATAGTGGATTAGGTTTCCCCATTTTCCCATAGTGGATTATGTTTCCCAATCATTCATCTTCTAGAGACTACACCTACTGGGCATGACACACCACCATATCAAGTTGTATTCCATTCCATGAAAGGTATTAGGTTTCTCCACCTACCACAGTGGATAAATCCTAATGATTTGATTCCCATAATTATCTAATGAGGTATAAATTTTACCCAATGCATTGGAGGGTGATATAGGTCCCACCCTTCACAAGATAAAATCATACATACATATACCACAAGATAAAAAAACATGCATTGTACCATTACCCACAAAACGTTATGGGTTTCATAACCCATGATATTTAATTGTAATCATAACATTATATCATATAATTACCTATGTAAAAAATATAGGTTTCATTTCATCAAATAATAGCCCATTAAGGAAATGTGTTTCAAAATCATATAACCCATACAATATGAATGGGTGATACAAACATCATTACATCAAAAACTGAACAATTCAATAAAGATTATAAATGGTATTCCAATACCATATCATAGTAAAGAATAAAGTTTCACAATATATGCCATATTATATGGTGAATTTTTTTGAAATATCATATGGACCATTTCTTAAGGAAGATAGACATTCATTTAAAATCCTTTTTTAAAATTGTCTCATAAATCATTTTCTTATAAATAAAGAGTTAAAATTTTATTTAAAGCATATATTGAGGGATATATCCTTTAATTTTTAAGATATGATTTTTCAAATGAAAAAACATTTTAAAACCATTTTATTTTAAAACAATTTCAAAACATTAATGGAATTCTGGAAATCTTTTTTAAAATCCTTTTTTTTAACTTATAAAATATACTTCAGAACACTTATGTTTTTTTATTGAAATCACACTGAAAAATTAAAAATAAATCTTTAAAAAATTTGAAAACTATTTCTTTGAAAATAAATAAAAAACTTATAAATAAATCTTGTAATCATTTTCAAAATCATTTCTTTTAAAATAATTTAAAACCTTATAAAAGAAGATTCAATAAAAATTTAAAACAAACAACATTTTTCAAAACCTTTTTCATTTAAATGAAAATTAAAACACACTTATTTTCAGAATATTTGGAAATAATTACATTTTAAAAAGATAGATTTGTAATATTGTAAAAAAAAGATTCATGGTACTCCTGATCATGATGGTGGGTAAATTTGTACATGCAAAACATTCCTTATACATCGTAAGAAGTTTAAAAGGATGCCTCAGCTGGATAATGAAAATAAGATTACTTTTTTGAGAAACCCTTTTTTAAGGTAAAAAAATTGTAAATGTTTCACCTAAAGATCATAGGATAGTAGTATTATAATTTAATAAACTGTTTTTTAGGAAACCTGGTTTTTACGGAACACATATTTCCGACCAAAGATAGGGTAATGTCGGGCTTTCTTAAAAACACTTTCTTAACAATCAATTTTACAAAAGAAACAAAAATTGATACCAATACATGAATATATCAAGAATATATATTTTATAACAAAATTATTGAATTCTATTGATGTATTTAATATAATATTTAATCAATTTAATCATAATAGTAAACAATCTCGATAAGTGATGAGATTTTAGCAAAAAATCATTACCACTTTGGTAAATTTCATTCATAAAACTGTGGAAAAAATAAAAATACATGAAAATTAAAATATCATGAAAATAAGGATATTAATTATATTACACGTAAAAGGGTATTATATAGAACTCATAGAAAAATATAACTATAGAACATGGAATGTGTCGAAATGAAGAAATATAGAGACACAATTCCTTTAACGATTTGGTAAATTTTGAAACATAAAACCCATATAACTAATGAAATAAAATTGATATGTATATACCCAAGAATTTAATTATAATAATCATATATTACATACATGTTTCTTATAGACACCACACAAAATAAATGAGTGGTTAATAAGACATGCATTTCACAAAATAAAAAGTGAGATTAAATTTACTTACCTTGTGGAATGACTCTCATTGTACTCATACAAACCTCATGTATAATAAGTATAATATTGTTATAAATATATAAAATTACCATATTGTTATATATAATACCATATATTGTTTTATTATGACCTTATATTACCCACTTGTTATAAATATTATGTTAAGGTTACACTTCTGGTAATATTTTCTTTGTTTTTCACATGTGTCTTAATTTTTAATATATTAGGTATTTATACATATATAATTATTTACATAAATTAAAATAAGATATAAACATAATTTATATTAATTATATGTTTATTATATTAATATACAGTAAATATATAAGTATAAAATGGAATACACTGTTCTTGGAGACAGTAGGTCGAACGTACACATGAGCGATGTTTCTATTTTTATTTGTAATTATGAATGTCAAAAATTAAATGAAATATATGGATATATGTATAATATTATTAAATTATTATTATTATTACATATATAATATATATGTTCACTAAACCCACCCTTAATACATTCCATGTAGTATGTCAATGAATTACATCGCTTTGAAGATGTGGTAATCCTTACTTTCTCAAATGAAATTATCATATTTAAAAAAGATAGAATGTTTAAAGTTATGAGTTATAAAATAATAAAAAATGAATAAATACATTATAAATATAATATAAATAATTTATAAGAATATTTTCCAACATAATTACCACCATGGGAGGTGGTAAAGGAAACAATGAACACTCTTCCTTTTGCGAGGCGGTAGTTTGATGTACACATAAACAACTTTCCTGTTACCCATTATATGGAAAACAAATTAAGTGAATGTATGAAAATATTCATAAAAAATAAATATATTTTTGATATTGGTGTTTTTTATAACAATGTAATAATTATATTTTATGTGGTGGTGAAAGAAAGTTAAAGAAATGAGCATGAAGAAAGAAGTTACTCATTCTTTGAGTAGCACCATATGGGTTTCACCAAATGGGTTCCTTGGATTAATTTAATACAAAATGCGGGATTAGAGGAAGGAAGGGATATTGGGAAGAGGATTTGACAAAATATTTTCTTAACTAGAGTGGTTTGAGAGGTTTGAGGGAGTGGGAGAGATAGTGGCCTTTTATAGGGGAGGGAAAGGACTCACTTGGTATTTTTGAAAACAAGTTAGGTGTACCCATGATTTTACATATAAAAGTATTAAAAACACAAAAAACTAATTTAAGGTGCGTGGATGATTGATTTCAAGAAAACTGGTGTTTTATAAGTGGAATGGTTATTTGGTCCCTTAAGATTAAGGTTTATTCCCTTAATATGCTTAATTTCACTCTAATCATTGTAATTAATTTCATTAATATTATTTGATCATAAAAAAAGTTGAACTTATTACAAATTATAAATTATTTTGATTCAAAATATGGAATCAATTTTTCCAAATTCCAATAACATATGTGGAGAAAAGTAATTTAAAATTAATACGGCAGACGGGATGACCCTATGGGTTTTTTAAGTAAAAATGATCAAAGGTTTACTATGTTTTTATTTCCAATTTCAATGTGACATTGCTTAAAATGACCTAAATTAGAGTAATTGATAAATATTAAATCTAATTGAACATTGACTAAAAATAAAATATAATTCCACCATATAAATAAGTTAAATGAAAAAGTTGTTTTCAATTAAAATTTAGTATTTTTTACTATTCATCAAAATATTAAACTTCATAGAAAAATAATAAAAAATCATCTAAACCAATTTTATATATTCCTTTTTAAATGATTAGTTTTTTTATATATAATGTTTATAAAATTTCCAAAAAATTGAACTTAAATTTGGCTTTTCATTAAAATGTTGTAAAAGTACCTTAATAAAAATATAGGTTTTTATGTGTGAATTTGGGATTCTTCCTCTATTATGATAATAAAATATATTACATCAATATAAAAATATTTTATTGAATATAAAATATATACACTAAATTATAATCACTCACTAATTGTAATTAATTAGTTTTATTGGGATAAAATTACTTTGTGATCATAAAAAAATAGTTTTCTATAATAACATTCCCTTTATATTAAATTGGTTCTTATATTTATTTTCAACCCATTTATAAGTAATTAAATAAACCATTGATTTTAATAATTTTTATTATCCTATTCTAAATTTTTTACTTTATTTATGTCTTGTTTCTTATTATATTAAATTACTATGTTTTAATAATATATTATAATTTTGTAACACTCAGCCTTGTGTTATTCACAAACAATCAAGGAAAGTCAATCATATGTTTAATTTATGATAACCTTAGTGTTCCCAATAGATAATGTTAAACATTATATTTTTTAATTGCTTGATAACTTCATGTTTCTTATAACACAAACCAAACATATCAGTTTAATATAAATAAAATTATTTTAGTGTTGCACGAAATGAAAAATATCAAAAAGATTAAATTAATGTGAAAAAAATATTTCACCAAATCTCAGGGTGTTACATTATACTACCATTAAAATGAATTTCTCCCTCATAAATTGTGTGGGTTTTCAAAGGTTTAAAAATTTTAAGTTCTTTTAATAGAAACATCAACTGTAAAAATGAACACTTAAAAAATTTAAAAAATATAGTGTGAACAATAACGGTTACCCAGAGTAACACATTGTTGGGTTTCTATGTAAGAGAACATAGGAGGAATGTGAAAATTTGGACATGAAATATAAATATAAATATCATGTTCTGTACAAGAGTGATAGATTACTTTTTTAGATGAATGGTAACAATCAAAAAGCCATAAATTTGTGATTATCTAGGATACCATTTGATAAATTGGGAAAAATGTACTAGGATAACCTTTTCAATTTCAATATCATTTATAAAAGGTTAAATAATTTTCAATAGAATTAATTCATACTTGATTTCATTCCCTATAATAAGTAAAACACCTCCCTTTTGTCATGTCTTGACCAATTCCCATGTCCCCTCAATATCCAAAAAAAGAAGGTGACTGTTTCATTCCTAAAGCACTAACAGATCATGAGATCCATGATAAGTCATCACATCCTTCTTAATTTACTATCAATAAAAAATTATATAGAATATTATCCAATATGCATAAATCCTCATGTGGTGATATAATATTTTAGTCTCACAAACTTCATCTGAATATTAACTTAAACATCCCATAAATGGTACACCATATAACACTTATGAATGATGAAAACATACAACATTTAAAATAATGACTATAAATCATCTTAACATTGATTACCCTTATATCATAATGTATCTCTTTGTTGTAACATTTCAAACATGTGATTAGCATCATCGTATATCCCATTGAAGCATGGTAATAACCAAAATTACTATAAATACTTTTCGAAAACATGCATGATTACTTATTCCAAAGGTTAATGGATATATTTCTTAAATACAATAATTTTTCAAAATAATCCATGATGACATAGACTTATTATTTCACAAATAAATAACCAGATCCAGGTTAATCAGTACTATGCAAATTACTTTATCCAAACCAATTATTTCATTATTAAATCTAAACACATTTTTCTCAACATCTTGATCACAATAAGGAATACCTTCCCTGAATCAAAATATAACTTTTATAAGACTTCATCCCCATTAAACAAATAATTTTTAATCATTAATAAAATATTAAACTAAAAATACTTATATATTTCATGACTCATTTAATATAATCTTTCAATTCCATAACACATGCACTTCAATAATGAAAATTTAGTGTTCAACCATTAATCATACTTTATCAATTAATTCATTAATACATATTTCCTATAATATGAAATATAAATCATCTATTAAGGATCCTTCACAACAATCTAATCATGCTTCTAATGTTTAATGTAAAAAATACTGTAATAAAATCACATACATTTCAAATGTCATTTGTATTCTCTTTATCTTTAATAGAATAACCAATACTCATACAAAAATCAAGATTCTATTTATGAGATTTCCACATGGAAAATCTATTTTCATAATACTAATACATTCCACATATAAATAATTAAATGTTAATCAGGTTTCTTATAGTTCTCTATATTGAATAAAATGAGTATGCATGGGGTGAGAAACACATATCATGGAAGATAACAACATAATCTTGAAATATTACTTATAGGATTTCCAAGACATGATACATTTATCAATCTTTAATACCCTAGGTTTATCCAAGGTTATTGATACGAAACTTATATTTATATATTTTATGGTTTCTCCTAAAGATTTTGTGAATTTTCAAAGTGTATACCCAGAGTGTGTCAAACAAGGTGTGTTGTAAGGCCTGTTTTCATCTACAAGTTATGCTGATTCGGGCCTGACACATCTTATCAGAGTTTTTAATTCTAGTTAAAACATTTCAAATGCTCATTAAGGGAAAATAGGGGAAATAATTAATCATAAAAATTAGAATAGAGGTATTATAATGTCATCATAATGTTAGAACATCCTACCTTCCATATCATAATATCAAAAACATGAATCTTGTAAAAATTCATGGTAGTTAATAAGAAATGAATCATAATTAAATAAATAACATAATCTATTAAATCACAACATAAGAATAAGATATTTAATTGATTCATAAATAAAAAATTAATATCATTTCGTATAACACAATAAACATAGCTTGAACTTACCAAGGCACTTCATGGGAAATGCATTTGTTAGGTGTGATACAACACCATCCTAAATCAATGCTCTTTTCCTATAAGGGATTAGGTTTCCCCATCTTCCCCTAGTGAATCGGGATTCCACAAATTATGTCTTCAAAGTGCCTACACCTACTGGGTGTGACACACCATTATCCCCAATCAGATTCCATTATTTATAATGGATTGAGTTTACCCACCTTCCCCAAGTGCATTAAGCACATTAACTTGATTCATATCATTATCTCATGATATAAAAATCTTTACCCAATGCATTGGAGGGTTATATAGGTCCCACCCATAACATGTTAAAATAATACATATGTATACAACAATATAATAAAACGTTCATCATACCATGTCTCATAATAAGAGATGGATTTTATAAATATCGAATCATTACACCTAAAATGAAATTGGAATCATAACATTTTATCACATATTTACCAACGAAAAATAATATTCTTGATTTCATTAGAGAATAAACATTGAAAATAAATGGGTTTAAAAATAATATAACTTGTGTTATAAGAATGGGTGTCACAAACATCATTCCATACAGACCTAACCCATTATAAAAAAAGAATATAAATGGTATTCTTAGATCATATCGTCGAAAAAAATAAACTATTACAAAGTATTCTATCGTAGATGGAGAAGTATTTTAAAATATCACATGGAAAATTTCTTATGAAAGATATATTCAATTTAAAATCCTTTTCCAAAACCATTAATAAATCTTTTTCTTCTAAATAAAGAATTACTATTTCATTTAAAAAAATTGGATAGAAATATCCTTCATTCTTTAAAAATTAATTTTCCCTAAAAACATATAAAATATGATTCAAAACAGATTAAGTTTAAATCACATTGAAAACATATAATGAAATATTAAATCTATTTTTAAAGCCATTTCTTTAAAAATATTTTGAATACATATATTGAAATTTTTTTGGAAAAACATTTCTTTTAAAATAACTTAAAAACTTATAAAAAATATTTAAAAATAATATTAAAAAATAAGAAAATATTATCTTTTCATTGAAAATAAATTTACAGCAATGAATTTCTAGGAAATTAGAAAAAAAATTATTTTTTAAAAAAATGATAACTTTGTTAACTTTTAATGGGATCCTCAAGGTAATGATAGTCACAATGGTGGGTAAATCTGTACATTGTAAACATTCATTTTTCATCATAAAATGTTAGGAAAGTGCTTCGAATAGAAAACACAAAGAATATTAATTGTTTTAAATTTTGTTTTAAAGGTAAAATATGTGTAAACTTATATTTTAAAGACAATACGAGAATAATATAATATTTTTTGACAGATGGTTTTAGAAAACATGGTTCGGAAGGAACACAAATTTCCGACTGAATAGAGGGTAATGTAAGAATTTCTGAAAAAACATAATTAACTATATAATGTAATAGAGCATAAAAAATTGGTACGAATACATGAATATATCATGAATATATATTAGAGAATAAAATTTAGTAGTTATATTGAAATATTGATCATAATATTTCATCAATGTATGCACAATCATAATCAATCAGGATAAATGATGAGACTGTAGCAACAAACTGTTACCACTTTGGTCACATTTAATCATAATCATATTGAAATGATATCATTACAGGAAACTTAAAATATCACCAAAATAATGAGATTCATGATATAACATGTCAAAGGGTAGTATATCCACCTTATAGAAAAATATAGGTGTGTAACATGACATGTTTCCCAAAGAAGGAAAATTGAGACAAATTACTTTACTGATTTGGTAACATTTGAAACATAACCCTATAAAAGAAATAGAATCAAATGGATATGTATAAACATGTTAATTTTATTATAATAATCATATATTACATCTATGGTCATTATACACACCACACAATATAAATGAGTGGTGAATAAGACATGTATCTAACAAAAGTAAAAAAGTGAGATGAAATTCCCATACCTTGTGTCTTGACTCTCATCATACTCAAATAAATAAACTATATAATAAGTATAATTTTATTATATGTATATCACAAAAACATGTTAATATATCTAAAACCATATATTTTTTTTATGATTTTATATTACCCACTTTCTAATAATTTTATATTAAGGTTACGCATCGGGTAATATTTTCATTGATTTCTTCATGTCTCTTAATTTTTTATATCTTTGGTTCTTATAATGATATCATGATATATAGAATTTAAAATGTGATATAAATATAATATATATTCATTATATATATATTATGACAATATATAGGTTATCTAAGTATGAAATGGAATACACCATTCATGGAGAGAGTAGGTCATACATACGCATGACTGTTGTTCTAGTTTTTTTTTTGTAATATTGAATGTAAAAAAAATTAAATGACATATATGTATATATATATATATATATAATACATAATTAAATTATAATTATTATTTCATATATATAATATAATTTTACTAAAACCAACCTTAATACATTCCATGTATTGTATCAATAAATCATATTGTTTTGAGGGGGCGGTAGACGACACCTCCCCAAAAATATTATTATATTTACACAAGAGGTAAGGTATAAAGGTATGTGTTATAAAAAAATAATATTAAAAACATTATAAATATCAGATATATTTTATATAAACCGATCTACCATCATAATACCCACAATGAGAGGTCGTAAAGGAATAATGAACTATCATCGTTTTGTGAGACGGTAGTTGACCGAACACATAAACAGTATGATTATTTCCATATATATTGGATTTAATGTAAGTTTAGGTAGAGACATTAGAATAAAAACATCTTACTATATTATGGGTAAAATATTTTTTTTATAATAATGTAATAAAGTGAGTTGGGGTGGTTAAATGAAATAAAATAAAGGAGCTTGAAAAAAGATGTTACCTCTTCTTTCAGTAACTCCTTTTGGTTTTCACCGAATGGCATACATGGATTTTTTTCCAAATAATGGATGATTCAAGGAGTATGGGGTGGATTTTTGGAAGTTTACTTGGAAGATATTTTCCAAACCTATGTTTTATGAGATGTTTTAGGGAGTGTTAGAGATGGTGGCCATTTATAGGGGAGGGAAATGAAATATTTTTTTTTTTGAAAAAAACAATTTACCCACATTTTTCTTCAAAAATTCATCCAGAGCCAACAAAAATCAAACCTACATGGTTAATGGACGAATCATGGACATAACATGGGTGTTTTAATAGTTTATAGGTCATTTGGTCCCTTATTTTCATGTTTTATTCCTTTGTGAAACTTAATTTAAGTATAATCATTATCATTACATTTTCTAATATGTTTTTATCAAAAACTAAGATGAACTTATTGGAAATTAATAATTATTATTATTTTAAAATATGGAATCCATTTTTTCAAATTTAAATTAAATTAGTGAAGAAAATTAATTTAAAATTAATCTCAGAGTCAGGATTACACTATGTTTCTCTAAAGTAAAAAATGATCAATAATTTGTTATGATTTTATATTCAATATCATTTTGCAGTTAGTTCTAATGAACTAAATTGGATTAATTAATAAAAAAGTATCTCATTGAACTTTAAAACCATTTAAAATTATAATTTAACCATATAAATAATCTATATGAAAATGTTGTTTTGAATTAATATTTAGTATTTTTTATTATTCATCAAAATATGAAACATCATAGAAGATTACGAAAATCACCTCTAACCAAATTTTTATGTTATAATTTAAAATTGTATGTATATTTTGACATATCATCGTGAAAAAATTCCAAAATTTGGATTCAAAATAGGTTCTCCATTAAAAGGTGGTAAACGTACTTTAATAAAAATATGGGTTCCAATGTGTGAAATTGGATTTGTTCTTAAGTTATGTTTATCAAATATATTGGATGAATGAAAAAATATTTGATTTAATATATATTATATATATTAAATTAATATCACTCACTAATTTTAATTAACTGAATTTACGAGGATAAAATAGCTTTTTTATCATAAAATTACTTTTCTATTAAAACATTAACATTAAATTAAATTGGTTATTATATTTATTTATAACTAATTTTTAACTAAACAATTCATCTATGTATTTTTATAATTCAGTTTATTTTATTTATAACTATCAACTTAACATCTAGATTATATCTTATTATATTAAAAAATTTATTTTTAATAATATATATTAGTTTGGAAACACTCGAACTTTTGTGTTACAGAAGCCATCATGAAAATATAATCTTGCATGTAACATATGCTAACCATGGTAATCCATTTAGAGCATGTTAAAATTTATTTTGTGTGTAGTGCATGATAACTTGTGATTTCTTATAACTTATGCTAAACATAGTGCTTTTATAAAAAACTATTTACAATTTTGGGTGAAATGAAAAAAAAGGATAAAACTAATTCAAAAAATATATTTCACAAAATCTCCAGGCATTACATATTCTGTGTTCTTTATCAAACACAATAAATTGGTATTTTTAACCTTATTTTTATAGAGATCCATGATTTAAAGAAAAACCAATTTAAATATTATGTTCTTTAGTTTTGAAAATGGTGTGGATTATACAACCAGAGAGTTCATGTGGTTTTCTAGAAGAAAGTAATTTTTTTATGAAAATGATTCATAAATATCCTAATCCAAATAGTTTGGTGGAGTATAAAAAACAAAAATTCTGTGAAGGATCTATAATATTAAGAATTTATTTTGGTTTTCCTAAGGATTTATAGGACAATGTTGGGAATTGTGTGACATACCTTATAAATAAATGTCCTTACGCACAACATGGGTAATAGCATCCAAATGAAATGTGGATGGAGTAATGATGTATCTGTCTTAAATCAATGTAATAAATTGTATTTCATTTTATCTATATTAATTTCATAAGTGTGATTATTTAGAATAAAATCACTTATCATGTTTCATAGTACATTATGGAATTTGATACATTGGATTTTCGTTATGGGATAATGACCTCTAGATTGTCATCAAAATATAAAATGTTAAATTAAAAGAAGGTATCCAAATAATTTATTAGGACCAAGTGAAAGAAAAATATTTGAAGATAATTTTCATTATATTCTTAGATTTTTCTAAATAAAAAACTACATGTTTTGGTTAGTTTTTTAAGTACTTATGTTTCATAAGAACCTGATAGGGTGTAGATTCAGATAGATGTTAGATTCTAGAGGTTCATCTAATGCTAGTTATAATAGAAAGATTATACACTATAGAAGCTCGAAGGAGAGTTATAGAAACAATATTTCAGAAGGATTTCACCCTCACAAGTGGAGGTGGATTGTCTGAGATAAAATACTTATGCAGAGGTTTGTTTTTGACATACAATATCTAATTCTTAATGATGGTAGAGAGGATAAAATAAAAAATATGGCATCATTTATTTATTATGAAAAGTAATAGAATGTTGATAAAGAAAGATATGGAACCCTTACATGATTCTAGAACATGGTAACTCATTAAAAACCTTGTAGTAAAATATGGTCTTATAAAACAAGTGTATCTACCAGTTTTAGAAAGATGAAGGTGGTTGGAATCGCTATACGAACACGTATATTGTTTAAGTTTTTCAAAAAATGGAAGGAGTGTAATTTAGTGAAATTTTATATCTTTTTAATAACAATATATAAACTTATACATTTATTTTAATGTTTGAAAAATAAGTTCAATATCTTGAAAAGTAATATGTAAAGACAACATTTCATCATAGAGACTTGATGAAGAAATATATTTGGAATAACAAAAAGGACACATGGATTCTGGAAGCAACCAAGTGTTCAAACTTAAGTGAGGTCTTTATGGGATGAATAAAGCACCCACGATATGGATTAGAAGGTTTTAAGTAGAATGAATGCCCAATTGTTTCAATTTGGATAATTTATTCAACCTGAAGGTGTCTAATGATAGAATATTCATTATACTTATCATTTATATAGATGAAAGGCTCTTAGTGGGCCCAGATAAGAAAAATATTTAAGATATGAAGGATAAGTTATACATAAGGTTCAAGATTAAGGAAACATGGGAATGCAAAAAAACATCGGTGATGAGAATCTTGAGGGGATATAAGCATAATAGTTTGATGTTGTTTTAGTCATAGTACATAAAGATGATAGTGGAAATGTCTGGAATTTCCAAATACAAACCTCTATCTACCTCATTATGCAAAACATTCATATTATTTAAATAGAAAGTTTCATCTATAGAATATGAGGATAAATATTTGGTAATATTAAATTTTGAATCAGTGGTAGAATATTTGATGTATTCCATTATTTATACAAGGTCATGAATTTATCACATAGTGGGAGTAGTTAGTAGAATCATAAAAACAACATAATAAAGTATCCATAGTGATGTGGATGTTATGGTATATTGATGTGGAATTTGGAGGGGATGAAAAAACAAGGAGAAGAAATATGGGATTTATGTTAACCTTTAGAGGAACATTCATAAGTTGGATATCAAAACTTAAATCAAGATTTTCACCATCAACCATAGATGTATAGTATATAAAAGCAATGGAAGTAGGTATATTTATGAGATGGTTGAAGTGTTTATTAAAAGTTCTTTGAAGGAAGTAGATAAATATAGTTTTATTATAAAAGAGTTAGAGTTAAATTCAAATAGTGAATAATTTTTTATTTTAATCAAGGTAAAAAAATAAATTGAAATATCACTTCATCCATATGATCATATAGGAAATTTAGTTAAAGCTATTAAATATTGAAAGAATTCAAAATCTAACTGTGATACTAAATAATACAATAGTTCTGGACATTTTGATGTGGATTTGTTCTTTAGTCGGACTTAGGTAACCCCGAATAAATGGACTGGTCACTACCAATTTTTATGGATTGAATAAATAATATAGGGTTAAAGGATTATGTGATCCAAAAGAATTTCTCGGAGATAACAAAAGAGTTCTATCTTGGGATATTATTTGGTTTTTATGGGTAGTTTTTATCAGAAAAGGAATTATATCCTCTAGAATACTTGCATATATAGGAAACTTATTTGAAAAATGATTTAATAAATTTTAGAAAAACCAAGTGAGATATTGAAGAAGAAACTAAAATAGAATTAGAATTTATAGTAGGTGGAAGTGATTAGAGTTTACTGAAACTAATAGACAATGTATGAAAGGATCTCAAGCTAACACTAAAGGATGTTAATAAAAATATCATGGTGGTTAAAAAGGATATATAAGACTTTGAAAGTGGCATATGCCTGGAAAATATGTTATCATGCATTGATCACTAATTTTGTTATGTTAATATGAATCATAAACTGATATCTTTGGTCATTTGGAAGTACACTCCCATAGATTTGAAGGCATTGGATATTTTTCATTGTTTATTAGATAGTTTTGGAATCATATAGATTTTTGGGAATTATTTTTAAATAAGAGGTTATGAACATTTTTTGAGTGTGAGGAGTCTTGTAATCATTCTATTTTATTAGTAATAAAGAGTGGTAGTGTTACTCTAGTTAAATTATACAATGTTATGAACCACAAATATTTTTTATGATATTTCATGTTGTGTGTGAGTTATTTTATTCTTCCACTAGTGTGTGTTATATGAGTTCAATATATAATAAAGATAATGAAACATGATATATTGTAGATTTATACAATTCTTTATATGTTTTAATCAGGTGTTTCTAGATTCATATCTTCTGACCATTTTCTAAGAGTGGTGTTTTGAATAGTCTTTTAAAATTTAGGTTCTCAATACTGCACACCCCAATATCAATCCATTTAAAAATAATAATAAATAAAGGATACAAGAGGAATAAATATTAATATACCATAAATACTTACTTATTTGTTGAACACCCAACTCTAACAACCTAGATTCAGTGTATATAATATTACACTGGGATAAGATACAAGTGATCTCATCACATAGGGCCAATCTATTTAGTAAACTTGAATAAACCCATACAAAATTGATTCCAGTATTAAATAAGAAATGTAAAATAAATATCATAAAACAATTGATCTTTGATATTCTTAAAAATGTCCTTCTTCATATCCTTTGAAAAGTAAACAAATAAAGGTTTGAGTATAAATATCTAGTAAGAGTTATGTATTGCAGAATCCCTCAAATGAATATTAATAAAGGTAAATAATTGGGAAAAACACATGACATTTAATCCATAACATGGGAAAAAAATGAATATATTGATAATATCAATGTAGTAATATCATTCATAATAATAAATAAATTCTAAAAAATGAAATGATTAATATTATATACCATTATTTTAGACATCAGGATATATTTACCATCAAAAAATTATTACAATATATTTTAATTGATCATTTGGTATACAAAAAACAATTTAATAAGTATATACAACTGGTTTGTATCAAAAGGCCTATTGAAACATTGAGGGGTTATTTATAATAGATCCCCACCCATCAATTCATATACAATTCAGTCCTCATATATTTAATGATAAATTTAATTTATAAAAAAAATTCTTTATCAATAAATATTCATATTGAGTGTATGATATGAAATATTAATATTTTCCCAATCAATAAAATAACTCTCATATTAAATCACCACATTTAAAAATGGTATATGGTTTAGGAAATAATCAAATCCATGATTAAAAAATATGGATATTTAAGAGAAATATATGTTCTAATTAAAAAATATCCAAAGAAATTTACTATTTTATGAGAATTTTAATGAACACAAAATTAATAATGGATATAAGATAACCAAGAATAAAACAGAAAAATAGGTTTGATAATAATGTCATGTCCTTTGGAGAATAAATGAAAATATAAGAAAACATTAACATAATATTTCATTAAATATTTTTTCATAAAACCATTTAAATCTTATAGAATAAGATAAAAGAGAATAAAATAATTTTTATGATAATAATATCTATTAATGTTATATATATAATAGAACATTCATTTAAAATTTTTGAATAGAAAATTATAAATGAAACATTTTGAAAAAAATTTAAAATATTCCATTAAACCCTTTCAAACATTCAAGGATTTCATAAAATTTCCTTTATAAATCATTTGATTAAAGAAACATTACTTTTGAAAAACAATTTAAAAAATATGGACACATATGAAAACATTCCCGATCAAAATAAAATTAAGAGTGATGTTTGTTTTAAATTGTTTTCCTTAATTAATTTTAAAAATATAAGAAAACTTGGAAAAAAATATTGAGACAAATCAAATATGTATTGGAAAATAAAATTGATGGATTTTATTAATGATAAATTTAAATATTCCTTAAATGAAAATAAGAGTAATCCCAAAAAATGTGATTTTAAAACTAATTCTTTCCATATTGGTATCTTTTAAACTATAAACCCTTGAAAGAGAAAACTTGAATTCAAACATTAATAATAATGAATAAATATATATTAATTTTTGACACCTCAAATGGGTAGTATATACACCTCTTGAGAATAAATAACTATATGAAACCAAACACGTCTCGATAGAGTGGAAATTGAGATGAAATCTCTTATTTCAAGATTGACTTGATTCATTGGTGATCATACATATTGTATAATAAAATTTAAATTTATTATGAATTTTTATTTTATTAATATATTTTTCTTATAATATCATATATTATCCACTTATAAAATTTCAACATCCATTTTTCAGTAATCTTTTTTATTATCATTATTTACGGTGATAATGGCTTGGTTTTCCACATATGTTTTGATTCAGATGTTTCATTCCTTGTATGTAACTCATGGTTACCTAATATCTAGAGTTTTATTAATGATATAAATATCATATTTATTCAATATTTAGATATTTTAATTCATTTATAAAATAGAGAGATAGAAAAATGAATTACACCATTCATGGAGATGGTAAGTCGTTCATATGCTTAAATATAATTTTATTTTCTGAAAAATTGAATTAAAGAAAGATAAATAATAAATAAAATTTCTGAAATAATTATTATATCATATATATCATATATATTCATTAAATATTTCCTTTTTACCATCTACACAAATAAAAATAAAAAATAGATAACATCATTTCGTGGAGGTTGTAGTTTGCACGTATTCCCGAGTAATGTTATACTTTTCCTAATGATTTATAGGTAAGAAGTTATATATGATATTATAATTAAAAATTAAAAATTTGTTCAAATATATGATATTTAATCCTTATTTTTATTTTATAACTATCTAATTAAAGTGGTGTGGAAAAACGAATTACACCACTACGCGCAGACACTAAGTTGTACCTACGTAAAAGAAAAGTTTTCCCTTTTCATATGATTGAAAATGGATGGAAAATGTATTATCTATAATCATAATAAAATATATTTATATTTCTGATGATATATTTGTTATTTTATTACAGGTACAGTAGATTTAGAGTAACTATAAAAAAATTAGAAAAAATCTATAAATATGATTACGTTTTCTTTGAAAAAAATCCCTTAGATCCCTTCTTAAGGATCCTAGGAATGGTATTTTAAGGGGAAAAGAAACCTATAATTATTATATAGAGATGTTAATAAGATAATTACATAGTGTTTTTGAATATATAAGGTGCAAATTGGTTTCAATAAAATAGATAAGTGTATCCTTTTATAAGTGAGGGGAGGGGAACTTTTGAAAATCTATCAAATTTATAATATAATATGTGTCTAGATTATGTTAAAAGGTTCCAAAATTGAATAAATTTTAAGATAATTAGTTTATAGTAGTAATATACATATAATAATATATTTATAAAGTACTAGATATCATTTTGATCCATTTTTAATTAAACCCTGTAGTAAACATTTTTAACATTAATCGGAGTAGCATCTATTTCAACATTAAAGGGCTATAATTTTTATTATAGTGTGGCAATTATCTTATAAATGGAAAATCAATAAAATTATATACCATATATTATTAAACTTTTCCTTTTTCATTATTTTATGATTTGTAAATTATTTAATAAAATATCATTTTTGTCATTTTTGTCACTGTTCATTTAATTTGAGATTAAAACTCAAAGAAAAAGATATAATTTGAATATAATTGTTTCTCACGTCCATAATATGATAAACACATCTATATAATTCTTGGAACATAATGATTTATCCAAATTGTATTACTTTTAATATTTTAAAATCATTTGACTAATTTTTAATTAATTTAATAAATACAGTGTCAGTGTTGCGTAAGTATTTAAGATATTTATTCAATAAGTAAAAATTAAAAATAAATTACTGTGATTAAAAAATTAAAATCTCAAATTAAAATTTAAAAATTAACATAAATTTTTTGAATCTTTATAGAAATTTATTTGGGTTGTTAAGGTCAAGAGGGTGACATTTTGTTTTTAATCTTTTACTAAAGTAAAATAATTTTCAATATCATTGAAAAATTTCGAAAATTGTTTATATTTTTAATAAAAGGATAGAAATTTATGAAATAAAATCATATAATATAATAAAATATAATATAAAATCAATTTTTAATCTTTTTCTCAATGTCTTAATCTTGTTTTACTCATCGTTCCCTAACTAAGGGGAAAAATAACATCCAAGGTTTCTATCCATGATGTCCAAACATAAAATAGACTGATTAATAATATTTGAACAACATGATTCCAAATATTTAGTCTATATTTTAAAATTAAATTCATATAAGTGGAAGAAATTAATAATAGAATAAAATGAAAAATGAAACAAAAAAATCAATTTTTTTGAATATTGTTTTTTAACATTAAAAATTTAACATATACCAAAATCATGCATAATGTCAATTAAAATGTAATTAATTTGATTATTTATAAATAATGCGGTATGAGGTTAATTTATAATTTAATTAAATTCTTTATGGTGATTTTTAATTAAAATAAATTATTGTTTTACAAAAAATTAGTATTTTTCACTATTCACTAAGAAAACAATATTTTCAAAAAAAACCAAATTTTATCCTAAGTAAAATTGGACTGTTGAATTAAAAAAAAATATTATTTTCAAATAATAAATTCTTTTTCATTTATATATGTCTATATAAAATGTTTCTTCATGTAATGTAACCTATCAAATTTATTTATTTAATAAGAAATATATCATAAAATGATGTGTTGTTATATTCTACCGCACTTATAAGAATTTATCACTAAAATTGTATATCACATTGATGCAAAAAACTAAATATAATTATTCATCATCACATCCTTAGGTTCCCACATAGATTCCCCAATTTTATAATTTCAACAAACAAATTTACTGGGAGAGTGGTCTTATTATGCATAACTTTCTCTCTAAAATCTAGAATATGCCCAAATTATAGCTTATCATATGGATATTTCTCTAGTGGTATTCCCTATATGTTTAGTACATGTGAAGGATCATGTATTCACTTCTTTAACAGAGATACATGGAACACATCATGAACTTGATAAATATTCAGTGGAACTTTCAAGAAATAAGTTGTAGACCCGATATAACGAAGAATTGTAAAGGTAAAGATATATATAGGGATCATCTCTCCATTATTTTGGAATTTTCTAACCTTATTCCAAGGAGATATTCATAGAAATACCATTATACCAAATTTAAATTCATGATCTTTATTATCATTGTTAACATAATTTGTTTCCAACTCTAAGCTGCCCTTATGTGTGATTGGATGGATCTAAACTTTAATATTATTTTATCATAATGATTGGGGCCTAATATATTTATTTCTCTATGTTCATAATAATATGATTTTTTCCTCTACTACCTTGCATGGATAGATTCATAAGGATCCCTCATAATCATATAATAAAAGTTATTATTTTAAAAAATGTATCCTAAAGGGAAGTATTGATCCCAACCCCCTTTTAAATAAAAAGAGAAATATCTTAACAGATCTTCTTGACATTGAATGGTCCTCTTAAAATAACCATATTTTTTAAGATTATAAGCAGTACTGATGCTCAACTCTATATCCTGATCTTGGTCACTGATTATTTAGAACATAGAGGTAAATTTCAAATCCTAATCATATATGATTGAGAGTGATACACCATAAAATCTCAATACATCCATAATCTATAATAGAATAAGTTTATCAAGAGGGAAATATTCTATAATAGTGATTAAATGTTAAAATTTCATAAGTCAGTTGACTAGAAACCAAAATAGAGTTGTTCCATTTAGTTTTTTGGGGAGATTTATGATTAAATTAATGGTATGGTTTCCCAAATTCCTTTATGGTATGGATAATTTTTATGACAACCCCTAATACTTATGTCTCATAGTTTCAACTTATTGACACGCCATGCATCAGGATACATACTTAGAAATATCCATTTTCATGTTATCCCACCAAAAATACTCTTTCATGTCTCTATATATCTTAGTACATCAATAATGAATAAATAATTATGAACTATGAGCCCCATCTAAAAGAATCGTCCTCAACTATGGTATTTAAGTGAGACATTCAATATTCATGAACCTCATCATTCCAACATGATCATGGTTATACTCATTAACATTCCTAACCATATTATATAATTCCACATCTTCCTTCAGTGTTAAATTAATTCTATATTGGCTATATTATTGAACATTCAACTTGGATTGATACGATCTATCCCCTTTCCCAAATATTTCCAGATCCAACTTCTCAAAATTAAAAAATGGATCACCTTAAATCCTAATCATGGGGAAACAATCACAACATTTCAAACAAAGAGCATCATCTAGATTTTTCACCTTCATAGGGTGGTGATGCATTGAACAATCAAAATCATTGATCAAATCTAACCATATTGTCTAGAAAATATTCATTTATTATTTATATAAATATATTATTCAATCATTTTTATCATTATATATATATATCAAAACTTTTACCATATAGATAATATCATCATATCTTCAATGAATTCATTACCACTACTAACTCCAAATCATGAGTTGAGTAATTTTTCTCATGAATTTTCAATTAGAGAGACTCATAAGCTATCACCATATCATTATTCAAGTGGAAACACCCAATTCCCTTATTTTATGCATCACTGTATATAACAAAACCTTATCCACTATAGGGTTGTGTAAGCAGATGCCCGTTGACCAAATTTCCCTTTAGAACCTTGAAATTATATTCACAATCATCTATCTACCATAACATAATCCCCTTTCGACTAAAAATGGTTACTAGATTAGAAAGACATGATGACTATCTCAAAAAAATATGTATTATACAGACAACCTAAGGAAACTATGAATCTCAGATAACATAGTTAGACTGGTCCATTAGTCAATAACATCCATCTAAGAAAGATCAACTGATATACCTTCACAGGAAATTATATGACCAAAAAATGAGACATTTTATATACAAAATTCTAACTTTGTAAATTTAGAATATAGATTCTTTATACTCAATGTCTTCAACACAATCCTAAAGTATTCTATATGATCTTCCTTTCTCATTTAATATACAATAATATCTTATATAAGACTACCATAGACAGTTTATGTCAATCTATAAAGACTCTATTCCTTCAATCATAGAAGATAGTAGGAGTATTAGTAAGTCTATATGACACTACTATAAATTCATATTGACCGTACCTCATTTGGAAGGTTGAATTGGGGGTATCATGTTTCTTAACCCTTAAGTGATGATATCTAGTTTGAAGATCATACTTGGAAAAAAATTGAACTCCTCATAATTGATCAAATATAACATCGATATAGGGTAGAGGATACTTATTATTAATAGTTATTTAATTTATATTTTCTATAATCAATGAAAATTCACATTGACCTATCATGCTTACTAACAAAATGAATGGGTGAACTCCATGGTGAAGGTTATGTCTTAATGAATCCCTTATCAAGATTATCTTTCATTTTCTTCATCAATTCTAGTAACCCAATAAAAACTATTATATTTAGTCTCATTGAAAAAGTTGGACTTCGACGTATGATTTATATTGAAAAATAGAATTCATAATATGTTGTAGGAAAAGGGTATTAATCAGAAAAGAAATCAACAAAAACTAATGCCATATAAATATCATTAATATTAATATTACCCCAACCCATATAAGGTAAATATTCTAATGAATAGGTTGGAATATACATATGATGAACGAAAATTTGGTTAGGAGCTTAGTTTTATCCTAATACCAAATACTATAATAGTTTGATTTAGAATATAAAATGTAAATTACCTTCCTAAAAAATTGATAGGGGATTTATACTGAGCGATTTAATCCCTCTCCATGATTACGTCAAATTGTTCTAGTAGAAGAATAACATGATTTATAGGAAGAACACATCCACAATGTTCTATCATAGAGAACATTAGATATTAGATTCAATCATCATACCATTTGGATTTTTCACTACCAACTCAACAACTAATCCTAGAAGTGGTCATGGAATAACTTATAAAATTATTCAAATATAAAAGTGATCACTGAACCAAAATGAAATTAAAAAATTTCACTTATAGAGTTGATTATAAATGTACCTTTCAATACATAGTTTAGACCATCCACCTTAGGTGAAAGAATTCTATATGTTTGGCCATCTCCCCTTGGATTATTTTATAGTATGTTCCCTTTACACATAGATCATTGATTTCGGTAACTCCCCATTTATTTATAATTAAATAATTTTATATCATTGTGTTCTTTATTTTATTTATAATAATTAGATACATGAACTTTATCCCCACACTTATAACAAACTCTCATTCTATACAATAATTTCCCAGGATGTTTCTTTCCACAATTTCTACATGATGGAAAATGATTTATTAACTTCTTATTCTTTTATGTGTTAAACTTTTTTTAGGGTACATATGACCTCTAAATAACTTAAATCCCATTATGATATAGGATTTATCAAATTATTTCTCAATAATAATGCACTAGATATATAATCTTATGATGAAAACATTTGAGCAACCGGTACCCATTAAAGACCCATATTAAGACCATCAAAGAAAAATTCAATGTGTCTTTCTAGATTAAAAATATAGTCTAAAGCATTCATGGATAATTTTTAATTTTATAATAATACTCCTACACACATTCTTATTCTTACTACATTAATGTGAGGGACTTCCCCTCATTTTCATCTAACTATTCGCATGGGATGTTTTTTCAATGAAACTCACTTCAAAGGTTCTTTATACCATGATTTCTATTTATTTTGAATCTTTAGTGTTCTGGATAAATAACCAATATTGATCAAAATATCCTTTTAAATAATATAATTTGATAATAATCTTTTCACTTTCATTAGATCCAAAATCAAGAAATATATTTTTAGGGACCTAATCTATTATTTGGCTACCAGTGGATTAGTAGTTCCATGAAAATATAGAAACATCCATAGCATGAAATGGTAAATTTTAAGTGAATCAAACTATGGAAAACTTAGTTTCTTTATATGAGAAAGTTATTTAATCATGTCATGTTTTAGCATCCCTAATATGGCCATGATCTGTTTCATTCAAAGACCAGTTGTATTAGCTACCTCATTAGGGTAATCCATATATTATCTATAATTGTTGATTCCATTTCTTCTACTAGATTTCATCCCAAAATAATGGCACACATAGAGTTGGATCATAATAATTCTAAATATGGATCCATAAAAATCACTATAAGGGTAAAATCACTTAAATACTCTAAGTTATTATCATAATTATCTTTTTAGAAATGTTCATATAAAATCTAGTTCATAAAAGTTTCTGTTGATTCAATAAGGTTTCCTTATGACTTTTCCATTCCTTCATGTTTTGAAAATCGCAAACACTCTATCTCAATTCAAATTTTATTTTCCCTAATAATTCATAAGTAATATTTTCCTTCCTCAAGGAAATTTTCTCCTTACCGAGTTTTTCCTTCATAAAGAAAATTTTCTTTCATCGAGGAAAATTATCTTTACAATGTTTTCATTGTTCATATCATAATTTCTCTTAACCAAACTCATTTTATTTCTAAGTGTAAAATTCGGTTTCATATCTAAAACCTAGAAATCTTATAAATACATAGATGTAGAGCATTCTGTTCCCAGGATCCAAATTCAGGTTCTGAATTCTTTGAATACATACACCGAAGTTTCTAAATTCAGACGATGAATTCCATGAATTCAGACTCTGAACTTTCCGAATTCAGAAAGCAAATTCTTATGAATCCAGACTCTGAATTATTATGAATTCTGACTCTGAATTCTTATGAATTCTGACTCTGAATTATTATTAATTTAGACTCTAAATTCTCTGATTTCAGACATCAAATTATTATGAATCCTAACTTCGAATTCTTAAGATTTTACACTCCGAATTCTTATAAATTCGGACTCCAAATTCTTATGAATTCAGACTCTGAATTCTCTAAATTCAGACTCTGGATTCTTAGGAATTCAGACTTCGAATTTTCTTAAAATTCAAACTCTAATATTCTATAGAATCCAGGTTCGGAATTTTTTTGGAGATAGAATCTGAATATTTATGTATTACAGTCACCGAATGGTTTTTGGTTAAAATCCAAACTTTTATTTCTTTAGTCTCTGAAAATTGGATTTGATTAAGAAACAATTATTCTTCTTACCTTGTTATGAATCGATGTCATATAAGCAGTTTCTAACAAACTGTTGTTTGAGTGACATGTGTACAGGTCCCTCTGAAATTCAAGGAAATATGACCGTAGGAGGATGGAGTCGATAGTTGAATATGTGCCTATATATAGAAGCTCATTTGAACGAGCTCAAAAAGTGTAGATTAATATAGAGATTACTTTCTATTGAGGTGATTTCTATAGAGAGATACTTTAATGCTTTGTGCATACTGAACATATTGTTTATAATTTTATTGTTTGACTCTGAATGTTGTTGAGTGCATTCAAGGGCTTCTAGGGGTAAGAAGAAAGAGGTGTCGACTACCTTGATGTTCAAGAGCTTGCGAGGATATCAAGACAGATTCTGATATTCATATCGAGGGATTACCCTAGTGTGGGTAAGGCATAATTTCTTGAAAGTATAAATGAAGGGACCTTTCTAAAAGTTTTTTGGATACTATACTCTTCGGTTTAAAAGATTTCTTACTTGTTAGTTGTATTGTTTCAAGTTTCTTTTCCTCTTCATTTTCATTATTAGTGAAATTATAATTATCTTATACATTCTTATACTTGTACTTTGATTATTAAGATTATATACACTTTAAGATAGAATCTTTATCTTCGTAAACATTTCTTATGTTTCATTTCTAGATCCATATTTCTGGAATCAAGCAAGTTTGATGAACTAAGAGGTTCAGTGAATTTACCTTGTTTAACATTGTTAAACATTATCATCTTCAAAAGATTCAAAGGAATTTTATAAATTATACAATTCACACCCCCCCCACTTGTATATTGAGCATCTACATAATCATTTTGATTCTATAATTGGTATCAGAGGAGGTATCTGAAATAGTTATATTCACAAATGAGTTTACTTTATAAGGTTTTCATTGTTCAATGTATTCCATGATTAGGATATTTTTTCCCTTGCTTGCAAACTTTTAATACTTACAAGTTTGTGTGGAGTGATATTTTCATTAGATTGTAGGAATTAATGTTGGTTCAGTTGATAATCGTAATCCTACTAGACCACCTATTTTTTATGGGAATGATTACGAAAAATGGAGAGATCGTATGAAGATGTTTGACATCAATACTGGAGTAGACAATTTTTTTATTCTTACTGGACGATATAAAATCCATAACAAGGAAGTTAGTACTTTCAACATCCAAGAAAATCATGAATATCAACATAATTATAAGTTATGACATACTTTGTTATGTTCCATGACTGGGAATATATATAGCCAGATTTCTTCTTGTGAAGCTTCAAATTTTATTTGGAAGAAGCTTTAAGTAACTCATTTTGGAACTTCCAAAGTTATTGAAACTAGAATAGATATGCATATAAATGAGTACCATGGTTTTTTTTGTTTCCTAATGATAAATCATTATGTAAGGTACAATACATATTTATGACTATTGTCAACAACTTTCAATCTATGGGTGAAAAAAGATTGGTTGATGAAACACTTGTAGATAAGATTGTGGACATCAATCCTAATGAGTGGTAATCCAAGAGGAGAACTATTGATGAGAATAAGAAGGTCTCACATATTACTCTTTATGATCCTTTTGGAACTCTTGTTCAACATGAAACTAGAATGAAGAGAGAGGATGACAATGTTATGAAGAAGAAATGGAATAGATGAAGTGCTTTTACAACAACATTAAATCATTGAAAGCCAATAATCCTAAAAGAGTTACGAGATCTAAATCTAAGAAGGTTATTATTTTATCTGAATCAAGTGAAAGTGAACATTTTGAGAATGAACTACTTATTCTTTCTCGAAGGATGAACAAGATAACTGGAAAAAATACTTTCAGTATCGATAGAAGAAGAAATAAAGGACAAGAAAGGCTCTGAAGTCACTTATTATGAATGAAAAAGAGTTGGACATGTAAGGGAATATTGTCCTACGCTTAAGAGAAAACATATAAAGTAAAATCATTCTAAAATGAATAGAAAGAAGTAGTAAAATACTAAAGTGAAGAACGTTTTGAAAGCTAATGACACCTGGAGTGCTAGTGGTGGAGACTCTTATGAAGAATCATCAAAGTACAAATTTTCTGGTCAGAAAAATCTTGGTTTACTTGCCAAGTTACCTATTTAAAATCATTGTTTAATGGATAAGGTACACAATACTGATTCCATAACCAATTTATCATTGAATGCTAATTATTTGTGATATTAAATACTATGAATCCTCAGATGAGGAATCTTCTTCTAATGAAGATAATACATTACCTACCTGTGAAGAAGTTTCTAGGTTTGCTAATCTTCTTGAGAATAAAAATTCTAAAGTCATGAAAAATCTTGATAAAGAAAATTATAGAATTTCTATTCTTACTAAGGAAATATCATATCTTTATAAATATCTTTTAATAAAACCTTTTATTTTGAAAGTATTTCAAAAGCATTGAGGAATTAAATTTTGAGAAGGATAAACTTTCTAAGGATCTAGAAAAAGTAATTTCTAAGAAAAATATTTTTGAGCCTAACTATAGTGATAAAACTATTGTTTTTTAGGATAAGAACATAGTAATTAAGCTAAAGTCAAAAATATTTTCCTTGAGAGTCTTTGTTAAACTTTACATTAGGTAAATAAAATTTTGATAAGATGTATTCTCAAATTCATCCTCTGAAGAATGATTCTGGTTTTGGTTATACAAGTTCAAAATTGATTTTTAGTAACAATTATTTTGATCCTAAAAGTGCTCCATTCTGTACTAAGTGTCAGTGTGGTGGCCATTGGGAAAAAACGGTTCATTAAATAAAACTCAATATTTTGGTTTTCATAAAGCTTATTTTTCGATAAAAATGTGGATACCTAAAATTTTGATTTCTGAAATTTTCGGATCCCAGAAATTATGGTTTCCGAAAAACTAACACTCTTATTTTTAGAAAATAAATAATGTACCAATAGCCATACTTTGTACATGGATAGTGGATGTTTTCGGCATATGACAAGTAAAAAAACATCTTTGAAATGATTATCAGGATAAAAGGAGGAAAATTAACTTTTGAAAATAATATTTATGGAGAAATTATTGGTATATGTGACATTTTTCATCTTGGAAAAACTTTTATTTATAATTTTTTATTTGTTAAAATGATTAATAACAACCTCATTATCATAAGTCAATTATGTGATGAAGGTTACTTTGTGAATTTTAGGAATGAAAAGTTCTTAATGCACAATTCCAAGGAGGAGTTTATTCATTATGCCAATAGGCAAGATAATGTATACACACCAAACATATAATACCATAGCATCCAAGACCTACCTTTCCTTATTTCATTGGAAGATCATTCTTGGTTGTGGCATAGAAGGTTAAGTCACTGTAACCTTTGGAACCTATGAAAACTACCTAAGAAAAAACATGTTAAAGATCTACTGGAGCTTATATTTGATTCTTCAAAAAGTTCGTTTATCATTGTCAATATAGTAAGAAACATAAATCAAGTTTTAAATCATTTGGTGAACTCTCAAACACTAATTCATTACATTTGGTGCATAAATATTTTTTTGGTCCAACACAAACTGGAAGCATTGGGGTCAAATATTATGTATTTTCCTTAGTTAATGATTACACTAGATTTACATGGGTCTATTTTCTAGAAAATAAATTTGATGCTTTTTTTATTTTAGAACATTTAGAGCCCAATTTAAAAATTATAAAAACCTTCCTTTGATAACTATTCATAGTGATCATGTAAGAGAATTTCAAAATTATGATTTTGAATTTTTTTTTTTTTGTAAAAAATGCATTACTCAAAACTTCTCAGCACCAAGAACTCCTCAACCGAATGGTGTGGTTGAAAGAAGAAAAAGAATTCTTCAAAAAATAACTGAAACCATGTAGTGTTAATATTCTATAGCTAATAATTTTTTGGCTGAAGCTGTAAGTACTACTTGTGATACTATAAATTGAGTTTTTATTAGACCTTTTCTTAATAAAACTGACTGAAAATTAACTTTTTTTGTTATCAAATCACTTTTGAGGTAAAACTAAGAAACCGCCATATCCAAACATTACAACCATTAAAACCAAGGAAGATGATAACCCGGATCAAGACTATAGGATCCACCCCTCCCTAGCGACTATATCATAATGACAAGCTTTCACCATTGCATGACCACTCAGCTAGCTATCCCATGTAAGGTTGCACGGTCCCGGTACCAATGGGAGAGTCATACCCTCTCGAACATCCAAATCTGAATGGAATGCTCAGGAGGAAGCTTTCTTCTCTGATCCTCATCAGACACAAATCCTCTAACGACCCAAAGATTCATTAATGGAAATTTCTCTTGATCTTATTAAATGACTCTTTATATAAAATGTTTTATAAAATGTCAACTTATTTGGATTTATGATAAGAGTTGTGACCGTTACTTTTATAGTCGTTGAACAGTGATCACATGACTAGTATAAATATAAGGCTTTAATGAACCCAATTTTACTCAGACAAAGGAAGCGATGGCCTCATCTAGTAGAATTTCCCCATACGAAGCCCATTTGTCAGAGCTCGGAAAAGAGGTGGCATCTTTGGGCTTCTCCCTTGACAAAGCCCAAGCTGGGCTTCATCATGTCAAGCTCGAACATGACTGTCTATGGGAAAAGTGGAAGTTGATTGAAATTATCACTCGAACAATGTTATCCGAGCCACCCCAAGAGTCTGTCATCATCGCACACCTTACCCTTAAGTCTTAGGCGGCTATTTTAAGGGGTTATGTAACAAATAAGTAATACTATGTTCATGTACATTATTTTTGTATATAATAATGAATATAATATCTAGTCATTTTTGATACATTGTAAATAGTTTTTAAAGTACAAATGGTGTTTTTAGTTATTATTTAATTAAGAATTCTATTTTATTAAATTAAGGTATATTTCAATTAAATAATATTTTAATAAAATATTATTATTAATATTAATTTAGTTTTTATTAAATATAAATGATCATATAATTTTATGAATGCAATTAAAATTTTTTATTAAGGTTTGAAAGCCATTTTTGTCAAAACACGTGAATTTTTTATACATGTCGGTTTTTAAATTAAATTTCAAAATTAACCTATTTAGAAAAAAAATTAGATAAAATAAATTTCATTTCTGGAATCAGGACATCGAAATTATCCAACGGTGAATTTTTCTTAATTTTCTGAGACAGTCAAATTTTTGGGTAAAAATTAAATACCGTTTAAATATATAATGTGTTTTATGACATCATAATGACCCAATGGTGATGTAATAAAATACCATAATACTTATGTTCGCCCAATATATGTTTTATCATTAAAATAATGTGATTTTGGGTTTGTTTGCCTTACTTTTCAAAGCATTAATGGACCCCTCAAGACATATTCAACATTTTGCCTTTTTAAATTAATTTCCATGGGAGTGTGACTCACCTCCACATAAGAAACCTTATTATTTTAAGAAGTTAGGACTTGGGACTTATAAAATATTTTTTTCCTCCTCCCTTTGCCAAAAACCATGGGCAAAAACCATGGGATGGTCTGTGGTTTAGATAAATTTAATGTAAGGGGACCCAAACCTAAATAATAAAGAATTCCATCACCTTTCCTATATAAACCCACCCAAACTCCCACTTCCTCCTCACTCAAAGCCCTTGGAGTTTGTCCAACCTCTGCCCAACTCTCTCTATAATCCTCCAAAGGTGCCCCAAGCTCCCAATAAGCCTCTCACCCTCTCTATCCTTTGGAAGCACACTTCCAAGTAAGGGTTTTTTCTTCCTTTCTCATTTTTGTCAATTTCCTTTAAGTTGTATTACCCTTTTAATTTCAATTATGAATGTTAAGGTATGGTTTAGAAACTCCCCCATACTTCCCTCTTATTGTTTGAATTATGGGAGTCCCCTTTCTCTCTCATTTAATGCCTCCCATGTACACCTGTTACTATGCCGAAATTCCGAAAGGAACTTCTCTCTATTCTTTTACATTCAAGCAATAATTGTGTATCATGAATCTATATTCCATTACAATTGTTTGTACATGTACCTATATGACCTCCTTACTGTCCATTACATGTAAATATGATTAGTAACCCCTTTCTCTCTCATCAACCATTTTTATGAATCCTTATGTCACGCCGTTATGATGCCGAAATCACACTGATTTTCTAAGCCAATGTCATTGTATAGTGAATACCATTCCCATTTCTCCATCAAGGGTATTCACCTTTATGAATATTTACTTATTGACTATAAAGTTTCAGGTATGAATTCCACATTCCTTTATCATGGAGTAAATGATTTTGTTTTATGAATCCATGTTTTACGATCCATGTGGCACACTTATGCATGAAATGAAATGTTTAAGAAGGGTGCACCCTTATATCGCTCCAATGCATTGAGTAAAGTATAGTATCATGATACGTCATGTGCAATGAGTGTTGACTCATGCTAATTCAAGTGCAACAAGGGTTTACTCGTGCTTCATGTGCAATGAGAGTTTACTCATGCTCCATGTGCAATGATCCTTGGCTCATGCTAATTCAATGTTAAGTGTTGTTGCCACATTTCCATGTTATGATTATCATGCTTTATCATGCCTTTATGTTCATGTTTCTCTTATGCTCTATTGACATTCCTATTGCCCAACATGTATTTTACTCCTCGGGTTATTCCATGTGTACTCCCTTACTGGGCTTTATATCTCACCCTTTTCTTATGCATGTCCTCAGGTTATCCCTTGCAATGCTAAATACAAGGGAATGTTGTGGTCATGTAAATGAAGTTTTCAATAAAGATGTTGTATTTCATGTTTTAATTTTTTATGTAATGATGCTAAGCCCCAAAGAAACTAAACCAGTCGATCTTCTTTGTTGTATCAAGTGAAGTTTTATGTAATAAATCATGTTTAAGTTGTAATAAAAAGCAGGGTTGTTATAGATCCATGTAGTGTGCTGGTTACAAACATATCCAAGATTAAAAAATAAACCAAGAACATTAATGCAACCTCAAATTGTAGACGTCTTTTGTTAATTCATATCTTCTCTAAAGGATTCCTAGGAGACATTAAAACCATCATCGTTTTTAATTTCCAGTGCAATTCAATTTTCCTTTCCCATAGATAAACTCATTGGGTAAGAGTCAAAGGATTCATCCAATCCCGAAGAATCAAGAACCACGTTACAATATTCTAAAAACGTAGACCAATTGGAGTAGTATACATAGATGCACAGAAAACTCTTCAACCAGAATAATATCACAAACAGAATAGGTTCAAGGAAAGAAAATTCAAAAAAGGCGAATCACGTAGCAAACTACAATACTCACAGCAAATCGAATCCAAAATCATAACTTGATTCAAGATCTAATGGTTCGAAATCCATCACATTAACTAGTCACCCAAATGCCAACCCACCTAAAATATTGTCCTGCTGCAATCCAGATCCAAAATCATGTCGCTGCCTCCAAAACCGTACTTAAAGTCCACAATGAATCTCTCAACGCACCCTCAGTAGACACCGAAACAAGGTTGCAACCAACATTAATGGGACTTGACCATGAACCTTCACCGCGTCGCCGATAAAAGCCCTATCAGATTTGGGGATAGAGAAAGGAGGTTACGCAACAGTGAAAGTGTCGACATGGTCGAGTCTGCAATGTCACGAGCCACGCGTCACGGGCCACTGAGCAAGCCGAGGGGAGAACACCGCTGACCTGGGATGGAGAAGGTGAAGGCGGCGACAGGGGTAAACCCTAGCATCGCAAAGCCCCTTATGGGCTCCAATAAAATCTATATGAGTTATGGAATGGTAGAAAACCTAGACTTTCCTACTTCAAGGATTTTGGTTGCAAATTATTCATTCGGAATAATAAAGATAATCTATATAAATTCACACCAAATATTGGTGAAGGAATTTTCATAGGCTACTCCACAACCTCTAACGATTATAGAGTTTTCAATAAAAACACAAGTGATGTAGAATAAAATGCACATGTTAAATTTGATGAAACTGATCCTTTTGTTTTTTAACAACCTCAACATATATCCTCGAATGTGTTTTCAAAAACTATTTATCAACCCTTTATAGAAGATCTTTCTGATAAGGAAAATTTTCAAGAAAATGTTTCTGAGATCATTACTCCAGATGATTTTCTACCCTGTGTTAATGAACAGGTTTTACAAAATCCAAATCAGTTATTTCTTAAGAATCATCCCAGTGATAGTATCATTGGTGATGTAAATCAATCTATAAGGACTATAAGTTTCTTAAGAAATGAAGGAGAACATATAGCATTCCTTTCCCAATTACAACCAAAAAGCACTGATAAAGATTTAGGTGATGATGATTGGATAAAAGCTATGGAAGATGAGATTAATGAATTTGAAAGGAATAAAGTCTGGACCTTGGTTGAAAGACCTAAGGAAACTTCTATTATTAGAGTAAAATGGGTCTTTAAAAATAATATTAATGAAATTTGATTCGTAGTAAGAAATAAAGATAGATTGGTTGATAAAGTCTATAATCAATGAGAAGGAATGGACTATGATTAAATTACGCTCTAGTAGCTAGACTTGAATCTATTCATATTCTACTTTCCTTTACAGCATTCTCCAATTTCAATATTTTTCAAATGGATGTTAAATTTTCTTTCCTTAATATTTTGTAAAAGAGGAAGTTTTTTTTGAACAACCTCCTGGTTTTGATGATTCGAATGATCCTAAACATGTTTACAAAATTAAAAAATCATTTTATAGACTTAAGCAAGCCCCTCGATCTTGGTATGATAGACTTACAGGTTTTTTTCTTCAAAATAATTATGTAATGGGAAATGATGATCCAACCCTTTAATAAATAAAGATAATAAAAATTTTTTGATTGTTAAAATTTATGTTGATTTCATTACATTTGTTTCAACTCAGTAATCGTTAATGGATTCCTTTATGGGTCTAATGAAATATGAGTTCAAAATGAGTATGATGGGTGAGTTAATATTTTTCCTAGGTTTTAAAATTTCTAAAAAACTAGAAGGAATATATATATATCCCAACATAATTATATTAAATATCTTCTTAAAAGTATGGATATGACAACCCTAAGAGTTAAAATACGCTAATTGGTACATCAAATTCACTAGATCTTGATGAAGCTGGGAAACCAGTAGATCAAACATATTTTAGAGGTATGATAGGAAGTCTACTTTACTCGACATCTAGTTTTCCAGACTTATTATTTTCAATATTCATATGTGAAAGATATTAATCCAATCCTATGGAATCTCTTTTAAAGGCATTGAAGAGAATTGTTTTCTACTTAAAGTGAAATATCGATCTTAGACACTTTTATACTTCTAGAAAAGATTTTGTTTTAAAATGATTTTCAGATGCTAACTTTGGTGGATGTAGAATGGATAGAAAACTTAAATAGGGAACTTGTCATTTCATAATAGATTCATTAGTTTCTTGGTCGTGAAAAAAGCAACACTCAATAGCACTTTCCACTGCTCAAACTGAATATGTAGCAGCTGGAAGTTGTTGTGCCTAAGTGTTGTGGATGCAACACACACTCACAAACTATGGTATGGTTTTAACAAAACACAAATTATGTGTGATAATACTAGTGGCATTATCTTAAGTAAAAATTCTACACATTATTCTCATACAAAACACATAAATATTAGGTATCACTTTCTTAGGGATCACACCCAAAAAGGTAATATCATTCCTTAATTTATTGGAATACTTGATCAACTTGCTGATATTTTGACAAAATCATTCCCATCCGATAGATTTAAATACATCAAACAGAAGTTAGGAATTATCACCTTAAGGTAATCATCATTATTAACTTCTTTTTAAAACCTATCACTCTATATTAACAAACACCTTTTCATAAGGGGATTACATTAGCTTGTTAGTTAGTTCAAAAATTTTCTTAATGAATATTTTTTTGTAGTTCAAAATCTTTAGTAATGGAAACATTCTTTGTAGTTAAAAATTTTCTATAATGAATATTTTTGTAGTTCAGAATTTTGAAAATGGAAATCCTTCATAGATTTTTTTTCATAAATAAAATTTTCGAAGTTAGATTTTTCATAATAAAATTTTCATAGATAAAAAATTTTCAAAGTCAATGTTTTCTTAATGAAAATTTTTTAATCTATTTTCTTAAGGAAGAATTTTCTTCATTATGAATAATCTTCCTAGAAATATGAAAGGTATGTTTCCTTTATTAAAATTTCGTAATAAACTTTTACTTGTTGTTATTTTAATCTGTTTTTAAAATTTTCGTATTCTGTTTTCCTTGAATCTGAATACTTTTATTAAAAACCTCAAAAGATCGGAATCCATCAAAATTCTTATTCTGTTGTTTTTTTTGAAGCCTTTAGATGTGATCAGAAGGTTTCTCAACCATTGGATTGAGTATGGAAGCTAAACCATCACCTCAAACGCCTATATAAAGGACCCCCTTTGGTTGTCCCACATCAAAACTCAAGACTTCATGTGTTGAAGCTCTAATCCTCCGATAAAAGCTCATTATGGATCATCAAGGTTTCTTCAGCTCTAAATGTCTGTTAGAGCTTCATCTCAAAAAGATATGTCATCTATAAAGGAAATATTTGAATGGAAGGTTTACAGAGAAAGGCTGGTTCATCCAAATTTCTCCACTAAGTACAATTACATTATCTCTAAGAATATAAAGCTGAATGGGTGGGAGAGTGTTTGCATTTCGAAACTGAAAGCACACAATCTGGTGTATCTAGAGTTGCTGATTGAATTCTACAAGACAATAACTTTCTACAAGGAAGAAGGCAGGAGCAAGTTTTCTTTCAAGTGTTACAGGAACACATATTCTCTTTCATATACCATGGATTCTAGTTTTATTTGAATCCCTTATGAAGGAGAATCAGAGTTATGGTCACATAAGCTACATGATGTTCCAGGATGTTTTATTAAAGAAAATTCCATGGCGTTTTCTGGTTATTTAGAGGTAAAGGCTTTGAAGATTCTTTACCTATCTACAAATTTTCTGATTCTTGAATTGTCAGTTCAAGGATTCATCATTCCAAGAAAAGGTGATAATGATACATTAATGAAGAGTGACATCAACATTGTGGATTTCTTGGTAAACTTGAGAATGATAAACTTGGTTAATCATATCTTGGTTACGATTGCGAATATAATGAATGGAAATGTAAAGGCTCAAATTATTATGTATCTAGAAATTCTATCACAGATGGTTGTTTGGGGTTTAGAATCCTTAAAAATTCCTTTCAATTCTAAGTCAAGAAATCGCAGAGTCAGGTTGTTGAGTGATGCCACCTTGAGAAGGATGAATGTTGGGTTTTCCAAAGAATCTAAAGTATTATACGATTTAAATGAAAAGGAAGTTAAATCTATTTCAAAGAAATAGGAGGTTACTGAAACCTCTAAAAATAGTGGATGGAAGAGGAGTGTAAAAGAAGTGGAAGACGAGGAAAATCCCAATAGAAAAGGAAACTCAATCTTCACCATCCAAGCCAAAGAAACCAAAAGCATATCCTAATGAGTTTGTGGATAAGTGGAGGGAAGACAAGAAAAATCAGAAAAAGGGGAGGCTATGTTTTTCTTGGACCATATAGAGGCAAAATCAGTGATGGAAAAGGGAGCCAAAGAGCTTAAGAAGAAAGAGAAAGAGAAGATGTGGAAGAAAAAGTTGTCTGAGGTAGATATTGTCCAATCACTTCTGAAGGCTGTTGAGAAGGAATCTGAGAATATTCTGCTACCAGAATCCTTTCTAATATAACCTTTACCAGAGACTCTGGGAAACATTTTTCTGACTCGATAAAAATTCCAAGAAAAACAACTCGAATAAGAATAATAAGAAGAAGAAGACGAAGGAAGTGGTGATACCGAAGATTTTATAAAGTTAGTAGAGGATTTTCATCCGAAGGAAAGCCCTTCTGAAAAATTATCATTCCAAAATTCTCAAGCCGAGTCTTCAAAACATTCTACACTAGGAATAGATGAGAAGGGTGAGGAAGAAGTGAAAAAGTTGTCTGAAGAGAATAATAGTAACCATGATTTCATTCAGCCAGAGGATGCTAAGGCAAGAGCTGAGAAGGAAAAGGTAGATGGAGATAAAATTGTGCAACTATCTGATAGTGAACACGAATCACCCAATCAAGAAGAAGTCATTGCGAAATTTGATAAGGAAAAAAGGTGGTTATTGATACACCTAGAAGATCAGTGGTGAAGAAGAAAGATGTTGGTGCTTCATCAAAGAGGAAAGATACTGATATAGAAAAAGAATCATCACCAACCAAAATCATTGATTCAGAATCATGCTCTCTTATACATGATTTTGTAGTCCAGTCTTTTAAAATTATTTTTGGAACTATGCCTATATTTCCAAGCATACTCTCAAGATTCCAGATGCATCACCATACCTTAAATTAAAACCCAGATTTAGTATCCATGGTGATGGATAAGTTTGTTAAACTTGAGCCTAATTTGAAAACATTTTTCTTAAACTAAGAAGCGCACAAAATATCATGTAATAAGATTACTAGATAGTCAAAGAAAATAGTGTAAGACATGAAAAGTCTTGATGAGTTTCAAGATAATGTCAAGGATGAATTTTAAATCTAAGATAGTAAGTTCTAAGTTCTCACCAAGTCGTTTTAGGAAAACCTATCTCTTGAAGAAACTTCTTGGATGCAAGAAGTGAAAGATTTTAATGGGAAGTTGTTTTCAGTTTCTCATACTTGGAAAAGAGAAAGGGATCTCAGGATTGAGATAGAAGATAAGCTTGTTAAGCAAGAAGATGTTATAATGGGCCAGGCAGAATCTCTTAAGGCTTAGGAAGAAAAAATCAAAGCCTTATAGAAGAAAACAGATGATCAGGATCAGCTTCTCAAATGTGCATAGGAGGATAACAAGGAGCTTATGAAGTTGAAAACCATAGCGAGGATGATAATTCCAAAGGAAAAGGAAGGATAATCTTTCCCAAATCCAATATTTTAGTGTATTTTCCTTCTTTTAAAAATTCATTAAATATTAATGAAAATTTTCAATGTTCTTGTTTTTTGGTTGTCTAGTACTAATGTTTCAGGTACCATATTTTATTTTCCATTCCCTATATTCCTTTTTGAAAATCATAGAGGGGGAGAAAGTAATGTTAAAATGAATACTATGTAAAGAATAAATTTCTCTAAGGGGGAGTTCATCTAATGGGGTGTTCTTATCCAAAATTATTTTAGTTTGCAATAAAATGCTAATTATCAATCCAGAAATCAAGAATACAATCCTCAGTGTTTCCAAATCCTAAGGGGGAGTTAGTCGTATTCATCATTTCCCATGTGTTATGGTAGATGAGTTTTATTTTCAAATTCAAGAAAAATATTTTCTAACTCCTTATATTCATTTTAGTATGGATGTTTTTGCTTTCTAAAAAGGGGGAGATTGTTGAGTCAATAAGGTTTCTTTATGACATTTCCATTCCATTATGTTTTGAAAATCACAAACACTCTACCTCAAGGAAAATTTTATTTTACTTAATAATTTATAAGGACTATTTTCCTTCCTCAAGGAAATTTTCTCCTCACCCAGTTTTTCCATCATAAGAGAAATTTTCCTTCCCCAAGGAAAATTTATCCTTATCATGTTTTCATTGTTCATATCATAATTTCTCTAAACATAACTCATTTTATTTCTAAGTGTAAAATTTGGTTTCATATATAAAACCTATGAATATTATAGATACTTAGATATAAAGCATTCTATTTTCAGAATCCTAATTTAGGTTCTGAATTCTCTGAATTTAGACTCCAAACTTTCTGAATTCAGACTAAGAATTCTCATGAATCCATACTCTGAATTCATATGAATTAGAAATCGAATTCTTATGAATTCCGACTCTGAATTATTATGAATTAAGACTCTGAATTCTTTGCATTCAGACTCAGAATTCTTATGAATTAAAACACTGAATTTCCTTGAAATTCAGACTCTAGAATTCTATTGAATTTAGGTTATGAATTCTTTTGAAGTCAATATCCGAATATCTATGTATTATAGACACTGAATGGTTTTTTTAACTCTGAACTTTTGTTTCCTTAGACTCCAAAAAATAGATTTGATCAGGAAACCATTATTTTTCTTACCTTGTAATGGAAGTATGTCATTAAATCAATATCCAACTAACCATTGTTTGAGTGACACATGTACAGGTCACTCTGAAATTCAAAGAAAATATAATTGTGGGAGACTTTAATTCTTTGTGCATACTGAAAATCTTGTTCAGAATTTCTTCGTGTAGCTCTGAGTGTTGTTGAGTATATTCGAGGGCTTATGGGGATATGAAGGCAGTGGTAATGACTAACATGGAGTTTTAGGGCTTGTAGGGATAGCAAGACATATTCCGATATTTATATCGAGGGCTTACCCTGGTGTGGGTAAGGCATAATTTCTTGAAATTATAAATCAAGGGACCTTTATCCTAGGTTATTGGATACCAAACTATTTGGTATAAAAGATTTCTTACTTGTTACATGTATTGTTTCAAGTTTGTATTCTACTGAATTTTGGTTGTTAAGGAAAGTATAATTATCTTATACTTTCTTATACTTGTACTCTTATTAGTAAGATTATATATGCTTTAAGATAGAATCATTATCTTTGTAAACATTTATTAAGTTTCATTTCTAGAACCATATTTCCATAATCAATCATGTTTGTAGAACTAAGAGTTCTACTAAATTTATCTTGTTTAACGTTGCTAAAAATTATCATCTTTAAAATTTCCAAAGGGATTTTTTAAAGTATACAATTCACCCCCCCCCCCCCTCTTGTATATTGAGCATATACATCATCATTTAAATCCTACAGTTTCTACTTAACTTCATATGATTCCAACTATGTAGAATAATTATTATTCTATATATTACATATATATTCATTAAATATAACCCCATTACCAACTATGAACTGTGTAAATGAAAAATGTTTCACATCGTTCCATGGAGGTGGTAGTTAATATATACGCATTAGTGACATTGTCATTTTCTAACATATTAGAGGTAAGATTGTATATATAATATTATAATTATAGAAGAATAATTATGTCATAAAAATAATTTTTCTTCATTACATCCATATTTATAAGAAACCAAAGAAATTTCTACTAAAAAACAAATTTCATCACTATATAGAGACGATAATCAATACGCACACACGATTTATATTTTCTATTTTCATGGGAAAGAAAATAGAGAGAAAATTGTTATCCCATAATCAAAATAATATAAAAATATATTTATTCAACTAGAATTATTATTTTAGGATGTGTACAACATATTTAGATAATGTATGTGTACAGCATATTTAGATAATGTTTGTGTACAACATATTTAGATAATGTATAATAAGAAATAAATTTGAAAAAGTTGGTAAAGATGATTAACTCTTCTTCCACAGAATTCATTTTTGGCCCATATTATGAACACTTTTAATGGTAGTATATGAATAAATATACCTCTAAATCATGACTATAAAATTTAAAAGGTAATTTAGTATGGTTTTCCCAGATATATGGATCAAAGTGTTTATACAAAAAGCGAGAAGTGATTTTCTTTTATAAGTGAGGGGAGGGTCTAGTTTAGAAATTCTTGAATTATTAAAATATAATATGTGTAATGCCCTGACCCCGGTTACCCAGAGTCGGTGAATTATTACGTATCATTGGCACGATCACAAGAAAGATCAAATCTCTATAGACTGATTAGTCTAGTAGCCTTGGAATCCCTAGATACATTCATAAAGATTACATTACATCATAAAATGAAAACTTCAACAACATAATCTCGATAGTCCACACTCATAACCCCTCATATTATCCCTGGAGGTCATTCATAAAATAATTCTTCATATCCTGGGAAAAAAACATAGAAATGGGTGAGATCAGATGCCCAGTAAGGATAACAATATAGCAGAAACTTTCATAAATAAGCATAAACAATTAAGGCATTGTATAACTAAAACAAAATCCTTTTAAACATGAATTTCAGCATAATATGGAAAAGATAAAATGAAATAATGACATTTAATTATTCCTATGGATATTCAAATAGTCTAATAATCACATGAAATATGAATAACCACTTTCATAATGATGTAATTCATAATTCCAAACTATCATAACCACATAGCCAAGGCCTCGTGTTAAGACTAAAAATAAGATTTTGTCAAGGCCTTGTGCCAAGACCCTAGTTTGTCTTATGAGACCTAGCGATGAATCGAGGAGCTACAGAGGGCTCCACTCATCACATACTAAGTCCAATGCATTACTCATATGAATAGGTTTAAACATAACATAAACATTCATATTAAAACTAGCATACGAAATGTCAATACTTTCTCCATAAACCATGAATGATATAAAAATAACACATCCACAATCAAAAATATCACAAAACCTTAAATACAATACGGAAGTTTTGTTTCATAATAAATCAACATAAAATAAGCTTAAAATACATCAAAGGATGTTGACAAAGATGACATCAAAACTATTTGAGAGAAATATCTATTTTCGGAAATCACTTAAAAGTCAAACATTTATTAAGGAAGCAATTCAAAATAGATTTTTGAATCAAAGTGTCCCATACCACTTTGAAACTTTTGAAAATAAATATCATTTGAAAAAATTTATGTCCATATAAATAAATCAATAAAATAATTTTGAAATCATGGAAATTAATTAAGAAGATTTAGAAAGATAAATCTTTAAAACATTTAAAATTCTGATCTTGATAAAGAGTACCTTTAAAAAATTCTTAAAATATTCATTTTGAAATCATTTAAAAGTCACATAAATATATAATAAAACATTTACTTTCAAAATATTCTTATAAGATTGTAAGAGAATCTTTGATGATGTTATAAAGGCAGAAAATATCTACACCCTTCGTATAAGTTAAAAAAGACATTCTTACCATAATTTTGTTGAAAAGGTTAAAAAGGACCTTGTTTGGAATGCGACAGAAGGATTCCATTATAAACATATTATAAAAATTATTCAAGGGTATAAATTACTTTAAACCATAGTCTATAAAATAGTAAGAATGATTTGACATACATTTTTGAGAAACATGGATGTGGATAATAAAGAGGTCGCAGTAGATAATTACATATAAACAACCTTGAATAATGAAGAGATTGTGAAATAAACCCTTACCATGTACTTTTCCTTGGTTGAGGGGAGATTAAAATCCTGTATAACGGAGAAATAATTTTTATTAAATTATTCAACAATCATATACATTAATATGATATCATATATGATCTTTTAACATTGCTTTGTTAATAATGTCTTAGTATTATCGTCGTTTCAGGTGTTAACTTACTCATTTTCTTTTATAAGTTTTGTTACATAAGCAATGTTTGTTATGGATAGGTTGTATGTTATTCATATCATAATGATATCAAGTCCATAAATATTATTTTTAATCATCAAATGGGAATTAGATTTGAATGGATACGATGGGGAATGAATCTCGTCACGTTCGTAGAGACGGTAGTCCGTACGTACGCACGAGCGAACATATCATTTTTTTGATATTAATATAATATATAATTGGATAGTATATCATATATACAGAATCAATATAATTTTATATTTATTATTTACATGAATTACACATCATTATTATACGCATCCAAATAATAATATTTTGAATAACATTTACACCACGACGTGGACACGACAAGCCGTGCGTACGCACGTATGGTGACATGTCATTCAAAGGATGTATATAATACGGAATATGGTTGTACCATATTTATAATAACATCACATTATATTGAATATACTAGAGTTATTATTTTAGAATGGGAATAACAAATAAAGATGAAGTTGAAGAAGAAAGGAACATGAAAGAGGGTTGTGAAAACATTACCTCTTCTTCGGGTTCATCCTTTTGATTTGATCAAAAGGGCTCCTTAGGTTGGCCTTCTTACTAAATTAAGGACTATAGGATTATGGGAGGATATTTTAGAGGGTATTTGTGTAGTCTTTGGACGATCCCAAAGGCTTTTAAGGTATGAATTAGAGAGAAGGGGGTGCCCTTTTATAAGAGGGGTGAGGGGCACCTTTGGAAAAGCTAGAAATATAAATTCATAATCAGTTTCTAATGGATCAAAAGTGGATTATTTAAAGTTTAAGGTGGTTATGGGTCTAAAAAAACTCAACCTATAGGTTTTAGACAGGTTTTGGTCACTATATTAACCTTATCTTTTGGTTTTGACTCTTAGTTAATTAGTTTGACATTTACCGTGTCACTTTGTATTTTTATATTATATAGTTAATAAACATACTATATACGTCCAAGAGTCCACCAAGTGGTGCATTAATGATACACCTATCATGATATAAGTCCTTTGGCTGAACGTTAGAGTTCTATAAATAGAATATCAATTAAAAATATAATATTTGTTTTAAGAAACTCATTTATGTCAATTTTGACACTATTCAATAATTGATTTTTGTTAAAGCCTTAACAACTTTATTATTTTTATAAAAATTCCTTTAATCAATACTATAATGTCATATTAACCAATAAAATTAATTTATGTCATAAAAACTTTTAAATTATATTTATTTTAACATTTATAATACCAATTATTTGATTCTTTCTTTAATAAGGAAAATATTGTATCATTATTGTGTCATAAATAATATTAATTATTAAATGTCCAAAAATTATAAATAAAATACCATTATGTAGGAAATAGTTTTATGTTTCTAATTAATTTTTATAGTTTAAAATACAACATATATAACCCTATGTAAAAAAAATTCTAAAAGTTATATGCTTGTGTCATTTTTGTATTTACATTAACTTAATTAATATAAAGTGTCATCATCACTTACAAGTGGATCCATGGGGTCCCAAAATCGACCCAATTATGCCCATAGTCGGACATATATCAAAAAATAGGGTTAGGAAACGTTTAGGGTACATTAATTTTAGTATAATTTTATTTGTTTTACCCTTATTTACAGGATTTACCCTTTAACCATGGTAAATAAAATATTTACCGAAATAATTAATCAAAATGTCTAAAAATAAAATTTACCTATTTACACAATTTATACCTTATGATTCCAAATATGTAATCCATATTTCTAAATTCAAAACACATAAGTGGAAAAATTAATTTAAAATTAATTCCTGTTGTTAAAACAAAAAGCGTATTTTTAAGAGATAATAATTATCAAAAGATTGACAGTTGTTTATGTCCGGTTTAAATGTGAAATTATGTCCAATGACCAAAATTTTATTAAATGGTAAAAATATATTCTAAATATAATTTAAAACCACTTAAATTCATAATCTATCACTAATAATTATTTTGATTAAAAAAGTGGTTTTTAATTAAAATTTAGAAATTTTCACTATTCATGACAACATAAAAGTTATTCGAAAAGTTCCAAAATTTTACCCTAGGATAATTTAGATATTCCGAATCCAAACATGAAGTCCATTTTGAGAGATAAAATTTATAAAATTTTAAAAACTGGGTATTACTATTCATAACGGCTACTTTGATTGATCACGGCGTGTTAGAATCTCGAAGTTGCGTACAACACACAATACTGTATTATTCAAAGAGAAGGGTACCGTGGAAGCTTGGGTTGTTACAATATGTTCCTAGATCTGGTAAAATTGTTTCAAAATAATATAGATAACAAAAAAAGAGATTTAGGTACTAATATTATCATAAAATAAGATTTATAAAATTTTAGATATCATTTTCTGCCATATATTTGTTATTAACCCATTTATCAGCAATTCTTAACCTTAATCCTGGTAATAACTATTTCAATATTAAAGGATTATAATTTTGCTTATATAGTGAAATTTCTTCATAAATGTAAAAGGGATAATATTCTGGACCATATATTATCATCTTTAACCTAATTAAATAAATTTATGACTTTTAGATAATTTCATAAAATAATATTTCCATAAAATTTCATTAATGTCATTTTTAACACTATTCATTTAATTTGACATTATAACAAAAGGAAATTGATATAATTAGAACTTAATTTTTTACACATACCAAATATGATATATTAATCTAAATAATTATTTTTTTATATAATAATTCTTCAAATGTATATTAATTTTAATATTTTAAACTAACTAATTTTAATTTTTTCTAGTTTCAATAGACATGTTGTCAGTGTTGTGTAAATTTTTAGAAAAATTATTAAATTAAAAAATTAAAAATAAATTACTATAAAAAAATTATTTCATATTTCCAAAGAAAATTTCAAATTTAAAATGTCCTCTTATTATTCAAATGGAAAAATATTAGATATACTAATGTTAAGAGTGTGACATTTTTTTTTATCATTTTTTAAAAGTTAAATAAAGGTAAATATTGAATAAAAATGGTTCCAAGTGGTCATATTTTAGATACATTGATGGTAATATCCGAAAATACATTAAAAAATAAGATAAAGGAATGTATTCATGAAATTTTATAAACTTATCCCAAAGTTTTTACCATATTTTACCCATTTTACATTAACTATGTGACAAGTATCAACCAAGATTAATGTTCATAATTTTCGGAAATAAAAGGTGCCTATTATCAAATTCAAACCTATTGATTCAAAATATTGAACAAATGTTTTCAAATTAAATTGACAAAAGTGAAATAAACGAATTTAATAAAAAACAAAACACACAATGAAAAATTGTTTCTGAGAAAAATTGGTTTTTCAGTCCAAATATGTACTTATACCAAAATCAAGTATAATGTTGATTCAAATATAGTTATTTAGATTATATATAAATAAAGAATTATTTGGTTAATTATGGATTAAATTAAAACTTTTATGGATAATTTTCAATTAAATTAAATGATATCCTTACAAAAATTGGTATTTTTCCCTATTCCATGAAAAATAAATCTTTTTAGAAAAATACTAAAATTTCAAACAAAGATAATATTTTCATGATTAATTAAAATTGATATAATTTTTATGTAATTATATTTTTATATGATTTCTTGGTTCTATTAAACTCCTTATTTTTTATAAATAAAACTATTAACAAAATTTATTAAGAGATAAATATTTCATAAAATATTGGGTTGTCACACTACGATTGTAGTATATACCCAATATGGATTTTAAACCACTTGGGTGATTCATAAAGTAATATCTAACCCAATATGCATGGAAAAATATAGATCTTCCAATTCAAAACAAATAAATAACACTTCCACTCCTTCATGAAACTTGTCTATTATAGCTCATACCAAAAACAATTAATTTCCCTTCCAATTTTACTTCCAAAGAGAAATTTAATAAATCAATGAAAAAAATCACATATTAAATTTAACCAATTTAAGATACTGTAAATCTAGTTTCCTCAAAACATAATTTTAGTTTTCTCACTAAAATATCTAAGATTTTAAATTTTACCAAATCCAGAAATAAATGAAAATAAATTCAATTTAAATAGAATTATTTGATAATAAAATATTTTTAGAAAATATTCTAAAAATTTAATAACATATACATGAATAATAATAATTTTAGGAGTGAATATAACCCACCTACCTTATATGATTCATCTAAGATGTAAAATAAAATCAAGATCTAATGTTAGAAATAAAAATTTTATAATTTGAATCCTACTCAAAAGAAAAATTAGCAGGATTCCTTATTTTATGATCCAAATTTTATAATTTGGTTAATATAAATCAAATACATTAAAATATTTCTCTAAGATATATGGATATATATAATGATATAGAAATAGTTTGATCAATTGAATCACTAGATCATTGAGATAAAACCATAAATCAAATTTTTAACAAATCAATCCTACAGATAATTTCATAATTCATTGACGGAGAATCCTGATTTTTTTAATAAAAATCACTATAATTATCCAAATATGTGTATTAATGAATGTTTCGGGAGTCTAATCGTTATTTTAAAATTGATAAATCATATAACCTAAACTTTAATCCATCACCATCATGCATGGTTCCCAATACAATGTTTGAGAATATAAAAGTCTATTATCCCCTAAACCCAAAATGATTGAAAATTATGCATGGGCACTAGGACCATGCACTAACCATCATCCCTCTATAACTCATATATAAGTCATATATTTTCATTCTGTATAGTCATTGGGACATATAATCCTTTAATACACTTCTAAAAACATTACAATTGAACTGAAAGGCCACTAAAAGTCAAATAACAGTTTACAAACAAAAACTAATTTTATTACACCTCCCATAATGTATCTATATGAATAACCATGTCTTATTACAAAGAATGGAATACACATTCCCTTTACCTATGTCCTGGAAAAATTATTTTCACACACACCATAGTGTGTATATTGGGTGTGAGTTAAAAAATCATAGGATATATATAAACAATTATATATATTTACTTCCATAAGCTAAACAAAAATGATTTTTTAAAATATTAAGAATTAAAAATTTATGTTAAATGAAATATTCATTATTAATAAATACTTCTTTCAACTATTATTATAATTCATCAATAATTAAATAAATTTAAAATCATTCTAAAGTTATTCATAAGACCCACACACACATAATTTCTAAAATTAATTCAGAGGTGTTATTCAATAAGTCCACTAGTCTATTAATAATCAAAACTTGGCATGAATAAATGGAACCATCCCATTACTGGTGATGATATCCTACTCAAGAACAATTATTCATGATATTAACATAGTTAAATCCCTCTCTTTAGTATAAATTTTTAATAGATAATTACTTGTTTTTAAATAGTTTTAAAATTAAATTTTTTTTATAAAATCACTATTGAGACTTCAACAATAATACCTATCATAGAAATATCCCCATAATTTCTCTAAAAACTATTAATGGCCACAAATGATCATAATACCTTTCTATTTCATTACAATTCATCATGTTTCAGTAATATTATATAAAAAACCCTAAACATTGAATTACACGAACCAAAAAATTACTTCTTCAACAAAAATATATTTTTCACAAACACTAAAAACAATTTGAAATTAATATGAAATCATATGAATATTTATGTTATCAAATACTCATATATTTAAACTCAAATCCCCATTATTATACATTCAAAACTCTAAAATCCATCATCCATAGATTTTGGACACTAAATATGTAATAAATTATTAAAGAATGCATGTGTTTTAAATATAAAACAACAAACATTTTTAAAAGTAAATACATATAATAATATATATATCAAATAAAAATAAAACTAGTATTGAAAACTCTAATATGATGGTTAATGTAAAAAAAGGCTAGGTGAATATTCTTCTAAAATTTAAAAATAGATCTAATAGATTTATCTAAATACAAGTGGAAGTGTACCTAAAAATGATTTAAACACATCACGAACAAAAATGTCTTAAAATTAATGAGCAATAATCCATATAATTATTCCACCATAGATTATTAGGTCATAAAAAATGGAGGAGTAGGAAGATAAAGATAAGTGGGAGAAAAATAAACCCAAACCATTTGATACCTAAAATATATAATCCCAAATTAGATGATACTTGGAGATATAACCATGTAACCACCCTTAGGTCTGTCCTAGGTGAAAATTGATTAAAATAGACAATTTTGGGATTTAGAAAAACATAAAATGGAGTTACTATTTAAAATTTATAAAAAATATAAAGTGTATGGTTAAGTTTTATGGTATACCAAATTGTTTTTCTTACCAAGTGTAATCCTCTATATAGATACACAAAATCCATATTTCATTATAAAATGACTCTTTAACCATTCTAGTTAAATATACAGCCTTTAAAAAATGAAATATTTACAAATTTTGACAAATTAAGAGTAAAATAACATAAATAAGCATAATAATGATATAATTTCATACATATTACATTATAAGCATTGCACCTATAATTATACTCAATATTTGATATCATACCATGTTAATTGTATACTCAATATGGCTAGTGAAATGAAAAATTAATTATCAATATAAATAATGTTAATTATTTTGTTTTATGTAATTTACATTGATGAATTAATTAAAATCCCACATAAGTGGATATGATAACACTAGTATTATTTTTAGGGTATTCAAATATTCTAAAGGTTGTTTAAACTGCCTTCCAAACCTATTATAAATTTATCAAAACTTAGTAAATATTGAATTAAATATATAAAATACAAATAACACACATTTATGTGGAAAAAATTAACATTTATCTAAAAGGTCATTGATTAAGATCCTTGATTGGATATCAACATACTTCCATCTCTAATGGTATCAACAACATGGTGAGTCACCAATAATATTTGGCACAATTTATTAAAACCGCATAACCGACATGAATATTGTTATTAAATAAATAAGTGAGAGTGTGAGAGAGAACATTAGTTGTAATATAATTCAATTATTTACCACCTATTATCTCATGGAATTGGCCAATTTATGTGAGCCTTGATGCTCCTTCTTTAACATAGAAATTTTAAGATATGTTTTTGATAGATGGTTATATCATAAATGTTTTGTAACCATGATCCTTAACCATTAAGAATACATTTAACTATTAAATGAATCATATACTAATTTCAGAATCATTAATCCTTTATCATGTAATGTATAATTGATATATATATATATTAATAATAGCATTTATTATGGATGAATCAAGATGAAAAAACTGATATCCATATATCTGCTGCATAATTTATATATTGATACACACATTATACTAGCAAACCATATACAAATTTTGGGAAAGGATTACTCCATTACATTTTCCACATAATGAGTTTTTATACTAAAACAATTGAATAATATTTCTAGATAACATCATGTGAAACCACATATTCATTTCACAGGGAACATATAATTATAAAACCATAATCCACAATGAACATGATCTATAACATATGAATCGTAATCAAGTCCCTCTTTGAAAATATTTATAAAAAAACTTATAATCTATAAAGATCATAAAATTCATTTCAAAAAGGCAATACCTCAACATCCTCAATGTGGACATTTATAATCCCAATTATATATCATATTTTGTATAGATACCCTCATGGTAGCGTAACCATCTACAATTATATGAAATAACTACAAATTCAAACATCAAAACACAATAAGGTACTCAATGAGAAGAATAAAAATACACTACATATGGGATATCCTTTTTGGAATCCTCAAAACAGGTTCACTAGATTGTATCTCTAGATTATAAAAATTTTCATGAAATCACTCTATCTAAATAAATACATACGCTGTAACACTCAATGTTTTTTTAAATAAAATTAATTTAATGTCACTGATTTTTTTCATTTCACGCAACACTAAAAATGTATTTTTTATATAAAAGCACTTTGTTTGGATTATATTATACTAATAAAAAATTTATCATGTATTAAACACAACATAAATTTTAACATTATATTCATAAAACGTGGAGGTTAGTGTACATTACACACATGATTGTCTTTCTTCAATGGATTGAATAACGATTAAGACCAAGTGTTACCAAACTATAATATATTATTAAAAATATTATTATTTGATATAATTAGACACATCCTTCCCATTAATTTTACAGTTATGAATATGATAAATAAATTATTAAAATACATGGTTGAATTCCTTAGTTACGAATTAATTAGAAATAAATATAAGAACTAATTTAATATAAAGAGAATATTTTTATCAAAAACTATAATTATAATCAAAACACAATTTTATCCTAGTAAATTAAACTAATTATAATTAGTGGGTGATATTAAATTAATATATCTATATATATTATATATTCAATGAAATATTTTTTATATTCATAAAATGTATTTGATAAACATAAGATATCAAGAGACCCAATTTCACACATTAAAACCTATATATTTATTTAGGAATTTTCCCACTTTTAATAGAGGAACTATATTAAATTTAATTTTTTGAAATTTTATAAAGATTATATATAAAAATAAACTTAATATTTTAATGTTTATAATAATAAAATATGATAGGGATAATTTTTTGTATTTTTTTATAAAAATAAACTTAATATTTAAAATTTTACAATAATAAAATATGATAGGGTTAATTTTTTGTATTTTTATGTGAAGTTTCATATTTTGATGAATAGTAACAGATACCGAATTTTAATTCAAAACTAATTTTTCATCTAAATTATTTATTTGGAAAATTTATATTCTTTAATTATTTTTATAGTTGAATTTGATTAATTTATTATTAATTAATCCAATTTAGGTGATTGAAACCAATGCTTCCCTAAAATTCGATATAATAATTGATCGAGATTTTTATCATTTTTATTTTCAAAACCCCCAAGTGTCATCCAGTCTACGGGGTTAATTTTAAATTAATTTCTAAAAATTATGTGATTTAAGTTTAAAATAATTGATTCCATGTTTTGAATCATAATAATTTTAATTTTTGAATATGGTCAAATTTGTTTTTGAACAAAAATATTAGTGAAATTAATTACAACGATTAAAGTGAAATTAAGCATAAAAGGGGAATGATCCTTAAACATAAGGACCCAAATGACCTATACACTCATAAAACAATAATTTTATGGCCATTAGTCATCCATTAACCTTCCATTATTGAGTTTTTATTGTTTTTATTACCTCTTTTGTTAAAATGGTTGGTTCACCTAACTTGTTTTCAAAAATACCAAGTGAGTCCTTTCCCTCCACTATAAAGGCCACCACCTCTCCCACTCCCTAACACCTCTCAAAACACTTATTTTTATCTGTGGTCATCCCAATAAACTTCTCAATATCCATAACTTCGTATTTTAATCCATCCTTTTTGAAAAAAAATCCCAACAATCCCTTGGGTGAAAATAAAAAGGAGTTACCCAAGGAAGAGTTAACATCCTTCCTCAAACACCTTTCTTTTATTTTCCTTCTCCTTCCCCTCAACTCAAATAATTAATTTATTTAAAAAAAATTATAATAAATATAATGATATGTTTTTATTATATGTTTTCAACCTACACTTACACATGCTTCCATTTAATGGGTAACAAAGATAATGTTTATGTGTTTGTTCACCTACCCACTCAAGAAATGGTGATTGCTTATTGTTCATTTACTACCTCTCATGGTGGGAATTATGATGTAAAATATTATTATATATTATATATTATATATTTATAATTTATTTATTCTTCTTTAATTCTTATATAACACATAAATTTACACATTACATCATGTGTTAATATGGTAATTTTGTTTGAGGAAGTGTGAACTACCACCCCCTGAAAGCGATGTGATTAATTCACACAAAACACGGAATATATTAAAGAGGGTTTCAGTGAAACTATATGATATAATTGAAATAATAATTCTAATTTAATGATGTTTTAAATTTACACATATAATTTTTTTTGTTTCATTTTATTTTTAATATAACAAATAAAAACCAAAACAGTGTTCATGTGTACGTACAGCCTACCGTCTCCATGAATGATGTATTCTATTTCATACATCAATATCCTATAGATTATATTAATAAAAATATATTGAATATAAATGATATTTTTCTCATATATTATATTCTTGCAATCATGACATATGTATAAGGATCCATGTTATAACAAATTAAGACACATACGTAAACCAAATCGAATATTACCTGAACAGTAACCATAACATAAAATTATTAACAAGTAGGTAATATAATGTCAAAATAAATCCATATATGGTATTATATATAATAATATGGTCATGTGATATATTTATAACAATCTTATACTTATTATAAATGAGGTTTGTATGAGTATGATGAGAGTCAAGACAAAAGTTAAGGAAATTTTATCTCATTTTTTACTTTGGGAGATAAATATCTTATTCACAACTCATTTATTTTCTATGGAGTGTATACCTCCCATAGATATATTTTATTATTATAATAATTAAATTAATGGGTATATAAATATCCATTTCATGTTATTCCTTTTATGAGGGATATGTTTCATATCTTACCAAATCATGGAGTTAATTTTGTCAAAGTTTTCCTTCTTTGAGACACATGTAATGTTATAAACCTATATTTTTGTAAGAGGTGTATGTACAACCCTATGAAATATTATATAATTAATATAATTATTATAATTATATATTAATTTTCATGTAATGTTATTTTTTCAATATTATTATAATTAAAATTTTCCAAAGTGGTAATTGTTTATTGCATAAATCTCATCGATTATCAAGATTTTTTTATAATTATTAAATTGATAAAATATTATGATAAATATATAGACATAAATAATTTATTTTTTTTGTAATATATATATTCATGATATATTTATTTATTGGTGCCATTTTTTCACTCTTTGGTACATTAGATAGTTAAGAATGTGTTCTAAAGAAATCGTGGCTTTTCCCTCTATTTAGTTAGAAATCTAGGTTCCTTGAAAACAATATTTTCTAAAAAAAATGGTTCCCAAAAATATTCTAATATTCACCTATGATATTTAAATGAAATTTTTACCCATGTTTTACCTTTAAACAAATGAGTTTTTAAAATGAAATCTTCTATTTGTTTTCCAATCGAGTCAGTTTTCTAAACTTTTTACAGGGAAAAACGAACATTTGGCATTCATGGATTTACCCACTTTCATGACCTTCATTACCTTGAAGAATCCAATACAATATTAAAAAGCTATTTTTTTTTAAAAAACCCAATATTATGGAAATTCATTATTTTAGAGGCATTTGTAATGGAAATGGTTTTCAAAAATGTTTTGTTGCTTTAAATGATTTTTAATGATTATTTTATATGTTTTTAATGTGTTTTAAAAGATATTGTTTTCAAATAGTTTCAAATATTTATTTACAATTTTTCTATATATTTTTAAATAAATATTTTTCATAATAGTTTCAAGATTTATTTATATGTTTTCAATGTGTTTCAAATAAAAAGTATTTTAAAATGTTTTTTAAGCTTGTCTTAAAAGTTTTCAAAGAAGAAAGGATTTTCAAAATGATTTCAATCATTATTTATATGTTTTAAAAGTATTCTAAAATAAATTATTATAAAGATTTTTTATCTTTAGAAAATAATATCTTGAAGAATTAAGGTTACATTCCTCATGAATTGTTTTAAATGAAATGGAAAATCTTTCTTTTTAAGAAAATGAGTTTTTAAAGGGTTTAATGAAAGGATTTTCAATGAAAGGATATCATCCTTAAGAAATGTTCCCTAGGATCTTTCTAAATCCTTATCCATATAAGATGGAATAATTTTTATAGTTTCTGATTTATTGTGATATAATCCATGAATACTAATCATATTCTTCCTTGAATCATTTATGTTTTGATGGAATGATATTTGTAAAACCCATTAATCATTCATATGTTATATTCTTTTGATAACTATTTCTTTTAACGGGTTATTCTTTTATAAAATGAATCTGATATATTTTACATATATAAAAATATGATATAATTTTATGATACCCATTTTATTTTGTGTGTTATGAAAATATTTTTATAAAACAGATATCTTTTTCTGGTTTATGGTATGATTAATGTTTTATTATCTGGTAGAATATATGTGTGTGATTGTATCATGTGATGGGTGGGACCTATATCTCTCTAATAAAACACTATTTTTTGAATACTTTATTGATTATAAATGGCATAACTTTCTCACAATATTCTAAATATGTTCATTTATGAAATATTTGGGATTAGATCATTCATTTGAAAATTTGACTAAAATTCCAGTTTTACCCTTTTAAAATGTGTTCTAGTATTTCACGCATATATATTTTAATACGAATTATTTTAACATAAAAATTTGTTAAATTTTTCCTAAATTATGTTTCAACAACATTTATTCTAGATACTAGAGATGAAGAGTGCATTTGGATTGAGTAAATATGTCATTAAGTCAATGGTCGGCTAGACAAGCATGATTGGACATTGCTTTAGTGTTCGGGCCATATCTTCTACATCCGTGCATGGATTGATTCAAAATTTTGAGAGGGGTACAAATACAATTTTATCACATATTATCCTTCTAGAATAAAAAATAATTACCACATTTTGTGGACCAGAAGGTGGTGAAAGTGGCATTAAAATATTTGGGAGAATATTCTCATTCACACTTGAAACAACTTTTAACCTATACTCCCCACCCTCTATAAATATGTATTTTTATCATTTCTAAGGGTTGGGAAGTGAATTATGAAGTTTATGGCAGAGGAGAAGAGGTTACACTCTATTTCTCTAGGAAATTCAATAAGGGTATCCCTTGAAGTAAGGATCCCTTTGTCGAAGCCCTCTTCTTCTTCCTTACGTTGTAATGTTCCTATTTTCATAATAAACTTCATTGTAATTCATTTATTTATTCTATTTTCTTCTATTATTTACAATATTATTCTCTTATTAATATTTCTATTTGGTCTATAATTCAATAGTGGATACGATATTGGAATCTACCCTTTCAATCCTTTGCTTATGCAAAATGTCTCCACGAAGACCACACCGCCAGTGGAAGAATATTTTTCTTAGTGATTGTTCTATCTTATACCCTCTTAATTTAATTATTTTAAATCATTGAGAAAATATAATTCACATAATATGATACATGAATTTATTTTTTAACTTATATATATTTAATCAAACAATTGATCAATTGACACGAAACACACAAGGATGAGATTTTGTGTAAATTGTGAGAGTTCAAACTTAATCGGTAATTCCAGACCACAAGGGATAAGTTTTTATAGATCAAATATAATAAATAAACTCAATTAATCTTGGTTTATATAGTGGATATGTGATCTAATTATCCACTTACCAGAATCTAACCTTAGAACACCAATCAAAGTTGGGTGTTGCGATGGCGTGTTCTGATGCTAGCCTAGGATTTAAGTAATTTCATCTTTGTCATTAAGTTAAATCTTGTAGGGTTCGGGGGTTAAAAAATTAGAGGATCATAATTAATTGGATATTAATTTAAATTAAAATGATTAATAATTAAATGAAGATGTAGAGTTAGATATGTTGGACTCACCTGTTTTGATAATCCCAAATCTTGTTTAAATATTGATCATGATATATAAAGTCAGTTACTAATCTTTGTAATCTACATTTATAATTATCTAATCCTGAACAATGTATACTTTTAAGTATCATGACATTGTTGCCTTTGCTTACAGTTTATATTTATCTAAATATAAGTTCACTGTTAAAGGCTACTGGTAAGAGCCTTCTGTTCAAAGTCACCATTAAAGTTCACTGTAACTATAAGTCACGTATGCTAGAAGATCACCATTTATGATTTACAGTCACTATTGGAAGGTACCGGCACAAGGTTACAGTCAAAAGGTCACAGCTATGACAAAACTTCTCTTATAAATTCACTGTTAGACTCTTTCTCAACTCTCCTGTTGAGAACCTCACTATTCAAGTCTGCAGTTGGAAAGGTCACTGATGAAGTAGTCTGATGTTACAGAACTACTGATTAGAAGTTCACAGTTAAAGGTCTACAGTTGAGCCTACCGATGAAGTTCAATGATAAGGAGTTAATGTTACATAGAGTAACAGCTACCGTTTGAAGACATCCACTAAGCACAAAGTCCACCGTTACAAGCCTACAGACAAAAGGTCTATAGTTGAAGTCCACAGTTGGAAAGACCATAGTTGAAGTCTACCGTGTGACATGAACTTGCTACCAGTCTAATGATATTCTATTCTTTCTCTACCGTATTTATTAATACTATTATAGCAGTCATGTCTGGACAAATTAATTCACTTGACATTATTTAATTTTAATTGCAGGCATATCAGGAAATAGTACGATGTACGAGGAAGACCAGACGTGGTTGAAACATTTTTCCTGTCGGCCCTTGCTGAACCAAATGAGAAAAAGCCGAACTGAAAAAGAGTATATATATATGAGGGAGACATTCAGAGTCGTATGACCAATACATATAAAAACGATAAAACTAGTGCGGATATATTGAATTTATACTGAATAACAGAGAGCTTCAAACGGATCAATTGAAATAATCTTCTTCAAGTTGTCGTGGTCTGCTGCAAAGAGCCTAACACCCAAGAAGCTGATCATCTCTACATCTGGAAGTCAAAACCTGAAATTTACGACACTCTGTTATGGATTCAACTTGCAGAGAAGGACCAAAACTTCATCTCATTCATCCCAACGAGTCGAGAGCTGATCTGCCAACACAATAGAGCATTCTAAACTCATCCCTACTATCTTTAGCTCTACTGTGTTTGAATAATTTACATTTGTGAGTAGTGTGTATGTGTTACACACACTGAATCTTATGATTGAACTAAGGGTTACTAAAAATCCCCATACCAAACCATATTTACATGTTTTCCCACGTATAACTATGGAAGAAGCCTTGTGTGGCTTGGTAGTTTTTTTCCCACGTAGAACTGTGGTAGAGGTTGCAAAACCTGGGAAAGTTTGTCAACACTGTTGTAAACCCCGATACAAGCTGTGTATCACTTTTTAATATAATTTCATGGTGGTAGGTGATCACCAAGTGGATAGGACTAGGTCTTGTATTAAGACTGAACATCTTGTTTAAAATTGTTGTGTTCCCCTTTCATTACTTGGTTTTATTCCCATCTGTTGTGCTTATATTAACAAAAACAAAAATCTGTTTTTACATTCACTCTGATTGTTAGTTCTAGTTAGTGTGTATATCGGAGTTGTTTAGTAATCTTCTTTCAAAAGTAGAATTTGTTCTCATACTGACTCTACTGAGGAGTAATCAACCTTTGAGAAACCTGTTGAACAATAAGTCACTTATATCTCTACTTCCTTAATTCACTGGGCTGTTTTAATTTGGGGGATTTTAATCCTAAAAGTTTTTAAGAGAAATTTTAAATTGTAACTCAATTCACCCCCGTCTTGAGTATCCACTCCGACCAACATTTGGTATCCGAGGGTAAAAATGTTATTTAAAAAAAGTTTTCAAACCCTCAATTTTTCAAACTATGATTTTAGTTTTACTTTAAAGATCTTAAATTTCTATTAGTTCTAAATTTTATCTCTTTAATATATTTTCTAAAATATAGTTATATACAATAGACTATAAGGTGATGCTAATAAAAATCCACCATTCATTAATGGTGTGAATTATTCTCAATGGAAAATGAAAATGAAAATTCATTTGCAAAGTATTGGTTTTGATATTTGGTCTGCTATAGAATTAGAATATGAGATCCCCAAAACTGATAGATCTACCTGGGATGATTCTACAAAGACTAATTATAACAATAATTGTAAATCTATGAATGCCCTTTACTTCCCTTTAGCAGATGTGGAATTTAACTGAATTTCTGCATGTTTTTCAGCTCATGAAATCTGGGACACCTTGGTTATTTCTCATGAAGGAACAACCAACGTGAAGGAAATGAGATTAAATACTTATACTACTAAAAATGATAATTTTATGATGAGACCTGATGAACCCATTTCTGATGTGTACCTTTGGTTTAATGATATTTTCAACACCATGATTTCATTGGGAAAAGTTGTTCCCTGAAAGGAGCAGATCATGAGAATATTGAGATGTTTGCCTAACATATAGGGATGAACTTATGTATCTATCCGAGAGTAATGTGACATTAGCAAGCTACCTGTTAAGAATTGATTGGTAAACTAATGATGTATGAAGAGAAAATGAAGGTGAACAAAGAAGAATACGGTGAACCCAAAAGAAAATGTGTGGAATTCAAGTCTACTGCTTCAAATGGAAAAGATTAAGAAAAAATACAATTACCTACTGAATGTTCAACTAGTGAAAATTCAGATTCAGACAGTGATGAAGAAATGGCTCAAATAGCCAGGAGATTTAAGAAGTTCTATAGGAAGAAGAAGTTTTTCAGAAATCCAAACTACAAAGGAAAGTATGATCAAAAAGGTAAGTGGACGAAGGATTGGAAGAAATATGATAAGGAAGATGATATGGTCTGTTATGAATGAAAGAGGAAAGGACACATCAAGGATGACTATCAGAAGATAAAATTCAAAAAAAATGATTATAAGGAAAAGAAGTATAAGAAGTCCATGAAATCAACCTGGAGTGCTTTGGAAGATAGCACAAGTGAATCAGAATCCACTGATTTTGAAAAGAATCATGCCAACATGTGCTTCATGACAAACATATCTAAGGTACCTATTTCCCCTATTCTAAATGATTATTATTCTATAAATAACAATGATTCAGATAATAATGAAAATATGTCTATGGATGAACTGTTGGAAAACTGCAATATACTGGAAGACACCTCCAATGAACTAAAAGACAAATATAAATCTTTAATGAAACAACATGCTTTGACTAGTAATATTAAAACAGATCTAAGTGTAGAAAAAGAAAATAATGCTCAACTGTTGAAAAAGAACACTCAGCTCAAATTATCTAATGAACAATTAAGAAATGATATTGAGAATTTCACTGCTGGTAGGGATACCTTGACACAGTTTCTAGGAAAACATATTGCTTTAAAATATACAACTGGTTTAGGATATCAGCCTGGACAGAGACAAATTAGAAAAACTAAATTTGTTCCCAAATCTGGATAGTTCACAGCTAATTCTGGATTACCTTTTGAGAAAAAATTTACTAAAGGACCGAACAAAGTATTTATGTCTCAAAATATATTTGTTGATTTTAGAAAACCTATAAAGCAAATATGGGTTCCCGATGTTTTATTGGCTAACCGTTCTGGACCCAAGAAGATCTCGGTACCAAAATTATCTCATGTTTAATCTGTTTTGCAGGGAAGTTTCCTAAAGGGTTCCTGTAAGAACCTATGGTACATGGAAAGTAGATGTTCAAGACATATGACAGGAGACGATTCCTGCTTCAAGAGTATAATTAAATTTTATGGTGGGTATGTCACCTTTGGTGACAATGCAAAAGGAAGAATCATCGGCTTTGGCCAGATTGGTAACCCAGATACAATATTCATTTCTAAAGTACTTTTTGTTGATGGATTAAAGTATAATCTACATAGAATATCTTCGTTATGTGATGATGGACTTAATGCTAAATTTGAGAATGATTCATGCAATGTTTTTAATTCAAAAATTGATTTATTTTTCACTGCATGTAGAAATGACAATGTATATGTTGTTTATTTAAACTCCTTAGCCAAAAAAATGCTTCCTTCTTGAATGCTTTTCATAAAGAGTCTTGGTTGTGGAATAGAATATTAGGACACTTCAATGTGCACTCACTTAAGAAGCTATCTAAGAAATGTTTTGTTATAGACCTACCCAAATTCAAATTCCCAAATCATAAAGTGTGTAATCCCTTTCAAAATGGAAAACAACACAATTTTTTTCAAATCAAAGAAATAAGATTCAACTTATCAACCACTTGATATGGTTCACATGGATTTGTTTGGACAATCAACAGTTTCAAGTCTAAATGGGAAGCAATATGTTTATGTCCTTGTAGATTACTTTTCTAGATATACTTGGGTATACTTTCTGGCTCACAAAAGTGAAGCTTGTTCCAATTTTGTCAAATATTCCAAGTCTATAGAAAACCTTAGTGAACTTAAGATTAGGACCGAGAGAAGTGATCATGGACGAGAGTTTGAGAATCATGAGTTTGAATCGTACTGCTCACACAATGGCTATAGTCACAACTTTTCAGCCCCAAGGACACCTCAACAAAATGGAGTTCTATAAAGGAGAAATATGACCCTTCAAGAAATTGAAAGGACTATGCTTAATGAGTATGACTTACCCATTTATTTTTGGGATGAAGCTGTAGATACAGCTTGTTATGTTATCAATATATTATTAATTAGACATGTTCTCAAAAGGACCCCTTATGAACTTTGGAATAATAGGAAGCCTAAGGTTAATTACTTTAGAGTTTTTGGTTGAAAAGTATTTATTCTCAATACTAAAGATAATCTTGACAAATTTGCTTTCAAAATTGATGAAGGAATTTTCCTGGGTTATTCTATTTCAAGTAAATCCTATAGAGTGTTCAATAAGAACACCAAATGTGTGGAAGAATCAGTTCATATCAAATTCAATGAGACTGCTCCACATGAGCCTAAAACCTCACTTAAAAATCTTGAGGAATATTTGTCAAATCTGAAAATTAATGATAAAAATAATGAATCCCCTGTAAAAGTATCCAGTTTTTGAAATTTTCCAGAATCTGCTCCTACCGATTCTGAACCAACATAAAACATTGAAGAATCTAGTTCAACCCTTCCTAGAGGTACTAGGTTTCTTAAAAATCATCCTCTAGATGCTGTTGTAGGCGATTTGAATAGAGGAACACAAACCAGAGCTTCTCTAAGAAACCAGGTTGAACATCAAGCTTTTCTTTCACATCCTGAACCCAAAAATATTAATGATGCTATCAATGATGAATTTTGGGTAACGCCTATGCAAGAATAACTAAATCAGTTCGAAAGAAACAATGTTTGGGAATTGGTGGAAAGACCTAAGGACACTTTTACCATAGTAAATAGATGGGTGTTTAGGAACAAAGTAGATGAGTCTGGGAATATACTTAGAAACAAGTCCAGGTTAGTTGCACAAGGATATAGTCAAGAGGAAGGAATAGACTATGAGGAGACCTTTTGACCTGTAGCTAGATTATAAGATATTAGGATACTACTTGCCTATGCAGCTCATCTGAATTTCAAACTTTATCAAATGGATGTTTAAATTGCTTTTCTAAATGGGTATATAGTTGAGGATGTATTTCTTGAAAAACCTCCTAGTTTTACAAATCCCCATTTTTTCAATCATGTTTTTAAACTATCTAAAGCTTTATATGGCTTAAAATAAGCTCCAAGAGCATGGTATGATAGGCTCATCACTTTTCTTATTTCAAAAGGTTTTACCAAAGGGGTAGCTGATCCTAATATTTTTATTAAATGGATTTCAAAAGATGTTTTGATAGTACAAATTTATGTGGATGATATTATTTTTGGATCTTATAAAAATTCATTATGTGTTGATTTTTCAAAAATAATGAAAAATGAGTTTGAAATGAGTTTAATGGGAGAACTCAAATTTTTCCTTGGATTTTAGATCTTTCAAAATAAAAATTTCATTATTTTGAATCAAAGTATATTAAGGATATTTTAAAATGTTTTTCTTTGGATGGTAGTAAATGTAGTGACATTCCTATGAGTACCACCAGTAAGTTAGATGCTGATGAAACTGGAGAACCAGTGGATCAAACAAAATACATAGGTATGATAGGAAGTCTACTCTATCTTACAGCTAGTAGACCTGACATCTTGTTTAGTGTATGCATGTGTTCTCTCTATCAAGACAATCCAAAATAATCTCATTTTACTGCTATAAAAATAATTTTTAAATATCTCAAACATACTCCTAACTTAGGATTATTTTATCCAAAAGGACAATTATTTGATTTGTTGAGTTATTCTGATGCTGATTTTTCCGGTTTCAAGTTAGATAGAAAAAAAACCTCTAGGACATGTCACATTTTAGGAAAGTCACTAGTATCTTAGTTTAGTAAGAAGAAGAATTCTATTGCACTATCTACTGTTAAAGCTGAGTACATAGCTGCTTGTAGTAGTTGTACTCAAATTCTATGGATGAAACACACTTTAATGGACTATGGATATCAATTTGAACATGTATCTATAAAGTGTGACAATACAAGTGCTATTAACATTTCCAAAAATCCGATATCTCATGCTAGGACAAAGCATATTGATGTGAGACATCACTTTTGATGGATTATTATCAAAAGGGTGATTTCACTCTTGAATTCATTGGAACTAAACATCAATTGGCAGATATATTCACAAAGCCTTTGAATTAGGAGAGGTTAAATTACATCAAACATGAGTTAGGTATGATTAACCTCAACATAGTTAGACCTCACAGTTAGACCTCACAGTTGGACCTCACAGTTATACCTCACAGCTCAACCTCACAGTTAGACCTCACAGTTAGACCTCACAGTTAGACCACACAGTTAGACCTCACAGTTGGACCTCACTGTTGGACCTCACTGTTATAACTCACCATTGCACCTCATCGGTGTACCTCACTGGTACATCTCACTTTTGGATACTTCGTTGTTTGTCTAGATTTTTGAGGGAATTCAAACCGTTTTGTTTCTATTTATTATTTCTATTTTATTTTGTTTTAATCCCTAAATGATAAAACCAAAGGCAACGAACATATCTTAATCCACCTTCCTCTCTCAATCTCAAACCTTACTCTCGAAATTCCATAACCCTAACCCTTCACCTGAGCCCTCGAACCTCTCTCAATATCTATGGCTAGCTCAAAGCGACCCCCGACTAACAATGAGGATGTGCCAAAGCCAAAGAGGACTTGAGCCGAATCCAGTGGCACCAGTAATACTCCGAAGGAACCTATAAACCCATAACTAACCAAGAGAGAAATCTTTGCTGAGAAGGAGTTAAGTGAATAATGGTTGCTGTCGAGCAAGTCATTAGTTCTAAAAGCAGTACATGCCCAAGGATGGACATAATGTTTTGCCAAAAAAATGGATCGTACTACCCATAGCTTGTGAAATAATTCTTTGAATATCTGAAGTTCTAAGAAGAAGATGATGTACACAAGTTAACATCCAAATTCAATGGCAATGAAGTCAGTTTCTCTTATGCTAAGTGGGACGCCTGTTTGAGAGTTCCTCATGAAGGAATATATGATTACTACTCTGGATTATATTCTCCAGACAGTAATGTTTTTGAATATGAAAAGGCTATGGAAGAACTAACAGGATATGGAAAATCAAGGAGGATCATTGTAGCTGAGATGAATGGAGAAGACAGGATTTTATTCAAATTCATTCAGCATGTACTTAGTCCCAGGAGAGGATATTTCGCAGTACTGAAGTACCAAGACATATTCCTGATGTACATACTAAAGCATGGAAAGAAGATTAACCTATGTAGGTTACTGATGGAAAATTTGGAGGATATGACTAAGGCAGGCTCAAAGTCCAATGCCTTATTTCATGCCAATATTATTTCAGTAATGCTAAAGGTAAAGGGTGTGGCTGGAAATCAAGAAGAAATGATAGTGGCCAAGAACAGTGTCTTTATCTCCAAGGTAATTTGAAAATTCATGAAAATTAGCTGGAATCCTTGGAAGAGGACATGGGATAATGATGAAGGAAAGGTGTATGAAGATTTTGACCCTACTACTCACCCATATAGGTCAAAAGACAAGAGAGATCCAGCCCTGAATCCTGATGAGCCAGAACCGGTTTATTCATATGATGGGGAGGATGAAGGAGATGTGGACCCTGAAGGAGATAACACCCCCATTGATGATGGGAGTGATCCTGATTTGCCTCACAGTCCTGTAAGGACAGTAGCTTTCAGAGCAGCTAGCCCTCCAAAAGAACTGCCAAGAAGAGAGACTGTTCTGAAGGACAGTGACACTGAGACCACTGAAGAAGAAGAACAAGCATATCAGAATATTGTCAAGGACACCTCTGAAGAGGATGAGGCAGAGGAATCTTCTGATAATGATGAAGGAAAGAAGGTTGTTTCTGAAGCTGATGATGAGAACAATGAAGAAGAAGAGCTCAGTTTGAGCCCTCTAATTGATAGTACAGACAAGATAGTGTCTGATCCGGAATCAGGAGTGGAATCTTCTTCCACTGATATGGGAGTCATTAATGACTCAAAGATGGATAAGACTCACCCTACTATTGAACTAACATAGTAAGTGGTTGTTGAATCTGCTGGAGTTGCAGAGGAGGTTGTAGAGTTACCTGGATCAGAATAGATAGAGGAGATTCCTCAGGAGAGAGCTCTAAGTGAGGGGGAGCATCCTGGTTCAGTTTTTGTGTTTAATGACATTGAAGGTTGGTCATCAGATCTAGGATATATGGTACATGGACTCAATTATGGAGATTCTGATGATGAAGACCAGCCCCAAAGGGATTCTATTATCCTACCTGTTGTGACTGACAATTTGGAAACCAAGGAGGACCTTGAGTCCTTAAAGGCTGAAATGAAAGAGGCAGTGAGAGAATTAGTGGAAGATTTAAAGAAAAGCCTGGATGAAGAACTGAGGTGTGTAGAGAAATCCCTGGAGCTATCTCTGGGATGTGTTGTGTCAAGTCCAGAGAAAGAAATACAGAATGATAATAAAGTATTCCATACTAAAATTGAAAGCTGGACAGGAGCTGTGGTTTCTCTAAGATAATAAGTTTCTTCATTGACTACCATGAGCAGTTCTAAAAAACAAGTGAACGCTGAGATTCGTTATATCAAAGAAGTAGTCAAGAAGTTTGTGGATGTTTTGAAGCTTTTAAGAAATTATTCAAAGAACACATGAACAGTCAAGATGCACTTTTTTAGAAGGTGATTAGTAACTTGACTCAGTCTTTCAAAGAGACAGTGGCTTTCTCAGTCAAACCACTTCCCTCATCTAGCTCCTTTGTGACCATTGACTAGATCAACACTGTGATCTAGGATGAGCTTGCTCAAGCCAGTACCAGTGGAACCTCTGATTCTCAGGTACTTGCTACCACAAGTGAAGTCAGCAGTTTTGTTCATGACCACCTACGAGCAGCTACTACTTCTCAAGAGGCCATTAAGATCAAGGTAGGTTCTTGCTTTGAGAAGTTATATACCTAGCATCAAATGACCAACCACTTCATGCTCTTCATAAAAAATATGAAGTTTCCTCCTGTGACTCAGGAATTCAAGGGGCAGGTCAGCAAGATGAGAAACTTAACCCCTACTTTGGATAAGTTTTTGGAGAATAAGGATGATATTTCATCTGCTATGGAAAGAGGAGGAAGAATTATTATGGATTTCAGAAACCTTCTTCTAACTTTTATCCATGTGAACTGCACCCCTGTCATTATCCCTCCTGCCTTACCTGCATCCCAACCCAGTGGTTCTTCCACCATGGCTCCTGCTGAAGCTATCAGAATCCTTACTTCAGTAATCCCTCAGCGAGCTACCCACTATAGACCGAAAGGAGATTCTGTTGCTGCCCCTCTGGTCATTCCTACAGCCATTCCTAAACCTACTGATCCACCAGCTCATTCATCTTCCAAAGGGAAAGATCACTTTCATGAGGCTGATGTGGATTGAGTCTATTTATGTCTTTTGATAGGGACTATGTGTTATTTTTGGGTCATGTAGTGAACTGTTTATTAATACAAGTTTTCTATGTTCTCTCATTTGTCATTGTTTTTTCTAATCACAAAGGGGGAGAAATACTGTCCTAATTTGAGAAATATTGTGCTAATTTGAGAAATACTATTCTGATTTGAGAAATACTGTGCTAATTTGAGAAATATTGTGCTAATTGGAGAAATATTGTGCTAATTTGAGAAATAATATGCTAATTTGAGAAATACTGTGCTAATTTGAGAAATATTGTGCTAATTCTAGAATAATAATATGATTGGGGAGAAAAGTGCTAATGTACTACTATGTTGAATCTTATCATCCTTTCTCTCGGATACTTGAGACATTTTGTTTTTCTTTTTTGATCTTATTTTAAAAATTGCATTATATATGACATCTATCTTTAACACACACTGACATAATTTGTGACTATCAAAAAGGGGGAGATTGTTGGACTCACCTGTTTTGATAATACCAAATCTTGTTTAAATATTGATCATGATATATTAAGTCATTTACTAATCTTTATAATATAAATTTATAATTATCTAATCCTTAACAATGTATAATTTTATGTCTCTTGAATTTTCTGCATTAGCTTACAGTTTATATTTATCTAAACATAAGTTCACTGTTAAAGGCTACTGGTAAGAGCCTTTTGTTCAAAGTCACCATTATAGCTCATTTTCACTCTAAGTCACTAATGCTAGAAGATCACCGTTGAAGATTTACAGTCACTGTTGGATGCTACCAGTACAAGGTTACAGTCCTAAGGTCATAGCTATGATAAAGCTTCTGTTAGAAGTTCACTGTCAGACTCTTTCTCAAATCTTCTGTAGAGAACCTCATTGTTCATGTCTGCAGTTGGAAAGGTCACTGATGAAGTAGTCTGATGTTATAGAACTACTGATTAGAAGTTCACAGTTAAAGGTCTACTGTTGAACTTACCAATGAAGTTCACTGATAATGAGTTACTGTTACATAGAGTAACATCTACCATTACAAGACATCCACCTAGCACAAAGTCCACCATTACAAGCCTACATACAAATGTCCTACAGTTGAAGTCCATAGTTGGAAAGACCACAGTTTAATTCTACCGTGTGACATGCACCTACTACCAGTCTAATGATATTCTATTCTTTCTCTACCAATTTTATTAATACTATTATAATGGTCATGTCTGGAAAAATTAATGCACCTGACATTATTTAATGTTATTTGCAGGCATATCAGGAAACAATGCGATGTACGAGGAAGACCACACGTGGTTGAAACATTTTTCCTGTCAGCCCCTGCTAAACCAAATGAGAAAAAGATGAACTGAAAAAGAGTATATATATAAGAGGGAGACATTCAGAGTCGTATGACCAATACATATAGAAACAAGAAAAGTGGTGTCGATATATTGAATTTATACAGAATAACATAGAGCTTCAAGAGGATCAATTGAAATAATCTCCTTCAAGCTGTCGTGGTGTGTTGCAAAGAGCTTAACACCCAAGAAGCTGATCATCTCTACATCTGAAAGTCAGAACCTGAAAGGTGCGACACTCTTTTTTAGAGTAAACTTGCAGAGAAGGACCATAAATTAATCTCATTCATCCCAACAAGTCCAAAGCTAATATTCCAACACAACAGAGCATTCTAAACTCATCCCTACTATCTTTAGATCTACTGTGTTTGAATACTTTACATTTGTGAGCAGTGTGTATGCGTTACACACACTGACTCTTATGATTGAAGTAAGGGATAATAAAAATCCCCATACCAAACTATCTTTACATTTCTTTTCCACTTATAATTTTGGAAGAATCCTTGTGTGGTTTGGTAGTTTATTTTCCCACATAGAACTGTGGTAGAGGTTTCAAAACCTGGAAAAGTTTGTCAAAACTATTGTAAAGCCCAATATAAGATCTGTATCACTTTTTAATATAATTTCATTGTGGCAGGTGATCACCAAGTGGAGAGGACTAGGTCTTGTCTTAAGACTAAACCTCTTGTTTAAAATTTTTGTGTTCCCATTTCATTACTCTGTTTTATTCCACTCTGTTGTGCTTATATTAACAAAAATATAAATCTGTTTTTACATTCACTATGATAGTTAGTGGTGGTTAGTGTGTATATCTGAGTTGTTTAGTAAACTTGTTTCAAAATTATAATTAGTTCTCATACTGACTCTACTGAGGAGTAATCAACTTTTGAGAAACCTGTTGAACAATAAGCCACTTATATCTCTACTGTCTTAATTTACTGGGCTGTTTTAATTTGGGGGATTTTAATCCTAAACGTTTTTAAAATAAATTTTAAATTGGAACTCAATTCACCCACTCTTAATTATCCACTCTGACAAAAAATAACGATTACAACATTTAAATATTGATTAAAAAAATCTTCTTGTTGTGTCTTTTTAATCGAACTTCATTTGGAAGATAAAAATAGAAATATTATACAATCTTCTTCTAGAAAACATCTTCTAGTTTTATGATAGGTGACCCCTCCCCCCCCCCCCCCACATCCTTTAATGTAGTGTTATTATTGCCTTTTATGATATTTTTAAAATACCTTTAATAAGACGACAAATTTACTTCCTCCTTTGAGAGACGACCTTGGTCATCCACTTTGCTACACCCAAGTACCCCCAAAAAACAATTAATAATTTGAGGGCACCCAAAATAGCACCTTTAAATCTCTAAAAATTAATGTGTAGAGATTTATATCTCATGAAATAATTATGGGAATCCAGTAAAAAGTCATCATCAACTATGATAAGAAGGGGAAACTCGAACCCTTACAAGGAAATGATTAAGATTTGGGATTGTGGTGTGTCACGCCTAGTTTTCATAGTCCCCGTAAACATGGTAGATGTGAAACCCAATATAATTTAGGAATATGGGGAGACACAGTCAATTATGGGAAGATGCGGAAACATGGTCCCTTATAAGGAAAGGACTGTTACTGGGGATGGCGGTTTCTCCCACCGAGTAGGTTTTTTTCCCAAGATGTTCCATTGATAATTTCTAATAACACATCTTGACATGTAGGGAAGGATATCACATGTTTATGTATTCCATATTTCAATATCTTATTCCTATATTATTCTTTCATGACAAATGTTATTTATTTTCTTATTATTCTTGTCTTAAGAACTTCCAAACATTATTCCACAATTCATTTTTCTGATCTTATGATATACAAGGTATGATCTTCTACTATTATCATCAAATCATCATACTTTTTTTATTATTTTTATACATACATATCTCCCTTGTTTACCATTACAGATAATCTGAGCTCAATCCTTTTTAGGTTTTCTGTCCTAAGATATGATGATAAATACGAAGTATGATGCGTCTAAGTAGGGTGAAAGTCATGAAAAACTTTGTGGGGGATAATGTAGCTCACTCATGTAATAAATTTAATGTTTATGTGTTTCCAAGATCACTAAACTAATATGTTCTTTGGGTGTCTATTTTTTTATTGTATTAAGTATTCCAAAAAGTGATGTCATTTCTATGTATGTTAAGACTGTGTCATCATAGATGGTATCAGAGTGAAGGTTTAGTCAACCTTTGGAATATTGGATGGGAAATATTTAGTGAGATCCCTAGTAATAATTCAAACAATATGTTTAGGGATGTCTCGAAGGATGATTATAAAGATGAGTTAATGTTTAGTAAAATGTTTAGGGATTTTGGTAAATGATAAAGTTATTTTTTTCCTAGAAATACATCCTTGACTGGATACTATAAGTTGGCGTGGTTATAGAATAGATTTACCTAAAATTAACAAATCTAAAAATGTGTTTCTATCCTTACATGGTGTAACGTGATACCCAACAATGGGTCTTACTGTACACCTAGTTTGACAAACCCAGGGGATATTCTTGGGGAATTCAAAGAATAATTACAAACAATAATGAAGTATTGAATTTTAAGATTCCTATGAATAACCTAGGATATAACTTGAGTGTCATGATTTAGACATCCAATATATATGTTTTCATCATTATGTTGTTTTCTTATTTGATATGTGTTTCTGACACTATGATTTCTAGTTTTAGTCAATCGATATAACTAATAGTAATATGGTTAACATATAATTTATCATATGTGTAAAGTATGTGAATTATAAAAATTGGTGTCCCTAGTGGAAACATCAAAAGGATAATCACGAAGGTGGTAAGAGTATTGGTTATGATTATGAAGATAAAGAGAATGAAAACAACATGTGAAAAGTATGTGATGTTCTTCCAGTATAATTTACACTAAAAAAAGAAGCATGACTAAATTGTGGTTGATTAACCTTAATATATGATTCATATTTCATATTCTATGAGATATTTATTAAGTAATAAGTTAACAAACCCTAAGTAATGTTTTAAGAATAAATTTGGATTGTTGAAGGGTATATGTTATCAAATTCAAAGATTATATTATATAAGTCATGAAATTAATAAGACTTTTTATTATAATATTTCATTATGGATTGAAAATAATATGTTCAATGGTGATTAAGACATAGATAATTGATAATTTAATTAAGGTAAGGTAACCCTAAATGTGATTAATCTGTTTTAAAAATTCTTTTATCATGGATAAAGAGACTTTTGAATTAGATAAAGTAAATTGTATATCACTGATTACCCTGGATCAAGTTATAGATTTTTTGAAAAATAGTATATGTCATCATCAATGAAGTTTCAAACTTATTGGATTTAAGTAATATATCGAGTAACCGTTGGAATAAGTAAGCATGCATTTTTTCCTATTATATGTTTAGTAATTTAGGTTATCACAATGTTTCAAAATAATATACGATGAGGTCATTCACATGTTTGGAATGTTACTACCAAGATATACTTTGTCATATAAGGGGTCTAAATTTTATGATAATTTATTTTCATTCTTTATAAAATTTTATATTTTCATCATTCATAAGGGTTATATCACCCCAGGAGGACTTATGAAAACTAGATAAGAAGCTGTAAATTTTTTTGTTGATGGTAACTAAAGAGAGAAGTGACGACTTACTATGAATATCATAATTGGTTAGTTCTTCAATAATGAATAATTAACATTATGTTTTAGATAAATGATTGGTGGAAATCATAAAAGACATGACCAAAGGGTTAGATTTTACTTATGAAAGGGAGTGAAATCAAGTAAGTATAACATATCAGGAAAATTATTCAACCATAGGGAAAGGATATTGAAACCAAAAATTTTATCCTCATCAATTATTTTCTGAGTAATCAAATGGTCCCTTAGATAATTATAGATTTGTAGATTTGTTATTATTAACTTTCTCCTAAATAAGTTATATATCACTCTCCTTGTTAACATGACAGTTATATTTCTCTTCCATATCCATGTTTTTACATTCCCCCTATGTTCACCTGTGTGGGAACTCAACTATTTGTTACACTTGGAAACCATTATGCTTCCAACATTCATTTTTAAAAGATGTTTTATTGTTAATTTTCCTGATGTGGGTTTCTATTAAAGGAACTCTAAAGTATTAAAATTTTGATAATCCAGATAAATTTTGATAGAGAAATTCATTTTAAGGGGGGTAGAATGTAACACCCCTAAATTTAATGAAAAACTTTCTTCCAAATTAATTTAATCTTTTTGATTTTTTCATTTCACCAAAAATTGAAAATAGTTTCATAAGGATAATTCAGAATGTTTTCCTTGCATTATGTGCAACAACAATTTATCATGCAATACAGGAAATACAAAACATAACATTCTCTACATTGAACACCAAGGTTATCATACATTACAGGAAAGATTGAGTTTCCTTGATAGAATACATAACATGCAAGATTAAGTGTTAAGAAACTATAACATATTATTAAAAAAATTATATAATAAGACATATCCCAGTCATTAATATGGTAGTTATAAATAGGATAAATAAACTTGATAAACAAAATGGTTGAATTCATTAGTTAAAAATTTTATTATTAATAAATATAATAACAAAATGAATATAAGTAAATATTTGTATAGAAAACTATTAATATGATCACAAAGCTATTTTATCCTAATAAATTAATTTTTTTTAAATTAGTGATTTATATTTATTTAATATATATATATATATTATATTCAATAAATTATTTTTTATATTCATCCAATATATTTTAAAAAAAAAATATTGATCAAACTAGATTTTAGACACAAAACCCTGTATTTTTATTAAGGCACTTTTACCGCCTTTTAATGGAGAACCTATTATAAATCCATTTTTAGACTTTTATAAATCTTATATTTCAAAATAAACTTACTATTTGAAATTGAAACAAAGAAATTATGTTGGAGAGAATTTTTGGTTTTTTCCTGTAAAGATTCGTATTTTGATGATTATTGAAAACTACTGAATTTCAATTCAAAACTACTTTCTAATATAATTTATTTATACGATTAAATTTTATTTTGTTCTAGTTTAAAAGTTTAATTAGATTAAATTTTTATAAATTAATCCAATTTTCGCAACTTTAACTAATTTTACATTAAAATCCGTTATAAAAACATCATAAACTTTTGAGCATTTTTATTTTAACTACTTATAGAATCGTCCCATATGTGGGATTAATTTTAAATAAATTACTATCAGTTATATCATAAGAACCTAGAAAATGGATTTAATATTTGAAATCATCATAATTTATAAGTTTTAATAAGTTAATGTATGTTTTTTCACTAAAAATACTAGTGAATGTAATTATAACTATTAAATTGAAATTATGGATAATAAGGGAACAAACCCTAAATTTAAGGGCCCAAATGATTGATCCACGTATCCAAAACACATTATTTAGACATTATTCATCCATTAACAATTAATTGTTGAGTTTTGTTTTGTTTTGGTTTAGTTTTCTTTTGTGAAAACATGGTCAAACAAAACTTGTTTTCAAAAAATACAAAGTGTGTCATTTCCCTCCCCTATAAAAGGACACCACATCTCCCACTCCCTCATATCTCTCATATCACATAGTTTTAGAAATTATATACCAAATAAATATCCAAACATCCGTCCCATACTCCTTGACCCTCCCTTTTTTTAGAATGTAATCCCAAGAAGACCTTTTGTGAAAAGAAAGAGTTACAAAAGAAGTGGTAACATCCTTCCTAACACTCCTTTATTTTGTTTTCTTTCTTCTCCCTGTCAAATCTCATTATCTAATTATTATAAATATACATTATTATCCTCATTATACTAATATACTTTTATTATAAGGGTTTGACCTACACATACCCACACTTCTATCTAATAGGTACTGAACATAATTTTTATGTGTGCATTGAACTACCCCCTCATGAAATGACGACTGTTCGTTCTTACATTATCGCCTTTCATAATGGGAGTTATGATAGAAAATATATATATATATAAATAAATTATATTATATTTATAATGTATTTTTACTTATATAATTGTTTTATAACACACATCTTTATACATTCCATATTGTTCAAATTTAATAATTTCATATGAGGAAGTGAGGACTACCGCCCCTTCAAAGATATGTGATTCTTTCACACACTACATAGAATATATTAAGGATTGGTTTAGATATCATATATAATATAAATGAAATAATAATTATAATTTAGTGACATTATATATATATATATTTATTTCTTTTTCTTTTTCTACATTCAATGTTACGTATAAAAATGGAAACAATGCTCATGCTTACGTAAAACATATTCTCTCCCTAAACGATGTATTCCATTTCATATTTCTCTATCCTATAGATTATGATAATAAAAAAATATATAATATAAATTATATTTATATAATATTTTACATTCTTTATATCCTGATATATTTATAAGGACTAAATATATAAAAAATTAATACACATGCGAAAAACAAAGTGAGTATTACCTGAAGCGAAACCTTAACATAAAATTGTTAACAAGTGCATAATATAAAGTCATAATACAAAATTATATGTTATTAGATTTAATAATATGGTTTCGTGAAATATTTATATCAAATATACACATATTATATTGTTTTTTATGAGTAAGACATTTTGAAAGACACGGAGTCAGGGAATTTTATCTCACTTTTTACTTCCATGAGATATATATCTTATTCACCACTCATTTATTTTTTGTCATGTATATACATAACATGGATGTATTCTATGATTATTATACTTAACGTAATGGTTATATAAATATCCATTATATTCTATTCCTTCCATTGCATTTATGTTACAATAGTTACCAAATCAATAATGTAATTTTGTCTCAATTTTCCTTCTTTTAGATACATGCCATGTTATGCACCAATATTTTTTTATGAGGTGTATATACTACCATTTGACAAATTATATCATGATTCTCCTTATTTTCATGATATTTTTTTCATGTAATTTTATTCTTTCTATATGATTATGATTCAATGTTACCAAATTGGTAATAGTTTATTGCTACAATCTCATCAATTATCATGATTGTTTATGACTATTCTTACATTGATGAAATCATATGATACATCTTTCAAGAGAACTCATGAATTTTCTTATGTTATATATATTCATGATATCTTCACATATTGGTACCATTTTCTCACTATTTGGAACATTACATAGTTAATAAATTGTTTTTAAGGAAGCCAAACTTTACCTTTTCTTCGGTCAAAAATCTATGTTCCTTCATACCCATGTTTTCTAAAAAACTGTTTTCCAAAAATATTCAACAATTCTACATTGATATTTAAATATTATTTAACCAATATTTATATTTAAAACAACAGTGGTTTTAAAAAAGTAATGTTCAAGTAATTTTCTGATCGAGGAACTTTTTTAGGCTTTTTACGATGCAGAAGGAATGTTTGGAATGTATGGATTTACCTGCCGTGTAACACCATGAGATTTTGTGATTTATTTTTTTGAATTAATTTATTTATTTATTGATATTTTTCATTTTACACAGCACTGAAAATAGTTTATTTTATATTAATACACAATGTTTGGCTTGCATTATACACAAAACCAAGTTAACCAAACACTACATGCTACATAAACATTAGCTTTCTTTATAAGGAATACTATGGTTAGCTTATGTTTCCTACTACAATTAATTTCCTTGATGTCTTATGTAACATGAAAGATGGATTTTTACCGAACAATAGTATATCATAAAAATGTTATTATTTAAAATAATAAGGTACAACATAGTTGTTAAATCAGAAATTATGAATAATATAAACTATTTTATGAAAAATTATGGTTTACACAAATATAATATGAAGTCAATGTTTACCAACTATTTATAAAACTATATTTAAACCAATTGAATATGAAAGGAAATATTATTGTTTTAATTGTTAGAAAGTTGTTTACCCTAATAAATTAAATTAAATACAATTAGTAAGTGATTTTAATTTAACGTATATGTTATATATTAAATTAAATTTTTTGATATTAATTCAGTATATTTTATATACATATGATAAATAATAATCCCAATTTTATGTTTAAAACATATATTTTTATAAATGTAGTCTTACTACCTTTTAAAGGTGAACCCATTTTAACTCGTAATTTTGACACTTTTATTGACTTAATATATCAAAATAAGTATAATATTTGAAATAAAAATATAAAAAATAGGTAAGGATATTTTTTTGCTATTTTTCTGTTAAGTTTCAATTTTTAATGAATAGTTAAATTACGAAATTTTAGTTCAAAGTTTTTTTTCTTATAATTTATTTTTATAAATAAATTATATTTTAAATTGTTCAAAAGTTTTTATTTTGTAATATTTTTATAAATTAATAAAATTTAGATCATTGAGATTAGTTTCACATTGAAATTGGATATAAAAACATAGCATACTTTTAAATGTTTTTACATTAAACCCCTGCATTGTCAAACCAATAGCGAGATTAATTATAAATTACTTTTTTCCACTTATGTTATTAAAATTTAGAAAAATATATTAAATATTTGGATTCATAATAATTTATAAGGTCTAATAATTTAAACATACTTTTTGACAAAAAATATTAGTGAAAGTGAGTAATATTTTTTACATTGATTGAGGTTAAATTAAGCATAATAAGGGACTAAATCTTAACCTTAAGACCCAAAAAGACCTATAAACTTGTCCAAGAGAAATTTTATATTCATATTTAGACCATATACTCCCTTTTTTATACATTATTCCCAGATTGGATCCACTTTCAACAAGAAAAAAGTGGGTGGAATTATCACCTCAAATGTTTGAAAGAGTGCCACTCCTCCTACATTATAAAAGGTCTTCTCTCCTCCCACATCCTCACACATCTCAAGACCCTTGTATCACCCAAAATCATCAAAAATAAGCTTCAAAAATCTCTATATTCCTCCTCTAAACCACCCATTAGTCATAAATCAATACATGGAAGCCTTTTGGCAAAAACCAAAAGTAGTTACCCGATTAAGATGTGACGTTTTCTCTCAAACTTATTTTTCTTATTTTCCATCCCCACCCACTCCACTCTCTTTATTACATGATTTTATAATAAAAATAGTCTCTATATATACTATAATATTTTCATTATAATTTTTAATCACTTATACACACCTCCATCTAATGGGGAATTAACATATTTTTTATGTGTACGACGAACTACCACCTCAATAAATAATGATTGTTCATTTTTACTTCACTGCCTATCATGGTGGACATTATAATGTAAAATATTTATATATATGTTATATATTATATTTATTATGTATTTAAACTTATTTATTCTTTTTAAAATGTGTATCATTTTACATTTCATTTGTTGTAAATATGAAAATTTTGTTTGAAGAAGTGTGGACTACTGCCCCCTCAAAGCGATGTGATTCATTCACACACTACATTGAATCTATTAAGAATGGTTTTTGTGAACTAATATGATATTTATAAAATTATAATGATATTAGAATGATATTATATACACACATATATATATATATATATGTAGTTCATTTTTCTTATTTCTTTCAATGTAACAATAAAAACAGAAACATCGTTCATGTGCATGCACAACTTATCATCTCCATGAATGGTGTATTCCATTTCACACATCTATATTCAATAGATAATGATAATAAAACTATACTGAATATAAATGATATTTATATCAAGCTTTACATTATGAAATCATGATATAATTATAAGGACCAAATATATAATAAAAAGTAAGACACATGTGAAGAACAAAGTGAATATTACCCTAAGTGAAAACTTAATATATTATTGTTAGAAAAAAGGTAATATAATTCCATGATCAAACTATATATCTTGTTAGATATAATAATATGGTTGTTTGAATTATTTAAAATAAATTTATAGTTTTTATAAAGGTGCTTTGAATGAATATGGTGAGAGTCAAGATACAAGGTAAGGGAATTTCATTTCCCATGTTATTTCTGTGATATACATGGTTTATTTGCTTCCCATTACTTTAATGTGGTTTTTATACATCCTATGAATGTATTTTATTGTTATTATTATTATTAAATTTATTTAAATCTAAATATCCATTATATGATCTTTATTTCACGGGTTTAATGTTTCAAAATTTACCAAATCTGTAATGTAGTTTTGTCTAAACATACCTTCTTTGAGAAACATGTTTTATTATGCCCGTATGTTATTTAAAGGGGATTATATGATTCTTAGTAACATGTTATATAAATAATATCCGTATTTCATGATATTTTATTCTTCATGTAATATAAGTTTCTTACATGAATAGTATGATCCCAAGTAACTATGTGGTAAGAGTTTATTGAAAAAATTTCATCACTTTTTTAGATTATTAACGATTATGATTCTTTTTAACAAATATTATAATCTACATCTTAGGAACAATCACAATCTTCATTATCCTCTATTTATTCAAGATATATCCATGTATTTTTACAATTTTCCACTCATTTTTAATTAATATAATTGAAAATATTTTTCATAAAAATCTGATTGTATCTCTGTCTTCGATCGAAAATGCATTTTATTTCAAAACCATGTTTTCAAAAATGTCTTTGAAAATATTTTTAAATTATCTTTGATGATAATTTTTCAGTAAATGTATTTTAAAAATAATTTATGGTTTTAAAATATTTCTTTATTAGTTTTCATAGTTATTTTCAAATTAAAAGTTTTCAAATATTTTTCATTCATTAATTATAAGTTTTAAATTTATCTTCATTAAAAATGTTTCTAAAATTTTCTAAATTATAATTTATAATTATTCAAAGTTTTTTAAAGAAAAAAAGTATTTACTTTTTTTATTATTATTTTATTATTTTTAAATGTAAAAGTTTTTTAAATTATTAAATGTTATTAAATTAATTTTCAAGGAAAAAGGTTATCATAATGATTATAAGATGCATTTCAATGTTTTCAAAGTATTTTAAAATAAAATTTAATTTCATATAGGTTTTATGATTTAAAAAACTCTATCAAAAAATAAATAAATTTTCCTCAACAAATGTTTTCAAAATATATTTCTAAGTTATTTTCCAACTTATCTAATACTTTTTGATGTTAATATAGACCTTCAATGAAATGATTTAAAGTATCCATTCATATAATTTATTAAATGGTTTATGTTTTGATTGAATAATTCTTATGAAATGTGTTTCATATACATGGGTTATATTTTATTGATATGATATTCTCGTTAGAGGGCATGCTTTGATGAAGTGATTATACAACTAGTCTTTTTTCTATATTTTATGATATGACGAAATGTTAATCCTAATCAGTTAATTTATTGTGTTATAATTTGAGGTTTATAAAACCCATATATTTTCATGAGTCATTATATGATAAATTCTTTTTTTCACAAGAATGTATGATTTCATTATGTAATGGGTGGTACTTATATCTTCCTCCAGTGCATTGGGTAATGATAAATGTTTTATAATCTAAAAGGGTACATTGGAGGGCATCACAAGCCCGGAACAAGTGGGTGTACATGAGAAAATCCCAATTTTGATATAAGAGGGTATATAGGAGGACATCCAAATCCTAAAACACAAGGGTAAATGGGAGGACATCCCAAGCATAAAACAATTGGGTAAACAGAAGGAAATCCCAAACTCAAAACAAGATGTTACATGGGTGGACATCCCAAGCCCGAAACAAGAGGGTACATTGGGGGGCATCCCCAGATTGAATCAGGTATATGGGTTATTATACCAAGACTAATAAGTTACAAATTTCTTGTTCATCCACCTTAACATACGGATTTTATATGGTTATGTGTTTTCCACAATTACATTTTTTATTTATATGTTATTATTTCGTGGATTATATTAATTATTTACATTTTATTCTTTTCATATGAACTTATAATATTTATTATGATCTATGATATGTTGGGTATGATATTCAAATGTTATGCTCAGTTTTTATACCCTTTTTTAATGTTATGCGTACACATTTCTTTTATTTACCCTAACTATGTATCTGGGCTTACCCATTTTCTTATGTTTCCTTTCCTCGGGTTATAATGAAATATTTTGGTAGAAGTACTATAGGTTGAGATCTTTATTGGACATTTTGAAGATATTTCATGAGGATAGAAGATTTTATTTCCACACTTCTAAATACACTAACCTATTACGGTCCTCAGACATATATTTTTTTAATGAATGAATATTTATCTAAAATGGTGTAATATCCACATATGTTAATACTGGGACACTGCAATAGGTATAAAAGGAAAGGTTAATTATACCTTTGAAAACTTGGATCAGAAACATTTAGTGAGATTACAAGGTATATTTCAATGTATGTGTCTAAGGATGTCTCTAAGGATCAGTACAAAGATGAGTCAACGTTTAGGAAAATGTCCTCGAATTTTGGTAAAGTATAGAGTGAGTTGTTTCCTGTAAATACATCCATGTTAGAACACTACAAGTGGATGTAGATCCGGAACATATGTTCCTAGGGGTAATAATTCTGACAATAAGTCACAGGACTGACATGGGGTAATCTGGTACACAAAAATGGGCCTTGTAGTACACCTGGCCTAACACACCTATAGGATATCATTTGAAAATTAAAAAATCTATTCATAAACTATTATGAATTATTTAAATAAAATATTAGTATGAATATCCTAGGATGAACATAATATGTTTTAGATTAATATATAAGAGTTGGGATTTAGAAATACAATAAGTAGTTTTTAATGATTATGTTACATTCTTATATTATATGTGTCTCTCACCCCTTTCTCTTTAGTTTTACTCAATTGAGGGAACTAGAAGAAACATGGTTAACATTTAATGTTTCATAATTGGAATTTAAGGGAATTACAAAAAAAAGTTTCACAAGTGGATACCTCCTAACATGAATCAGAAAGGTGGTATTAGTATTGGTTATACTTCTGAAGATAAAGATACCAAAAGTGACATATGAAATGTATGTTAGGTTCTTAAAATATTGTTTTCATTAATCATAATAAGAATGATTATATTGAGTTTGAGGAACCTTAATACATTATCCATATTTCATATTCTATGAAATAGGTATTGTGGAATAAGATGAAGAATCCCAGGTAATGGTTTAACAATAAATTTTGATCAATTAATTTTTTTATTTTTTTCAATATAAATACTATGTTATATGAATCATTAAATTTATTACAATTTTCAATATATTTTTCATTAAGAATTTAAAAATACGTGTTTAATGGTGATGAGGACATAGAAAAGTGATATATTAGAAATGTGATATTTTTTTAATGGAAGAAAACCCTTAATTAATGCATGTAATTGATATAATGATCTTCCGATAATGATATGTTGGATATGAATATGTAAAATGGAAGGTACATAATACCCTGGAACAGATTTTTGAAAAAATGGTCATTATTAACTAGGATAAATTTTAAAACTTATTAGATTTAGAAAATGTATTAATTAATCTTTGGAACAAGAAACCATAAATGTTTTCTAAAATTATTTATGGTAATTAAGGTAATTACCATGTTTCAAGGGATTATACGGTGAGGTTATTCACAAGTTTGGAATGTAACAACCAAATCGTACTTTTTCTATATGGTGGAACTAATTTTAAGTTCATTTCATGGATTTATTTCTAATGTTTTTGATTTTCATCTTTTAGAAGGGTTATAAGGTTAACCATTAAAATAAAGTTTGAACTAAACTTTAGAGGAAGTATTTATGTATTGAGATTGTATTGAAATCCATGGTTAAAAGTCTATTTTGTGATTAACCTCATTTCATAGATGTCCATCATATTTGGGAAATTATATTAGTATGGTATTAGATAAGTATATCATGTAAGTTAGGTGATGACCAATCATGTCCGAAATGGATACGGAATCTGAATCCATGACTGAATGATGATATGGGTTTCATTCCTACCACAGGCCTATGTGATGTCCAGGATAATGTATAATTATTATTGACAAATAATTATTTTTTATAAACAGTACTTTTACTTTTTATGTTTAAAGATTAATGTATTAAACATATTTATTTCAAAGAATAAATTTTTATACTTTTCATTTTTTTATGGGAATTAAGACCAGATAAAAGTATATTTGAGCACTTCATCCATCAAAGTTAATTTCATAATGTCCATTGCATGATGAAATGGATGAATTAGAAATTGATAAAATCACAACAAAAGAATGGATTTTTATTTATATAAATATATCAAGTTATTATATTTCATTATATTCATAGTTCATAAAAGAATTAAAAAATGTTAGGATAATGATAAAAAAATGTTTTGTCCTGAGACATTAATTTTTTGGAACCGCTCTCCTTTTAAATCATCATATATTTCTAACATTGAGGCCCCCAAAATTTCTTTCATTATTCACTTGTTTGTGATTGGTGACCTATATCTCTCCCTATAACTATTTAATCTTTTCATATATGTCAAATATTAAATCCGAACCAATTTAATATTATGTGGAATCCTAGTTATATGTTACATTGGGTAACCATTTTGGTTCCAACATTCCCTTTTTAATGAAAGTTTTCATACGCATTTTTACGATGTGGGTTTCTATGAATGAAACATTAAAGTATTAAACCTTTGATAACCTATATGAATGTGGAGGGTAAAATTTATATTAAGTGTGTAGAATGTAACACCCTGAGATTTTGTGATTTAATTTTTTTATTTAATTTAGTCATTTTGATATTTATCCATTCACAGAACACTAAAAATTGTTTGTTGTATAATAAAGCACTATATTTGGCTTGCGTTATACACAGAACCAAGTTAATAGGGCACTAAAAATAATATAAATTTTATACTTACCTACAAATAAAACTAAGGTTATATTTCATTATTCACAATAATGACTTTCGTCAATGGCTTTCATAACACACATGACTGATTTTTACCAAAAAATGGTATATCCTTAAAATTTAATTATTTAGAATAATAAGATATAACCATTCCATTAAATAAATGGTTATGAATATTATTAACTAATTTATGAAAATATATAGTTAACAAAAATATATTATGAATTTATATTTTACCAATTAATTATATATGAATATAAAAACTCCCTGAATATAAGAGGAAATATTATTATTTTTATGGTTACACAAATATTTACACTAATAAATTAAATTAAATACAATTAGTAAGTGATATTAAAGTAATATATATTTTATATATTCAGAAAAATAGTTTTTATAATCATTTAATATATTTGATATATATAAGATAATTAAAAAATCCAATTTTAGGCTTAAAAATATATTTTTATAAATGTAGTTTCATCGCCTTATAATGAAGATACCATTTTATATCCCATTTCTGAAACTTTTATAGACATAATATGAAAAAATAAAATTCATATTTTAAATAAATACATAAAAATTAAGTATGTATAATTTTTTGGAATTTTTTTATCTGTTTTAATTTTTTTAATGAATAGTAAAAAATATGGAATTTTAGTTCAGAACTGCTTTTTCATCTGATTTATTTATAAGGATAACTTATCCTTTAAATTGGATTAAAGGATTATTTATATAATAATTTGATCAATTAATATAATTTATTTCATTTAGATCAATTTTAAAAAGAATTTGGATATAAAAACATGGAAATCCTTTGAATATTTTTACTTTAATAACCCACATTGTCGAACCAAAAATGGGGTTAATTTTAAATTAATTGCTTCCACTTATGTTATTATAATTTTAAAAAATGAAATAAATATTTCTAATAATAATATTTTTTACTTTTTAATAATTTAAACATAGTTTGTGATAAAAAAAATTAATGAAAGTGAATAAAATCAGTTACATCGATTAATGTCAAATTAAGCATAATAATGGACTAAACCATAACTATAAGGACAAAATGACATATAGGCTTGTAAAAGACCCATTTTATAGCCATATTTATACCCTAAACACCATTTTACATGATTTTTTCCATTATTAAATCCACATGAAACATTAAAAACATTGGTGGAATTCTATCTTCAAATATTTACAAGAGTTTCATCACGACTCCACCATAAAAAGACATCCTCTCCTCCCAATTCCTCACACCTATAAAGACCCTTTTCTGGAAAATCAATCTAATAAAATTATCTTGAAACATCCCTCACTTAATATTTTATGCCACTATTTTTTCATAAATCATTCAAAGGAATCCTTTGGGCACAAATTATAAGGAGTTACCCGATTAATAGGTAACGTATTCTCTCAAACTCCTTTATTTTATTTTCCTTCTCCAAACACTCCACTCTATTTATTCCATGATATTATAGCAACATAGGTATTATAAATATAATATTATGTTTTATTATATTTTTTAATCTACACTTACGCACACCTCCATATAATGGCTAATGAACATACTGTTTTTGTTTACGGCGAACAACCGCCTCACTAGTCGATAATTGTTCCTTTTTTTACCACCTCTGATAGTGGACATTACAATAGAAATTTTTTTATATATTTTAAATATTATATTTATTATGTATTTAATCTTCTATATTACTTTTTAAAATACCTATTTTGTACTTCTCAATTGATGTAAATATGATAATTTTGTTTGAGGAGGTGTGGATTACCGCTCCCTCAAAACGACATGATTCGTTCACACACTACATAGAATGTATTAAGGATGGGTTTAGTAAAATTATATGATATATAACATTATAATGATACTATAATGATATCATTTACATATATTCTTATATTACAAGTTCTTTCTTTCTTTCAATGTGACAATAAAAATGGAAACAATATTCATGAGTACGTACGGCTTATCATCTCCATGAATGGTGTATTCCATTTCATAAGTCTGTTTTCTATAGACTATTATAATACGCATATATGAAATATAAATTATATTTATATAATTTTTAAAATTATATAATCATGATATAATTATAATATCCAAAGAAATAACAAATTAAGACACTTGTGAAGAACAAAGTGAATATTACCCAAAGTGAGACCTTAACAAATGATTGATAATAAGAGATTAATTTAAGTTTATTACAAAACCATATATGGTATTATATATAAGAATATGGTTCTTTTAAAGATTTATAATAAATTTATATTTATTATAATGGTGGTTTAATGAGTATGGCAAGATCCAAGATACAAGGTGAGGGAATTTCATCTCACTTTTTTTTCTGTGAGTCACATGCATTATTCCCCTCCCAATACTTTTGTATTTTTTATATACTGTACATGAAAGTATTATATAATTAATAAAATAATATTTATATTAATTTACATATCCATTATATGATCATTATTTCATGGGGTTAATATTTCCAAAGTTACCAAATCGGTAAAGTAGTTTTCTCTTAAATTGACTTCTTTGAGACACATGTTTTGTTATACACCTATATTCTTTAATGGGGTTTATATGATTCCAATTGAAATATTATAAAATGAATATAATTATTTTAATTATATTTCATGATTCAATTAATTTCATTTTCTTACATTAATTGTATTATCCCAAGTAACCAAGTTGTAAGAGATCATTAAAACAATCTCATCTCATTTCGAGATTGTTAAAGATTATGCTTCTTTTGATGAAATATTAAAGTCAGTATCTCAAGAACACTAATGAAAATCCTTATCCTATTTATATTCAATATATATCCAAGAATTACAGAAAAATCACTCTTTGGTACTTAATATAATTATGAAAAATGTTTTTAAAATGTTTTGAAGCTTATTTTATAAGTTTTCAAGGAAATATGTTTTAAATTTGTTTTAAGCTCCATTTACATGTTTTTAATGAAAAGAGTTTTCGAAATGTTTTAAGGAAGAATTTATATGTTTTCAAATTATTTTTATTTAAAATGGATTTCAAAAAGGTTTTATGACATAAAAATAAATTTAAAATGAAGAATGGATATTTTTCTTAAGAAATGTTTTGAAAATATCATTCCAAGTTATTTTCCATCTGATGAAATATGTTGATGTTAATCAATACCATATAGTAATGATCCAAGTGTTCCATTGATATTTTTTATTTAATGGTTTATGTTTTTATGGAATAATTTTTATAACACCCATCTCACTTCCAAGGGTTATATGCTTTTGAAAATCGCTTCTCTTCATGGGCCATGCATTGATGAAATAATTGTGAAACCTATCTATTTTATAGTGGTTTTGATGTAATGAAATGATAATTATTCCCATTTAATTTCATGTATTATGATTTTGTGTTAAAAAACGCAACTATTTTCATGGTTCATGACATGATGAATTTTTATGGAACAAGTATGTATGATTTCGTTATGTGATGGGTATAACCTATATATCCCTCTAATGAATTGGGTAATGATAGATTTTTTATGAGCTCAAATGGTACATGGGAGGGAATCCCAATCCTAAAATAAGAGGGTATACAGGATTACATCCCAATACCAAAACAAGAGTGTATGCGAGAGGATATCCCCAGCCCGGAATATGAGGGTAAATGAAAGGACATCCCAGTCTTGAAAGAAGAGGGTAAACGAGAGGATATCGGAAGCCCAAAAAGAGAGGGTACACAAGAGAACACCACATGCCTAAAACAAGAGGGTACACGGGAGGGAATACCATTCCCGATGAAGGTACATGGGTGTTTCACCCAATATTAGCATGTTATAAAGGCCTTGGTTGGCCACCTTAACAAAGTGTTTTTACATTCTTATGTGTTTCCCACAATTCCATGTTTTATTCCTATGTTATGCTTCCCTGGATTAGGATCATTATTTACTTATGATTCATTTACCAGTCTTTATTATGATCTCTGATATGTAGGTTATAATCTTCAAATGTTATGCTCAATTTCCAAACACTTTTGTTCGTATTATGCTTACTCATTTACTTTATTTACACATACTGAACAATCGAGCTTAGCCCTTTTCTTATGTTTCTTTTCCCTTTGTTCTGAATGAAGGTTTTAGGTATATGTACTAAAGGTGGAGATCTTTATAGGATACTTTTAACATCTTTTTTGAGGATAGAATATTGTTCTTCTTTGTTTCCATAGACACTAAACTATTAGGGTCCTCGTGCATGTATTTTATTAATGTAGAGAATATTAATTTAAAATGATGTAATATTCTTGTATGTTAACCATTGGTCACTATATGACATCAGGACTATAGTTCCCTCAAATCATCCATTACATGATAGCAATGTTATTAAAAAAATAAAAAAAATCCTAATATTATGTAAATTCATTATTTTAAAGTTATTTTCAAAGAAAATAAATTTCAAAAATGTATTATTGGTTTAAAAGATTATTTAAGCTTATTTTAATTTTTTTCAAGGTATTTTCTAAGAAATGGTTTTAAAAAAGATTTCATGGTTTCTTTATAAGTTTTCACTATATTTTCAAAGAGTTGTTTTTAAGACAGTTTCCATATTTCTTTATATGTTTCAAAGTTATTTTAATGAAAATGGGTTTTATAATGTTTGAATATTATTTTATATGTTTTTAAGGAAAAAGTATTTTCAAAATGATTTGAAGCCTTATTTATTTGATTTTAATGTATTTTCAGGGAACATTATTTTAAAAAGGGTTTATGATTTAAAATTTATATCTTAAAGAATAGAGGATATTTAACTCAATAAATATTTTAAATAAAATGGTAACACTTTATTTATCATATATGGATTTTTGAAAGGGTTTTATAAAATTATTTTAAATGGAAGGCTGTCTTCTTTAATAAATATACCGTATGATCTTTAAGAAACATCCTCTATATAAGATGTAATATTTGGTTTTAGTTTATGCTTTTCTGGTATATGATATATGAATACCATTCATATGCTTTCTTGAATGTTTTATGTTTTGATAGTATGATGTTTGTGAAACCCATTATTCTTACACATGTTATATAATTTTGAAACCCATTTCTTTTCAGGGGTTATGACATGATTAAATAAAACATGTATCTTTTACATTGGACAAAATATGATAGAATTTTATAATACCCATTTCATTTCATGTTTTATGATATGATGTTTATGAAACCTATCTCTTTTTATACATCATAGTATGAGGCATTTTTTATTATAGTGTGGATTATGCATGTATGATTTCATCACCTGGTGTGTGGGACCTATATCTCCCTACAATTCATTGGATAAAGATTGATATCCCATGAGATATTAATGGGAATAAAGTCAAAGGGTTAGATACACTATGGGAAGATGGGGAAATGTGACCCCTTATAAGGAAAGGACTACGACTAGGGATGGTGGTGTTCCCCCCATTAGGTGTAGTCTCCATGAAGCTAGATGATGGGGAAACTCGATATACAATGGGAATATGGGGAAACCCAATCCACTATGGGAAAATTGGTAAACCAAATCCATTATGATTCATGTCTTATGAAATTCCACGATTTATGCGATGATTCTTGTTTCTGATCTTTGGATATGTAGGGTATTAACTAATAATGTTATAATCACATTATCATACCTTTATGCTCATATTTATTCTTACATATATTATAAAGACCCTAACCTTAGTATCTCAGATTCAATGCCTAACTTTATTACATTGAAATAGATACAATAATCAAATCCCAAAGGACTGATCTGTTTAGCAGTCCTAGAAGCCAAATTACATACATAAACGTTACATTATACTTTAAAACATAAAATAAGATATTGAAACTCCTTGGATAATTTAATTATTCTAAAATCATAACTCTGAATATTATTTATAATATACATCTTGGCATCGTAGAAAAAATAAAACATAAGAAATGGGTGAACATAAATGCTCTATATGGGTATGTGTATAGTGAAGTCTATTATGAATAATAATAATAAAAATTAAGGTAACGGGTGTACTAAAACACAAGCCATTAAAATAACCTGAGCATAATATGGTCATGATAAATAATACCATATAAATAATCACATGATCTATAAAACATAACCATGGATATTCTATATATAGAATAATCACATGAAATATCAATAATGATGAAATGCATACTGTTGGGCATCTAAACAATAAAGTTCTTTCATCATGGAATTTACGGTCACGATTTATCCTCATGAAAGTTAAATTCTATGTGTAGAAACCCATCTTATTTGTGTCGAGATATGTCCTCCTAAAAATTTAAAACTTCTTGGAAACATATGTGAAGGGTTTTTGCCAATTATTTTCATCTCATGATACCTACTAATGAATTGTGGGGCTATAGGAGTCCCTTCCCATAACTTACTAGGTCCAATGAATTACTTACATGAAAACATAAAAAATAAGACTTATTATTTAAAAACTACTATATGAAATGTGAATACTTTAACCATAAACCATAAATGGTGTCAAAATATCACATCTATAGTCAAAATGACCATGAAACCTTCAATAAAAGAAGGTAGATTTTATCATAAGAGATCAACCTTAGTAAAACATAAAAATCAACAAAGTATGTTGATATAGATGAAAATAATCTAATAAAATTATTGGAAATATGTTGAGAAAAATACCATTTTATTTTGAAATCATTTATTTTAAAGTAATTTATTTACTAAATGAAAAATTTATTTAAAAATTAATATTATAAACACATAAAGTAAGATTCAAAAAATCAAGGTTTCATAATGGTAAGAAATTATGTATATTCTGTATAAGTAAAAAATAAAAATTCTTTCCCAATTTTTTCTAAAAAATTCATAAAGTACCTCATTTGGAAAATGAAAATATTATTCCTTCCAAACCATTTTATAGAAATTAAAATATGGGTAATAGACTTTAAATATTTATACGATAATAATAACAATATTTGGGAATGAATTTTTTAAGAAAAATAATGGTTTTAAGAATTTTTTTAACATATATCATAACTATATTCATATTTTTTATATTATATATGATCTTATTATATTATTTTGTGGTCAATTTTTTAATAATATAATGTTATTACCCTTGTTTTGGGTGTTAACTACTTCGTTATCCTATAAATGCATTTTCATGTAAGTATAATTTCTAAGGAATATAATACATTTCATTAAAATAAAGAATTATATTGAGTTAAAATATATTAAATTAACTCATTATATACATTTTTACAATCATTATTTAATGGTTAACATATAAAATTTATTAAATCAAGTCATGTAAATTTTACATCATATGTATACACGAGCGAAGATTTCATTCCCTTAATGTAAAATAGGTTTGAAATTGGATTGTATATTAGTTATACAGAATCAATATTGTATCATATTTATTATTTTTATCCTCAATATCCATCATTATACACTTTAAAATAATGTTTTGATGAAAAACATATTACCCCATGGCATGGAGACCATAATACATACGTACACACGTGCGGTGTTTTCATTTTTTTTAGATTGATAAATCAAGAAATATGGTGGTTGATCATACCACGATTCACTGTTTTATTCCACCCTTACACCGCAGTTTTAAACTATTTTTGTAATGAATATGCCAAATATAAATAAATTGAACTTTATGTTTGAATCAATAAATTAATTTTATTCAAGATTATAATGTGCAATGTTACTTGATTTTATTATTTCAATGTATGTGGAGGTGATTTGGAGGGCCTTTGATGAAGTGGAAGAAAAATGGGCCAAAATTGCATGGATCTATGGATATATGTCCACTGTTTTGCATAGTACACGAAATCTGTGAATCCAAATGGGCTGACATTCTGTGGGCCTGTCCAAATTTTAATAGGCTACATTTCATATTAAGGAACCCAATCCTGATTCAGCTTCAATGGCGCCCATCCGAAATGATCTGTCCAAGACACCGAATATGGATCAAGTCAAATGTGGTGTTATGTATTTTATCAATATCATGAGATGTTGTTTTCCAAATGGTTCCAAACATTCGGTGGAGACCTCCAAGAGGTAGGGATACAACTTTTCTCATTTCTCCAAAGCGAGCTAAGACTTTCTAAAGGCTGAAACGCGTGGTACAACTGGATTGATGAAATCTGTGTGCCTAAAACCACCTTCCAATTTTCCTATAAAATGACACCTTGGGCTCCCCATTTTACAGTTAGAAACAGGAGCCACACTCTTCCATTTTGGAGACACAAAGGAGTCCTCTCACCATCCAAGAAGTTCTGGAGGCCCTTATCCTCAGAGAGGGATCAAGGATGAAGAACGATATCCACTCGAGCATCCTCCTCCTCTCGATGTCGGGCTAAACGGTTGATGTTCATTGTGAGGGAGCTACACACATGTCAAGGGAGTTCTGATGCATACACTTGCTTCTGGTTTGGAGTAATTTGGTTTTTAAAACATTTCATTCCATTTATCTTATTTTATTTCAGATTTCAATGCTTGATTTGATGCATGTGAGTGTTATGCTCTTAATTTATAACCGATTGGTGTGAGGTTTTGAGTGAGTGACTTGTGTTGTTCCGATTGGACATCACAAGAATCATTTTCATACCCACCTTATTGAGATTTCAATCTGATTTGGATTCTCTTATTCCATGCATAAGTATTGCACCTTGACAATACGATTGTTACGTCATGCTTGGGTCCTTAAAGCATTGAAATAACAGCTTAGGAATTAATCAAGATTCCAATTTACTCCAAACAAAGAATTACTCTAAACCTAATATGAATATCTATGAACAAAGAACTTGAAATGTGTGTAGTGAAATCACATCGAACCTTTTATCTCACATTTTTCAAAATCCACTTGGCCACTCAACTTTTAAGCTATTTCAACTAAGTCATTGTTTTAAACTCTTTTAAAAACCACCCCCTCTCTTAGTCATTTTTATTAAAAATACACACACTAAACCTAACAATGCTCCTTGAGAGACAACCTAGGGTCATCCTTAGACTATAAATCAACCGTAAAATCCAAATAAATTTGACTTGTTATGACAACATGGTCAAATTTTGGCGCCGTTTCTGGGGAGCGCTTTGGTTTTTTTGTGTGTGTTTTTTATAAATTTTTTTGTAATATTTGTGTATATTTGTTTGTTTTATCTTCTATCATTACATTTATTTTTGTGTTATAATTTATTTATTTTTTAGGTTCTGTGTATGATGCGTTCTACTCCGTGAGACCTATAGACTTTTAAACCCGAACCGGTGAGTATCTTACATCAACGAAACCGACACAAATAAGACAACACTTTGAAGGAGGAGACATCACATCTTAAAATTATTCTTGATCCTTATTCTTCTTCTGAAACCAAAGTTAAAACTGAACATAACTTGTATAGCATGGATGAAAAAAATAGAACACTAAAAGAACTAACCTCGCCAGATGTTGATATCCGACCCACTTATATTCAATTACAAGGCGAGGAACCCAATTTTGAACTAAAATCTGGTTTAATTCATTTATTACCAAGATTTCATGGACTGCCTGGAGAAGATCCACATATGTATTTAAAATACTTTTATACTATGTGTTCAACATTAAAACCTGATAATGTGGATAAAGAACAAGTAAAACAAAGGGAATTTCCATTTTCATTAGAAGACACGTATAAAGATTGGTTGTATTATGTTAATTCATCTATTAGAGGTTGGGAGGACATGAAACGACTTTTTCTTGAAAAATACTTCCCAGCCTCTTGAACTGCAACAATAAGGAAATAAATATGTGGGATAAGAAAATCTCAAGGAGAAATCCTTAATGAATATTGGAAACTCTTTAAAATATTATGTTCAAGTTGTCCACACCACCAAATAAGTGATCAACTTTTAATAAAATATTTTTATGAAGGTTTAATTACAATAGATATTAACATGATTGATGCTGCTACAGGTGGTGCACTAGTGGATAAAACCCCAATTACTATAAAGACCCTAATTTAGACCATGGCACAGAACACTCAAAAATTTAGTTCAAGGTCCAGTGTACCCATTCGAGGTGTCCGTGAGGTGAAAAGTACTGAATTCGAGAAGAAGGTGGATACAAAGTTTGAAGAGGTGAGTACCCTTCTATGACATAATGCTATTTCCGAAGGGAAATTACAATCTCCTCCTCCCATTCATTGTCATATATACCCTTATGATACCCACTATTCTGAATAATTCCCCTAATTAAGAGAAAGTTCTGAGAGTTATGAGGCAATATTCCAAGGACGCCCCTATAGCCAACCCATTAGGCAAGAACCTTACTATCCATCCAACCCTGGTTGGAAAGACAACCAAGCCTATAGGTAAGGGGGTATTCAAACCAGCCTCATCAACCATGGAACCAACCTGGGAAAAGTAGTCATCAACCACCACCACCCATAAATTTTCAACCACCCCAAAGGCCTTTCCAACAACCCCCTCCAAAACCCTAGCACAGCCTAGAAGATATGATGAAACAAATGGCTGCCAATAATCTCCAGTTCCAAAAAACCACCCAAGAATCCATACAAGACCTCAAAACCCAATTAGTCCAACTAGCTAACTCAGTGGGTGAAATCCAAAGCCATTGGTCTGGTGAACTACCATCTCAACCAATTTTAATCCTTATGGACAAGGGAAATGTTAGTTCCATCACCCTTAGGAGTGGAACTCAACTTAAAATCCAAATTAAACCTCCATTAGATTCATCCTCTCTTAAGGAAACCACCATCCCAACCACTGAAAACAGTTCAAATGAGGTAGAACCTTGTCTTGAGAGAAGTACTACAAAAGGAAAGAGTGTGTCTATTGATGAGTTACCAATCCCAAACATTACTCTTCCATTTCCCCAAAGAGCCACCCATCCAAGGAAACAAAAGGAAACTGAACTTGATAAAGAAATCTTGGAGACTTTCAAAAGAGTGCAGGTTAGCATTCCATTGATTGATGTCGTCAAGAAAATTCCGATATATGCCATGTTTCTGAAGGAGATGTGTACCCACTGAAGGTGACATAGAGGTCATGAGAAGGTGAGCATGGGGAGTAACGTCTTAGCATTAATACAACCATAAATTCCCACCAAGTGCAATGATCCTAGAACATTCTTGATTCTGTGCACCATAGGGGAGTATTCTTTCTCCAATGATATGCTTGATTTGGGTTCTTCTATTAATGTGTTGCCTCACTCCATATACTCTTATTTGTAGGTCAGTGAACTAAAGCCCATAGGAATAGTTGTTCATCTAGCAAATCGGAGCACGGAACACCCTTCTGGTGTGTTAGAGGATGTTCTTGTGAGGGATAAAAATTTAATATTTCCTGCTGATTTTTTTGTGTTAAAAATGGAAGATGATAGGATGAATGGACACGCCACAATTATATTGGGGATACCTTTCTTGAAAACTGCCAAAGACATAATTAATGTCCATAATGGTACATTATCTATGGAATTTGGTGGTGACATAGTCCATTTTAACATCCTTGATGCCATGAAGCACCCCTCAGAAGAACATTCCTCTCTCTCGGTAAATTCAATTGATGTAGTCCCTTCCCCTTAAATCACTTCATCTGTTTCCCCTGATCCCCTTTCTGAATTTTCCTCTTTGATTGAAATTATTGGTAATGAATCATGTGTTGATTGTTGTAGTGGACTAGAAAAGTGTCATGCATGTTTATTAATTGATAATTTCTTGAACATGGAGGATCACATGACCATCGATGATAGTGCTACACTTGTAAAAGATAATTCCTCATCTGAGGATGATACCATTGAGCAGTTAGATGAGATTAGTGACCTCTCACTTTCACACACACTCCCATCAATCCAAAATCCACCTAAATTGGAACTAAAGCAATTGCCTCAAGATTTAAAATATTCATATCTTGATAATGGAAACAAGTTGTTGTCATTATTTCTAGTTCACTCCCTCCTGAGCATGAACTACGACTGCTTGAACTTTTGAGGGAGCATAAACAAGCATTGGGATGGACACTTGCAGACATTCCTGGTATTAGCCCATCAATTTGTACACATCATATTTTATTAACTAATGAGGCCAAACCAATGAGGCAGGAAAAACGTCGACTGACCCCAAACCTCTAAGAAGTAGTTAAAAAGGAAATAAAAAAGTTATTGGCCACTGGAATCATTGACCCTATCTCTGACAGCCAATGGGTCCGTCCCATTCAAATAGTTCCTAAAACAACTGTCCTAATGGTAATTAAAAATGATAACAATGAATTGGTTCCAACTCGTGTGCAGAATAGTTGGCGTGTCTGTATAGATTATCACGGACTAAACCAACTCACTAAGAAGGACCATTTCCCATTGCCATTCATTGAGCAAATACTATAGAGGCTAGTGGGGACGTCCCATTACTGTTTTCTTGATGGGTATTCTAGATAATTTCAGATCCATATTTCCCTCGAGGATTACGAAAAGACAACCTTCACTTGCCCCTTTAGCACATTTCCCTATAGAAGGATTCCATTTGGCCTGTGCAAAGCTCCGGTTAATTTCCAGCGATGTATGGTTAGTATTTTTTCAGATTACCTGGAGAATTGCATGGAAGTTTTCATGGATGATTTTAGTGTTTATGGATCCTATTTTGATGAATGTTTAAGAAGTCTTGGTTCAGTCTTACATCACTGTATTGAAAAGAATCTTGTATTAAATTATGAGAAATGCCATTTTATGGTGCGATAAGGTATTGTTTTGGGACATGTCATTTATGGGGCTCGTATCCAAGTAGATAAATTGAAAGTGGTTTTCATTTCTTCCCTACCATTCTCTAAAAATGTACGTGATGTGCGGTCTTTCCTAGGTTATTCTGGATTTTACAGACGATTCATTCGTGACTTTAGTAAAATTGCACTCCCCCTCCCCTACTTACTCTAAAAAGAAAATGAATTTGTTTTTGATAAGGAATGTGAATAATCTTTTAATAAGTTAAAATGCAGTCTCGCATCACCCCCCAATAATCCAACCACCTCGGTGGGATTTACCATTTGAGCTCATGTGTGACGACTCTAACTATGTTGTTGGGATAGTCTTGTCACAAAGGGTCGACCGAGCTCCACATGTCATAGCCTATGCCTCACTTACACTGGACCCTTCCCAAGCAAACTACACCACAACTAAAAATTAATTTCATTCCATTTTTTTTCCTTGGATAAATTAAGGTCATATCTTCTAAGGTCCAATATAATCATTTTCTCAGACCATGAAACCCTCCGGTATCTCCTAATGAAACCGGAAGCCAAACCACATCTCATTTGTTGGATTCTCCCCCTTCAGGAATTCAATATAGAAATTAGAGATATAAAAGGAGCAGAGAATATGGTGGCAGACCATATCAGTAGGATCCTCCCATCCTCAGACATTATCTCATCCCCCTATATTCCCATTAATGACATGTTTCTTGATGAGAAATTGTACAAAGTGAAAGATGATATTCCCTGGTATGTTGAAATTGTAAATTATTTAGTAGCATCTTTCATTCCTACTAATTTAAAAAAAACTGAGACATCCATCTAAAACATGAGTCTCCTTGGTACATTTGGGATGACCCCTACCTTTAGTACACCTGTAGCGATCAGATCCTTAGGCTTTGTGTTCCCGATAGCGAGTTTCAGTCTGTCCTTAGATTCTGCCCCACTCTTTCTTGTGGGGCCACTTTGGTCCCCAGCAGACTGCTCTCAAAGTTCTAGATTCTGGTCTCTTTTGGCCAATAGTTTTTCAGGATGCCCATGAATTTTCTAAATATTTTCCTCATTGTCAAAGATTGGGGAATGTCTCTAAAAGGAATGAAATGCCACAACAACCCTTTTTCTTTCATGACATTTTTGATGTTTGGGATATTGAATTTATGGAGCCATTTCCCAATTATTTTGGCAACTTGTACATTATTTTGGCCGTTGATTACGTATCAAAATGGGTAGAGGCACAGGCCACAAGGACAGATGATTCCAAAATAGTTGTAGAATTTTTGAGAACTCAGATCTTTTGTAGGTTTGGATTACCTAGGTTCATCATCAGTGACCAGGGTTCTTATTCTTCAATTGAACAATCCAATCACTTTTGCATCGGTATGGGGTCGGTCATCGAGTATCTACTGCGTATCACCCACAGACTAATGGTCAAGCCGAGGCATCAAATAGAGATGTAAAACAAATTCTTGAAAAACTGTCCAACCCAATAGAAAAGATTGGAGTCTTTGACTTGATGATTCATTATGGGCCTACCTTACTGCTTTCAAAACTCCCATTGGAATGTCACACTATCGTCTTGTGTTTGGAAAGAGTTGTCACCTCCCTGTTGAGATTGAGCACCGGGCCTACTGGGCCATCAAACAATGCAATTCTAAACATTATGGTGCAGGTTCTCAAAGGAATTTGTAGATTCAGAAGCTAGAGGAAATGAGAACATATGTATATGAAAACTCTAAGAATTATAAGGAGAGAACCAATGCTTCCCATGACCGTCTTATCCTTCATCATCAGTTCCAAATTAGGAAGAAGGTCCTTCTATACAATGCAAGGCTGAAACTGCATCCTGGTAAGCTTAGTTCCTGCTGGTTTGGACCATAAATTGTTACTAAGGCCTATCCATTTGGTATTGTTCAGGTTCAAAATGAATTAACCAAGAAAACCTTCACAGTAAATGGGAATTGGTTGAAGCACTTTCATGAAGCCATTCTAGAGTCCTAGATATAGGAACTCCAAGTTCAAAAATCAAACTATGAATGAAATCCACCAGGTTTTATCCTTTCTTCCCACATTCTCTTTTACTACAGTGAGGAAACTGCATACTCTAGGTGAGGGGGGTGGATACGTTCCTGGGTTAGTTAGTAATTTTCATCATTTTCTCCTTTTGTTTTCTCTTTTTGGCCTTCTTTATGGTATTTTCATTTTCCCCATCAACAATTTCGAAGTTCCATGATTTGGAGACCATAAATGGGGGAAAGTAAAAATTCCATAATGAAGGCTAAAAAGAATTTTTGTATGAATTTAACATCAGGGTGTGATTTTTAGTGAATTGGTTTTCTGTCAATGATATAAATAGTCGTATCTATGTGAAACCTTTGAGATGATTGATGACCATTGTGTGAGTAGTTTTTTGGAAATATGAGTCACTAATATCCTGACAAATTTTTTCACCAAACCACAAAGTGTGATTATTTATTATTTAATATAAGGTAAATATATTTTGGGTTAATATTTTTCAGCTTTAATTGATATTTCCATACATTCGTTCCTTATCTGATCTGTTTCATTACTGTACCAGATTAACCTATGCGTGTGTATCTAATGTCTGACTGTTGTACGCCCTCAAAAACATTTTGTGTCTTGGGCATGTCAAAAACTACTCATCAACCTTTGATCTTGTTATAACTATTTCAATTACTTTCGTGAGGAGATCAAACAAGGGTTGAGAGATGAGTGTGAGATTTGTTCCAATTGCAACTTCAAAAAAATTATAATAAATGAGTGGAGTGATGAAATGTGCAACATATGGGGATATCTAGTTCAGGATCTTATGGTTTGACTTATGGGAATTCTTAAATGAGTGGGTCTTGAAATTTTATTGCAAAGGATGTAGGACAAGTTCGGTGACAAAATCATTTAAGCTGAAAATTTTAAAATAACATATCTATATTGGACAGCAAGTGGAAAGAATAGCATGGAATGGTTTTCACACACACACATGGAGAGCTAGTGTCATGGTTTACTTCTGAGTTCCATTCTCAATTGGTTATCATGAATCTTTTTGAATTTCGCTATGATATGATTTATGAGACATCTTTTTCTATTTTCACTACGAAGAACTCCTTGGTGTGGTTTGTGCATTGATCACTTTACTTTAAATAAAATTTCCTCAAATGATAAATGTTCAGGATGTTGGATATATATATATATATTCATCATTGTATTTGGATATGTGACTTTTCTCAAGAGTGCAAATGTTTAGGTGTGGGGGTGTGATCGTACCACGATTCACTGTTTCATTCCACCCTTACACCGCAGTTTTATACTAGGTTTGTAATGAATATTCCAAATATAAATAAATTGAACTTTATTTTTGAATCAATAGATTAATGTTAATCAATATTAGAATGGTAAATGTTATTTTTTTTATTATTTCAAAGTAGGTGGAGGTGATTTGGAGGTCCTTTGATGAAGTGAAAGAAAAATGGGCCAAAATTGAATGGATCCATGGACAGCTTTCCATTGTTTTGAATATTACATGAAATCCATGCATCCAAATGGGCTGAACTTTTGTGGTCCTATCCGAAAAATAATTGGATAAATTTCATATTTAGGATCCCAATACTGATTAGGCTTCTATGGGGCCCATCCTAACTGATCTGTCTGATCCACCGAATATGGACCAAGTCAAATGCGGTGTTCTGTATTTTATCAATATCTTGAGATGTAGTTGTCCAAATTGTGCCAAACGTTCGGTGGAGACATCCAAGAGGTAGGGATAAAATGAAACTATTTTCTCCAAAGTGAGATAATACTGTCTGAAGGCCGAAATGGGTGGTACAATTGGATTGATGAAATTTGTGTGCCTAAAACCACCTTCCAATTTTCCTATAAAATGACACCTTGGGCTCCCCATTTGTAAGTTCGAACCAGGAGCCACAATCTTCAATTTTGGAGACCCAAATGAGTCCTCTCACCATACAAGAAGTTATGGAGGCCCCTATCCTCATTGAGGGATCAAGGATGAATAAGGAGATCCACTCGAGCTTCCTCCTCCCCTCGATGTCGGGCTAAACGGTGGGTGTTCGTTGTGCGGGAGCTTTACACATGTCAAGGGAGTTTCGATGCGTACACTAGCTACTGGTTTGGAGTAATTTGGGAGTTTAAACATTCCATTCCATGTATCTTATTTTATTTAAGATTTTATTGCTTCATTTGATGCATGTGAGTATTATGGTCTTAATTTCTAACCGATCGGTGTGATGTTTTGAGTGCGTGACTTGTGTTGTTCTGATTGGACATCACAAGAATCCTTTTCATACCCACCTTATTGAGATTTAAATCTTCTTTGGAAGCTCTTATTCCATGCATAAGTACTATACCTTTACAATACGATTGTTACGTTAAGGTTGGGTCCTTAAAGAATTAAAATAAAATCTTAGGAATTAATCGAGATTCCAATTAACTCCAACCAAAGAATTACTCTAAACCTAAGATGAATCTCTATGAACAATGAACTTGATATGTGTGTATTGAAATCACATCAAACCTTTTATCTCATATTTTTAAAAATCCACTTGGTCCCTCAACTTTTAAGATATTTCAACTAAGTTATTATTTTAAACACTTTTCAAAACCACCCCCTCTCTTAGTCATTTTTATTAAAAATACACACTCTAAACCTACCAACGCTCCTTGAGAGATGACCTAGGGTCTACCCTAGACTATAAATCAACCTTAAAATAATAATCAATTTGACATGCCACGACAACACAGTCAGTGGTCCCAAAATCATAACAACATATCATAATATATATTATACAATATTTAGTGATTTTTAATATAAAAACACATTTATATAATGTATAATAAGAAATAAACTTGAATAATTTTTTAACACAGTTACGTCCTCCTCAGTGGAGTTATATTGATTAACACCTGAACACCTCTAAGGAGGGTGTTGTGTCTAGAATAAGGCCTCTATAATGTGTTTACAGATTCTACAAATGAATTTTTATATATATTGGCTGAACCAAATAGTTTTTTAATTGTGATAAAATGAGAATAGTGGGTTCCCTTTTATAGGAGAGGATATTGTCAATTTGGTAAAGTCTGAAAATATTAAATTTATATAGATGAATTTTCAACACCAGATAGGTAAAAAGTGAGTGATTTATAGGATAATATCTGTATTGGTCTAAATTCTCTCAACAAATTATTTTTATATAGGTTTAGGATATATTTTTACCTCTATCTTTTGAATTTCACCCTAAATTAATTCATTTAACTCTTACTGTGGAAACATGTTTTTTTATTACTTAAGTGTGAATATAGTTACTCTAAAATGAAAAAAGTTCCATAATTAGGAAATTGAGGAAATATATAACTTTATCTAAATTATTTTTATGAATTTTATATTTTTATGGATTTTATATCATTTAATAAAATAGTATTTATTTTTCATTTATGTCAATTTCTGATATTATTCATTATTTGTCTTTTTAAAAATATCCTAAATATATGATAACTGCCAAACAACACTTATAATATATCAAAAAAATCTATTTTTTATATAACATTCATGGATTTCATTAATTATGTTATATTTTATTTATTTTAATATTTTTAATATCATTTTTTTGATATTTCCTCTAATTAAACAATTACTGCATCATCATTATGAAATCCTTTAATTACATTATTTCTTCCCTAAATTTTAAAAATAAATTATCATGTTTAAGATATATTTATTATATTTCAAATTGATATTTATATTTAAATTTATATTTCTTATAACGCTATATTAAAAATGGTATAGTTATTAAGCTTTTAGTTTAACATTTTTAACTATTTAAATTAAATATAATAAATGTTGTAATCTAATTTAAATGGCTTAAAAAGGGTTATAATTTTAGAATAAGGATCATTTTGGTTGAAACCCACTTATTCAATGAAATTGGGAAACTTTTTTGGGTAAATTTATAACATTAAAATATTATTTCTACATTTAATTATTTGAATTACCCTTAACCATATTAAATAAAAATTTACAAAATTTACTATTGATAATACCCAAAAATAGAATAAAAAAAATTAAATAATGTTGACCCATTGATTGAAAATATGGAATCTATTTTTCAAAATAAGAAATAATAATTTACCGTAAGTAATTTAAATTCAATTCTTTTGATGGGGTGAGAAAACATGTTATTAATGTCTAAAAATGGAAAATATTAAAAACTTTATATATATAAATCTAGTGTAAAATCTATTCAAGTTACCTATATTGTACTAAATAATTAATTAATAATCTATTTATACTTTCAAACCAATAAAAAAATTTATCATTATAAAATATTTTTATAAAAAAATAGTTTTAAATTAAAAATTAGTATTTTTCATTATTCTTCAATAACATGAAACATGTTAAAAAATAATGTAAATTTAAACAAATTAAATTTTTATAATCCTTTTTAAATAATAATATTTTCTTTGCAAATAGAATATATAAATATGTCTACAAATTGATTCAAAATAGGTTAGCCATTAAAAGGTGGCAAAACTGACTTTCGGAAAAATATAGGTTATAATGGGTAAAATTGGGTTTATTCTTATGTTATGCCCACAAAATATATTAGTTGCAATTAAAAAATATTTTCTTGAATATATAACATTTATATTTCATTAAAATAATTTAATAATTGTAATTAATTTAATTTTATAAGAAAAAATAAATTTAAGGGAACAAAATAAAATCATTTGTATTCAATTGGTTTATATTTTAGTTTTGAATTAATTGGTAAAAAATAAAATCATCTTTCATTTTAATAAACAATATATGTTCATAATTTAGTAAATACAATTCATATCGATTTATTTAACATCAAGGTTATAACATCGATTTTTAGATAATAATATTTAGTTGTTTGTTTAAGTTCATTGTTGTGTGCAGTGTAAGTTATCAAAGAAATTAGATTTAAGAAAAATACATACCATACAAATCATGTGGTTTTACATTCTCTGAAGATAAAACATACAAAGGTTCAATAAAACATCTACTTTAAGATAAAGGGATATACGAAGGTCACTGAAGATAAAACATACTAAGGTTCCATTTAGGAAAACATGGACAAGGAAGAGAAATCTAACCATAAAGTTATTATATACAGTGATGAAGAACATAGTCAGGAGAAAGTTAAAATCATAAAGCCATAAATTTTCAATGATCTCAGGGACTATTTGATTCATTGAAAGATAAGGTACTCAGATAACATTTTTAATTTCAAGATCATTTTCCAAGATTTGAATAAATATTTTATTATTCAGGTAAGCACTTACTTGTTTTCTTTCCATGTCATAAGAGTAATCAAATCCTTTGGTGGTACCTTAATATATTTTCATGTCATCCCTTACTTCTATAAATAAGTTTTCAAAAAGATTTTTTCACATTTGAAGTGATTTTATGAATCATAAGATCCATGAGGAAATCCTTAATTTTTAAAATGTTTGTTGAAACCAAAATGGTTATAATAGGTTACCCAATATGGTAAATCATACATCATCCTCCAAAAATAATATCCAATGTTTAAATTAATCCATTCCAACTTTAAGACTCACCCAAGAAAATCTATCCAAATTATAAGTCACAAATTTTATAAGAAAGGTCACTAAATTTTCAAACTAAAATTCACATAATATTTTCCCCAAACAACACAATTGAGATATTTTTATCATATACCAAAATATATGAACACATTCAACACTTTAAATATTTTATGAAAAAATGTATACATCTAAATTTGTAAATAAAATATATTAAAGAATATTCATTTTATATCTCATGATTCTTATGACCAGCATTACATTATTCTTGAATCAAAAAACACAAATACATTAATTATTCCACTTCTATGATATTAATAGTTTTATCTTTACCTTTATCCATTTTATTCTTTGAATGTATATTTATTTTATTCATAGGACATTTATTTACTTATTTTTCCAATTTAATATATTTGAATCATGGAATATATGTATTTTCATTTTTCATTTTTCATTATTTCTACTGGTGACCCTTTCATATGCAACTTTAACAAACACCCAATCCTTTTAAGCACTTCCCATAGAGATTATTTCCACAATTATCACATGTGTGAAATATTTTCTTTACCCTCTTCCCTTTATCCATATTCTACCCAGATGTCCTCTTATTTTATTTCTTTTATTTTAAGTCATAAAACTTAGTGAATTATTTTTATCTCTTGATACCACATGAGACAATATCTTTATATCATGATAAATTTTGGGACACTATTTCCTATCATATGAATGGATATAACCATCAATAAATGACCAATATTACTCCATGGTCTATGTATGTAGTCCATAGCATGCCTTTCTAACCTTCTAAAATTGGATTCACATCGAGCACTACACTCATCCACCTTTGAGCCCAAACTCCAAAATTTCAACTCCATACCCACTCTCTATTCATGAGGATAATATTTTTCTAAGAAGTCCCTTAAAATCCTTATGTTACATGTTTTCTATTTCCACATAATCTTTATTGTTTTTATTAAATAAAAATAATTGATCCACGTCTCTAAAAATATAATAAACATGAAATAAAATTTTATCCCTTTTCGTACTTCCCAAAGACAAAAATATCTTTTCTCAGGAACTTATCAATTAATCAAACTCAAATGGATTTTTACTCCCATTTAATGTTAGATATTTTTGTCTCATGAAGTGGTATAAAATTGTTCCTATTAATTATGGTTCAGGCTGCTTCATACGTCTAAGGTTATTGTTCATAATCTAAGTCAACTATCCAAGTATAGTTATGAGTTGTTTATCACCAGTTGTAGCTCCCGCTCCAGCATAATTATCTTACATTGGTGTTAAATACCAACAAAATATTATTTTTGTTGATATAGCTTCTATTCTGTACACTTGGATCCATCTCTAAATGACAACATATACTAGGGTAGATCATATCATAATGTATAATCGTAAATCTTCTAAAATACTTAACATAAATTAAAAATTTATGAGTATCTAGTCTCATAATCATAAAAATAGTTTCTTTGGGGACATATATACTTTTAAATCCTTTGTAATTGTTTGTAGAGAAAACATGAATTATCCCAAGAATATCCCTCAAGAGTGTCAAACCAGGTGTGTGGTAAGGCCCGTTATCTTGTACCAAATCACACAGAGTCTGGATAAACGCACCTTATCAAAGTTGTTACCCCTAGGTACATGTATGCCAGAACCATATCCATTTTCACTTTCCAAATATGTAATTATTGGTTTCAATACCCACATAATCTCTATTTTACAAAAATTCTTGGATATTATTCTATAATTATCCTCAATTCCTATCTTAGAGATATCTTCTCAATTATATTTTTTCTAAATCTAGATTCAAAGTATTATACTAAACTTACTATGATACCAACAGTAACAAACATGACCCTAGTAGCTTAAATTTGGTGCCTTACTTTATTACATTGTCATAGATACAGTACTCAAATCCTGAGGACTAATCAGTTTAGCAGTCCTAGAAGCTATATTATTTACATGAACCTCACATTAAACATTGAAACATAAAATATAAAAATGTAGATACTTTGATAATGACATTATTATCCTAGCTTAACCCTATATATTTATCATAATACACATCTTGGCATCCATTAAAAACAATAAAGCAAATGAAAGGGTGAGATCAAATTTCCAGTAAGGACAAGCATGCATCGGAATATATTATGAATAATAAGATTTAAATTTTAGTCCTTTTTGATACAAAAACATAATCCATTTAACATAACTTGATAATAATATGGAAATAACAAATAATACCATATAAATAATTTCATGATCTGGAAAATATAAATATGGATATTCTAATCATTGAATTATCACATGAAATATCAATAATTAATGAATGTGTAATGTTAGAAATATAAACTATCAAGATATATCAAAAATATAGTTACTAACAAGATCTATCCTCATGATAGTTTTAGCTTGTGGGTAGAAACTCTTCTGATTTGTGTTAAAATATATCCTCTTGAAATTTTAAAACTACTTGGAAGGAAACCTTAAGGGTTTTTCTTAAAATAATTTCATCTCTTCAGACCTACTGATTTATATATGGGATATAGAGGACCCTTTAAATCACTTACTAAGTCCAATGCAATCATCATATGAAAAAATAAACAAAATAAACCTTTATATTGAAAACATAGAATACTGAATGAGGATAACTTAACCATAAACCATGAATTGTATCAAAATATCACATCAACATTCAAAATGATCATATAAAATTAAGTAAAATAAGTTTTGTTTTATCATAATATATCAAAATCAATCAAACATAAAATTAAACAAAGGATGTTGGCATAGACGAAAATTATCAAATAAAAATATCAAAAATATCTTCTAAAAATTACCATTTTACTTTGAACTCTTTTCATTAATGATCACGCATTTATAAAAGAAAACAATACGTAAAAACAAAAATTGTAACCTTGTAAAGGAAGATTAAAAACATCATTTTGTCATAAAAAAATAAACAACATAAGTAATATTATTGAAAAACTGGCATTTGAAATATGGACACATTAACCATAAACCATGAATGGTGTCAAAATATAACATCTATAATCAAACTGATCATAAAACCTTAAATAAGATAAGGTATACTGTATCACAAGAAATAAACTTCAGTAAAACAAAAGAATCAACAAAGTATATTGATATAGATGAAAATAGTCTAATAAAATCATTAGAAATATCTTGAGAAAAATACCCTTTTACCTTGAAATCGTTTATTTAATATTAACACAGTTATAAAACAAAAACATTTTATTTTAAAAGAACATTGTCAACCTGTAAAGGAAGCATCAAAACCTCAAGGTTTAATGATGGAAGTAAAATATTCTTCTTATTTGTAAGTTAAGAGTAAACATTATTTCTTTATTTTATTTTTTGAAAAATTCAAAAAGCACCTCATTTGGAAAATGAAAAAAAGATTCCTTCCAAAACATTTTATTGAAATTAAAACATGGGTAAAATAATTTAAACAATTATAGGATAATATTAAGAATTTTATTAACAAATATAATGGTTTTAAGAATGTTATTAACTTATATCATAAAATTATTCTTATTTATTATATCATATATGATCTTCTCATATTATTTTATCATCCATTGTTGATAACATTTCATTATTACCATTGTTTTGGGTATTAACTACTCAATTATCTTATACATGTTTTATCATGTAGGTATTATTTATTATGAATATAATATATTTAATTAAAATAAAAAATGATTTTTAGTTAAAATATATTTCATTTAGTCATTATATACATTTTTATAATCATTATTGAATGGTTATCATATAAAATGAATAATATCACGTCCTGAAAACGATAGGTCTTATGTATGCACGAGCGACGATACCATTAAGTTAATGGTAAATATGTTTAAAATTAGATGGTATATTAATTATACAGAATCAATATAATATCATATTTATTATTTATATACTTTATATCCCTCATTATACACTTTAAAATAATGTGGTGATGAAAAACATTACACCACGATGTGGAGACGGTAAGCCATATGAATGCACGTGCAGAGTTATCATCTTTCTTTGGATCAATAAATCATGGAATATGGTTGTCCTAAAATCATAATAACATCTCATAACATATATATTCCTATTTTTATAAATTTATTATGGAAAAAACACATTAAGAGGATTTATAATAAGAAAATAAAATTAATAAGTTTTTAATACAATCACCACTTCATCGATGGACTTCTTTTGATTAACACCTTAACACCTCTAAAGAGGGTGTTATGTCTAGAATAAGGCCTCTATAATGTGTGTAGGTATTACATAAAGTAATTTTTTAGATATTTTATGAACCTAATAGTTTTTTTAAGTGTAATAAAATGAGAATAATGTGTGACCTTTTATAGGAGAGGAGATGGTCAGGTTGGAAAATTATAAAAATATTAAATTAATATAAATTAATTTGCTTTTAGAAATGGATAAAAAGTGAGTGATATATAAGATATGATGTGTATGGGTCTAAATCCTCTCAACCAATATTTTTTATAAAGTTTTTGTTTATGTTTTTACACTTATCATATGGATTTCACACTAAATTAATTCATTTAACTCTTACTGTGGAAACATGTTTTTTATTACAAAAGTGGTAATATAGATGCTCAAAAATTAAAAAAGATACATAATTGGGAAATTGACTAAATATATAAATTTATCTAAATTATATGTATAAAGTTTATATTTTAAGGAATTTTATATCATTTAATAAAATATTATTTATTTTAAAGTATAATTTATGTAAATTTTGATACTATTTATTATTTGTCTTTTTAAATATATCCAAAAAATATGATTACTTCCAACCAACACATATAATATATAAAAACATAGTCTAATTTATATATATAATTCATGGGTATCATTAATTATTTTATAAATTTTTTATTTCAATATTTTTAGTATCATTTTTTTATATTTCCTCTAATTAAAACATTATTGCATAATCACTATGAAATACTTTAATTACATTTTTTCTTACATAAAATTTAAAAATAATATATCATGATTAAGATAAATTTATTACATTTCAAATGGATATTTATATTTAAATTTTTATTTTGTATAACCCTATATTAAAAATTATATAGTTATTAAACTTTTAGTTTGACTTTTTAACTCTTTAAATTAATTATAATAAATGTAATAATCTAACACAAGTGTCTTAAAAGGAGTTAATTTTATAATAAGGTTGTTTTTTGTTTAAAAACACTTATCCAAGGAAATATGGACAAGTCTTGGGGAAATTTTATAATATTATTGTGTTATTTTTACCATTAATTAATCAATTTACCCTTAAAACTATTAAATAAACATTTACCAAAGTTTCTATTCATAATGCCCAAAAATAAAGTAAAAAATATTTAAATAATTTGGAACCATTAATTCACAATATAGAATTCATTTTTAATAAAAATAAATAATAATTTATGGTATTTAATTTAAAATTTACTATGTTGACGGGTGAGAAAATAGGTTATTAAAGTTTAAACATGCAAAAGATGGAAACGTTTTTATATCTAAATTTAGTGTAAAATTTATTGTAATGACCTAAATTTTATAAAATGATAAAAAATAATCTAGTTATACTTTAAAACCAATAAAAATATAATGGAACATTATAATTTATTTTTATGAAAAAAATAGTTGCAATTAAAAATTAGTATTTTTCATTATTCTTCAAACCATGAAACTTATTAGAAAAATTCCATAAATTTAACCAAATTAAATTTTTATATTATGATTTAAAATAATAATATTTTCTTGTCAAATAGAACATATAAATATGTCAATGAATTGGCTTAAAATAGGTTCTCCACTAAGAGGCATCAAAACAAACTTTTAAAAATATATAGGTTTTATGGGAAGAATTAGGTTTGTTCTTATGTTATAGCTTCAAAATATATTAGATTAATATCAAAAATATTTGAATCAATATATAAAATATTTATTTCGTTAACATAATTTATTAATTGTGATTAATTTAATTTATTAAGACAAATACTTTTGGGGGAATAAAACAGAATCATTCGTATTCAATTGGTTTGTATTTTAGCTTCTAATTAATTGGTAAACAATAAATTTATCTTACATTTTAAGAAACCATATATTTTCATAATTTAGATAATATTATTCATATCTACTTATTTAACTTTATGGTCATGACATCGATATTTAAATAATAATATTTGTTTGTTTGTTTAAGCTCATTATTGTGTACAACATAAACTATCAAAGAAATTGAATTAAAAAGAGACATACCATAAAAAACATGGGTTGTTACATTATTTCATTTTTGAATAAATATTTTCACTGTAATTTCTAAATTATATTTCATTAATGATGGTTTGACTATTGAAAATTCATTTATTGAAATATCATATAAGAACAAGGGTCAACAAAACATTCACTTTAATATAAAGGGATGTACGAAGGTCACCGAAGATAAAACACACTAAGGTTCCACGTAAAAAAATTGACACGGAAGAAAAATTTATCCATAAAATTCTTAGGGATGGATATGTATAACATGGTTATGAGAAATCTAAAAATCACAAAGCCATATATTTTTTATGATCTAAGGGATTATTTGATTCATTGGAAAAGAAGGTACTTGGATAACATTTTCAATTTCTAGACCCTTTCCCTAGATTGGAATAATAAATTTACTATTCATGTAAGAACATAATTGTTTTCTTTCCTTTTCAGAAGAACAATCTAATCATTTGGTTTTTCTTACATCTATTTTCACTTCATCTCTTGCACATATAAATAAATTTTCAAAAGTATTTTTTAATGTCTGATGTGATTTTATGAATCATAAGATCCATGAATCATTCCTTAAACTTTAAAATGTTTATTGAAAACAAAATGGTTATCATAGGTTACCCAATATTATAAACCATACTTTAACCTCAAACAATAGTATCCAATGTTTAACCTAATCCATTCCAGCCTTAAGACTCATCCGAAAAACTTTTGTCCAAATTAAGAGTCCCAAATCTTATAAGGAAGGTCACTAAAATTTCAAACTAAAATTAACATCATATTTCCCCCCAAACAACACAATGTAGATCTTTTTATCACATACTGAAATATGTGAATACCTTGATCACCATAAATCCTTTATGAAAGCATGCATGCTTCTAAATCTATAAATAAAAAATATTAAAGTATATTCATTATATATATCATGATTATTATAACTATAATTACATAATTCTTGAATCCAAAAACACAAATAAATTAATTATTAAACTTCTATTATATTAATTGTATAAGCCGGACCTTGATCCCTTTGATTCTTATGAGGTATATTTCCTTGACGCTTAGTACATTTATTTACTTATTAACCCATTTAAGTATAGTTGAAATACTGAATAACTGTATTTTCGTTTTTCATTTTTCATTATTTCTACTGGTGACACTTTTATATTCACTTTTAACAAACACCCCATCCTTTTCATCACATCCGAGGTCAATTCTTTACACACTTATCAAATGTGGGAAAAATTTTATTTTCCTTGTTCCCTTTATTCATGTTCTTATCTGATGAATTCTTCTTCTATTTCTTTCATTTAAATTCATAAGACATAGAGAATTATTTTTCTGTCTTGATAACACATGAGATAATATCTTCATATGGTGAGAAATTTTTGGATACTAGTGCCCTTCAGATGAATGGATTTAACCCATCAATAAACAACCAATCTTACTCCATGAGTTATGTATGTAGTACATATCATGCCTTTCTAACCTCGTATTGTTGGATTCATATTGAGAAACATTCTCACCCCCCCCCCCCCATTTACCCCAAACTCTGAAATTTCCTCTCCTAATCTGCTCTAAATTCATGAGGAAAATATTTTTCCGAGAAGTTTCTTAAAATCCATCAATTAAAAGTTTTCAGTTTACCTATACTTCTTTGTGTTTTTAATAAATTGAAATCATTGATCCACCTCTCTAAAAAGATGGTAAATTGGTAATTAAATTTTATCCCTTTCCTTACTTCCCAAAGACAAAAATAACTTTTTTGATGAACTTATCCATTACTTAGCCTCAAATGGATTTATAGTCCCATTTAATTTTTGATATTTTTGTCTCATTAAGTGGTATAAAATTGTTCCTCCACATTGTGGGTTATACTGGTCCATACAGGTAAGGTTATTGTTTATAACTCGAGTCAGTTATCCTAGTATGGTTATATGTTGTTCAGCACCGGTTGAAGCTCCATCTCCAAAATCATTATCTTTCATTAGGGGTAAATTCCTACAGATATTACATTTTTTGATATGTTTTCCAATCCTTACACTATGAGCCATTTCTAAATGATTAAATACACTAGGTTAGATAATATCATAATGTATAATTGTAAATAAAGTAAAATACGTAACATAAATTGAAATATTAATTCATATCTTGTCTGATAATCATAAACACAGTTTCTTTGGGGACACATTTACTTTTAAATCCATCATAATGGTTTTTATATAAGATGTGAATTATCCAAATAATATCCCACAGGAGTGTCAAACAATGGGTGCAGTAAGACCCATTGTCATATACAAAGTTACACTAGGTCATGCTCGATATACCTTATCAATATTATTACCCCTAGGTACATTTGTGCTAGAGCCACATCCATTTTACTATCCAAACATGGATGTATTGGTTTAAAACCCCACATAATATCTATTTTTCCAAAATTATTGTATATTATTATATACTTATCCACAAATTATATCTTAGATTTATAATCACAATTCTGTTTTTTCTAAATCTAGTTTCTAAGTATTCTTCTAAACTTACACTGATACCAACTACATAGACCTAGACTATAGTACCCCGGAGTCGGTGCCATAGTTTATAAGATTGGTAATGATACATTACTCAAATCACAAGGACAAATTAGTTTAATAGTCTTAGAAGCCATACTATAGACATGAACATTTTATTATTCTCTTATCTTAGTCCTGTATATCAGTCATAATACACATCTTGGCAATCAAGAAAAAAAATAAAACATATTTAAATGGTGAGATTCGAGGCTCAGTAAGGGTATGATTACATTAGAAGCTATTTTAAATAATAATAATAATAAACATCAACTCAAGTTTTATACAAAAACATAATCCATTTAACATAATGTGATAATAATATGTAAAGAATAAATAATACCATATAAATAATCACATGGTCTATAAATCATAATCATAGATATTCTACTCATCAAATAATCACATGAAATATTAATAATGAAGGAATTAATAATTTTGAAATTATAAAATATCAAGATCCATCCTACCGATATTAATTATCAAGATCTATCCTCATTATAATTTTTTCTGTGGGTAGAAACTCGTCTGATTTGTGTCAAAATCTATCCTCCCAAAAATTTGAAACTGCTTGCGAACAAACAATAACTATTTTCCTCAAATTAATTTCATCTCATGAGACCAACTACTGAATATAGGGGTTATATAGGTCCCTTTCATCACTTAATAAGTCTAATGAATTTATCATATGAAAACATAAACAACATCAAAAATTGTGTTGAAAACCTATCATATGAATTGTGGATACTTTATCCATAAACCATGAATGGTATCAAAATATCACATCCACATTAAAAATGATCATTAAACCATAAATCAAATAATTGTTATTGTATCATAATATATAAACCTTAATAAATCATAAAGTTAAACCAAGGATTTGTCATAGATAAAAATACGCTAATAAAACTGTAAAAAATAACTTCTCAAAAATACCCTTTTAATTTGAAATCATTTATTTAATAAACACTCATTTATAAAAGAAAAAATTATTAACAAGAAAAATTGTAACCTTTTAGATGAAGATTAAAATATTCATGGTTTCATGATGGTTTTAAAACCCTAACATTCCGTATAATTTAAAAATTAACATTATTTCTATATTTTGGTCAAAATTTTCATAAAGATCCTATTTTGGAAAACAACTAAAAGGTTCTTGCCTAACCATTTTAAAAAAATTACAATTGGGGTAAAATAAATAAAACATTTGTAGGATAATAAAAAAAATTGGAAAATATTTTTATGAATCATGTGTTGGGAATGTATTGTCGCAACAATACTCTTTAATTATTACTGATTTTGATTCTCACACCCTTGTTTGTTTTAGTAGTGTTTTTATTTCGTTTTTATTTTTTTATATTTTTATTCTTAATAATTCGTATATTAAAATATTATTCAAAAATCTATTCTCAATAAATATACATTAAAGTGTTATGGATTCTCTTAAGTGTATTCTGGAAATATTGTTCATCATTTTCTTTTATACTGTAAATATTATTCATCCAATACGTAGAAGAAAGTAAATTATAGAACAAACCTTATGTTTATATTGAAGGATCCATGCATATGGCTAATCAACGTTACATTTGATGAAATTTATGGTTAAGGAACATAATGATTGGATAAGAACCTTACATTTTTTAGAAATAAAACATATGGTTAAAGAACCCTACATAAGTATGGAATATTAAAAATGTATGGATCATCAACCTTAATGTTGTAATGAACCTCACATTTTCAACCTTACTCCTGGGAAATTTTAATGTATGGATAATCAATGATACATTTATAGATCTATGATATTGTGGATAAATGTATATATCATCAACCCTGCATTATGAAGTGGAAGCCCACATTTTTTATTTTGTCATTTTATGAAGGAACCATACCTTTGACTTTTCAGAGTCGAAGATTTGAATTTACATCCTTCTCATAGCTTTTTAAAACAGTATGTGTAAAATATCATGGTGATTTAAATATCGTGTTTGACTGATTCAAATCTCATTAGATATTATTTAAATATCCATTTTCAATGTTGATTTATACTCTTATTTTTAATAGAATTTATGCATTATCTATTCAATTTATTTCATTTTGAATAATGATGATTTACCAGGCCTCTTTCTTGGATCTAAAATTGTGCTGGGGAATTATCATTATATATCTCTTTGTGTGTCATCTGTAAAAAAACTATGGATCTAGGAATACCTCTCAAATATCTATGTAAATATTATTCTTATAATTTTTTCCTGTGAAAATTGTTTACAATGCTACAGTGATCAAGCATCAAAAAGAGAAGACTACATTTTGTAGATCTGCTTTTCAATATTACGAATGTGACTATATATTTTATTTTTTGATCTTAAAGACAAATATCTTTTGATAAATCAGATCACTTAAGACATTCTTCAAAGTTTATTTTCTTCTAATGTCGAAGATCCTTCTTTTACCAGTTGTGTACTACTGGATGTGTGGGATATATTTGTTTCTCATCAAACTATATCTTATCTATCTTATGTTTATGCTGCTTTAATCTAGTTGTGGTGGAGTTTCTGCCTCTCTCACTAAGCTTTGGTTTTGTCAATTCCCTATAAAATAACTAAATGGATATTTTTTGTAAGATTTTGATTATAAGGGTGAAAACTACTTGTACTCATCTGTGGATGGGTCTTATGATACGAGGACGTTACTATTAAAATTCACCAAGCCCACAGAAAGGGTAATTGGTGGAGTAGTCTAGGGAATCATTGTGCCCTAAATAACAATAAATTTATGTACATTTTTTCTGTTTATATCTGTTTCATATACTCTATTATAGAAATAAAAATTGTTATTATCTTTTATTTTTTTGAATCAACAGAATTATAAAATTTTAAAAAGGACACAAATCATCCCCCTCTTGTTTCATCACTATATCCATTCTGATGTAACATTTGGTATCATAGGTTGAGCTTTTCAGTAGAGCTATTACAAGCTAAAGGCATAAGATCTATATTAGTGATGGAAATGGAGAATATCAATAAAGGAATGTAAATGGTTCGTTCTCCAAATTTAAATGGTGAGAATTATGGATGGTGGAAGTCACGAATGATAATATACATAAAAAATATTGGATATAGAGTATACTCAAAGATTTTTCTCCTTAAATAATTCCTGAAAAACCTAAAACTCGTCCTACTACTACAGAGGCTGAGTATGATATGAATTTGGAAGTGATGAATGCTTTTATTTATGTTCATGGACTAGATTAATTCAACTATGTATTGTAATTCCCAACACCTTATGAAATGTGGTAGACAATTTCAGTATCCTATGAAGGTACTAAAAATTCTAGACAAATGAGATATCCAACAAAGAAATTAATGATTGATAAATTCAAAATGTTTTATTGAGAGAGTATAATACATCTGAATGGACGGATGATAGAAATTGTTAATAATATAACATCTTTAGGTGATCTTATCATCCAACCTGATCAATCTTTAAATGTTATATTCTTTCTTCCTGTGAAGTGAAATGGAATTTCTGTTGCAAATCCTCTAATCAGCACCTATCAAGAACATGAAAATGAGAGAATGAACTCAAACATTAAAGATGTATGAGGATTAAATGCATGATAAATTTGAATTTCACAAAGTCCTAGTGAAAAAGGATAACACTACATTAAAAGTTACATACAGAAATCAGAACAAAAAAATGAATCAAGAAGAATGAAATTCAGACTCGTCTAATTTATACAATAAGCTTACTCAATTAGCTTGAAAATTCAGTAAATTTTAAAGGAAGAAGAAATGATTCATAAGAAACTTCAAAATGGATGAGAAATACTCAAGTGAAGTAAGATGTTATGAATGAAAAAAATTGGGGCATATAAGACCTTATTGTCCTCAATTGAAATGAGAGAAGAGAAATACAGAAAAGAAATATTAGTTGAATGTTTCTTGTGAGAAAAAAGATAAAAGATAATTGAAGGCCAGTTGAAGTGTCTCTGAAGACTCCAGTACCTCATCTAATTCCTATTCTGACAAATAACAATCAAATTAGAAGTCTAATATGCGCTTCATGGAAAAATAAGATATGGTACATTCTTATTATTCACCAGATTCAGAGTCTATCTATTCAAATGATAAAATGAATTCCTATTACAATATGCTTGAAGAAAAATATGATTCCTTATTAAAAAAACATAAATCTATAATGAACATTAATAATGTTGTCATAGGTGAAATAGATACATTACTAAAACAACATAATGACTGTATTGATAAATTTAATTCAACTACTACCAACTGTTATGTTCATAAAAGTGAAGTTAAAACTCTACAGCGAGAAGTAGAAACCTAAATATATGCTCCTTTTATTTTTACAAAAGAAAAAAATAAATTGAATGACATTCTTGGGGAAAAGGTTGTTAAAAAATTGGTTTGGTATTCGATGTAAAGGTTGAAAACCCAAACTGTACAAAAACTATTTTGTTCCTCATTCTAACAGTGAAGGCATGTCTATTGTTAATTTTTTTATTGTGTTATTAATGGACATTATTCTAATGTATTCTATTTAAGAAAACCTCAATTATTTTTTGTCAGTTAGGTTCACTATTCAAAATATTTATCTATTTTTAATTATAACAGTGTTGATCAAAATAAATCAGTTCATTATTCAAAATGACAATCTGATAAGTATCTTTCAACTCTGTGATGATGGATATTGTGTTGATTTTTTAAATAATTTATGTTCTATTTTTAAAGATAATTTCATTAAATTTAGATCAATCAGAAGAGATAATTTCTACACTTTGGATTGAAATTCCTTGTATAAATAGAAATTGAACTGTTTAACTGCTAAGGTAATTGAGTCATGGATTTGGAATAGATGAATTTTTCATTTTTATATTTTTTCTTTACTTGATTTTTCTAAGAAACAATTAGTTTTAGATTTACCTAGTCTCAAATTTGATAGTGATAGATTCTATGATGCTTTTTAGATTGGAAATCAACAAAAATATTCTAAATCAAATTTGGAATAACAAAAATCATATGTTAAAGTACTTTATGTTTTCTGGATTCAAGGTTTATATTTTGAACACTAAGGATAATCTTGTAATGTTCAATCCAAAAGATGATGAAAAAAAATTAGGATAATCAAAAACATTCTACAACATATAGAGTGTTTAATAAAAAAACAAGGATTTTTGAAGAATCGGTTCATGTGAAGTTAGACAAAATTGGTCCTTTTAATAAAGAGAAAGATAAAAAAGATAAATCTGATGATTTTTCTAACAACATGAGACTTCATAACTTGAAAAATTATTTGGAAAATATAATTAAAATTCACTCCATTTTGGAATAACATGATATTGAGGAACCTAACATTTCTCTGCCTATATATTATAGAATCATGAAGAATCTCCCTTTAGAGATTGTTATAGGAGATCTAGACATAGGAATATAAACTAAAATTACTGTATGAAACTGAGTTGAATTTTCTTCTTCTCTACTTGAGCTAGATCCTAAGTCTTTTAAATAAGACTCAGAAGATGAAACATGGTTGTCAGAAATAAAAGAATAGCTAAATCAATTTAAAAGAAACAAAGTAGGGAAATAAGTGGAAAGACTGTCGAATTGTCTAGTTATAGGAACTAAATGGGTCTTTAGGAATATATAATATGATCAAGTTTTTATAGGTAGAAACAAATATAGACTAGTATCCAAAGGGTATAATCAAGAAGAAGGTATAAATTATGATGAAACCTTTTCTCCCTTAGCTAGACTAGAATCAATTAGAATTATTTTAGCTGATTCATTTCATATTAATTTTAAACTATATCATATGGATGTAAAATTTGTCTTTTTAAATGGATATTTAATGGAGGAAGTATATGTTGATCAACCTCTAGGTTTTGAAAATTCTCAAAAACAAGATTTTTTTTTAAACTTACTAAAGCTATTTAGGGCCTTAAATAATCACTTAGAGCTTAGTATGAATGATAAATCTCATTTCTTTTGAAAAATGGTTTTACTGTTGGTTTGGAAGTCCCAACCCACTTTAATAAAATAGTTTGTTCTAATTTATTATTATTTCAAATCTATGTTGATGAATTTATTTTTAGATAAACAAATTAAAAACTATGTAATGATTTTTTATGACTTATACAAAAAATAATAATTTGAAATGATCATGGTGGGAGAATTTAATTCCTTTTTAGGACATCAAATTTATCAAATAGATTATGGAAGTTTATTAAATCAAAGTAAATACATTACTAATTTGTCAAAAATGTTTGGTCTTGAGAATAATAAGACATATTCAACTCCCCTGTGTACTAATATTAAACATGATTTGGATAAAGCTGGAAAACCAGTTTACAAAAAGTTATATACATTTATGATTGGAAGATTACTATGTCTTACTGCTAGTGGACCTTATATTTTTTTTTATTTCTTTGTGATAGATTTCAGTCAAATTTAAAATAATCACATCTTAATTCTGTAAAATTTATTTTTAGATATTTAAAATGAAATGTTTTTATATATATTTTTTATCCAAAAACATATAATTTTAATGTCATTTCATATTCAGTTGAAGATTTTGGAGTATATAGATTAGATAGAAAAAGAACTTCAGGAACCTATCAATTTTTAAAAAAATTGTTACTGTCACGGTCAAGTAAAAAAGAAACACTTGGTTGCACTCTCTACAGCTGAAGCGGAGTATATATTTGCTGGCATTTGTCGTGTATAAGTGTTTTGGATGAAAAACGCTCTAATGTTCATTGGATTTAATTTTAATAATACACCAATTTTATGTGATAATACATATTTTATAAACATTTCAAAAAATCCAATAAGTCATTCTAGAACTAAGCATATTGATATTAGACATCATTTTCTAAGAGGTAATGTTCTAAAAAAGGATATATCTTTAAAATTCGTTAACAAAAATTATAAATTAATTGATATTTTTACTTAACCACTTCCCACTACTTATTTTTATTTTATTAAGGGGGGTTACGTTTATTTAATTTTTAATTAAATATTTTTATTTTTTATTTTTTATTTACTTTTATTTTAATTTAATTTATTTTACACCTAATTTATTTCTATAAATCTAATTTTCTTTTCATATTTTTATCATACAGTAATTCAGTAAATCTATTTTATCTTGAATTTATTTACACCGCGTAATTATTAAATTTTTTTCATAATTATTATACAACATGAGAAACGAGGACTTGTGTCATCTTTTAGAAACCCTTCATCTACCTTACCAATCGTTTACCCAAAAATAATTTCTCATATCCCACAATAACTTTTCATCCGTCCAAAACCTAGAAGATAAAAAACGTAGATTTTCATATCTTCAGAAATGATGAAAATCAAGAGAGTCGAATAAGGAGAAGTGAGTGACCCAAAACAAAAAACTGTTATCAGTAGAAAAATTCTTTAGGTAAAAGTGGTTGATCTTGATTGGTTATATCAGATGAACTTACTCCTGAAACAAGTGTTAGCTTTTCATGGACTTTAGACAGCCTTCAATGACATTAAATCATAATTTCAATATGAGGTAGAACTGAAGTATTTTTATAAGAGTGTACAGTTTATTTTCAGAGATTCAGAGGATATGATTTTTGATAATATAGAAGATAGAGATTTCTCTATTTCTTCAATTGAGGTTGAAATTTTAATGAATTTCCCATATGAATGGTTTTTCCATTTCAATGTTAGATCAATTTTTGATAAGGAATATTCTTTTAAATACATTATTTCTTTTCTGTTCACTTCGACGAACATCATAAAGATGTTTGTTAAAGATTTAGAAGTTGTCCATAATATTATGGTAAAGCTTATTCAGATAGGAATAGCACCAAGGATAGCTTAGGTAGAGAAAATCCTTTACCCAGATATGTATATCATGTTTCCTTTTCTGAGTGATATTAAAATGAATTTTCTGAGGTATTTATTTTGGTACATTCATTACTTTTATTCATTGTATGCAGGAATGAATTTCTATCTATATGGATAGATAATTTCAAGGATTTTATTTAAGGACATGATCATATTGGTTGAGGAAAGATTCAAATGTAATCATAGTTACATTTTAAATTCTATAACGTTAAGAAATATTGGATTTTTCTAGACCACTGATAAAATAAAGATTTTTCATTTTGGAGATAAGGAATAATAGTGCTCAGGAACTTTTGCTCAAGGGGGAGAAAGAAGGTGTTTGAAATGAGGGTGTAGTTGAATCACGAACAGATAATGTTTCACCACCATCTAAGAGACAGCTTAGATTTAACACTAAAGAAGATGAATTAGAGAAAGAACTGAGTCAAGAAGAAATTATTATGAAACCAAGGAATAGAATCTCTCTCCAAGTTGAAGAGAAAGTTTTGGCTTCTGGATAAGCAACATGATCAGTTCATTTGAAAGAAACTTTTACTGAAGAGGAAACTCCAGTAGAGTGTCAAGCTAGATAGCATGCTATTGTACCCCTGGTGAAATAACATGTATAATTGAGCGTTCTGGTATAAAGAGTTCAATAAAAAAATACTCAAACTGAAAATGTTCAATCAGATATTGTTACAGAAAAATTTACTGAAAAGGGAGCTCCTCAAGAAGAGAAAATTTTACATGAATCAGTTACAGAAATTCAACCCATTATTGTAGATCAGATTGTGGGATAGTCATGTCATATATTTTGTGCTCCAACTGATTTTTCTGATAATTTGTCTCTTTCCTCTAAAGAATCAATAATGAAAACATTCGCAGATCCATTTCCTACTGATGGTTCCAATTAATCTATGAATACATATGGGGGACATCTGATTTATTATCTTATCATGTAGAGGAAATTGTTGTTAAGTATAAAAAATCTCATAACGAGAATTAAATTCTGAGGCAAGATCCTGACAGATCTGAGAAGAAGATTCACGAACTCAACGTGATCACTATTTCCAAAAAGGATTTTGATATATTTAAAATGGAAATTTTGGATGAGTTTGGAAAAAATAAGCACGAATCAGTTTCAAAGATAGATTTTACAAATCTAAATGGTATCTGGGTAGTTATTTTGAATTAGTAAAGAGGGGTGTGGGTCAATCCAGTACATTATTTCCTATACCTGTTACCATTCAAAATTTAATTACAAGATTTCAATCCATTACATCTGTTATGGAAAACATGACCATTATTCTTGAAGATTTGTAGTGTAATAGTGCACCCCTATAAATTATTCTAAATAATCATAAATTTCTTATTGATCAGTTAACTAAATATGAGCATATAATTAGATTGATGTGGAATCAGTTTTCATAAAAGATGGATCTGTTTATGAAACAAGTGGACAATATTCCTGAGTTTCTAAAGGTCCACTTAGTAGATAATCTATATGTCAATATTGACTCTGTGCTGTTGGTTGTTTAGCTAGGAGACAGTTTTATGTAGAATATAAGATTTCACATGGTTAAGCTGAAGGATATGTTTGAATACATTCAAAATTCAAACCCTTACAATCCTTAGCCTTTTTCATACCTAGAACCACAACTATGACTGTTTTTGTTTCTTACTCACAAATATTATTGTATTGATGTATTTATTGATCAACCGAATCTTTTTCTTTCTATAGGTTATATTTCATTATTTTATCTGATTTAGTATTTTTTATAGCCAAAATCTAATTCTCTTTATTCATTATAGTTACTTATAACATTCACTAATCATTCTGTTCAATATTAAATGTGTTTGATTCTATTTCTATACATTCTTTTTTATATCACAAAAAAGGGGGAGAAATTTAGATAACACAAAATTTATTTTAATTGATAAATTTAGTTAAGTATAAATATTTATTTGAAATTTACCTTTAGGGGAGAAAATTAGATATTTCTTCTTTATCAAAAAATTCTGTCAAATCAAAATTATTTTCTTTTAATGTTTACAAAATACTATATTATATTATCAAGATTATAGTTTTAATTTATGGTTATTGTGACCATCAAAATGGGGGGTATTGTTGGGAACATATTGTCTCAAAAAAACACTATAAATATTATTTTTTTAGGCTCAAAAAACCCATTCTTTGTTTTACTAATGATTTTATTTTGAGTGTGTTTCAGTAAATTTTTATTCTTTATAATTATTATATCGAAATAATATACAACTATTTTCTACGATAAATATCCATTAAAATTTTTGGAACACTCTTGGGAGTATTCTAGAAATATTGTTTATCATTTTTCGTTTACTAGAAATACTATTCATTCAATACGTTGAAAATGTATAGAACAAAACATAAGTTTATATTGAAGGATCAGCATGTATGTTTAATCAACCGTATGTTTGAAGAAATGTATGGTTATGGAACATTATGTTTGGATAATAACCTTACATTTTTCAAAAAGAAAAAGTATGGTTAAATAATCCTATGTAAGAATGGAACATTACAAATATATGGATCATCAACCTTACTTTTGTAATCAACCTTACATTGTAGACAATACATTTGGTAAAAGTTAATGTGTGGATAATCAATGTTACATTTAGATATCTATACTAACATGGATAAATGAATAGGTCATCAACCCTGCATTATGAAGCTGACCACTATGTTTTTTATTTTTTTCATTTTTTAAAAGAACTTTACATTTGACATTTCAACACCAGAAATTTGAATTTATGTCTTTATTATATCCTTTTTCAATAGTCCTTGAAGAATATCATGACAATTTAAATCAAATTTTTTACTGATTCAAAGCTCAATATATATTATTTGAGGATCCATTTACAAAAGATATTTTTACTCCTATTTTTAAGGAAAGTTATGCCTTGTCTAATATATTTATTTGATTTGAATCTTGATGATTTTTCAGAAATTTTTTGTGGATATGAAAATATTCTAGAGATTTATCATTATATATCTCTCTGTGTATCATCTGTAAAAAATCTATGGATTTGTGAATACCTCTCAGAATGTTGTGTAAATATTATTCGTTGAATTTTTTTATGTGAATTTTTTTAAAGTGATATAGTGATCAATAATCCAAAAAATAAAAACTGCATTAAGAATATCTACTTTTCAATTTTTTGAATGTGATGCTTTATTTTAGTATTTATTCTTAATGGTAAATATCTTTTGAACAACTGGGTCACTTTAGACATTCTTCAATGTTTATTTTCTTCTAAAGTCCAAGATCCTTCTTTTACCCGTTTCATACTATTGAAACTATGAGCTATATCTATTTCTCATCAGACCACATCTTATATATATTGAGTTTTCATTGCATATATTCAGTCATGTTGGAGTGTATTTTTATCACACTAAGATATGGTTTTGTCTCTTCCCAATAAATAAACCAGAAGGCTCTGTTTTCTAAGCCTTTGTTTGTAAGGGTGGAAACTGTCTGCACTTAGTTGTGGACCAGACTTATGATACAAGTATATTACTTGTGAAATTCACAAATTTCAAGAAAAGGTTAATTGGTGGAGTAGAATAGGGGATATTTGTGCCCCGAACCAATATAAATTATTATTCTTTGTTTTCTGCTCATATAGGCTCCATATACTATGTTACAGAAAATCTATAAGTTATTATATTCTATTAGTGTGACTCAATAGAATTGGAAAATTTTGAAAAGGACACAATTCACCCACCCCCCTATTAGGTCATCACTATAGCCATTGTGGACTAACATCATGAACATGGATGATACATATTCTCTACTAAATACTAATGTATAAAAATATCACATAATAATGCGATTTTGAAATAACCCTTACTTTATGCTTCCTTTAGTCAAACATTCTTTAAATTACTGAATAATTGATTTAATCATGTTATTAACTTATATCATAACCTTATTCATATTTATGATATCAAATATGATCCTTTATATAATATTATCGCATTTTTGTTGATAATATTTCCTTACTACCCTTGTTATTGGTGTCAACTGCTTCATTATCCTACGCAAGTTTTTTCATGTATGTCTAATTTATTATGAATATAAGAGATTTCTTTTACATGAAAAAAGATATTAAATTCATAAATATAATATTAACTTATTATGTAAGTTTTTGTAATCCTTCATTAATGATTATAATGGAACTTGAATCTCACTGAATCGTGGAGACAGTTGGTCTTACGTACTCAGGCACAATGATATCATTCCCTTAATGGAAAAAGGGTGTGAAACTGGATGGTATATTAATTATGAAGAATAAATATCATATAATATTTGTTATTTATATCCTTTATATCCATCATTTTACCCATCCAAATAATGTGTTCATGTAAAATAGATTACACTATGGTGTGGAGATGGTAAGTCGTATGTACGCACTCGTAGTGTTTTCAATTTATGTAGGATGGATAAATCATGGAATGTGGTTATTCCATAATCATAAATAACATCTTAGAATATATAAGATATTATATTTATTAAATTCTTATGGAATCAACACATGTATAGTAAGTGTAAGAACAAATAAACTTGAATAAATTTGTAACACAATTACCTCTTCTTCGGATAAATTCCTTCAATTAACACCTTAACACCTCTAAGATGGGTGTTCTACCTAAAATAAGGCCTCTATATTGTGTGAATTTATTCTATGAAGGAATATTTTTTATATATTTGAAGAAAAAAACAGGTTTTTATGTGTGATAAAATTATAAGAGTGGGTGCCCTTTTATAGGAGAGGGGAGGGTCATTTTAGGAAATTCTCAAAATATTAAATTTATATAAATAAATTTCCAATTACAAATTGGTGAAAAGTGATTTATTTCAAATTTTATATGATTATGGGTCTAAATACCCTCCATTAATAATTTTTATATAGGTTTAGGGTATATTTTTACCCTTCTCTATTGGAGTTAACCCTAAATTAATTCATTTAACTCCTACCATGGCAACATGTGTTTTTATTACATACTAGTAATTATATTTACTCTAAAATGAAAAAAGAGCCATAAATGGGACATTAATGAGATATTAAACTTCATATAAATAATTTTTATTATGTTTATATTTTCATGTATTTTATATCATTTAATAAAATATTATTTATTTTAAAGTATCATTTATGTCAATTTTTATAATATTCATTATTTGTAATTTTAGATATATCCTTAAAATTTGATAAATTATAAAAAATAATTATAATATATCACTAATATGTATAGGTTATCTATAAAATTATTTTATGTAATTTATTATATTATATTATATTTATTTCAATATTTTTAATATCATTTCTTTAATAATTCCAATAATTAAAGAAGTATTGAATCATTATTATGTGAGCATTTAATTAAATTATTTCTTATATAAAAATTAAAAATAAATTATCATGATGATGAAAAATTTATTAGATGAAAAATTTATATTTATAGTGGAATTTACCTTCTATATGACCATATCTTAAAAATCATATAGTTATTAATATTTTAGTGTGACGTCTTTAACTCTTCATTAATCAAAATATAAAAATAAAAAAAATCTAACACAAGAGGATTAAAAATTGTTATAATTTCAACCTAAGATGGATTTTGGTTGAAACCTACTTATCTAGTGAAATTGGAATAAGTTTTAGAGCAATTTTTAATATTACAATATTATTTTTACATTTAATTACATGGTTTACCCTTAACCATGGTAAACAAAAAGTTACTAAAGTTAATATTCATAATGCCTAAAAATAAAACAAAACTATTGAAATAATTTGGAACCATGGATTCAAAATTCATAATCTATTTTATAAAATTCAAAATTCATAAGTTGTAGTAATTAATTTAAAATTAATCTCATGATGGAGAGAGAAAATGGGATTTTGAACTTTAATCAACCAAAATATTGAAACATTTTTATATCAAAATTATATTTAAAATTGATACCAATGACCTAAATTTGATGAAATAATAAAAAAATATTAATAATTAAAATGAAATCAATAATATATTTTAACACTATAAATTTTTTTGATGAAAAAACATTTTTCAATAAATAATTATTATTTTTTAATATTTATCTAAACATGATACTTATCAGATAAATACAAAAAATTTAACCATTGTAAATTATTATATTATACTATAAAAATTAAGATTATTTGGCAAATATAATATATAATTGTGTAAAAAATATATTTAAAATAGGTTTTCTATTAAAAGGCATCAAAACTGAGTTTTTTTAAAAAAAATATAGGTTTTATTGGTAAAATTGGGTTTGTTATTATGTTATACCTAAAAAATAAATTATATTAATATAAATAAAATTTTATTTAATATATTTCATTAATATCATTTACTGATTGTAATTAATTTAATTTATTAAGAAAAAACAAAATTGGGAGATTAAAAATAAAAAAATTTCCTTTATATTCAATTGGATTATATTTTCATTTTTAGTTAATTATAAAGCAATGAATTCATATTATATTTTTATAATACATATATTTTTATAAATTAGTAAATAATATTCATAACTAGTTAATTTGGGGATAAGATATAATAATTACATTTAAACAATAAATTTAGTTGTTTGTTTAAACTCGTTGTTACTTGAAACATAAGATATCAAGGAAGTTTAATTTAAAAAATACACCATAAAAATATTGTGGTTTCACATATCTCTCTTGTTTACCCTTGCTGAGCATCTAATATCACGCCTTTTTAAGTTTCATTCCCCATGATATAAATGTATTTACAAGGCTTGATGTGTCTAATGAGCAATAATGGAAAAATTACCTATATGAAGAGTTTGGATCCATTGGTATAGGTCCCAAAACCATTTGTATTGCCTATACCAATAGTATGGAAAATTTTTGGGTGATTTGGAGTGAGTAAAGACCTATACCAATGGTTTGGAGGAAACCGTTGGGATAGGTTTTTCCCAACAATTTGGGGAAACCGTTGGGATAGGTATATATATATAATTCCAACAGAGGTTTGAACCCACATCCTCCACATTATATATCAATTACTTTACCACTATCCTAGAGATTCTTGTGTGAATATATTTGGATATATATATGTGTGTGTGTGTGTGAAATTTATATATTAATTTATTTGACAATATTCAATAAATGTACTCATAAAAAATAATGGTACTTATCCCAACAGTTCTAAAAAACATTAGGATAGGCCTTTTTCTACGGTTTTGAGGACCATTGAGATAGGTACCCACCCTTTCCCAATGGTTTGGAAAAACTGTCTGGAAAGACAGACCCATTCCCAACATTTTGGCCAAACCATTGGGAAAAGTGGCCTCAAAGTGGGATTTTCCCAATAGTTTCGCCAAACTGTTGGAAAAGTGGCATCAAAGTGGGATTTTCCCAACAGTTTATCCAACCTGTTGGGGAGGGGGACCTATACCAATAGTTTTAAAAAATGTTTGGTATATATGCATTGGTGTAGGGTATATTTCTAGTATTGAAGGGTGTTAGTCATGAAGTACCTAGTGGGAGATAATGTAGCTCACTCATGTATCAACTATTACATTTCTATGGTTCCAAATACACTAAACTGATATGGTGTTTGGGAATATTTTTTGTATTTTATTAATTATTCCCCAAAATCAATGTAATATATATGTATCTTAACACATGGTTGTTATATGAGCCTTCTTAATTGAGGATGAGAAAATAGTCTCTCTTTAAAAATATTTTTTAATTAACTTCCTATAATATCCAATTAATCAAAGAAAACATTCCACCATTGAGTCATTCCAAAGGAATACCTTATTAAATATTATCTTTTATTTCATTGATTTAACACCAACACCACTCTATTTGATAATATGATCTAGGAAATTCACCTCATGCCATAAAAACCCAATCAAAAACATACCAAACATTTGATAAGAATCCAAAAAAACCAAAACCAATCATAAAATTTCCTAAATTATTAATAATAAGAATTATCTAACATTTGATATGCATACACTATTACTACATTTAACAATACAATATATTCTCCTCTAATTACATTCCACTATATAAAACGGATGGTGTTATTAGATATTATTTTAGAAACTAAATATGTTTGAGGAGATATCATTGAGTACCAATTAAAATCTATTTTCTTGAAAGGAATATTATAATCTATGGTATTGTATCTAGAAATGTCGTTGAACCATAAATTATTACATGCCAAATACCAAGGGCCAACCCAAGTTGATTCTTTCAATTTCTCCAAACCACCTCCCATGACTCATACATTATTTATAGATCATCAATGTCACTTCCTATAACTCTAACATATGTAGCAAAAACAACATTTCACAACTTGATACTAGTGAACCTCAATGTCGCCTGATATCCTTGTAAATAATTTAAATCACAAATGAAAATCATAGGGCTATGCAAGAACCATCATGTATTATCATGATATTTATATAATATGAGATAAGAACTTATGAGGATGAACATAACCATGAATATTATCCATATTAAATATGGATTACATGCATAAGAGAGAAAATCATATGTTCCCTATCTATCCAAGTTGGGAAAAGATGAAATAAACCATATACAAGGTGAGTGAAAAAAACTATTAGACCACAGGATGATTATTGTATTTTCCAAAGGTGATAGGAGGAGTTGGAAGATATATGTGAAAACTTCAGAGAGTATAAAAATGGTTCTCATTTGGTTATGACTATGTAATTGGTAGATGTATTTTCTATATTATAAAATTGTTTATAGTATATCATTCATGTAAGTTATTGTACCTCACTTTTTTATTAATTTATATAAACACTAATCTCCCTGATAATGAAGATATAACTAGATGGTGTTCCAACAGAAAGATCCTAACATGATCCTGAGTCCTTTATTTATCACACCTTACTATATTATCACAACACTTAGTTAGGTAGAGGCTACATAATGGTCAGGGTTCATGACTATTATCCTAACTATGATTGTTACAAATTGATTTTATTCTTATGTTATAACAATACACAATACCTCTATTTAGTTATCATCATGTATAGAAGACCTTTGAGGATTAATTATTAAATATTTTTTATTTCATACTAGAGATAGGAGTTTTGGAGTGTTCTCGATTGATGAGCTCCTAATATTACTAACATTAAAAGTGGACTAAGTAGAAGGTAATATCGTTTATTTGGTGAATTAAATATTCATATATTTAATAAAATGGTGTATGATTACATGAATGATGTCGATTATTCTCATTGAGTGGGAGTGAGACAAACAGAGATAGTGAAGATTAATATAGGATAAACTCTCACGGTGTGTATCAATTTTTCTAAAACATTGTGCACAATTATGTATTCATTTTTATTAATGTGTATTTTTTTCCTCTATATGATACTATTATGCCCATTTTATTAAATTTTATTTATATTAAATAAGTAATTTATGAGTATGATAATACCTAGATATTATTTTAATAGGTTATAAATATATCTGAGGTGGTTTGAGTTCACTTGGAGAATATTAGATGTTACATAAAGGTAACACATAAATTGTATAGACCATGTTTGGGAATGATGTGAATTGAACTATCCATGTAAAGGTTACACTAAGATACATAAAATCTGTCAAATTATATAATCTACATAAATTTTATCTAAACATATGTAAAGGTAACACAAAAACCTCAAGTCTATGTACATGTATATTGATTTTATAGAATTCATTTTTCTTGTAGAAGATAATATATGAGATGATTGTAGAGATTTTATTCAATGAAATCAACGAGATTGCAGGTGGAGAAAGATTCACTGGTCTATGATGTTTTATAATTTTTTTTAGATGTTTAAGGATGTTGTATATTTATTGAGAGTTTCCCTAAATTTATTTGATTGTTGTCTTGAATTTAGTGTCAGAGAAAAAATTTCATAAAGGGATAATAATGTGTGTAAAATATTTTATCTCCATCAGTATTCCATATAATGTTTAATGAAGCCCTTTTTTCGTTTGAGTATATTAAAATTTCAAAAAGGAAAAACACATATGGAATATAACATTTTTAAAAATTCATATGATATTTGACCAACTTATGAATTTTTAGAAAAATAGTAAATGGAATTCATCTATGTCATAGCCACAGTTATAATCTTTTTCCCATGTGGAATAATAGACTTACATCGAGGATATTTGATGTGCTTATATTATATTTTAGTTCTTAGGTATTTGAAAAAGGAAAAATCATATGGTTTATGGAATGATTATTGTCTATAAGAAAAGTTTTAATCTCGTGTGAAATTTAAGACCTCATATGCCTTTTGATATAAAGAATTTTTTAGAGTTCAACATAATGTGAAAATATATTATGGTGTTAGATATTATACTTTAAGAAAAATTGATCCTTCTAGAATATGTTATTCTTATAAAAAAGAATAATAAATTAGATAATGATCAGAAAACTATCTTTATATATAAAACACTATGATTATATATGGATAATGATTCATGTAGAAGTGAAGGAGGAAACATATGAGGTAAAATATTTTATTGTCAATATGAGAACCACAACATAATCATCTGGTCCCTTGGAAAACCAATAATTCCACCACTCATGTGGAGTTTTTCAATGAATTAAAACCAATTTATTTCATAATGATTTAAATTAGTTTTAAAATTGATAAATCCTAGAGATATCAAGGAGTCTTTTCTAGATGTTTGAGATGAAAATATAGGCCATGTGTTTTGTAAATACTTTAAAAAGTGGTGAGAGGGTAAAGGAGAGGAATTTCCCTTGAATAGAAAATTATATGGGAATTGTTTGACAAAATAAAATCCTAATAACCATGCGCCTATCAGAGAATGATTTATAATATTTCAATAAAAAGAATATAGAGAATAATATTTAGATTATATTATGTAAATATATAAGATGCAACTAATAGAGAGAGATTTTGTTGTATATTTTATAATGGATAGATAGATGAATATATCAATATAGAAAGGGGAGTCTAAATTTAGGAGTTTAAACAGAGGAGAATATGCTCTACATTCGTAGGTATTCAAAACATTTATAAAAACCATATTACAAGGAATCTAGAGTGTGGTTAGAGACCAAAATTCTTGTTCATGTAGCTATCATATTACATAAAAGTCAATGTGATTGAATCAAGCCCATTGATCTTTTGAAAGAAGATTATATTAATTGATTTTTAAAAACATATTGCCTGAATGAGGTCATTATTTTTGTGAATGAATATTATAGGAGCTTCTGATTGGGTTGTCTAACATGTTACTAAAGTGGTGTTTCCAATTAGGGCGTATAACTAATAACTGAAGAGGTTATTTTTGATTTTAGGTGTATAGAAAGTTCTTATAGTATTTTATTTGGGGTTATAATCAACTACTATTGAAATAAATTTCATCAATATGTATTAATTTTTGAATGGGGTGTCTAACCAATCATTTCAAGGTGTAGGAATTTTTTTAACAGCGTAAACAATCATATTCATTTTCTATTCTTTCATCTACACGAAAGGAAAAAATGGTGAGATACTTATTTGAGTATAGATCATGAACATAACCAGTCATAGATGTTGGTTTAAAGGATAGTGACTTGAGAAAGAGAAATAGATCATTGATTCACTCTCAACCTTATTATTGATCCAACCAAATGTATAAACCTCAATAAGACTCGGAGATAGGTACCTTATGAGTGATCTACTATGTTATTGAGTATGATAATTTGAATTTGACGCATAATATTGGTCACCATACTTTTGATGAATTTAATGATCATTGGTGGAGAAATATGACACTACCCTACCTTTTATCACTTTTTCTTGATGTTTTAGATACGGAAATAATTTATTTTATTCTTATAGATGAGGAAATTTTCATGAAAATTTCAAACAATATAAACATGAAGAATGGTGGTAAGGCGTAAAATACAATCTTTATGTCTCCTTCAGAAAAGGTCTATCAAAAAATAATGGGGAATCAAAAATATATGGAATTTTGGGATGAGTAGATATGTTCATGAATGAAAAATAAACTTCAGTGAAACAAAGATAAAAGTATGGATGAGAGGATTTGAATATAAATATATATCAATGTTATAATGAGAAAATTGAAGACTATTTAGTAAGGTTTAATGAAAATTAGAGAAATATATGAGCATTTGGAGAGAAGCATAATGAATTCACTACTGGACAAATATTATGAGAAATTTCTTAGACCGATTTAGTCCCAAGGTTTCAACTATGGAGGACTAGTATTATATTTCCCCAAATTAAATTTATAATATTCTCATAGTATATAAAATTGGGAAATTAACCATAATTTAATAAATATTTATAAAATAATATCGATATTGAATCTATGACAAAAGTAAAAGTTGTAAATTAAAAATTTAAATAATCATGTTATCCTAGTGAGGGAGATATGAGTAAGACATCAATAAGATTATATATATTCTTTAAAATAGATTTATAAAGGGAATGTGGACAATAAAATGTAAAAACATTACTAAGGTGATGGGATTTGGAAGGCATTTGACACTTTTCCTACGACTATCTAAATAAGGATAGTGATTTAAAGTATTGAGAGAAATTTAAGAAGACCTAAAAAAAGTAGTAGGGGAAGAACAAGAATAATTTCTCTAGTAAGAAGATATATTTGATGTATAAAATTGAAAAGGAAGACTCAAAGTCTTCCATTATCCAAACATATAATGAAGTAAAATTCTTCCCGTGTTGAGAAAGGTTTTGTATCTTTATGTACTGAAGATGAGGAATGGTGGACTGAAATAGAATGGATAATAGAGGAGAATTTGTGAGGATCTCTTGAAAGAAATACCCAACTCAAGAAATACAAAATAATTCCAATGAAAGGGAATAAGAATATATTTTTTGATAATATATATTATGAAAATAAAAAGTATCATTCATCGATGAGATCAGGAGACAAAAATAAAAAATAGTTGAATAAGAAAATATAGTGGATTATCTTGAATTAAAATTAGATACTAAAGGAAATTTGTTGTCCAATACACAATCCCTATTTCATTTATCTGAATTTTAGTTAAACAAGTTCAAATATGAATTCAAAATGTCATTTGAGGTTAATGGTAAATCTTCTCAATTTTTTGAAAAGAAAGTTGCAAGGGAACAAAATAACTACGCACCTAATTAGTTTCAAAATGGATCTATTATCACTAATATTATAGGTGTTATATGAAAATATAAGGAGTTTTTTTAAATGAAAATTAAGAATAAATTCTTTACAACATAGTAAGGGATGAACACGCCAAGGAGGTCACTCTTCCAAAAGAAAAATATGTATCAATTTGTTAGAAGATAATCATATTTTTTTGGATAGATTCGATATCAAAATGAAAAATCCAAGTTCATAGGGTAGAGAAATATAATTAATACTAGTATAATAATACTTTACTAAGAAGTTTTAATTAAACCATGGGGATCCATTCTGACCATAAAAGAGAGTATTTTTAAGGAAATCAGGATAAAAATCAAAATCTATCCAATCTGCCTATGCATAACAGATTCGAATGTTTAAATGAGACGTATAGTTGTTGATATCAGTAAAGTCAAAAATATTAGGATTGAAAAAGTATCTTTCTAGGATATATTACTTATGGTGTGAAAGTAAAGGAATATACAATGTTAAGAAAAAAGTATAATCCTAAAAAAATTAATTCCTTGAGATCTGACCAGATAAGTTAGAGATAGCAAAGAAAATGGATAAATAAGATATTAAGGATAAAAAAAGAATAAAAGTCGTTATATATGAATATTATATAATCAATGATATGATTTCAACAACTGATACACTAAAAATTCTTGTAATGTTGTGTGAACGGTGTGTACATTTTGGATATATCCCAAAAAATGTATAAAAATATTACCAGCACACGCATAATTTCTAAGGAACCATATGAAATAATAGAACAATATAATAAATTCAGTAACAAATTTAGGGAACAATGATCTACATAAATTATTATTTCAAGAAAATAAGTTATAAAAACTATTAAAAATATATAAAATTATTCTCATTTTAATATTTCATAGAATGTGTGGACCATGTTTAGAAAAATATATCAACCTTATTTTTTCAATGGAGAAACAAATAGGTCCCTCCTTTTTATATATCATTCTTTTTTCCCTATACTAATGGGATTTAAAGGATTAGAATTATACTCCCACTAATTTCAATTTAATAAGATTTATATCATGTTTTTATAACTTCATTTAAGTGTAGTTTATGTGTGCATCCGTGTTGGGAAAGAAAAAGTTATAAGAACCTATCATGAATTGAATCTAAAAATTATAATTATGAGTGAATATAGGAGAAAAAATTTATTTCAAACACAATCAGAGACCTTATTTTTTTATAAATTATATTTATGAGTTGGGTGTATTGTTTTTGAAAATACTATGAGAAGAATGGGGAGTTAATGAGATTAAAATGAACTATTTTTTTGTGTTTTTTGATATATATGTTGTTTAAATACTTTCGTGAATAAAATATTTTTATAAACCCTAGGATAATTTTGTTAATATATTTGATTTGGAAAAACATGATAAATATTTTATAGAATATCCTATAGTTTTGTGGAATTATCTTCTTATTAATATGTGTGGTTTTTCTATATATACATATAGAATATTAGTTAAAGGACCTTTGATAACTATTTATATGGTATTACAATTAGTTTTGTATTCACTATTAATAAGGGAGAGAACAAATGGGAGAGTTAAACAACATTTATTGAGAAAATTTGAAGGGGTATTGACAACAAAACCAAAGGTAGAGATTGTTTTCCCCACTAGATTGAATTTTATTTTTTTCTAGAAGAATGTTAAATGTGGTATAATTCATTGAGTTGAGTTAATAGGTTATAAATATATTTTAGGTGGCTATATATGATCCCTAATATAACATATCTTTCTTAAAGGATTCCCACAAATTGAATTGGTTGTTTCAGGGTAAGATATGAAATGTTCTCTATATATAATGGATATTTGAAGATGTATAAAAGGTTTTTTGGATTCTACAATCTATGAGAAGGTCATATGGACCTATGTAAAGGTAAAACTAAAAATCATATGTTGTGTAAAGGCATGTTGAGTTTCCAAAATTCCTGTTTTATGAAGAATATAATATATGTGCCAAATATATAGATATTCTTAAATTAAATTAACACAAGTGTCATTAACTGGAGGTAAACTAGTCTATGACATTTTGGATTTACTTTTGAGATATCTTGTGTTGATTCTATATGAATGAGAGAGGCCTTAAATTTATTTGAGTGGAGTTTAGAATTTTAGTGTTAAAGAAGAATGTTTCAAAATAGATTTATCATATATGAATGATATTTTGGCTATGTGATCAATTTTTAGGTAATTTTTTTAAGACCGTATGACATATGAGTATACCAAAATTTCACAAAGGTAAAATTCATACAGAATATGAGAATTCAAAAACCATGTATGATATTTTAAATACATAAAACGTCTTGGAAAAATTATAAATAGAATTCTTATATGTGGAGGAATGTTTATGAAGTTTGGGATGCATGGGAAAATTTACTTAGGTAGAGGATATTTGAGTTTCCCTTATGATATTAGAGTTTTATATAAATTCTCAAATAAAAAACTCCATACAATGTATCATGTTTTTATAGGAAATAACAAAATTTTAATCCTCATATGATATTATATACCTCATATGAATTTTTACTTAGAGAATGTTGGGAGTTCAATAGTGATTGAAAGAATAATATGACATAATATTTTACTTTGTTTAAAATTTAGTCTTCTAAAATGAAATATACTGAGTAAAATGAAAAAAAATCAGACAATTCACCAAATTTGGTACTCATGGAGAAAACATCATGATCGTAAATGGATCATAAATCGAGAATATATGAAAGTAGAAATAGCTAATGGAGATGATAGTTTTTTATATGAGAACCATTACAAAATCATAAGGTCCATGTGATAACCTAGTATATAATTGTGCTTGTGGAGTCTTTCATGGAATTAAAAGTTATAGATTTAATTGATATTTAAATTATTTTTAAAAAGGAATCAAATTTGGAGATTTTGGGGAAGATTATCCAAATATTTATGATGAGAATATAGGCCATGTATTTTGTTTATATTTTCAAAGAAACAATACGACTAAGAAGCTTAAGTTTCCTTAAAAATAATATTATATAGGATTTTCTAGAAAAAATATATCTTAATAATCACACACCTGTTAATGATTTATTTATTGGGTTTACATAAATAAAATATTGAGAAGAATATTCATATGGTATTTTTCTAATATATAATATTTATTTTTACTTCATAAAAAACACACTATAGTGACTTCCAAAAGTGGCCACTAGAGACTTATAGCAGCCTCTTTGAGATAGCTTCTTGCGGTTGTAATTGCTCCGTCAATGAATGTCAATAGTTATTTCCATTTGTGGTCACTAAAACTCCCCAATCATTACACCATGTTTCGGGTGTGGTTTGTTGTTGATGAAACAAGGGGACACGGGGGGGTGATGGGGAGGGACATAAAAAGATTCATTTTCCAACCATAGAGGATCCACGATGGTCATATGGAAGCAATTATAGTAAAGGATGTTGAGAGGAGTCATAGAAATGTTGCGGTAGTGTTCAAAGGAACTGTCAAGTATTGAAATGAACGTAGAGGTATGTTGGAGGTCTCTTGAGTTGATGAGGCCAGTGACGGAGGAGATTGGGGGTGGTGATGGAGTGTTGTAATGAAAACCGACGTAGAAGATGAGTGGAAGTAAGAAATATTCTGCCAGTTTTTTAGGGTATTATTTGTCGCTATTGGCGGTCGTTAATTCTACCTTTAGCGACAGCCAAAAGAGTTATCTAATAATCATCGGGGAAAAATACTAAATTTATAGTAGTGTGTGAAGTATAATGTATGTTTCATAGTTTTTTAGATATTGATACACCATAGTATTCATCAGGATATTACAATAAGAAGATGAGAGTTTAGATATAGTATAAGTACTAACAAATTCCTGAGTATGCATATCACTGAGAAATAAATAGATTACAAAAAACATTTGTGAGGTTTAAGACTAGTGAACCAGTTCAAGTAGTTTTTGATGTTATTAAATATGTACACAATAGAATCATATCTATTGAACATGTTAAGTAATATCATATCAAGTGTTTTAGAATAATATTACTAACTGAAGGAAATCATTCATTTTTAGAATAAAGGATGATGTGGATTGTGATATTGGTATGTCACTAGTCACTCAAATGAAGTTCTCAATTGTATTATATAACCAATTTCTAAAGATGATATTTTATATATGGGTGTATAAAGAGTTTCAGAGGATTCTTGTTTGTGTGTCTAACCAAATTCATTTTTAATCACTTGTGTCTATAGTGGTTAATCTATTATTGGAGTGTCTAAAAATCATGGAAAAGAGTACATGTTTATGATCAAACCATATAAATACTAATGTTACACTTCTATGATATTATCTACATAACTTTGAGCCAATAGGAGAAAATTATTTTAGTTTGTATTGAGTCCATTACTAATAATTTAGGTTTGGTTAAAAAGGGAGTAACTCACAAATGGAAATTGGATCACTGATTCACCTCTCACCCTCCCAATGATCCAACCTGATCTAGGAACTTCAAACCCCACCCCCAAACATTTCACTTTTATATAATTTTAATAAAAATCAACTAAAACAAATATAACTAACAACTAGTGGAATTGTGAGTGATTTGAAAGCCTCTTTGAAGGATAAGTTACAACCAGCACCATAGTCACATCCCAAGAAAGCATAAATAAAATTTAATATATGAACTATTTTAATATTTCCATACATGAAATTCTGAAACATTTTTAGTGATCAAATTTATCACTTCATTTTTATTCACACTATGTAGATACATTTCTTATTTTCATAAAAAATTGTAATCTATTTTGTGCTCAACCTCTAATTAAAGTGATATAGGTCCACTTTTTCCAAGGAAAATGAGGGGTTGCACCCTTTGTAATATCCAGGAGGATATTATGAGAATGAGACCCGCTAGTTGAAAATACACATTTCATAGTGTCATTGGATGTTCCCATCTGTGGACGTGTGTATTCGTCCTTAGACGTTAAGATTATTATTAATGGGTATTACAGCTTGTGTAGTTAGATGTATTAATGAAAATTGTGACGACACACTGTTTGCAGTGAGGTAGGATATGTTGGATGCGTCACGAGTAATACTGCATTAATAGATAAAGCGAGGAAGGGTTTGTCACTTCTTTCCATAACTGAAGTAGATATCTCAATCCCTTTGATGAAATTGATATAGCCTAAATATATCCATGGCCATGGTTAGGAATGGGAAAATTCAATTCCAGAAAGTCAAAAAAGAATAATTGAGCACACGGGTTGATGTCACTAGCATGAAACCTGCTTTATTCGAGATATCGAGACAAAGGGATTATATTATATGGTAAGCATTCGTAGAAGGTGACACGTAATTATGGTATTATGTTCTTTCTCTATGGGTGACTTGGTGTATTTTTAGACACTAATCGTAGACTTTAGGCTTGCTCCACCCCATACCACTAAGAAACAGGCCTAGAGGGTCAAACAGTAAGTGTTTCCAAGTATCATAGATAAATATTAATTTAACAAGTTGAATAAAGATTATTCCCGGTTGTGGTTTAATAATTATTCAAGGATTCCTGATCACATTTATTTTGAAACTAGTTATTTGAGAGAATATATTGTGAGTGATATAATATATTTATTAGCGATTAATGTAATGATATTTATTTTAGAAATAAAAATTCATTATTCAAGGTCTAATAAATGTGGTGGAGGAAATAAAAAAAATTGAAAAACACAAGTACATGTCGAGTATATTAAATATACACACCATGTATTTCTTTCTGGGAATTTATGAGAAATAATATTATTTATTTACTCAAATAATTTTAGGTATAATTCGTCAGGTTCATGTCAAGGAATAATAATAGTCAACTGTTATTATTAGACATGGGGTATTACTACGAATTAAATGAAATGAATAAATGAATTCATGTAATTAATAAATTTTAATATTATTCTATGTAATTAAAACCCCAATTATATAATTCTCATTAGCCAATACATTTTGGTTGTGGTGCACAATAGATCCAAATAAATCTCTCAAGAAAAGAGATAATTATTTTATTCCAAGAATGCTCTCAAGATACGAGAGAGAGATCATCCTCCACCAGATCAAGGTGATCGAAGACAGAAATTGAAAGTGAAGGTTCTTTCATTCTAGCACCCGAATATCCCTTCGGTGATGTCTAGAGATACGTGGAGCATGTGTGGATCACCTCTAGAGGAATCTTACACACGGATTCTATGACGGAATGATTGATCACATCAGATCGTGACGGAAAACATCAATGAAGAAATAATTTCATCAAGTCAGTTCTTGTCAATTAATTAAATTAATAATAACCAATATATGATGATCCTATCTATGGTTTTTGGAATCCCCTGTTTCTTTTTATTTATTTGTTCTTTTCTTAAGATACAATGTTTTCGTGTTGTGATGGATCTCAAATTGATCGTTTTGAATGCTAAAATTATAGTTGGTCGAACCCACCAACGTGCTTCAGTTGCACCCAGAACCTACAATTGGTATCATAGGGGTCATGTCGTTGATTATAATTATTTAGTTTTTCATTGGTGATTTACGTATTTAATAATTTAGTAGTTTCAATTCAATTTAATCATTATTTAAATCTGAATCTCAAGATCTGTTCCTCCACTCTCATTTATCGTTCACTATACAAAAACAAATTTTGATTTTGATTTTGATTAAAATAAAATAGAGGATCTCATCTAGAGGTTCCAAATGTTCATGGTCATAAAACACCAGAATACACAGCGTGTATTCAGTACTACATGATGTGTAGTCAAGATTCACTGCATCGGACCGGTCTACCAAATTAGGATATGTGTTGGAGTATTTCTAAGTCTTAAATGACTTTGGGTGTTGACTAGGAATAGGTGGCACACAGTTTACAGATTTCACGCCATGTGGCTCATTGAAGATGACATGTAGTCCCTTCAGGTTAGGGTCGGACCAAGTACCACATACACAGCTTTCTAGGCTAGAAACCGTGTAATGCGGATACTACACAGCATGTGTCCAACTGAACACGCTGTGTAATCTGAAAATTTATAATGTACATCTACACGCCATGTCCCCGGGCGTGTACTTTGGATGGACGGTGAACAAAAGTTCACATCACGTAGTCGGAACTACACGCCGTGTGCTCATCCAAATTACATAGATTTATTAAAATTTATTATTATATTATACAAACCCTTGAGACATGTACCATAGTGAAAGCTTAAAGCTGAGGCACAACACTTGATAGGTGTTTTATATATGTGTGTTTAATTTAACATCTTCGTAATGTTCATTTCTACTCATTGGGTAGTTATAAACGAAAATTCATCTGGTTTCCTCCAAGGTAGAACTTACATATAAAGATAATTTTAAATAAATATATTTGTTTAAAATTATTATTGATGATAATCTTAAGGAAAACTTAGAAAAAAGTTTTTAAGATAAAAGGATTGATTAATTAAATATAATTAATTGATTTGGGCATGATTTATCTTAAACAAGAATGATTAATGAATTGAGTGATAGTTTTATTTATGCATAAATATCGTTGCTTTCATGGATGAGCATGAGATAGACCAAGACATTTGTATGTGAATGGTTTATTTTAATTTATTTATTTAGATTAAATTTTTTAGCCTTCGAACCTTGTCCTAATTAATATATAGGGCCTGAGTGCCCAAAGTTTCATTTAGGAAAAAACCCATTTTAACCATCACCTACGTGTGAGATAAATGAATATGTAATGGATAGAGCTCCCAAGCTTGGGAATATGGCTCATGTTAGGACCCAAGGTGAAACTAATCCATAGAGATACAAAGGTGGATAGGTGGAATGTTGTAAATACAAACCCAAAAGGTTCAATGTGTTTCTCCGCTAGGTCTTGGGTTAGTTTATCAATAGCTAGATAAACTAACCAATTGAACAAGCTCATGATCATACCATTTATTTTAATTCTGTCAGTTTCATAGTTTATTTATTGTGGGTGTGTTGTCATAATCTCAAAATTAATGAATTAAACAATCATGCAAGATGGAACTAAAATAAGACCGTCTTATGCGAAAAATATTATCATAGACATGGTTAATCACTTAAGTATATTCCCGTTAATATTAACAAAAATTTAATCGAAGATAATAAAATAGAAATTAATATATAAGGATAAAATCACTCAAAGAAATATTAAGTCGATATAGCCTTCCTTAATCTTGTTTAGAATCAAACCATAGTTCCAAGTGCTTAACTAACCCTAGTTGGGGTGCTTTCAATTATTAGGGAATTCTAATTCAAGGTTTTTGTTGACTTTAATTGGTTCACATCAAGGGATTACTTCCATAGTAGGACTTGGTGTTCCCAAGAGTCAAAGGTTGAGGAAATACAAAATAAAAGGATTTTAGGATTGTGGTGTCCACTCAGTGGATCAAGGAGTTCCGAGTTAATGAAGTTATCATTTAGAATGCTTACCTAAAACCCTTCATGTTTTTGGACCATCCCTAGTTAGGGTAATGAAAAATACAATATGGAGCCTTGCCACTAGAATTTTCAGACAAAAGAATATTCTAAAGTCAATGGTGAGGTCTATTGGATTTCAATAAAATTGTGGGAGACAAATAAGTATTAATTTATTTATTTGACTAAGTTTTATCATAATAAAGTAATAAACCATTTCTCGTCTTACTTTTTTGAAAGGGAAAAAGAATGAATTTTAACATACCATTCTAAACCGTACTCGAGAAGGAAAAATTACTCACCAAAACCAATTTCCAAGAGTTCTAGAGGTGTTTATGTGTCATCCTTCACCATGAGAGGAAATTGTATGTGCTAGAAGAGCCAGATCTTAGTTGCGCTTGGGAAAGAGGCCAGTGGTGGGGAATTATCTCCCAATATAAAACATATGGATAATTCCATATATTTCCAATGTTTCATTATATATTCCAAGTCTAATAACCTCCTAAGGCAACATGAAAACATAGACGTGTAGATAATTATGTCTCATCTTAAGGATCTCTACCAGGAGAATGTGAGATGGGAGAGATATGAGATCTCCAACGTTTTTTTACAACCACTGTTGGAGAGTCTACGCCAGATGGGCCATATATAGTCATGCTTATTGGATACATTGAACACCTAGACATCTTAGGGATTAAATTACCGGATGATTTGCGTACATATCTCATCCTATCATCACGGACCAAGACCTTCTCTAGCTTTATTGTCAAGTATAACATGAGAAACAATGAGAAGAGTCTATCGAAACTTATAAACATAATTTTCCAGGTAGATAAGGAAATGGGGCATGAAAAACTCACAATCCATATGGTGAATAAGAAAATTAAGGACAAGGAAAAGGGGACAAGGACTTATAAATGGTCTAAATCCCCTGAGCATCGCCCTTCCCGGAAGGGGGCGATCCAGAGGTAGGGAAAGGAATGGGAGGTGGTATGTTTTTCTTGTTGCAAGCCAGGACACAGGAAAAAGTAATTTCACATAGAAGCATGGGGACACTAAAGGTGTTTTCATTATCAAGTTTAATCTTTACATTTATACACATTGGGTGGTAGTTACAGCTTGTGGGGGCCGCATCTGTATTAAAATACAGTAACTGAGTAGATTTAGAAGGATTTCTAGAGGATAGGTGGATCTTCAAGATACTAATAGTGTGAGGCTAGTTGCGTTGGCCATTGGAGATTATCACCTCTCATTGCCAACTGAGATGATTTTCATTTTACATAACTGTTATTATCTACCTAGTTTTACCAAAAACATAATTTCTGTATCATGTTATGTTATGGATTGATTTCTTTTCAAGTGTGGAAATAAGTGATTCTTATTTTATAAGAACAATATATGTTATGGTATGACACATTTAAATAATTGTTTAGTTGTATTAAAATATGAAAACCATGTTTTTGAAATCAATAACGAAAAAAAATCACATAACTCATACATCACCCAGTTATGGCAACACTGTCTCGGTCATGTAAATGAGAAGTGATTGACAAAGATCTACCAAGATGTCTATTTAGACTCTACTGAGGTAAAAACACTTGATAGATGTCATGCTTGTTTACAATGTAAAATGACCAAGCCATCTTTCATTGGACTGGGTGAAAGGGTCACAGAGCTTCTAGGATTTGTGCACACAGATGTATGTGGACCATTTCCAGTAGAAGATAGAGGTGGATATTCTAACTTCATTACTTTTAATGATGATTTAAGTAGATATGGATATGTATAATTAATTAGGTAAAAGTCAGAATCCTTAGATAAATTTAAGGAATTCAAGAATAAAGTAGAGAATTAGCTTGGTAAGAAGATAAATAAGCTGCGATCAGATTGAGGTGGAGAATATCTAAACCAAGAGTTCATTGATCTTCTACGGGAGTTTGGGATTCTATATCAGATCACTCCTTATAAACCATAGTAGAATGGTGTTCGTGAAAAGAGAAACTGCACCTTATTGGACATGGTGAGGTCGATGATGAATCATGCAGATCTTCCATTTTCTTTTTGGGGGTATGCATGACAGACTACATCGTACACATTAAACCAAGTACCAACTGAAGCGGAAAATAGAATTCCATCCGAGTTATGGAATGGAAAGAAACCCATTTGGTCACAGACATGTATATGGGGATGTGAGGCATTTGTTAAGTCCATATTAGGCAAAAAACTATCAACCCAGGGTACAAATTTTAAGTTTATAAGATATCCCAAGTAAACAAAAGGATGTTACCTATATATCTTTTAAGACAAGAAAGTTATTGTCACCAGAAAAGACACCTTTCTTGAGAGGGAGAACATCCTCAAAAATAATAGTGGGGGTAAGATTGACTTCAACAAAGTTGTTGCTTAGGATACACAGGAGTTGGTACAGGAACAAGTTCCACAGGTTCCCATTGATGAGGTCAAAGAAAGACATGTACTGTGTAAGATCTCAAGTGATGTAAGGGAACTATAGAGATTTTGTTTCCTAGTAACAGAGGATGTTGAATCATTATTGTTGGACAATGATGAACCTATCCCCTACAAAAAAGTAGTATAAAGCTCAGAGGCTATAATATGGGTTGAAGTTATGAATTATGAGATGGATTACATGTATCGTAACCTAGTATGGGTTCTGTTCGATGAGCCTGTAGATATAAAGCATGTTGGATGTAAATGGGTACTCAAGTGAAAGTTGGAAATGGAAGGTCATGTTAGCACCTATAAAGCAAGGCTAGTGGCTAAAGGATTCAGACAATGTTAAGGAATTGACTATGATGAAACCCTCTCATTAGTTTCCATGTTTAAATATACAAGAATCATACTTTCTATAAGAGCTTACCCTGACTATGATATTAGGAAAATGGATGTCAAAACAGCATTCCTTAGTGGGAAACATAAAAATGACATCTATATGACACAACCAGAAGGTTTTGTGACACCTGGTAAAGCTAAACAGGTTTTAAAGATATAGAAATCCACTTATGGATTAAAGCAAGCATCTAGGTCCTAGAACATTCAATTTGATGTAGCCATAAACGAATTTGGTTTCATAAATAAATAATCTGGGCCATGTGTTTAGATGTGGTTTAATAAGAATGTGGTCACTATACTAGTAGAATATGTTTATGATATATTTCTTATTGGAAAAGATTTACCAGTATTACAATTAGTTAAGGACTGGTTCAACAAGTTTTTCACAATGAAGTACTTGGATGAAGCAGCCTGCATTTTAGGGATCAAGATCATTCATGATAGATCCAAAAGGATACTAATACTAAGTCAGGGTTCATACATTGACCAAATACTATAGATATTTAGTATGGAACATTCCAAGAGGATATTGGTTCTAGTGTCACATGGCCAGCATCTTTCTGAGAAATTGTGTTCACAAACATAATAGGAGAAATATAGAATGAGTAAGATCACATAAGCTTTGGTTATAGGATTCATCATATTTTCCATGTTATGTACCAGGATTTATGTTTCCTATGAACTGATTATGGTGTAAATATATGAAGAAGATCCGGGAGAACAACAATGGACTGCTGTTAAGACTATCCTTATGTATCCTAGAATAACTAAAGATATAATCCTAGTATAAGGAGGATACGAGGAGCTTTTCCTCAGAGGGTATGTTGATGTGGGTTTTCAAACATATCAGAATGATCAGAAATCATAATTTTGATATGTTTTCTATCTTAATGGAGGAGCTTTAAGTTGGAAGAGTTCAAAGAAACCATTTGTCGCCAATTCTATAGTAGAGTCCAAATATATAGCAGCTTATGATGCATCCAAGGAAGCCATATGGATTCAGAACTTTTCCCAAGAGTGTGATGAGGTGCCTAGTAGTAAAGATCCTATCATATTGTATTGTGTTAATACTACAGTGGTGGGTCCTTCAAAAGATCCAAGGTTACATCAACAGACAAAGCACATACTTTAAAAGTATCACCTCTTGAAGGATTTCTATTAAAGGGGTGATGTTGTAGTGAGTATAGTGTTCACATAAGAGAACATGGCAGACCCCATGACCAAAGGCTTATCTTAGTATAACCAAGAATATCATGTGAGAGCTAGCGGGTTAAATGCTGTTAGCAGTTGGATCTAGTCCAAGTGGGAGTCTATTTGAGTTGGAGGCCTAGAACCAACTATTATGCACTTCATACAATCATAAATACCTTATCACATCTTGATTGTTCTTATTCTTGAAAATTCATGTGATAATGTCCAAAGGATAGCTATTTCATTAAAGGTTCATAGCGGATTCCTTCTATGATGAGAACCTGGAAGTTCCATAACACTATCCTTGAATATATGTTCTATGGACCAATGATGTTATTTGAGAGACACGAATAATATATTCCATTAGGGGTGAGGACTCATAAAAATTTGTGGCACCTTCTCATGGTCTGCACCCTTGGTAATATCTAGAAGGATATTATGAGAAGAAGACCTTCCATAAGGAAATCCACATTCCATAGTATCATCGGATGTTCCCATATGCAGATGTCTGTATTGGTCCTTATACATTAAAATTATTATTAATTGGTATTACAAATCGTGCACTTATATGTATTTATGAAAACTATGATGACACACTCTTCGCAGTTCGGTAGGGTGTGTTGGGTGTGCCATGAGTAATACTGCATTAATAGATAATGCGAGAAAGGGTCTATCCCTTCTGTTCCATAGTGGAAGTAGATATCTAAACCCCTTTGATGGAATTGATATAGCCTAAATAAATCCATAGCCATGGTGAGAAATGGTCAAGGTAAATTCCAGAAAGTAAAACAAATAATAATAGAGAACATGGGTTAATGGGAGTAGCATGTAACCTGCTTGATTCGAGATATCGAGACGACAAGATTATATTACACGGTAAGCATTCATAGGTGGTGACACATCATTGTGGCATTAATGTCTTTCTCTATGGATTCCTTGGCATGTTTCTAGATGCTAATCTTGGACATTAGGTAGGCTCTACCTAATGACACTGAGAAATAGGCCTATAGGGCCACACACTAAGTGCGTCCAAGAATCTCAATTAAATATTAATTTAACATGTTGAATAAAGATTATTCCCGATTGTGGTATAATAATTATTCAAGGATGCCTGATCGCATTTATTTAGACAATAGTTATTTGAGATAATATATTATGGGCGAAATAATATATTTATTAGTGATTAATGTAGTGTTATTTATTTAAGAAATAAATATCCATTATTCATGGTCTAATAAATATTGTGGAAGAAATAATGAAAAATGGAAAAACAAAATTACACGCCATTTATTTTTTTTGGGAATCTACAGGAAGTAATATTTTTTTTTTAATTAAATAATATTATGTGTAATTCATTGTGTCCATGTCAAATAATAATAATTGTCAACTGTTATTATTATATATGGGGAATTACTAAGAATTAAGTGAAATGAATTAATGCTTTTGGGTAATTAATTCATTTTATTGTTATTATATGTAATTTAATTCCCAGTTATATAATTCTCATTAGGCTAGCCATTTTGGGTGTGGTGCACAATAGATCTGGAGAAATCTCTCATGCCAATAGAGAATTATTTTCTTACAAGAAGGATCTTAATCTATGGGAGAGAGATCCACCTCCACCAGATCAAGGCGATAAAAGGCGGACATCAAAAAAGAATTGTATTTCACGCTAGCACCCATAGATCCCTTCGGTGAAGTCCAGAGATACATGGAGCATGAATGGATCATCGCTAGAGAAATCCTACACTTGGATTCTACAACCCAACAATTGATCACATCAGATCGTGACCGGAAACATCAATAAAGAAAGAATTTCATCAAGGTAATATTTTTCAACTAATTAACTTAATTATAAAAAATATATGAGGATCATATCTATGGTTCTAAGACCCCCCCCCCCTCTCTCTTTTTCATTCGTCATTTTATTCTGATGATCCATGATTTTATTATTTTGATGGATCACTGATTAATAATTGTTAACGTTATAATTATAGTTGGGCGAACCCACCAACGCAATTCCACTTTTCCCAAAACCAACAAGTTGTATCATAGGGGTAATATAATTGATTATAATTATTTAGTTTTTTTGGTGATTTAGGAATTTAATAATTTCATTATTCCAATTCAAGTTAATCGTTCTTTAAATATGAATATTGAGATCTATTCCTCCTCTCTCATTTCTTATTCACCATACTAAAATGAAATTTTCTTTTAATTTTGATTAAAATAAAATATAGGATCTCATCCATAGGTGACAAACATTCTTGTCCATACTACACCATAATACATAGTGTGTATTCGGCAGTACACAATGTGTGTTAAAGATTCAAGGCATCATACTGGTCCACCAAATAAGGTCGTGTGTTGGAGTATTTCTAAGTCTTAAATGACTCTGTGGGTTGACCAGGAATAGGTGTCACACAGTTACTAGAGCACACATTGTGTGGCACATTGAACACGGTTTGTAGTCCCTTCAGGTTAAGGATTGACCGTGTACCTCGTACACGGTTTCCCAGCTGGAAACCATATAACACAGATACTACATAGCATGTGTCCCATTGAACACACCATATACTCCAAAAATTTCTGAAGTACATCTACACACCAAGTCCTTGGGTGTGTACTTTGAATGGATGGTGAACAAAATTAAACATCGTGTAGTCAGAACTACATGGTCTTTGCTTATCCTAATTATGTAGATTTATTAAAATTTATTATTATATTATAAAGACCCTTGAGACGTGTATCATAGTACAAGCGTAATGCTAATTCACAACACGTGATAGGTGTTATATATATATATATATATGTTTAATTTAACATTTTTGTAATGTTCATTTATACTCATTGAGTAGTTTTAAACGGGAATTCATCAGGTTACCTCCATGGAACAAGTTACGTACAAATATAATTTTTAATGAATTTATTTTTTTTTAATTATGATGGATGATAATCTCAAGGAAATTTAAAAAAAGGGTTTAAGATAAAAGGATTGATTGATTAAAGATAATTAATTGATTTGATCAGGATTTAACTTAAACAAGAACGATTGAAGAATTGAATTCTATTTTTATTTATGCATAAATATGTTTGCATGCATGGATGACCATGATCTAGACCAAGACCTTTGTATGTGAATGGTTTCTTTTAATTAAATTATTTAAATTAAATTTGTGGGCCTTCGAGCCTTCTCCTCATTAATATGTAGGGCATGTATTCCCAAGGTTTCTTTTATATAAAAACCTATTTTACCCCTCACCTGCATGTGAGGTAAAAGAATATCTAATGGATGGATCTCATATGCTAGTGAAGACGGCTCAAGTTAGGAGCCAAGGTGAAACCAATCCAAGGAGATACAAAGGTGGACAGGTGGAAAGTTGTAAATAGAAACCCAAATGGTTCGAGGTGTTTCCCCCCATAGTATTGGGTTAATTTATCAAAAAATAGATAAACTAACCAATAAAACAAGCACATGATTATACCATTTATTTTATTTCTATCAGTTGCATGGGTTTATTTATTTTGAGTGTGTTGTCACGGTCACATAATTAATGAACTAAACAAGCATGCAAGATGGAACTAAAATAAGACTGGATTGTTGGTGATATATTATCATAGAAATGGTTAATCACTTAAGAATATCCCACTTAATAATAAAAATCATGTAATCAAAGATAATAAAATAGAAATTTACATATAAGGATAAAATCCCACAAAGAAATATTATATTGGTATAGTCTTCCAAAATCTTGGATAGAATCGAACCATAGTTCAAAGTTGTTGACCAAACCTAATAGGGGTGCTTTCAATTATTAGTGAACTGTAATTCAAGGTTTTAGGTTGACTTTACTTGGTTCGCATCAAAGGTTGACTGCCATAGCCAGACATGGTGTTCCCAAGAGCCAAAGGTCGAGGAAATCCAAAATAGAAGGATTTCTGGATTAAGGAGTAAACTCAATGGATCAAGGAGCTGTGAGTTAATGCAGTTGGAATTTGGAATGCCTACCTAAAACACTTCAAGTTTCTCGACTGACCCTAGTTGGGGTAATGTGAAGGAAAATTTGGAACATTTCCACTAGAATAATCAGGCAACAGAATATTCCAAAGTCAATGTTGAGGGTTATTTGGTTTCGATAAAATAGTGGGATAATAATAAGTATTTATTTATTTATATGTCTCAGTTGTATCATAGTAAAGTACTAAACCTTTTCTTAGGTTATTTTTTTTAAACACCCAGAAAAATGACTTTAAAATATCATTGCAAACCATACTCAAGAAGGAAAAACATCTCACCAGCACCAATTTCCAAGAGATACAAAGGTGTTTACATGTTATCCTTCGGCACGAGAGGAAATTGTATGTTCTGGAAGAGCATGTTCCATTTTACCCTGGGAAAGAGGCTAGTGATGAGGAACTATCTCTCTATATGAAATATATGGATGATTCCACAGATATCCACTGTTTCATACTATCGGCCATGTCTAATGACTTCTTGAAGCAACATGAAAACATGGATGCATATAGCATGATGACTCAACTTAAGGATCTCTACCAAGAGAAGGCAAGAAAAGAGAGATGTTAGACCTCTACCGCTTTGTTTACAACTATACTTGGAGAATTTTCACCTGTTAGGAATCATGTAGTCAAGATAATTGGATACATTGATTGCATGTACATCTTAGGGATTAAGTTCCTAGATGATTTCTGTACAGATCTCATCCTATAATCACCACCCAAGACCTTCTATAGCTTTATTGTCAACTATAACATGAGAAAAATGAGAAGAGTCTATTAGAACTTCGGACCATAATTCTCTAGGTCGAAAAGGACATGGGGAGTAACAAACCCATAGTACTTATGGTAAATAAGAAAAATAAGGATAAGGTAAAGGGGCCAAAGACTTATAAATGTTCTGAATCCCCCAAGCATTATCCCTCAAAGAAGGGGAAGATCCAGAGGCAGACCATGGAATGGGAGGTGGTATGTTTTTCATGTGGAACACCTGGCCACTAGAAGAGGAATTTCCCTCGGAAGTGTGGGGACGTTAAAGTTTCATTTGTTATCGAGTGTAATATTTCCATTTCTACACATTGGGTATTAGATTCAGCTTTTGGGTCTCAAATCTATATTTAAATACCAGAACCAAGTAGATTTAGAATGATTTCCAGAGGAGAGGTGGATCTTCGAGCTTCTAATGGTGTGAGGTTGGCTGTGTTGGCCATTGGTGATTACCACATCTCATTTCCAACTGGGATGAACTTGGTTTTACATAATTGTTATTATGTTCCTAGTTTTTCCAAAAACATAACTTATGTATCATGTTTTCATATGGGAAGATTTATTTTCTTGTGTGGAAATAAGGGTTGATTATTTTATAAAAACAACATATGTTATAGTATGGTGTATTTAAATAATGGTTTTCATGTATTAAATTACGAAAACCAAGTGTTGGAAATCGATAACGAAACAAACTCACATGACTCATATATCACATAGTTGTGGCATCACTGTCTTGGTCATGTGAATGAGAAGAACATAACAAAACTCTACAAAGATGGCTATTTAGACTCTACTAAGGTAAACCCACTTGATAAATTTCATTCATGTTTATAATGTAAAATGACCAAGCTTTCTTTTGGTGGATAGGGTGAAAGGGTCACATAGTTTCTAGGATTGGGGTACACTAATGTATGTGGACCCTTTACAGTAAAATCTATTGGTGTACATTCTTACTTCATTAGTTTTACTACTGATTTGAGTAGATATGGCTATGTCTACTTAATGAGGTATAAGTCTGAATAAATAGAGAAATTTAAAGAATTAAATAATGAAGTATAGAAACAACTCTATATGAAGATAAAGAAGCTTCGATTGGATCGAGGTTGAGAATATCTGAACAAAGAGTTCATCAAACTTCTACGGGAGTCTATGATTCAATCTCAGCTCACTCCTCTTTATAAACCACAGTAGAATGGTATTAGTGAAAGGATGAACCACACCATGTTGGACACAGTGAGGTTGATGATTAGTCATGCAGATCTTCCATCATACTTTTGTGGGTATGCATTACAGACTGCAGCATAAACATTAAACTGAGTACCAACTAAAAAATCAAATAGAATTCCCTCTAAGTTTTTAAATTTAAAGAAATCCATTTTGTCGCACACACATGTATGGGGATGAGAGGCATTTATTAGGGCCTTCTTAGGCAACAAACTATCACCCCAGGGCATGAAGTGTATCCTTATAGGATATCCCAATGAAACAAAAAGATATTACCTATATAACCCTTCAGAAAAGAAAGTGATTGTCACCAGAGAAGTCATATTTATTTGAGGGGAGCACATGCTCAAAAAGGATAGTGGGATAAACATTGACATTGATCAATTTGATGCTCATGATATATAGGAGTTGGTACAGGAAAAATTTCCACAAGTCCCCATGGAAGAGGTTCCAAAAACCCAAGTACAAAGTAAGAGCTAAAAAGATGTAAGGGAACTAGAGAAATTTGGTTTCCTAGTCACTAAGGATGGTGAATCATTATTTTGGGCCAATGATGAACCTATCTCTTACAAGGAAGAAGTAGAAAGCTCAAAATATTCAAGATGAATAGAAGCAATTCTAAGATGGATTCCACGTATCAGAATAAAGTTTGGGTTCGGGTCGATGGGTCAGTTGATGTAAAGCAAGTTGGATGAAAATGGTTTTTCATGATATATATGGACATGGAAGGTCATGTAAGCACGTATAAAGGAAGTCTAGTGGATAAATTATTCAGACAACTTCAAGGAATTCACAATAATGAAACCTTCTCTCTAATTTCCATGTTTAAATCCATAAGAATAAAACATTCTATAATAGTTACAGTGACTATGAGATTTGGAAAATGAATGTCAAAACAACATTCCTTAATGGAAAACTTTAGGAATATGTCTATATAACACAACTAGAAGGTTTTGTGACACCAGGTGAAGCAAAACATGTTTATAAGTTGTAGAAATCAATTTATGGATTAAATAAATCATTCAGGTTATGTAAAATTTGATTTGATGAAGCCATAAAGGAATTTGGTTTCAATTAGAACGAATGTGAGCCATGTATTTATAAGCAGTTAAATGGGAATGTGGTTTTTATCCTAGTTGTATATAATGACAAAAAATTTCTTATTGGAATCGATGTACCAGTCTTACAGTCATTTAAGGATTGGTTGAACAATTGTTTCTCCATGAAGGACTGGGGTGAAGCATCCTACTTTTTAGGGATCATTATCATTCTTGATTGACCCAAAATTATGCTTGGACTAAGTCAGGGTACCTTCATTTAATGGATACTATAGAGATTTAGTATGGAACAATCAAAGAGGGTATTGGTTATTGTGTCACCTGGCCCACATATATCTAAGAAAATGTGTCCTCATACACAATAGGAGAAAGATAGAATTATTAAGATACCATACGTTTCAACTATAGTATCTTTCATGTGTGACATGATATGTACCATGCTTGATGTTGCTTATGCACTAAGAATGGTAGGAAGATATCAAGAAGATCCAAGAGAACAACATTGGACTGCTGTTAAGACTATCCTTATGTATTTGAGAAGAACTAAGGATATATTCCTGGTGTATGGAGGATACGAGGAGCATGCCATCAGAGGGAATATGGATGACGGTTTTTAGATAGATCAGAATGATCTAAAATCATAATCTGGATATTTTTTTGTCTCAATTGAGGAGATGTGATCTGGAAGAGTTCAAGGCAACCAATTGTTGTTGATTCTATAGTATATTCTGAATACATAGTAGCTCTTGATGCATCCAAGGAAGCCATATGGATTCAAAACTTTTTCCAGGATCCCGATGTGCTGACAAGTAGTAAAGATCCTATCACACTGGGTTGTGATAATACTACAGTTGTGGCTCTTTCAAAAGAACCAAGGTCACATAAATGGACAATGAACATACTTCAGAAGTATCACCTCTTGAGATACTTCTATCAAAGGGGAGAAATTGTAGTGAGAAGAGTGTCCACGAAAGAGAATGTGGTGGACCCCATGACTAAAGGCCTATCACATAAGAAGTATTAATATAATGGGAGAGCTATAGGGTTAAAGGACGTTAGAAGTTGGCTCTAGTACAAGTGGGAGTCTGTTGTAGTTGGTGGCCTAGAACCTACTACTTTATACTTTATTCATTAATAAATTCCTTATCAAATTTTGATTGTTTTTCTTCATGAAGATTCATGTCATAATGTCCTAAAGATAGCTTTTCATTAAAGGATTATAGTGGATCCCTACTATGATGAGAACCCAAACTTACATAACACTATTCTTGAATATAATTTCTATAGCTGGATGATGTTTTTTGAGGGATAAAAATAATATAGGCCATTAGTGTGAGGACTAAAAAAACTTTGAAGAACATTCTCTTGGTGTGCGCCCTTGGTAATATCTAGGAGGATATTAGGAGAATTATACCCATCAGTACGAAATCCACAATTCATATTGTCATTGGATGTTCCCATCTATGGATGTCTGTATTGGTCCTTAGACTTTAAGATTATTATTAATGAGTAGTATTACTCACGCACTTAGATATATTGATGAAAACTATGATGACACACTGTTCATAGTGAGGTAGGATATGTTGTGTGTGTAACGAGTAATACTGCAATAATAGATAATGTGAGAAAGGTTTTGTCCCTTCGGTTCCATAATGGAAATCGATATCTTAGGACCTTTTATTGAATTTATATAGCCTAAATAAATCCATGGATACGGTGAGGAATTGGAGAAAATTCAATTATGGAAAGTCAATGAAAGAATAATCAAGCACATGGTTTGATGGAACGAATGAAAACCGTTTGATTCTAGATATCAACACAAATGGATTATATTACACGATAATAGTTCATAGGAGGGGACACATCATTGCGGTGTTAACTTCTTTCTCTATGGGTGACTTGGCATGTTGCTAGATTCTAAACTTGGACTTTAGGCAGGCTCTGCCTAATGCCACTAAGAAAGAGGCCTAGAGGATAACACACTAAGTGTGTCCAAGTATCTTAGTTAAATATTAATTTGACATATTGAATAAATATTACTCCCAATTTTGGTTTAATAATTATTCAAGGATGCTTGATCGCATTTATTTCGACACTAGTTATTCAAGATAATATATTTTGGGTGAAATAATATATTTACTAGCGATTAATTCAATGATATTTATTTGATAAATGAATATCCATTATTAATGGTCTAATAAATGTGGTGGAGGAAATAAAGAAAAATGGAAAAAAATTACACACAGTGTATATTATATAAACACGCTGTGTATTTTTTCTGGGAATTAATGAGAAATAATATTATTTATTTAATTAAATAATATTATGTGTAATTAGTTGTGTGCATGTCTTGTAATAATAATAGTCAACTGTTATTATGAGACATGGGGTATTACTAACAATTAAATGAAATGGATAAATGATTTTGGGTAACTAATTCATTTCAATATTATTCTGTGTATTTATAATCCCAATTATGTTATTCTCCTTAGCGTATCAATTTAGGGTGTGGTGCACAAAGGATCTAGAGAAATCTATCAAGCCAAGAGAGAATTATTTTCTTCCAAGAACACTATCAATCTATGAGAGAGATATTCTCCTCCACTGGATCAAGGCGATCAAAGGTGCACATTGCAAGAGAAGGCTCATCTGCACTAGCACCCAGAGATCTCTTCCGCAATGTCCAGAGATACGTGGAGCACCTGTGGATCACTTTTAGAGGAATCCTACACATGGTTTATATGAAAAAATGATAGATCACATTAGATCATGACTGGAAACATCGACAAAGAAAGAATTTCATCATGGTAACTCTTGTCAATTAATTAAATTAATTATAACCAACATATGATGATCCTATCTATGGTTCCACGACTCAACTATTTATTTTTTCTTCTTCGTTCTATTTTAATGATCAGGAATTTTATTTTAGTGACGGACCTTTGATTGATCATTGTTAACTCTCAAATTATTGTTGGTCGAACTCAACAACGCGCTTCCACTGCACACAGAACCTACAATAATAAGATCCATTAGAAGCTAATTCCATTAAAAATTTACAAAACATTGCTATTGAGGAGGCAGTGATATCCAATTTACTGTCCAACCAATATTGTTACCTTTCAGAGTAAATCAATAAAGAATAATTTATTCATGTTGAGACATTAGAGGGAGATGATAAAAAATTGGATTTATTTATGTTGATTTTTTCTCAAATTAAATTGAATGAAAACACTAATTATTTTGATAATGTAGCCTCATTACTATTAATATTGTCTACAGATCATAATTAAGATTCCATAAAGGATAATTTCATATTATAATAGAGAATGGAAGAGCCTATTATGCTTTCCATTAAGCAAGAAGAGGGATGTTCACATATATGGACATCCAAGGAGGACTTACTACTCACTATCAGGAAGAGGATCCACTACATATATTTATTATTAAATTTTTTAAATAATGAAATGAAGATATCTGTAATATATTAGAACCTCATTTTTAACTTTTCCCTCACTATAGAGGTGGTTTGTAAACAAACTTATCACATGTGTACAGTTAATAAAATGATAAAAATTTATAGAGCAAAATTGATTTCATGGTTCAAATCATATAATTCAAATCCACCATCATATGATAGATTATATGCTACCACTATATAATAGCAGATAATAAACACACAAGACCCATAAAATGGTTAAACCAAATTCCTTTTCCCTTCTCTTTCACTTGTTTTAATTTTTTTTAATTAATTTTTCATATTGTTAATATTTTGTAGTTTTTTCCATTGGATAGTAGATTTAGATAACATTAGATATTGTTTAATGTTTATTAAGAATTTTTTCATCTAAAAAATAGGTTTGGATATATATCTTGGGGATTTTATTTTATTAATTATCCCTTATAATTATATTGAATAGGAAAATCATGATTTAATTGAAACAAAAAAAATGTATAACTAACTAGAGCAGAAAGATTGGCATGTTTTTTAGAATTTGATTTTACTTGATTTTTTTTTGAGAATTTGGATTAATTTAACAGTGACACCAATTTTAAATATAATATAATTTGTGGAAAATTATATTATTATTATTATGATTTTCCAATTATTTCTGAATTGATTTAATTCTCTGATTATTAATTTCAACATATAAATAGTTTTAATGAAATTTAAATACCATGTTTAAGATCATGGTACCGTGTCATAATTATATTCAAAGAGGTTTCACAACCATTTATTATATTCATTATAACTCCCTTACAATATATGAAACATGAATCTTGTGTTAAATATATAAATTTATTTAGTTTCTCTTCTAAATTTATAGGATTTTAGGATGTGTAAAAAATTAAAAGATTTTATTTCTATTAAAACTAATTTTAGATATGATTCTGGTAACCTTGATATTTTAATCTTTTTTAACTGTAGATAACATGAGTGGGATTTTTAGGAGCCTCATTGTAAACTAAATCTCATTCAATTAGTCTATTATATAAAATCAATTAAGACAAGAAAATAAAGATTATAGGGATATAATTTTCATGGATCATTGGAAGAAATAAACTACTAAAAAGAATATCTTGGCACATTATATTCAATGGGGAGTAGAGTAAACACTAATTTCTGAAATATTTTACTCACTATAACTCCCTAAAAAATAAATTGTAAAATGACTAATTGTTAAAATAATTAAATTTTAAAATAAATAAATGTTACTTGAATAAAAATTCTTTGGTCATAATATTTATATTGTGTGAATTTCTGAAAAAGATGTGAGGAACTCTATTCCAGACAATTAAAGTAAGCTAGAGGATTATATTTAGAGATATTAACTTGTTTAACAAGCATTTATCTTTAAATGCAGAGCCTCCTCTTTCAAAAATTTAATTTTGAATGTTTAACTGTTAAACTTAAGATTAAGAAGAATCAATAAAAACCATTTTTTAAATAACAAAATTCTTTTCAAATATAAGTAATGGAATGAGAAGATAAATATTATAGAAAGTAAACATGTTTTAAAGAGTGATAAAAACATATTAAATATAATTTCCTTTTAGTCTTAGTGATAAATATTTAGGAAGGTAAGTTTGAAATACACATAGGTGTAATATGATATTAGAATAAATTAGTTTAGGAAAAAAGAGAAAATATAATGAATTATATTTAATGAAAAATTAATTAATTTATTTGGTAAATTTATCATTTCACTATTGATTTAATAAATAATAATTTCTATTTGGTATATATTTTTTCAAATAGTGTCAACTGATAAGTATGGTGGAGTACAATGTGTCCTAATTTAAAATATTTTTATATTAATTAATTTTATATATACGCTGAAATTTATTTAAAATAATGGCATAAATACATTTCATATAATTTAATAAATACTTTCAATTAAATTAAAAATAGTTTAATTTTCTTTGAATTTAATTGTATAATTTCATTTAAAAATATTTTTAAAAATAGTCTATACTGATTTTAAGGGTTTGAGTGTGTTAGGAAATGAAAAAGAAGTATAATGTGATATTTTCCAACAAACCTTTACCAATAACATGAAGTTTTCACTTATTGTATCATTTATCACAACCTATGATAATTATAATCCTCATCTACAAGAATCCATTTGATGATTCATACATGCAAGTCACCATTGATGAAAACATATTTCAAATAGTGTGACTAATTCAACCACACTCCACTATAATAGATAATGAATATTTCATGTTATGTTCCAAAAACATCCCAATACACCCTAAGAGAGATTGTGAATTAGGATGTGTAATTTTTCTTTACTTATAAGATCTTTTTATTAGGTTAGCATGATTACTGAGAACCTAGAAACCCTCACACACACACACACACACTGTATGAATGAATATGAATAAATGTTAGGATAATTTATTTCACTTTTCTCACCCCAAAGGGATAATTCAGGAAGAATACATTGATATTATATCGATATACTAAGAGTCAACATTGTCCATTATATATGTTTCCAAAGTTTGGGCAAAATGGATTACTCATCTTAGGAGCACTTCCTTTTCTTGACCTCTCATATATCGATTTAAGGAAATGGATAGCAATAAAAATTCAACATGTAAGTTTATTATAATATTTTCAAGAACATAATCTAAGAACTAATCCATAAATGGTGTAATCATTTGCAGTTTTTCTTCTTAAATTCTACATTTTTAAGCATGTTCCTTTTCTATAATTTTTTCTTTTTCGTTTCACAAATTTTCTTACAAGACCAAAATCTCCTTTTTCAAAAAAGATGTTATATTTTTGTCCCCCAATATATTTTCTCATATATTATTTTTGACTATGGAAATACCCCTAAATTTGAAATTGCAAAATCCTCCATTTAAAACCTCTAAAATGTTCATGATCTTCTTAAGAAAAAATATATATTTGAAAATAAAATTTTATTGATGAGTCACTCTTCATATATCTCCATCCATATAAGCTCTAAATATAAATAATCATATCACGATATATGTCAATTTCATAACTTCTAAACAAACACTAATTGTGCCTTTAAATATCAAAAAATATTACAACGTATTTCTCCACTATTCTCAGTATGATCACTCTCACAACAGATCGAAATCTCAATGAATTATCTCAGACATATTATTTTCGATAATAATTCTCTATAAATGGAAGAGGAATTAACCCATGTGAAATGAGTTTGGATAGACTATATGGAATGAGTCTGGATTTACGAACAATGGGGACCATAAATATTTTTTGAAAATTTTTCTTGGGAAAGACTCTTACATTGCACCGTTGGTCATAGAAATCCTTTAGAGGGTCTTCATGACCCTAGAAAAATATCTATAAATGACCCTTATAAATTTGTTTTGATGCTTAAAAAACACCAACTGGACCTTTTGAAAATAACTTTTCTCACAAAATGTATCTTACATTTTAATATGACTCTTATGTTTTCCTTGACGACACTTATGAAATCATTGATCAAATATTATAAATTATTTAATAATCCCATATGAATTATATATGAACCCTATTAATTCTCTATGTATTCCTTATATATTATTTATATCGCATAAAAATGTGGGGAAGGTTTATCGATTTTCCAGAAGTCATACGTATTCATTTTCAAATGAATCCTACATTCACAAGGAGAAGTTCAAGTCATTAAAATTTTTCTTTTTTCCATCCTAATTTATGACTCTTACATATACAATAACTTTTATATGATTTTTTAAAATTCTTATAATCTCAAAAAAATAACCCATACACATTTCTCTATGTCGCATTTTGGATTCTATAATTTTATAATTCTATGTAATATCATACATTCTGAATTGAACAAAAACCTAATTAAAACTAAATCAAACATTATAATTTATGGTTCCAAAATTCTCTCCCATTATATTTTGTTGTAAATTTATAATTCACTATAGTTTTATCTTTTAATATGAACACATCCTAATATATCCATTTATACTCCAACTGAGTAGAAATATCATCTTTCTCTCAAATACTATATATGGTTGTTTACTCTCTTGAACAGGTCATACATGTTCTCTCTACATGTTATTATACATGTGAACATCACACTACTACCATTTTTTCTCTTTTTGACAATAAAATTAAAAGTTAAACATTTTATAGAATAAGAACAAATAAACAAACCATTAACCAAGTCACTAAGCCAATGTGAGTAAATGATCACTATTGGAAACAACAAAATAATTTAGTGACTATAATTTGGTCCATAGAATTTAGGTCAAGTTTCTAATTTACTTATATATTTAAACAAGATTTCATCTCTCTCTTTCTTCTTAGCATCAATTTATTTTAACAACCAACAATTAATAAAAAATCCAAGTAAACTATGATATATAATAAGGGTGGGGGAATTTTGAAATATTATCATGTTTATTGAGTTGGTTGAACACCAAGGCTTAACCTATGTATCTCAAATATCAGTATATCCAAGGTCCTAAACATGATATCCACAATGTTTTTATAAATCCTAACATAATTTATGTTGATAACTCCATGATCTACATTTTCATTAATGAAATGATACATGATCTCAATGTGTATGGTTTAAGAGTTCTAAACTGAATTATTTTTTATCTTTATTCCACTTGTTTGTTACAAAATATTACCATTGGTTATTTAAAATTTTCATCTAATTATTCTAATTATTGTTTAATCCACTAAAGTGGTTCATATAATTTATATACAATGATATATTCTTGAATATTAATACTAAAATATGTGTTCTCATTCTTATTTCAAATCCATCCAACAAACTTAATACCAATTAAAAATGAACCACCACTTGTGTAATTTCTCTACAACACATCACTAATCCAATAAAAGTCATAAAAGTTAGATAATTTATATTCATCATCTATATTAAAGAGTAAAATATAATGGGTAGTACCTAAAATGTACCTAATTTTTTGATTCAATCCTATGAGGTGCTCCTACTAGTATTTAATTCAAACCAATTCATAGAGCTAATAACATAAGACACATATTCTTAGGTTTCTATAAGGTGTAAAAAAATTAATGATCCACCTCTATAGTGTTTTATCCCTTGACTTCCTACTTTCATGCTTCCCAAGTTTGATCTGAAAGAAAAATAGGAGTCGGAATAGGTTTTAAATCATGCTTATTGAACTTCTTCAATATATTATTCATATACTTATCATATAATATAAAATTGAATGTCTCATTCTAAAAAACATACAACCTAGGAAAATAATTTATCTCTGCAATTATTGAAATTTTGAATTTTGAACTCAGTATACTAACAAACACATCCATAAGATTTTATTTTCTTCCACCAAAAATTATTTCATCAGTATATAATAGCATCAAAAACTATTTTTCATTAAAATTTTTCATATAAAGTATGTGATATACATGACTCATTCTAAAATCTAGTTTCCTCGTATATTAATCGAGTCTATTATATCAAGCCTCTGGAATGTGATTTAGGTCATAAAATATTTTATTTAGTCAATAAATATTTTATTCTTTACTTATATGAATGAAACCCAATGCTTTTTCAAAATTAACTTCCTCCATGCACCCCATTCACAAATTATATTTTTATATCCAATTAAAAAAAATTACATCCTAATTCTTCCTACACAACCAAGATTATTATAATTGAATAAATATGAACTTCTAATAAAAATGTCTCCCCAACAAAGAGTCCATTAATTTTTTCGAATCATTTTCACACTAACTATAACATATTTCTAACCACATTACCATGTTCATTAAATGCTTTCGGAATACTCGCATTGTTTTAATCTTGTTTTCATGGTCAGGACTATCCACATGCTCCTACAGTTTATTTTTCTCTGTCTAATATTGCACATTTTTAATTGATATAGACCATGAATTATCCTTAATGGCCTATTAAAATGATTTTAAATCCACAATTGTTAATAAATTAATGTTAACTACTATCCCCATTCTCCACATTTGAGTTGGTGGAGATCTATATATGATTATATTGGATGGATCAACTTCCATCCTACAACATATTCTTTGAGACATAGAATGAATTTTTTAAAAGTTTCCTTATTCAAATCAACCTCATAATCCACATATTTTTAAATAAAGTTTTACATTATTTGAATTTTTACAAGCTTCCTCAACTTCTTCAGATAATTTAACCAGTTAAAAATTTTCTGAATTATTTCTAGATTTTCCCTTGATAATATTAACATTATTTATATCACTAATTTTTTTAAACCATTTGTTTTTAATCTTGTGTTATTTACTCTTAATTTATTATCCAATAAAAATTCTCTTAGAAGAACTGATTTTTCACTATAAAATTCATCCTTAACATCCTACTACTAGTAGTGGAGAGATACATCACTTTCAAGAAGTAATACTTTATCCTTGTTAGTCACCAATATATTTCATCATGCAATGAAATAATTATTCAATGGGGTTTATAAATAAGATACCACATATCTAATATAATATTTTTTAGGTATTTATCAACTTCAATGGACATGTACAGTATTTCATTATTAGATAAAAATGTTTTGATAATGTGACTAGTTCTGTTTTACACTCTCCTTTGATACCACTTCCAAAATTTCAAAACCATTTTCTTACTCTACATAAAAAATATATAATATGTTATACTATAATATTCCAAAAATAGAATAATGTACCTCTTCCCATTCATTATAGGTTGATTCATTATACCACACATTTTAGTGTCTAATAATAAATAAAAATTGGATTTACTCTTCCTCTTTTGATGATAAGGGATATATACCATCTTCCCATATTAATTAATCACACATTAAATATCACTTCAAGTTATGTATTTATACTATTTTATTTATATTATACATATTTTCAATCTTATATTAGTGAATATATAACAGCCATTAGAATTATATACTATTCTCTTATTCTACCATAAGAAATAATGTGTTCTTCTTTCAGTATAGTGGGAAAAGATATCCAGTTTTCCTCAAATCCATCATGAGTGAGTTTCCAACTTTAAATTTGATCAATAATCATTTTTGGGCGAAGAAAATCTCAATAATATATTAAAAAAATTGACTTACCCTAAAGTGGTTATGTCACAAATCATACTTATAAGAAACTTCAGTAATATTTTATTCATCACCTTCCAACCAATTCATTTTACTTTCTTTGATCTTAAGGTCCACTTCCAATCCATGATAAATAGTTCCATAAACTCCCCCATTTATATTATTCATGATTTTAATATTTCCAAATCATATGGGATGAACATCCACATTTAAGGATTCGATTATTTTTATTCCTTGTATCTTATGGTGAATCTTGACCAAGGTTTTCCTTCTCTCTCATTGTCTTTTTATTCCAAGAGAGACCCAATCAATTTGAGGTGTTAGATGATATCTCCTTTACTTTTTCAGCATAATAAAGATTGTGATATCTACCTTTTTCATCCAATGGAGAGTATATTTTTTTGTGGAATCAAATTGGGTTGTGTTTCAGACATCCACCTTTGATTTCCATTGGGGAAAACTTGCATATTATTTTTTTATAGTCAATGGTTTTATACATAAAGTTAGAAAAATTAAATCAATATCCATAAAAATAGTTTCTTTTTTGTGTTTAAGGATATGGTCTCATCATTATTTACTAATTTCAAGTTGTTTTCCCATCAGTTAAATTTCTATAACTAAGAAGTAGTAAATTTTATGGCCAATATATCCACAAAATTGTTATTTTATTTAGGGACATATATTCTCACTAATACTCCTACACATGTATCTTATATTTAAGAAATTATTTAGTTGATGATTATTCTTTCTTTATTGAAGTTTTTCCTCAACCTTCCACTTTCCTTTATTTTGAAATATAATATTTTCTTCTTGTGAAGTCTGAACATCAAATCCAAATCAAATTTTACAGATGTTCTTCAGTCTGTTTTCCATAACACCTTCTCAATTCCATCCAATCCTCGCTTCACTCTTCCCAGTAATTAATTATCTAAGAAATGTTTAAACATAAACTTCTTTTTCATACATTCAATATTCATTTATAATTTTATTTTTATTCTCTATATAACCACTTCATTATTAATTGATTTGATCCAATTTATTATTTTCTCAAACAAAACATTAATTTCATCAATTACATTAACCTATAAATAAATCTTTAGTTAGAACTCAATTACTTTTCTTACTGTTTATATATATTTTTTATAAAAATTGATCTTTTAAATATCTTCTTCTAATTCCATCTTATGGTGAATAATTACCTAAGCCAGTTTGACATCCCCCCTTATTGATTTTTATTTTACAACACAGTACACTATAGAATCCACTATATCATATTTAAATTAATTATTTTTCTTCTATGTACTCATTATTTTCTTTATCTTTCCTTATCACAACAATATTTTTTTAAAAAATATTCATAAAATAATTTCCTAGTTTGATTTCTCCTTCAATGGGACATCTTATTCGTGGATTTTGTATGGATTCTACCTCACATTCACCACTAAGAATCTATTTTGAATCTACACTACATCGTGTCTGACATTCCAAGATCAAAAATAATACAAGGAAAATTAACCCAAAATCTACAATTTCAACATCTAAAATTTATATCCACTAGATATATAAAATCATTATCCAAATTTACCTCTTTATCACTATCATTATGATGTTAAACTTCTCCATGGATTTGAATTCCATTTCCTTATTATTTTTATTTTGTGCTCCCTCTATATTGAAAAATAGTTTAAAGAAAAAAACAATACATTTAAAGTCATCCAATAATAACTTTGCTTGGTTTATTTCTTAAATTATATATACTTTTAGGTTATAAATGGTAACAAAAATTCTCAAGGTCTTTAAAAGTGTACCATATAAAGATTTTTAGGATTTTGAATTAACATTGAGAATCATTCTATCTCCTTTGATCAAGGATAATACAGAAACATAAAAAAAAGTACTCTATTGATATTGGTAGAGAAAAATTTGAGGCGAAGAAAACCTAGGTGAGAGATCATTATTTTCATCCAAATTTTGTAATTGCACCCATCGAATAACATATTACTTTATCATTCATTATGATCTCCATAGAAACTGACTTAATATAATATATTCATTTCCTAGAACCTATAACTATGATGCCACGTATGGAAACCAAATCCCAACAAACCCAAAGACAAGGGTTGAATCATATTTTTTATTTCTACCATCTTTTTGGATATTTATTTCATGTTATAAAGATAATTCCAAACCTATTAGCCTTCACACACAAACATAATCAAAATATAAGAAAACAAATATGAGGATACATTATTTTTCTTGGTTCATCGTTAATGGATAATCCAAGGAGCATAAATTAATAGCGTGTTGATGTACAAGGGGATAATAGAATATACTATATATGCTTAAAATGTTTTGTAATGTAACATTATAAATAATAGGAAAAATTCCTTTTCTTGGACTCTCATCCACTCTTTCAAACAAAGGGATACAAAGAAAAATTAAACTCATTGGTTGATTACAATACTTTCAAGAACATGATATGAACACTAATCCTATGATGATGTTATAATTATCCTTGGATAAATTTTGAATTATTCCATATGTGTAGAATAAAGTGAAATGAATTATAATAAACCATTTCAGAGGCCCACGTACAAGACACTAAGGCCCCACCAATAAAACCACAAGACACCATATATGCCTATTCAATAGAAATCCATGAAGTATAACAATAAAAATTCAAAACAACAACCCCAAAATTAGATTCATTCATACCACAAGAACTAGAAGAAGAAGGGACTAGGATCACACTATCTCTATACCACACAATAATTATTATAAGTCAAAGACCGTATGAAGTCACATGGATATAATAACGTGATCTGACACACCATATATCTTCAAAACCTGATACTTTTACATTATAGATAATATTAAATCCTTCTCCAATAAATCTATATTACCAAGGATAAAAAATGTAATAAGTGAATAAAACACATCCTAGAAAAATAAACTTAACTCTCTATTATATCATTCCTTAGATATTAACCATGCACCCATCCTCTATAAAAATGGAAAAAATATTATTATAAATAAACAAAATAAAATAGAACTATTGACCTGTATATTACGAGATGAAATTAAAGTTAATAAACATATTCCATTTTCTATTATAATTATTATCTTTGATCTTAAATGAACTTAATAAATTGGGAAGAACCTCAACCTCAAAGTGGTGACTATCTCCTCTCTCACTCATTATATGTTTCTCTATAATGGATATTTAGAGGGGGTATAATTCATGGGTTCCCTCTAGTCCCTTCCACCTAGCCCTTCCTTTTTTCCCTTTTCCTTATTTACTCCTTTCCCACATCCCTTAATTCTACTTGATTTTGGGATCCCTCACTCAGGTTTATCTTTCTATATGGAGATATGTATATTGGTTCAATGGTTTGGAAATGGCAATATTTTTCCCGGTGCTAAAGGCTATGGGTTTTTACAAAGAAGTTGAATGTTCAGGGGTTATCATTGTTGTATGTGACGTATAATTTTAGAGTCGTGTTGTTTCTCATGGAGAAATTTCCACAATGTGGTTTTGGTGGTCTCGACAAAGTTTGTTTTCTACTAAATCGCATGGTCATTCATACCCCTTCTCTAAACTCACATTACTCTATGCCTATCCATGTCGGATCTAGAGAGGGGGTAAACAAGGTTTTTGGGATATTGGGTTTGGTGATATATGGTATTGTGGATGATTCTTGAATCGGCTTACTCTTGTTTTTATAGCTGGTAATTTTTGGTCTCATCGAAGATACCAATATTCAAATCCCTAATCCACTCAAATCCCAACTCTATCCTCATGTACCTCTACACCTCTCCCAATATGATTTGGAATAGTGGTAATAAAGAGTTTTTTAGATGTGTGGTTTGGTAGTTGATAGTGTTCTTAGTGAGAAATGAGTCGGTTTTCACTGGTGAATATGAACAACAATGACTTTCATAGTTATCACTTGAAACGTTAACAAATTATTTTTTTCTATAATGGATTTTTTATCATTCTTCTTCCTCAAATTAATCAGTGAATATTTGTTGATTTGTTTCTACAATCTGTTGGTTTTTTATTCTGTTTTAGTGAGAATTTGATTTGTGTCTCTATTTTTGGTGTTGTTCATTTTTGGATATGGTGGTGTTCATCTGTGTTGTTTACGAAGGTTCCATGAAATTTAAGAATTCGATTTTATGAGGTGATCTTACTCAGTGTTGATGGTTTGGAGCTATAATAAAATGATGGAAACTGGGTCCCACTAATGAAGTACCGATGGTAATGAGCCTGTAGGTCAAGGTTGGATTGAGGAGGCTTGTTACTCATTATTTCCTTTCACGAGTGATTCGGTACTATTTTTCAATTTCAATTTTGGGTTCTTTCTATTTTTGATGAATTCTATCTCTTGTATTTGAATTTTGAGTTGTGGTTGGGTTTTTTTAAATCATCTTGTATGTGAGGTTACCACTTCACCATAAATTGGATTTGATAAAGTAAAAAAATATATTTGGTAGACAATATTTGACATTAATTATTCATACAAGTTTCATTCTTTTAAAGAAATAAAACTTCTTAATGAAACTGTTAACATCAAAGGGATCATTAAAATAAAACACAATAATATTTTTAGATTTAAAGATTAGGTAAACATCCCATCTAATAATAGTTTTACAAAATTGATTAAAATTATATAAGTATCTCCAGAAACTATAAACAAAATCAATAAACACAATCCATACATAGGTAGGAATTGAAGTATACATAATACAATTGATATTAAAAACAACTTTGGAGGTAAAACATGATTAAAAGAACAATGATCTATAGATTCAAGAACAAACTTATAGAGTGATTATTAAGTAGACTTATTAATACTAAATTTATAGCATCTCACTCATGTAAGAACACGATATTGAGATTGTATCCATATAATAAACCCATGTTTAAGAATTAAAAATGGTCCCCAACTAACCAAGTTCCATTTATGCTTATCATCATCCCTTGATGGAAAAATATTTTCCAAAGTGACTTTATTAGTACAAATATTTTCTTTTCCTTTACACCTAATTCAATCATCAAAAATATTGAAAAAAATCCAATCATTATTCCCAAATTTTTGAATTCACTTAAATACCAAAAAATAAAATTTTAAAAGTCATACTATAAAATGAAATATGACAATCACTTATTCTCTTCAATAATTTTCTCACCGTAGAAACCTATCCTTTTACAATAATTCCTATTATTTTTTCTTTCATTGAGATATTTTTTCATATATTATCTTTGAATATAGAAACTCCCATGAATTATCCATGAAAAAAAAATTTTGAAAGCTACAAAATTTTCACGATCTCTTATTTGAAAAATAAGATATTTGAAAATCGAAATTTGTTGAAATGATAGTATTGATAAATATCAACGCACCCTAGATCCATATTTCATGACTTATTGCATTATCTCAGTCAATTTCAAATATTCTATATCAATACTAATTGTGTATTTAAATCTATAGAAATATCATAGTACACTCTTCCCTTAATATTTGAATGATATTCCATAAAAATTATAGAAATATCTTTGTAATATCATATATATAGTCTTTGATCCATGTCTTGATCATAATAGGAAAAGGAAATAAAACAAATAAAATGAGTCTGAATGAACCATGTATAATAGGTCTGGATGACTCTTATGATCTAGTGGACCCATACATATTTTTATAAATTTCATCAAATAAAATACCCTTACATTTCACTGTTGGTTGTAGAAGTGACTCTAATGAAATCCTTTAGAGAGTCCAGTTGACCCTTATAAAATCTCTATTAGTTACTCATATGAAATTCTTATAGACTCTTATAATACACCAACTATCCCTTATAACATTTTACTTTTTCACAAAACATCTCTTAAAATTTGATACAGCACTTACATTTTCAATCACGACTATTATGAGACAACAAAGTAAACCTTATAGATTATTTGAGTGGCCCTTATAAATTCTCACGAACTCTTATGAATACTTTATAAAATAGTTATGAATTCTCTACAAACCATATGAATATAGAATGGGCCTCTCCCTTTTATAAAAGTCAATCCTAGTCATCATTGGTTTATTATTACATTCATAAAAAAAATTTATGGTTTTAATTTTTTTCATTCCCCTCACTATTGATGACTCTTATACGTACATGAAGATCTCCATTACATTTTTAGTTCCTTACAAGATTCAAAAAAGTTGACCATTATGTATTTATCCAAATAAAATTTATAAATCTATAATTAAAAATTTCTAAGAAAAAACATACTTTAAAATTTGATAAAATTACTAATTGATAAAAAATCCATCCTCACAATCTTGGCTTCCAGCATGCTATGATTTTCATCACTACCTTTAACTAGACAGTTTTATCACATCAAACTATGTGTCACTACTTACGATGGATAATGATATTGGATACAATTTCAATCATTTAATATGATTAAGGGGATGTTATATATTGGTTATAAAACCCTGTATTTTATAAAAATTGAAATTACAACCAATGAATTCACATCTTATGGTATGGATAAACAAACACCTACAAAAGGTAAAAAACCAAAGGCACACCAGTTGCATCACTTAATATTACTTTATACCATCACTCAAGACTCTAGTATTTCTTATCACTCATAAAGGTTACTAATTACAATCTAACATAGGAAAAGAGACATGTATAACTTATCTTAATCCCGAGACACCTAATAGTCACCAGATATCCATGAAAATCACTAAATGATCCAATGAAAAGATCATGTCCATGTGAGAACTATCATTCACATATATTGAAATTTTTAGAATATAGAACATGAAATTGTGAGGATAAACCTAGAAATAAGTATGCTCCATTTTACACGTACATCACATGTACAAAAGGAGAAACTCATACACTCCCTCTCTATCTAAATTGGGAAAAGGATAAAAAACCAAGCATGTGGGATGTTTTTAAGAAAAAAACTATAATGGGATCATGTAATGATTACTAGGTTATCAAAAGATAATAAAATGATCTAGAATAAAAATACAAAATTTCATCTACCCTCCCAACAAAGTTACCCCTCCTGGTTTGAAAATGAAGGTTGACAGAAAATGGCCAAGGAAGCTCCTCCTTCAATAGGATGTAGGTAGGTAACTCATACTAAGGGTATGAAAATAATACATATGGAATTAATTACCCTCAATAATATAAATAGGATTGATATATTTAATTATTAACCACCAAGAAACTCCATAACAAAATATTAAATGGAACCAAACCAATCCACAAATGTTGAACAATTTCAAAAAATACAACAAAAGTCTCCAAGTAAATACCAAAAGATAAACCCTACAATAGATACTCATTTTTAAAACAAATGCCCAAGATAGTTACTTCCTGATCAATCCCAAAAATCCACCAAGAAAACCTAAAAATACTTTATATATATAGGGTGATCAAAAAAAGTGTACTCAGTAAAAAATGAGGAAATATCATACTAATTCCCTAGTTAATAAAAAATAGATCATAAAATCACCTAAATTGGTCACAAATACTTCCCAACCCCACCATGGTAATCTCACAAAATAATTCATCCATGTATAATAATATATCATTGAAATAAATATAAGAAAACGTGCAACCAGTTATTCATAAATTTTGTGCTCTCATTCCAAATATTAAATTATTGTGATCCCATTTGTTCCAAACATTCACAGCATATATTCATCTTTATCTGATGTGGGTTAGGTAACAACCCAACATATACCTAACACTAATAGGGTCCACTATCCCTTTCAAGATTCATTAAAAATCCAAATCACTTCCTTATCACATAACCATAGTAGTAGGGTATCGTGAACATGAATTAAATATTACGCTATCCTCCTATCATGCATGAACCCATCCACATATCATATCTATATCATTGCTCAGAGTATCCTACATTGTTCATCATTCTAATAATTAATATCCACCACTAGCTATAAAAATTACTAGTAATATCAACAACTAGACATCACCATCCCTACCATTGAAGAAAAAGTGGGGAAAAGGGGTAATCATCCATCTATTTTCCACTAACATTAATGTTGGGGAAAACACTCAGAAACCAAAAAAATGGACATTAGATAGGTTATCTAGGTTGAGTGTGGTGTGTAAATAAATAGAATAAAAATTAAATATATATATTCTCACATAATACTGAACTATGGGTTAAAATAATCTTGTTATCATATCTCATAACACCACCATTATCCCACATTACATCCACCATAATCTGGTACCACAACTAAATTAATCACACCACACATTTTCTAAACATAGCCACATATTCCCACATTCAATTACAAGTAGAACCATTTATAGAATTGATTAGTTTCCAACTAAATTAAACTAAAAAATATATTTCATTAAACATTTAATTACATCACATTCTTTATCATTAATTTCATCCCATGCTTAATAACCTTTCTACCCATGCCATTTTAGTTTCATCATTAACACAATTATCCAATACTAGTGGGATACTACCACAAACACACATCATAATAATCCATATACCACTCAACAACAACCACCTCATCACATGCTAACAATCACTACAACCAAAATATATTAGTAGAACATAACAGCTTGTATGCATCACCAAAAAAACACCAAAACATACTCTATGTATATCACTGAATCTAAAATATAACATATACACTACCATAAACCAATCCATGTGAATCATACCAAAATACACCCTGTATTCATACCTATAACTATAATCACCATAAAAGCCACAAGAAGGCTCACAAAACCAATATATATTCAAAGAATGCACACCAAAAAGTAGTAGGTAATTTTATCTTTAAATTTTACCACAAATTTAGATTTAAAGGGGTTTTCGAAACATTTAATCATATCTTAATATGGTTTCTATAACAAAAAAATATATTTATATTTCAACCCAATACATTATCCATATATAATTTTTTATACTTTTATGAATGGTTAGTACAAAAAATCAATCACAATAGGGGTTTACAAATCACAACAGCCACAACGCATGTAAGTTACACAAATAGAATTATCTAATAAATACACATGGATCAATACAAAAATTAAATCCAATAAATAATAATAATCATGCAACACATCATAGGAAAAATTAAAAAACAAGTAAACACAAGTAATTGCTCCAATTACCCTTCGATTTTAGTTTAATAAAATTATTTATCTTCTTAATTTGACATATATTATATACCCATAGGAATAAAAAAGAATTAAATTCACCCAAATACGTAAAAAATGATATAATTATTATACCACACCTCAACCATATGTTTAAAATTCTCTAAGAAATAATGGATGATCAAAAAAACTACCATCAAAAGAAACATCACAAAATTCAACAGAAGGTCAACTAAAACCAATCCATAGTAAGGGAACATCAATATTTTATTGATTTAAAATCTAAAATAGAGGTTATACACAAAAAATATATATTAAGGGATAAAAATAAGGTTAATAAAGATAAGAGGTGAAGGAAGAGTACCTTAATTCATAATACATCGATATAGATGAACGATAGTGAAAAACTCCCAAGATTTTAGCCATACAGTGATGATAATTATAGGGGTTGAATAATGATTTCCATAATAAGAAATAATAAAACAAACAATATAATATTACCACTTTTATATAGGATTTCTCAAAATCCATCGCTACAATAAAGGTGCTCTCAAAATGCATGTGGTGATCACTGGTCAAAGGGTATTCTAGAATTCAAGCCTTTGAACCCGTAATTATCACATGTTTAAAAACCTCATAGAACTATTTTTAATACCTCCATAACCTCATATAATTATTGGTATAGGAAATTTTCTCTTCATATTTCTTCTACAACCATCCACAATAGCACAGAACGAATTGCTTGGCTAGTTTCACCTGAACACACTGAGCCCGTTTCAGACATGGTGATCGTACATTGATATTTCTAATAGGTAAAAATCTAAGAACCCTATATAATTCATCTTTATAATATTAGCCCTATGAAATTTTGATATATCCATGTTTAATATATGTTCATAAAATAACAAATTTCATTTGAAATAGTCATCCAAGAGAATTCACTCATCAGTGTGCACCCCAACAGCAAATGACAAACTCCACATCCAATACTTGAAATAACCAAGGCCAAAATGACATACCCTTATTCTCAATACCCAAATAAAAATTAATAATAGTAATAAACATTCCCAAAACCACACTGGTGGTCATCCTCTAAATATTTAGACCTCTCCTCTATCCCCTAGAACACCTCCAAACACTCTTTTAGCACAAACACACCACAAAAAAATATAAGTCTAAAATTTTAAAATTTGGTCCCTCACCAGAAAAACTATAAAGTTACAATACTATAAAAAAATAAAAAAAATGATAGATAGTGGTTACCATTTATTTAAGATCGTGGGATTGTTTATTATATTCTCTATATTTTATATTCAATTATAATATATTGTTCATGTATCTTCTTGTCTCTATTTTCGTTTAATTATTGTTTTCTCTTATATCTATGGTAAAGGAGATATAACTTCAGACTGATCCCATGGTAAGATTCTAAGATTATCTAGAGTTCTTTCTCGATCACATGTTAATTTTTTATACTAACACTATGTTCAATTGGTGACAGCCAATGGGTAGGGTTAGTTATATTTTTTCTTACTATGATTTTTCTTGGATGATATACTTATTTTACTACAATTATTACCCATTAATTCATTTATTTATCTTAAATAATATGTAGATTTAGTGATTTAATGTCAAATTTGAGGGATTGTATATGAGGTTGATGAGTTTCTGTGTTCTCTTTGCATAAGATATCCTTAACTTACTGTCCAAGAAAGACGTGGATGTGTAAGGAAAATGTTTATTATAAAATGAATTATAAATTCATATCATTAATGAATTATATAATTATTACATACAAGGTATTATTTATGGTCATTTAGATGGATTTTTATAAAATAAACAGGCAATAAAGTTTGATATTAGATGAATCTTTGAATAAGAGTCACATCTTTTCCAAACCATTATTTTCGATTCAAACTTCAATTTCATTAATTTTCATTTACTTTATTTCCATAAACAATACCATTCCCATTCATTATAATTTTAATCAAAACCCACAAAAATCATAAATAAGTGAAAACTAGAATAAAAGAGATTGATTTTAAGTCTCATTAATGGACAACCCATGGAATTCTCTCGAACTACCTCCATAGGAAACATAAATATTATTTTATGAAAAAAAAACCAGCTGTATGGTCCTTGTATCGATACTCCTCCCAAATATTGAATACACTAGAATATCATCAATAAAAAACATAATAAAATATTTAATAAATAAATTAAATATTTGATAAATCAACTCTATAAGAACCATCATAACATTACTAAAATTAAGTGACTTCGCATCACACTCATCATGTCTATAACTGAAATAAAAATCCTTATTCCGGATAAATTTCTCCCAAATCCATAAAAAATGAAACAAAAAAAATAAATATTAAAAATCATATTGAATATAAAATGTGGTAAAATTTATCACCAGCACTCAATAAAGGATTAAGTTTATTCATTATTAAATAATTCAACTAATGAAACTAAACTAAAAGTCTCAACCTACCTTTTATCTTCTTAGAAATAAAATTTGGTGTACCTCATGGAAACACACATGATTGGATGGGACCTATTATCAATAAATCATAAACTTGATCACTTAACTCATAAATTTTAGATGGATTCATCGTATATGAGGGGGGAAATAATTTGGGAGTAAGGATGAAACTTAATAGTGTATTCAACCTCATACCATGGAGATACACTCACTACCTAATTTGGAAAAAACATGAAAAATTTTAAATAATAAATTTTAAATATTACACATTTACCTATACTACACTAAATAAACAAATTCATCTATGAATATATTGGATAATGGGGAAAACAAATGGATCAAGATAAATGGTAATAATATCCAATAGAAACAAAATATTTACACTCTTACTTTAGAAATATTGTACACTAGTAATAACTAACACATACCCACACTAAAAGAAACCAGTATGATAATAATAAATAATTTTGAGAATATTGAGATCTTAAGACCAACTATAATTCCTTAAAGTAATGTAAATTCTCAAAAAAACATCTAAAATTCTAATAATTCTTTAATAAGAGACAATAAATCAAGTGATCGACTGCATATCTCAACAGACAGTCCTAAATCATAAAAACTGTCAAAAAATAAACTTATGATACATATATTTGTCTAAAAACATAGGATCGTGATTCAAATAAATAAAATTTGTACCTTAAATTATTAATCCTTGATTTCAGCCAATATAAAAACCTCAAACTACACTATCCTAGTTAATTGACACAACATACCTATTATTTTCTTATATCTCTTCCCAAATTCTGATATTGAACTGAGGATTTTCACACAATAACCGATTTTTCCATTCATAGAATTATACCTACATCTGTGGGATCATATGATTATAAATATACTACTATTATAGAAACTACTACATCAAAATACTCATAAACTATTAAGGGGGACCATCCCCCATCATAATACACTCTTGGATCCACTACTCATCCCCAAAGTATTTCTTCAAAATCATTATATTTAATTTCACTATAAGAAAATTAATTTTTATACCAACCACTTATAAAAGATCTTAAACTACTAATTATCAAGAATATAAATAAATTCTAATGATATAATCACTAACCACATTAGAACTATGATTTTCCAACAATACATGAAATCTGACTCTCATATATACTCTAACTATCAATCTAAATAATATTCCCAAAATGATAACTCATCTTGGTTAGCAACCACTATTCTATAACAACTCTCACAATTACCTAATCATAGCTATTCAGTTATAGAGTACCTATATGTCTATGGATCACAAAATGAAGTGCCACCTAAAAATTCCTATCCCACATCACCTTGTCGATTAGTTTTTCTAGTTAATAATAAAACAAAATCACAAAAGTTAATTTGAATTCATGAATAATGAAACTTTTAATCATATTAAAATAATATATTTCTAAGAATCGACTCTAAGGGTTGTTGACGTAAAATAATTTTAGATCTTCTCCCAAAACTGTTCCTATTAGAAACAATACATGGTTCAGTCCCCTAAATAAATAATCCCCACTAAAACCACATCATATTAGAAATATCAGATGAAATGGTACATGATTCCCCATCAATTTTTGAATAAACTGAAATTTTATATCCCTCTCCAACAACCATCATTCAATCTCTAGATTTGACATTGATCCCCCATATTTTGACAGAGTTTATCATTGAAAAAACAAAAAACAATATATCACAAGAAATATACACCTCTATAAAAACATTAATAACACATTAATGGATGAGGAAAAGCTATTTAATCAACTCCTTTTTTTTCATCCCCCTAACAATTACTACATATCACAACTAAAGGATTCATATAATACTTAATCAAACTTATTCCAATGATATATATAATTTGAATATAGATCGAGCTACATAATCTATTCTCATAAGAATCATTATTATATAGTAAAACGATATAGTCATGGTATATATGAACAAATATAAAGCATGAATTTAACCTATAATTTTAAATACCCTTATCCATTTTAGGTAAATTTCTGAATTTAAATAGAAATATCAATTCCAATTTTGGTATATTTTGAGAAAAAGGGATGTATTGAGATATTTTGAGAGCATTTAAAGTAAAATGGGGAATTTTTAAGGTAAAGTAATCACTCATTAATAGGTATATTAGTATCTAATTTTTAGTGGATCCCTAGGTTTCTTTTCAATTATGTTTAAGCCACCAGGTACTTGCTGGATCGGTATTGGGTTCCTGGTGGACTCCAAAGAAAAATTAATTTAATAAATGGAATTTTTATTATTTAAAATTCTAAATAGATCCCTGAAACATTCTGAGATTGGTATTTTATTCATATATAGGCATATTTCACCCCTACCACCCAAATATATCACTTCTCCCTTCAATCCTCCCAAGGTGATTAACTCTCCAAAAATTGATTTAAGGGGTAAAATCTGGACATAAAAGAATCATTTTAATAAGTTATCGTAATGGATTTTCCCTTTAATCCCATAATGTTTTTCCTTATAGTAGTAGTAGATGTAATACTAGGTATCTTTAACTTAGATCTTGAAATATCCCTTGAATACTCTTGATTTCTTCTAGTTTAGCTGTTATAGAGGCTTTACTCAGGTTGATCTAGGGTAAGCACAAGGTTATAATTTATTTATTCATTTTCCTCACACTACTATATTTTTAGTGTAACACCCCAGGTAAATAAAGAATATGAAATTTTCATATTTACCCATATTTGTGAATAAAATATTAATATGACTTTAAAGGCGACGCTATGCTCGATGGTGTACCCAACACGCAACAACGAGTTTCTTGGGAATCTTACGTTGCACTCTAATGATAAAATAATATTATTTTAAATGGTAATTAACATGTAGTCATTGTATTGGCGGGAATGGATAGAAATAAATAAAATATGATTATATATGTTTTTAAATGTTTTTACATTTATCCAATAAAAGATAATGGCTTAAAATACGGAAAGAATTCAATTTTAGGCTTTTATACCCTAATTTTCACTAAAGGTTCACTTATCACCTTTTGATGGAGAACTGTCATTAAATATAGTTTTGATCACTCTTATACATTATTTTGGACCAAATAAAACTCTTCTTTAGAATTGGGACATCAAAATTTCCTTTGTGTAAATTTTTGGTATCTTTCCGATAAAGTTCATTTTTTTAATGAATAGTGTAAAATGTTGTATTTTAATTCAAAACCACTTTTTAATCTAATTTATTTATATGATTAGATTGTCATTTGAATTGGTTTTAAAGTGAAATTAGAAAATATTTTTACCATTAAATCCAATAGTGGTCGTTGGAATTAATTTCACTTTGAAATCGGACTTAAACTAGTGTCAATCTTTTGATACTTATTGTTTCATAAAAACACGCTATTTACTCTGACAGTGGGAATTAATTATTAAATTAATTAATGTGACTTATATATTTTTAATTTTGTAAAATAGACTTCATTTTTGAATTCGTAATATCAAATATATCTTAGGGTGAATTTTTGGTAATTTTCTGAAAAACTTCAATTTTTGATGAATAGTGAAACCACTAAGTGGTACTTATAAAAACTGATTTTTCCATTTAAATGAAATTTTTCCATCTTTGTGTTTTGAATTTCAAAAATCCGACCTACATGGTTGTCATTAAGAAGTAAAATGTGGTTCAATGGGATAAAAATAATTTTTTGGTGAATAGTAACTTATTAAGTTTTTAATCGCGATTAGTGGTAATTAGTGTAGTTTAAGGTAAAAATAATGCTTTAATGAAATAAGATGAGCTTGAAACATGTCCTACCCTCATTGGTCGTGTCATGGACGTCCAAGACAAGACATGGGTCAACTTGGTGACCCCATGGATCCACTTTGGTTGGGAAATGACATAAATTACTTTTTATTTAATGTAAAAGTAAAAATGACACAAACATAATATGTTTTACAAAAACAATTTTTAAGTGGAGTTATACAAGTCATCTTTTTGATTATAAATAGTAATTGGAACGATAAGAATATTTCCTACATCATAGTAATTTGTTTATAATTTTTATACATTAAATAAAATAAATTATTTATGACATAGTAATGATGTAGCGATGACATCATTATTTGACGATTTAAATAAAATGGAAAGATAATGAAAAATCTATGAACTACACATGTCCAAAACTTATTGGATGGTTGGATTTCAAACCCTTATCACATTATCCACAAAGTATATCAATTTGGGACCTTTTAAAACCGAAACACATTTTCAAATAAAGTAATATTTCTTACTTTCCTAAAGTGCCCCTCCTCTCCTCTTATAAAAGGCCCCCACATCTACCTCATTTCACACACTCCTCAAGTCTTTGGCTCGGCCCACCCCTACCCATTTACACTCTACACATCCCTATCCTCATCTTAGAGGATTCCATTTGGGAAGAATCCTTTCAAAGGAAGCCTTTAGGCTCAAATAAAAAGGAGTTACACTTTTAAAGGTAATCCATTCCCTCATGTTCATTTGTTTTATTTTTCTTCTCCAACCCACTAAACTCTTTTTATTTACTTCTTTTGTAACAACGCCAGTATATTCAATATACTAGGATGTTGTTATAAGATTTATTCGAGCTAAACTCTCACACAACTACATCAAATGGTTAAAGAACATACGGTTTCCGTGGATGGCGAAATTCTGCCTCCCAAAACGATGATTGTTCAATACTCATTTAACACCTTCAAAGGTGGAAATTATGATGTCACTATTTTTATATATGATATATAATATGTTTATGTTTTACTTATTCTTCTGTAGTTTTCATTTTTGTCTTACCTTTATGGCTTCCATTATGGTTATATGCGATATCTTCATTTTAGGAAGTGCGGACTACCGCCCCCTCAAAGTGATGTGATTCGTTAATGCCATACGCGGGACATATAAAGGATGGATTTAATGTTATTATATATGATGTTATACTGTAATTAATTATATACCTCTATATTATTATTATATATGATGTTATACTGTAATATACGTTCGTTTATGAGTATTTACATCAATGATCTATTGTCCTTATTTCATGGGGTGTATGTTTTGAAAGATACCCAAGTCGGTAAGGGAACCTTTCACCCTCCTCTTTTTAAAAGACTTCTTTTGTTGGGTCTTTTAATTTACATATTTTTTTGTTGGGATATGTTCTCATATATCCTTATTGATGTAAATTTTATGTCCAAGTGATGAGATACACTTTTTATCTCTCATCAACTCATTTTGATGTGATGCCGTTAGGCTGTCAAGGGAACTTTTTAACCCAATTTTGATTTCTTTGGGTTAAACACGTACTCATTGAATATGTCATCCATTGAATATGTGTGAATGTCCTTTTATTTTTTTACACTTAATATCCACTTATATTGGGTGTATTTATATTTTTCACACATATTTTTGAGATTGATTTGTCCTTAATTTAAGGATACCTTCTTTATAAGGGATTTCATCACATTTGACATTTCTATTGAGAGTTAATTGTTGTTATGCTCCAATTCACTCTTATATGGTGTATATACGGTCTTTTGGAGTATTATATCATGAATCCATTGATTCTCATGATATTATAAAGTTCTGACTAAATGTTATTCCTCAATTATTGTATTCAAGTGTTTCTAATTTTGGTAAAACCCCTTTAACCAAAATATGGCTTTAAATGTTTTAAATATTTATTCTTATTAATATCCATGTTTCAAAATGGTTTTAAGGATTTGTTTATATGGATATTAATGGTTTAAAATTTTAAATGCTTCAAGGTGGTATGGGGCACTTTGATTCAAAAATCTCTTTATTAATTGTTTTAAATGGTTTTGTAAATGGTTTCTTTTTGAATGGATTCATTATTTCAATATACTAAAATGTTATATTGTGATTGAAATGTGGAAATGTTGTGTTTCCTTTATGCATGTTTTATGTGATACATTTATGTTATGGTTCTTGGGCATTGTTATGAAAATGGGTGGTTCTGTGATAAACTAAGGGTGGGTGAGCCCGATATAGCTCTCCAATGAATTGGGTAACACGAAGGAGTGAAACGTTAAGGTTTCTCTGAAGAGATTTTATGGAATATACTGTGATGGGTATTCCAAATGTAACCAAGTGGGTTACTCCCTACGTAAGAATGTTATGAATGCCTCAAGTTACCTTTATGTCATATGATTTCTATGATTTTATGAGGTATGTTAAAGTTCCTATGTTTTAAGGGTAAATTATGATTTCATTCTTATGTATACATGTACTCATGATTCCTTTCCATATTTTTATATCCCTTACTGAGCATTTTATGCTCATCCCAAGTTTTTGAAATGTTTTTCACAGGTCAAGGGAAGGGTACATGATGTGATGACAGTGTCAAGGATGTGTCAGGAAAGAATCCATGTTTTAATTTAAATATGTTTCCGTTGATGGGAAGAATGAATACTGTCTTTTATGTAACCACTTTGTTTAAATGTGGAATGTAATGCAAGTTTCATGATCTAATTCTCTAAAACTATAAACCTGAAAAGATCCTCAATGTGTAATCTTTTAATAACTCAAGATTAAGTAAGGTTTAAGGCTGGGGCCTTATAGTTGGTATCAAAGGTCGGTTTAGATAACTTTAGAGGTTAGGGTATTCTTTAAGAATATGTGACATTACCATAATGGTTAGGATTTCAGAAAGAGTCCTAGTTTTAGATAAAGTGAATGCGTAAGTATATCTTAGTGTTTATCTTACTCATTAGTACATGATGGTTTTGTTGATATACTCACACTGACCTTTTTGGTTTTAGTAAATGGTTTGGTCTAGCAGGCACCAAAGTAACAGTGGATGTGAAGGAAACTGTGACAATTTTTTGAGAAAGCAACTGAATGATATGGGAGCTGCAATGAGAAATATTGTGATTATACTCAACCAACTATCTGGAGTCATGATTGAACACCTAAACCTTTTAGATTTCTCTAAGGCATCATATATGCAAGAAAAAAATCCCTACGGATGTACAGGTAATAATCATAAAGGTAAGTGTGTTCAAAAACCTATGTGTCAAAGATGTGGAAAGAAACACCTAGGAAAATATTTCAAAGGGACAGAAATATGCTATAGATGTGGAAATGAAGGTCATAAAGCAAGAACCTGCCATGGAAAAAGGAAGCATCCAGTTGAATCGAGGAAAGGGAAAGAAGTTCTTTCTGAGGGATCAATTGAATGTTTTAAATGTGGTGTGCATGGTCATTATGCAAACACATGTCCTATGAAGAAGTTTCGTGAATGGGGTCACCAAGAGCGTACCAATATTCGTTTACCAATACCTAATGCCATTCCGATTGAGGATGAAGAAACTGACAATGACCAATCAAAGGTATGTACTATTTCATGACAATTGTTTTCCTATTTTGGAATCTTAGGATATGATTTATGATTTTGTTTGTAGGAAAGAGGTATTTCGGAATAAGTTGGAAAGGAATGGATAATGGATCATGAATAATGTTTAATGAGTAAGATGTCAACATATAAGGGCTTCAAGAGTTATGGTGAAATTCTTAAGAGTATTAATTCTCTTTTGATGATGGGGTTACATTAGAAGACTTTTTATATTATGTGTAACCCTGATGTTTAATATAGGCAAATTTTATTCAAGTAATAGTTATCTTTTCCTTTGTGGACATAGTTATAAAGAACCATTTGGGTTTATATGATCCTTACTTTTGAGGTAATTATGGGTTACTATATTTTATGATTGAAGTGAAAGGCATGAGATAAAATTGAGGTTAAATTATGTTATGGTTATTTTTGATGATTTTATCCCTTTTTGGGGAATGATTTGAGAATTATATAGTTTTGGAAAAAGGACAACACGTAGACCGTGTGACTACCCGTCGCGTCGGACAAAGCTGCGGGAATCGAACCCACAACCAAAGTGCGACTGGTATTTATCGCCTACCACTGGACTACGTGAAGTCCCTGGTTAATATGATAGAGTCTTTTTAGTTATATGATTTTATGAATTAATAGTAAGTTGATTTTGGGTTATTTATGAAAATGATTAACCTATCATGGAGGATATGTGATTAGGATAATTACTTTTCAATGTGAGACTTTAGGAGCGACTGATGTTGTTTGGAGATAAATGTTACGATTTAACTTGGAAGACTATGTGACTAAATCCATAAAATATTTGGGTTTCAATATTATATTGGTTTACTTTGAAGAATTTTATGGACAAATTGTTTATCTAATGGTCCTCGTTGAACTTTGGGTTTTGTTGGAAAAAATTTGGAGGTTAAGAATAGATTTTCTTTTTATGAAGGGTTATCCTTTTCTGGATTATCTAACCTTGTACTAACCTGTTTGGTTTTGGTTTTGGTTAAATCCTAAAGACATGGGATGTATATAGCTCTATTTTGTGGATTAGTTGATTCTCTAGAAGTTGATTATAGTACTCTTAATGCGAACAAGTCTCCCTAAAAACTCGTCTTTTGGAAAAAAAAAATGAGTTTGATTAAGGAATATAGTAAAAGTTGAAAGTCAGCATGATAAGTGATTATGTTTCCTTATGAATAAATTCCTCAATAAAAAGTAACTTAACACAAAAATGTTATCTATTAGCTTTTCCTACTGGGGAATCGAATACCATTTAACCCATCACAAGTTTGTGATTTTCTCATTGTTAACTTTCTCCTAGACATGTTTACTATCACTCTCCCTCAAGAACATGACCCTTTGCTTTTTCTTCCATGTCCATGTTTTTCTACATGGAATGATAGTATGGGTTAACTCGGGTGACCTCTGTACTTATCTTCCTTTATTTTAAAGTGATTGTTTTACCGACTCTTGTTCCGATGTGGGACGTTCAAGGATGTTTCGAAGCTCAATTTTAAAAATTACGAGGACGCAATTCCCAAAAGGGGGGAAGGATGTAACACCCCAGGTAAATAAAGAATATGAAATTTTCATATTTATCCATATTTGTGAATAAAATATTAATATGACTTTAAAGGGGACGCTATGCTCGATGGTGTACCCAACACGCAACAACGAGTTTATTGGGAATCTTACGTTGCACTCTAATGATAAAATAATATTATTTTAAATGGTAGTTAACATGTAGTCATTGTATTGCCGGGAATGGATAGAAATAAATAAAATATGATTATATATGTTTTTAAATGTTTTTACATTTATCCAATAAAATATAATGGCTTAAAATACGGAGAGAATTCAATTTTAGGCTTTTATACCCTAATTTTCACTAAAGGTTCACTTATCACCTTTTGATGGCGAACTGTCATTAAATATAGTTTTGATCACTCTTATACATTATTTTGGACCAAATAAAACTCTTCTTTAGAATTGGGACATCAAAATTTACTTTGTGTAAATTTTTGGTATCTTTCCGATAAAGTTCATTTTTTTAATAAATAGTGTAAAATGTTGTATTTTAATTCAAAACCACTTTTTAATCTAATTTATTTATATGATTAGATTATCATTTGAATTGGTTTTAAAGTGAAATTAGAAAATATTTTTACCATTAAATCCAATAGTGGTCGTTGGAATTAATTTCACTTTGAAATCTGACTTAAACTAGTGTCAATCTTTTGATACTTATTCTTTCATAAAAACACGCTATTTGCTCTGAAAGCGGGAATTAATTATTAAATTAATTAATGTGACATATATATTTTGAATTTTGTAAAATAGACTTCATTTTTGAATTTGTAATATCAAATATAGCTTAGGGTGAATTTTTGGTAATTTTCTGAAAAACTTCAATTTTTGATGAATAGTGAAACCACTAAGTGGTACTTCTAAAAACTGATTTTTCCATTTAAATGAAATTTTTCCATCTTTGTGTTTTGAATTTCAAAAATCCGACATACATGGTTGTCATTAAGAAGTATAATGTGGTTCAATGGGATAAAAATAATTTTTTGGTGAATAGTAACTTATTAAGTTTTTAATCGCGATTAGTGGTAATTAGTGTAGTTTAAGGTAAAAATAATGCTTTAATGAAATAAGATGAGCTTGACACATGTCCTACCCTCATTGGTTGTGTCATGTCCGACCAAGAAAAGCCATGGGTCAACTTGGTGACCCCATGGATCCACTTTGGTTGGGAAATGACATAAATTACTTTTTATTTAATGTAAAAGTAAAAATGACACAAACATAATATGTTTTACGAAAACAATTTTTAAGTGGGGTTATACAAGTCATCATTTTTATTATAAATAGTAATTGGAAAGATAAGAAGATTTCCTAAATCATAGTAGTTTTTTTATAATTTTTAGACATCAAATAAATTAAATTATTTATGACATAGTAATGATGCAGTGATGACATCATTATTTGACGATTTAAATAAAATGTAAAGATAATGTAAAATATATGAACTACACATGTCCAAAACTTATTGGATGGGTGGATTTCGAACCCTTATCACCTTATCCACTAATTATATCAATTTGGGACCTTTTAAAACCGAAACACATTTTCAAATAAAGTAATATTTCTTACTTTCCAAAAGTGCCCCTCCTCTCCTCTTATAAAAGGCCCCCACCTCTACCTCATTTCACACACTCCTCAAGCCTTTGGCTCGGCCAAACCCTGCCCATTTACTCTCTAATCATCCCTATCCTCATCCTAGAGGATTACCTTTGGGAATAATCCTTTCAAAGGAAGACTTTAGGCTCAAATCAAAAGGAGTTACACTTTTAAAGGTAATTCATTCCCTCATGTTCATTTGTTTTATTTTGCTTCTCCAACCCACTAAACTCTTTTTATTTACTTATTTTGTAACAACTCCAGTATCTTAAATATACTAGGATGTTGTTATAAGATTTATTCAAGCTAAACTCTCACACAACTACATCAAATTGTTAAAGAACATACAGTTTCCGTGGATGGTGAAATTCTGCCTCCCGAAACGATGATTGTTCAATACTCATTTAACACCTTCAAAGGTGGCCATTATGATGTCACTATTTTTTTATATAATATATAATATGTTTATGTTTTACTTATGCTTCTGTATTTTTCATTTGTGTCTTACCTTTATGTCTTCCATTATGGGTATACGTGATATCTTCATTTTAGGAAGTGCGGACTACCGCCCCCTCAAAGTGATGTGATTCGTTAATGCCATACGTGGGACGTATAAAGGATGGATTTAATGTTATTATATATTATGTTATACTGTAATTAACTATATACCTCTATATCATTATTATTTCTTTCCATTAAATTATGAGATAGAAATGAAAGTAGCATTCATGCGTACGTACGGCTTACCGTCTCCATGAACGGTGCATTTCATTTCTTATCCCCAAATGTAATGTACTATTATAAGTACATGTATATAATGGATATATATGATGAATGATACATATAAATGATGAATATAATTCTGTAATTAAAATATATGTACCTCTCATTTAGTTTTAATTCCATTAATATGACAAAGAAATGAAAGTAGCGTTCATGCGTACGTACGGCCTACCGTCTCCATGAACGGTGCATTTCATTTCTTACCTCTAAATGATTATGTAATATTATAAATACATGTATATTATGGATATATATGATATATATGATATCCAAATCAGGAATGTCATTCTGGATATAAAGAACCTTTGACCACACGAACAACATGTAATATTAAGAAATCCACTTTCGACCTAAGAACCAAATACCGACAAAATGAACATTATTAACTTAAATGATTACATGATGTTTATAACATGGTGTAAAAGGAATAATGAACATGAAAAAGTTTATTAAGCAAGTAGATATTAACTCAAGTTTATTATTCAGGACGTTAAAGAACGATCGATTCAAGTCGGACCCGAGGTAAGGGATCCTACTCCTCTCTTTCTTTTTAAATACACACTTTTATGTCATTCCTTTTAAATCTCATCTTTCTTGTTATTGGGATGATATTTTATATTAAACTTACTGTAATTTTTATGTTCATGTGATGAGAGACCCTATTCTCTCTCATCAATCCATTTTGGAAGTTTTGAGTGGCGCTGTTAGGCTGCCGAACTTTCGTAAGAGATCTAACCTCTCTCTTTCTTTTTAAGTACTCTCCATTATGTCACTTCTTTTAAGCTCCACTTTGTAATGTTGGGGGATGTTATTTTATATTCCTCTTGCTGTAAATTTTATTTTAATTTTATTAGATACCCTATTTGATCTCATCAATCCATATTCGGAAGTTTTATGTGGCGCCGTTAGGCTGCCGAGTTTTCATAAGGGATTTTTCATCTCACTTTTATTCCCATAAGATTTATGCTACATTTGCCACAAATTCCATTTAGTGGTGTATGTACTTCCCATTATTCTACTCTTTGTGTAATATACTTTCGTTTATGAGTATTTACATCAATGATCTATTGTCCTTCTTTCATGGGGTGTATGTTTTGAAAGATACCCAAGTCGGTAAGGGAACCTTTCACCCTCCTCTTTTTAAAAGACTTCTTTTGTTGGGTCTTTTAATTTACATATTGTTATGTTGGGATATGTTCTCATATATCCTTATTGATGTAAATTTTATGTCCAAGTGATGAGATACACTTTTTATCTCTCATCAACTCATTTTGATGTGATGCCGTTAGGCTGTCAAGGGAACTTTTTAACCCAATTTTGATTTCTTTGGGTTAAACTTGTAGTCATTGAATATGTCATCCATTGAATATGTGTGAATGACCTTTTATTGTTTTACACTTAATATCCACTTATATTGTGTGTATTTATATTTTTCACACATATTTTTTAGATTGGTTTGTCCTTAATTTAAGGATACCTTCTTTATAAGGGATTTCATCACATTTGACATTTCTATTGAGAGTTCATTGTTGTTATGCACCAATTCACTCTTATATGGTGTATATACTGTCCTTTGGAGTATTATATCATGAAACCATTTATTCTCATGATATTATAAAGTTCTGACTAAATGTTATTCCTCAATTATTGAATTCAAGTGTCTCTAATTTTGGTAAAACCCCTTTAACCAAAATATTGCTTTAAATGTTTTAAATATTTATTCTTATTAATATCCATGTTTCAAAATGGTTTTAAGGATTTGTTTATATGGATATTAATGGTTTAAAATTTTAAAAGTTTCAAGGTGGTATGGGACACTTTGATTCAAAAATATCTTTATTAAATGTTTTAAATGGTTTTATAAATGGTTTCTTTTTGAATGGATTCATTATTTCAATATACTAAAATGTTATATTGTGATTGAAATGTGGAAATGTTATGTTTCCTTTATGCATGTTTTATGTGATACATTTATGTTATGGTTCTTTGGCATTGTTATGAAAACGGGTGGTTCTGTGATAAACTAAGGGCGGGTGAGCCCGATATAGCTCTCTAATGCATTAGGTAACGCGAAGGAGTGAAACGTTAAGGTTTCTCCGAAGAGATTTTAGGGAATATACTGTGATGGGTATTCCAAACGTAACCAAGAGGGTTACTCCCTATGTAAGAATGTTATTAATGCCTCAAGTTACCTTTATGTCATATGATTTCTATGATTTTATGAGGTATGTTAAAGTGCCTATGTTTTAAGGGTAAATTCTGATTTCATTCTTATGTATACATGTACTCATGATTCCTTTACATATTTTTATATCCCTTACTGAGCTTTTTATGCTCATCACAAGTTTTTGAAATGTTTTTCACAGGTCAAGGGAAGGGTACATGATGTGATGACAGTGTCAAGGATGTGTCAAGAAAGAATCCATGTTTTAATTTAAATATGTTTCCGTTTATGGGAAGAATGAATACTGTCTTTTATGTAACCACTTTGTTTAAATGTGGAATGTAATGCAAGTTTCATGATCTAATTCTCTAAAACACTAAACCTGAAAAGATCATCAATGTGTAATCTTTTAATAACTCAAGATTAAGTAAGGTTTAAGGCTGGGGCCTAATATTTATTCTAGTGTTTCAGGTCAAAACAATAACTATATATCAAGATTCTTGGACTGTAAACTATAGTCATGGTTTTTTGAAATGTGGACATACTATTTATTCGTATTTCTCTATAGTCATGATTTTTATAGAACTGAAACTATATGGGAATATAACTACCGTTAATAAAATCATAAAAATGTATATAGGATCAGACATGGCTCTATGTGGATCCACCAATAACCAAAGTCTCATGACTTTGGTAATAGAATAATAAAAAAACCCTATGGGATTTGAACCTCCTGTCACAATTCAACAAACACAATGACATTTCCCCTCTACTAACACCTGAACTATAAAAATATATATAACATATTTATATATAAATATATGGGCCAAAAAATATATATTTTATTATTATTATGAAATTGATAATTGATAATAATAGTAATTCTCTACAACCATATATTTATGGATTCAGAAAACTATAAATATAGGGTGTTGATTCAATATACTATAGTTATGGTAAGGTAAAACTGTAACTATAGGAGAACCAATAGTAATGGTACAAACTCAACCATAACTATTAGGGCATACCTAACCCTTCCAAGTGGAAATAATTTCCCAATGTAATGTGGTAAACCATATATCCATAATTTAACAAAACCATAACTATATAATACTATATAGTTATAGTCCGTGAAATCATTCATCTTCCTCACATTAGAAATCTGAAAATTACTTAGTTAACATACCCTTTATTCCTTTCCTACTCATCAAAATTCATCCTCACAATGGTTTCAAGTTGAGTGAACCAAAAAAACAAAATGTTTTAATTAATAACACTTGTATATACACCTATAATTTGATATAGATTATTGTTTCACTACTCATGGTTATATACTCTTTGTTATTATTCGATGTTATAAATAGATTAATTTTTTCAATTTAATTATTTTCTATCATGATTATTACTTAGGCCATGATTTATCAAATAATATAGATTTTTATTTATTTCTTTGGATAATATCCAATATTAATTAAAATTTTGACTTATTTATTTTTCATTCTATTCTTTCTAAGATTTACATAGTTTTTTGTTATATAATTTGTTAGTATTCTGGGGCTTACTGTGTGTGTGTGTGTCTTATAGTGTTTAGGATTGAAAAATTACCCACTTGATGATGTCTACGCCATATACATTGGGTGTCCATTAGATCTAAATTAATTGTATATCTTGGTTGTTTGGGATGAGCACACAATACCTCAACTGGTTATACCCATTCTTATATTCCCTTTGATGGGTCACAAGATTAACCTGACTCTTTATACCTAAATCATTTTATGATCAATAGGGGTCTCTTGATCTAGTAATTCTTTTACACACATCTACTAATATATGTGGTTGAATATGTGTACTTATGTGAGTTATATATAGGTACCTTTGTTGCCTCCCATTGGTGACGACCTCGGGTTATCATCTCAAATAAGAAGATAAGGCATGAAAAATATAATAAAGTATTGATCATCCCTTATGATGGAATTACTTCTAAATGATAATAAATATATCTATATTTTCTTATTATTACGTGTTCTTATTCTATTATTATTCCTCTAGCTTTTCACTATTGTTGACATACAAGATTTTGTAGGTTGTTAGGGGTGTGATGGTTATGACCCACTGATTTGTCAAACCCATTCCCAATGTGGGCCCCTAAAGGGATATATTCAGTCCCATTTATTAATTACCCTTCAAAGTGAAAGATGACCTAAAATGAAGTATATCTTCAGGATGAAAATATATGTTTGAGAGATTATTTTTTGGTGTTTGGTGGGTAGTCTGATGGATATAATTTGGGTTGTCCTTATCCCTTTTTGGAGAGACTACAGGAAAGTGAGAATTATTTTTCAAACATAGTCTATGTTTGGTAATATCAATTATATATTTTTTGTTTTTTCTTAGTCCCTCGTATATTTTATAACTTTTGGGTGTTTTTTAAACCTTATATATAGGGTTATTCATGTACATATCACGTCAAGAATAAATTTTTCATTTCTTATTTATATCAACTTTCATAATTTAACAATTACACACTTGATATCATATACAAATAAGATGGTTTATTCTACTTTTAATTAGTATCATGTTTCATTTTTTATTCACTTTCAGTTGGATAGTTTCTCCCAAACATGTATCACTGGACCCCTACTATTTATACCAACCCCTTACGACTGGGAGGTGCACCAGATATGTTATGATGATTTGGTTAGAATATATATTGGTATTTTGGCCAGGGATGTAACAAAAGGTATTATATCCCACTAATATTGCTCTTGATTGTGGGACTTTATATTATATATAATTATAAGACTATATGACTATCAAGACTCCGGAATTAATAGACGAATATTCCTAGAGAGCATAATAATTGCAGAATTTGGAGTATCGAAGGCTATACTAAGATCTCATTCTACATTCTCCCTTTTTTTAGTCCTTAAACCTCGAGTCTCATTGATCATAGTATATTTTTATATGTATTAATAAGTATGGTGTAATGCCATGTTGTGTTCTTAATTATCCTTATTTATTAAATTACCATTTTAAGTAGTTTACGAATCATATTAACTGGAACACTAATAAAAAATAAATTTTGTTCCCCCAAGTATTTATTATTCATTATTAGGTCAGTTTGTGTTAGAAATAAATTAATTTTATGGATAGATTACGTATATATTTATTATAGATATATAATCTTTTTCTACATCTATATCATGTCTAACTTATTTATATATGATTATTTGAGAATGTGGTACTATTTTAGAACGGACTATAAAATTTGTTTCAATTGAAAATTATTTTGATAAATGAAAGTGAGGGAGAGAATAATAGGGTTAAATATGACATATATAGTGAAATTAGATTTGTGGGGTAGTTTATTTTTGGGATGATAGTTTAAATATCTTTCTATATCTCATTTTAGAGGATTCCACTAAGAAGATGAACACTTCTATGAAGGAATGGTAAAAAGACCATTCCCTACTAGATCGACCCTTCCTTAACCCTTAGTAGTTGGAGGGGAAAGAAAAAATAATTTAAATACCTAATTAGTGATCTCCATGGAATTAAATTAAATGCACTGATACAAGGAGGTAATTTTAGTTCCAAAATCCATTAATTATTTTAGTGTGATGTGGCTCCACTAAGGCTAAGGAGCAAGATTATCACCTCCATAGGATATTTGAAAGTATTTAAATCCCTTTGAAATATTCTTTTGGGCTACAAATATTCATTTTTTAAGGTTTTGTGTTCTTTATGGTGGGATTTCAAGCTCAATAAGTAACAAGGACTCAACATAGAAAATATGTAGTCGCTCTTATTCAAACAATTTCACCCAAATACTCAATATCTAATGGCTAAAAAGAAGTTTTTCAACCTCTTGAAAGGTTCACTATTGGTTATGGAGTATTATTACACAATTATAGAATCATTACAATTGACATCTTGTTTTATTGGATATGAGGATCCCAAATAAAGACATTTAGAAATGGGTCTCAAAGAGGCTTTGTTGATAGAGGTCATTCATTTTAATCTACTAATGTTCTTAGAAGTGGTCAAGAAATTCGTACGTGATAAGATAATTTCTAAAGGTTGTTCTATATTTCATCCCCCCCCCTACTTGGTCAGACCCTAGGTGATGGCCCATTTGGGAGTTGGAGGAAATTGCGAGAGGAGTTGAGAATAGGTGTCTCTCACCAAGAAACTTATAATGGAATTATACATTAATCACCAAGATTATAAAGGTCCTTAGTTCAATTTAATTGGTGTGAGTGACTTGGACACATTGAGAAGAACTATAATTTCAAGGAAAAGAAATTCCACACATGGGTCTAGCATTTCCACCATCAATGGTTTGGTAGGGATGGTACATCAAAAAGTGTTTGGCAGTGTCCAGATCCAATCAAGGCATCTCCCAAAAAAATTTGTGGAGTATATAGGTAGAATTAAACCACAATAAGGGATTTAAGTATGTGATAGAATACATAGAAGTTAGATCTAAGTGGATTTTATATAGCATTCTAAGGAGGGTTTTGTTCATATAAGTTATTAAAAGAAAGTAGTAAACATGTATAAATGGGGGAAACATATAATTGATTCATGAGTTGGTACTTATACTATGATAGTAACAATTTTTTTATCCTCTATATTATGATGTTATTTTTTTGTTTTAGGTACTTATGATTCATTTATCTCTGATTAATTAGTATCACTTATTGGTCTCAAATTAGAATCTTAATTTTTTATATAAGTCTTGATGCATCTTTAGAGAAGTAGAATAAATGAAACCTAAAGTTATAATACTATTCTTTGACAGTGGAAACATTTAGAAATTTCCATAATTTGATGGTTCTAAATATAAATTCCTCGAATGTTACTATTATAATTGACTGGTCAAACAAGTTTTTTTCTTGCATTAATTTCTATAATATAGTAGAATTTTTGTTCTACCAACCTGGTGTTCACTACAATCTCTATGAAGAGTTATATTTTTATTATTAAAGAGTAGAACCTAATAATTTTTAGGTAAAAGTGGTCAAATTTGATTTGGATTGTTTTTTTCTTAGATAAATTGACCACATGTAGTGCAAAGACTTTTATCCTATGGTGGACTTATATCATGATCAGATTCCTAAATATTTTACAAGACTTACACATAATTGGGAAGTTTATTCTACCATAAAATATGTTCTTAAAATAGAACTAATCTCAATTTCCCTTTATCATATGGAACCAACTGAATTGAGGCAATTAAATATCCAATTAGGTAAGATGGAATTTTATTTTTTTATTACATTGATCACTTCTATTTATGGTACATAAATCATTTTCTATAACAAATATTATGAGATTCTAGGATTTATGTTTGTAATATATAAATATAAATCATGTAATGATAAAGAAAAACTACCTTTTCCCAAAAATTGATGATCTCTTTGACTAATTAAAATGGGTTATTTTGTTCTCAATGATTAACCATCTCTCAGAAAACCACCTGGTTTACGTTAGACTATAGGATAAAACTTATATGGATTTATAAATATATTATGAAAATTTTGAATACTTTAAAATTCCTTTCATCCTAATGAATTCCATAATGTGTTTATAGCCTTAATGAACATAATTATTCAACAATTTTTAGACTGTTTTGTTGGGTTATTTTTATTGATATCTTCATTTACATTATGCCTCGTGTCGAGCATGGTCAATGTCACCATATTCTTCCATATACTTTAATAAAAAATAATCTCTTCACTATGATATCTAAATTATTCTTATAGGTTTAAGAGGTTAAAATACTCATGAAAGTAATATGTTTTTATGGCCTTTTAGTGGATTTGGGGATGTCCTATAAATTCCCAATGAAAATATTCAAGGTTAAAATATTCTTTGGTATTATAAGGTGCAGCACCACTTAATTTAGTAATTATACATGATTAATATTTCATTGGAAAATTTAACTAAAAAATGGTTAATTTTAATCTGGTAAAACCATTGTGATATGGATTTTTAAGATCAAATAAATCAATTGACCATAGTCCCAATTATTGATCAACCTTAGCCAAGTGAGGTTATTGTGGATTATGATGATACATATTCAATATGACTTGGATGAATCCTTTTACTGGAATGATGGGTAGTGAGATATTCTTCTAATAAGATACATACTCATCATTGGAACTACCCTTCCATGATCTAGAGTTGGCAATAATTTTTCATGCCTTAAATTTCTAGAGTCACTATCTATATTGGGAGTTCATTGTGGTGTTTATGGATCACATGACCCTGAAATACATCTTTAATCAGAAGTAATATTATATTTAGTAAATTAATTGAGTGTAATTCCTCCAATAATTAAATTTTTATATCCATTACACTCTAGCTAAGGGAAATTGCATTGTAGACGATCCTATTCAGAAGGAAAATTTTCAAAATGTGACGGAAGGAATGGATGAATAGTGGATGATGTATTTTATAGATGAACTCCACCTATGTAATGAACAAACCAGATATACACTAACTCGGTACCTGATTTGGTCTTCTACAAGGTCTGAAGATGGAACAACACATACAATAATATATACACAAAATAAATAACCTTATCTTGGATGTCTGGAAGGTCTATTCCAAATATGGAACATTATAAATAATGAATAATCAGTTTTGAAAATATACAATAACAAAACATGGAATAATAAAATTAAATATAACTAAACAATCAATATAACTGAAAACAATACACTATTAGGAAAACATTATATAACACTATATTGTATAAAAGGAATTTATGAAATAATTAGAATATTGTAGAACTTTATAACGTGATACAAAAATCAAAACCATAAATTAAACCAAAACCCAAACCAAATAACCATCCACAATATAGTAAGAGAACACACTTCACTTTTCACATCCATAAAACTGAGATCAAAATTTTAATCTCTCCCTATATCCAAAGAACATAACAAGCCTATATAAAATTAATGCCATGCTACATACACCCAAATGGTGTGTGTGTAGTTTGAGAGTCAAACATGATCAGTATGATCCCACTATGAACACTTTCAATTTTATTTTTAATGATATATCCATACACACTAGTTATAAATGTTAGGACCAATAGGTGCCTAGATACCCTTAGAGGGGGGGTGAATCAGGGTATATATATTCTATTTTAAAATTCTTCTTGCCCCACTGGATCTAGACCACTATATTATAAGGGTCACTTTGTTTGCTATTATGTGTTAATGTTGATCACTTATTTTTATCTCTATCTGATGGTTACGCTTTAGATGCAATGCAGGGAAGCAACCAGGAAGACACATATATTTTTACTTGGTTCACCCTCACTGGGCTACATCCAAGGAGAATACAACGGCGATGTGCCACTGTACCAAATCAACTAAGGCTCACTACCAATAATGTTCAGGGTAGATCACTTCTATGCTCAGTATCACTGCCTTAACAATGTTTAGGGTCATCTCACTACCTTCCCAAGGGTCACTCCATGTTTCTATCTCTCCCTAGCTCACTGTCAATGGAGAGGATCACCTTTTTTCTTCTTCCTTTCCTCACTGCACTTGGAAAGGACTCACTCACAGTTTATAGACCTGTAGGTCTCTTCATTTGCATGAATGCATGCATCCTCAACTGTTGATAGATGCTCTTTTGAAGTCCAACTTTCATCCACAAATTAATACAACATTTCCTCTGAACACTGGGAAATTCCTTTGGAAATACCTTTGCAAAGCACCGTACTTTGCAAGTCTCCCAAGTTCGCAAAGCTCAAACAATCCTTCACAATGCTAGTGCCTTTTCGCGAAGCACTCTCGTCATGTAATATCACGAAGCACTCTCGTGAAGCTCAAGTCATCACAAAGAGGCTTCCCTCGCGAAGCTCACTGAGAAAACGCGGAGCTCGCAACTTTTGCGGAGCTATAATAGTCGCCATGAAGCACCTTCCTTTCGTGAATCACACTGCCTTCGCAAACTACCTTCGCGAAACGAGAGCAAAATATTTTCTTTGAAAATTATCTCTACTTATCTTGAAGGGGTCGACCTCTATTTTAGGTGATTCCACCAACCATTGATCCTTCCGGACGAAGTCAATGCCATGTCATCTCAAATCACAAGACTCCAAAGTTCCGGCTGAAATTATCTAAATCTCACAAAGCACCACGGCAATTTTCGGATCTTGGAGCTCATTATAATCGCAGAGCATCACCATCAACATTCTTTCTCACCTTCTCCACAAAGATCCCTCACAAATCCCTTTACCGCCGCGATGCACTTCAACCACTACCGTTCGCGAAGCTTGACATAATCGCGAATAACACAATTAACATTCTTCTCGTCTTCGCGAAATTCAATCCGTGAACCCTATCTATGCGAAACTCATGACTTTTCCATATTTAAATGAGATCTTCAAGGATAACTACGTTTCATAATGCTCACCAACCTCCAAATTTTGGAAACAAAAAATTTAGAAAACACTAGGAAATGGTTCCACCTTGTACTGATCTTTTGTACTGCCTCCAGATCGTACATTCCTTTTTCACCATTCTTTGTCAACATGGATTGTCAAAAAATTCTTTAGAACTTGAAAATTTACCCTGGAAACCTGCTTTGTCAAAAAACACAATAAACACAAAAATACTTCAATGTTACCTTGAGGTATTTTTTCCAAACAATCTCCCCATTTGGGTTTGTTGACAACTCTCTACAACTCTTCTCAGAATGATTTTCTGCACATTGATACCTCTCTGAATCTCCTTCCATCAACTACCACCATTCGCCTCTTGCGATTCTGATAGCATTCAAGGAATCACTTAACATGTACTCTAATCCCACATGAGCAATGCTCGGCGTGAGGAACAAGATTAGTATGAAAATTTCATCAATGAATCACTTCATGTCAGACACTAATTTTAGATTCCAAACTAATACCAATTACTAAATTGATACCAATTGTTGAACCACAATGATACCAATTGGTGATATCTGGAAACCTTTTCTCAACATTCCAACATCACTCTTCTTCTTTTATCAAGATCCTCAACTGTCGTGATATCTATTCTTTAATCGATCACTTCTAGAATCATCCGATTTAAATGTCTTACACCCCCTATCTCATTACTCCCCCTATCTCACTGACTCCACCTGTCATCTTCTCCCCATATCAATGATGATATATCAAATAGCCATGCCGTATCCCCCTTGAACAATTATTGTTTTCTCCCCCTTTGTCAATGAACCCAAAAAGCACTTCTTTGCGGTTTGTAACAAGGTAAAAACACATATTAATACATTATGGAAAACACTCTACACCTCAGGGAGATGGGGGTTCCACATCCACACTCTATTAAGTGCGGGGAGTCGACTAAACTCCCAGATCCAATCGATGCCTCTCAAAAGCTTCCTTGGTTAAGTCCTTCGTCAGAATGTATGCAACCTGTAGTTCTATAGGGACATAATCCAACTTCACAATTCCTTGATCAACCTTCTCCTTGATAAAATGATACTTTAACTCGATTTTCTTTGTGCTTGAGTGATGGATGTGATTTTTCCTGATATTTATAGAACTTGAGTTATCGCACTGGAATCTGATCGGCGACTTCACTTGAACGCCAATATCATCAAGATGATGTTTCATCCATAATAATTGTGTAAGAACTTGAGTGGTAGCTATGTAATCAGCTTCTGTGGTGCTCAATGAAAAGAAATCTTGCTTCTTTCTTATCCAAGAAAGACACAATACACAAAAATAGAAAGCACCTCCTGACGTGGACTTCCTATCATCCACTGAACTGACCCAATCTGCCTCAGTATATCCCAATAACTCTATCTGAGATTTTCCATATTACATCAAGCCGAAATCCAATGTGCCCTTGATATACCGAAGTATTCTTTTCACTAAAAGCATGTGGATTTCTTTAGTATTAATTTAATATCTCACTACTCAGAATGTGGAGAATACCTTGTCAGGCCTTGTTTCAGTCAAGTACAACAGACTTCCAATGATTTTTCTGTATTCTGTGATAATAACTGCCTTGTCATCCTCATCATTAGACAGTATCATCAGGGTAGCAACTGGAGTCTTCATATCCTTGGAATTTTCCATGCCAAATATTCTCAAAACTTCCTTGGCATATTTGGATTGAGAAATTAATATTACATTCCTTCCTTGTGTCACCTTTAAACCAAGGAAAAATGTTAGTTCTCCAATCATTGACATTTCAAACTCACTATTCATGAATTCGGAGAAATGTCTGCACTCAGCTTCATCTGATCCTCCAAATATTATGTCATCAACATAAACCATCACCGTCATCCTTTGATTACTGTTGTTTTTAAAATAGAGATTTTAATCAACTCCCCCATGTTGGAAACAAAGCTTCTTCAAGTACTGATTGAGCCTTGAGTACCATGCTCTAGGTGCTTGTTTTAGCCCATAAAATGTCTTCTTCAGCCTGAAAACCTTGTTCTCATCCTCATGAATGAGAAAACCATCTGGCTGCTCAATATACACCTCTTCCTTTAGAACCCCATTAAAAATTGTAGATTTGACATCCATCTAGAACACTTTTAACTTCCGTTGCACTGTGATGGCTAGGAATAATCTGATTGTCTCCATCCTTGCAACCGGTGAAAATGTCTCATCAACATCTATTCCCTCGATCTGGGAGTACCCCTTACACACTAGTCATTATTTGTTCCGAATCATTATTCCATATTCATTTATCTTTTTGCGATTGACCCATTTAGTCTTAATGACATTCTTTATATGCTGGCCTTGAAAAAACCTCACATGTCTAATTCTTTTCAGAATCGGCATCAGTCAATTATGCTCCCCCTTTGTTGCTTTCTTCCTTATCACATTCATTAGGAAATTTCTCACTATTTCAGTTTTCAGTGGAAACATTTCTTTCAACAACTTTTATGATGTTCTTATTAAATCATTTTTGATACTCTCTCGTAGATTCTTGGTATCCTGAAAATAGTTAGCTGATACCACATTGTTAGAACAAAATAGATAAGAACGGTATGTATGATTATTCCTGCTTCTCCCAAATTATGTCTTCTATCTATATACAACAGCTGAGTTGGGTTATCCAGTTATTACATTGATGGATCTTTCATTTGATCTTGTTATTGAATGATCCGCCTATGTTATGCAACACTTCTTGGGGTTAGGCCCACTATTTAAATCCATAAACATTCTTCTTCTCCTGCATCATTTGTTCTCATCTTCCACTCGACATTGATCGATTAACAAAATCTTTAAGCCTAATGAGTTGGAACTCGGTGTAGGAAACAAGAGATAACGTTAATAAAAAAATCACTTCTGATTCTGCTCTGTTGCTCCTTTTCCTATTCAACATTGGCACGAGATTTGAGTCAATTGAAATTATGAAGCATATCACTTCTCCAATTTTCATCTTTAAATGCAAATTCCACTTTGATCATATCTCCCTAATACCGGAAACACTTGAATCATCAGTTAATAGCATTTATATACATAGGGAGAGGGGTTGTTTTCCAGACTAATCAAGATGAGTATTGTGGTTGATCCTGATAGGTCAACTCTTTGATTATTTCTTGTATAGAATCATACTCTTTCCTAACCTCTTCTAGTTTCCTACCAACTTCAACTGCTTTGGCCATATGACTAAGAAATTGTTACCCGCATGCTGAGCCTTTTTCTGGTATGTAGAATCTGCATGCCTGGCCTTTCCCACCATTTGGGGTTTAAACCCACTGGTGCATACTTCTGTCTTTGATGTACCACCAATATTCCACTTCCCTTGATTCCATCTCTGGTTAGGAATCTCTCTGTTTTGCATCTTCATTTTTTTCTTCCCCCATTGTAGGGGTCTTTCTTTTTCCTCCACTGCTCGCTACGTAACACGACATTAAAATTTTTCAATGCATTCTTTTTTCATCTTTATTTTATCAGATATCTGTTTCAGCACACTCTTTCTCACTAGTGGTGTGTCCTCCACTGATCATACATCCTTCTTACTCAGATCTGTAGTTTTTCCTCCCTTTTCCTTGATATTTGTTCATGTTCTTTCTTAGAGACCGGTTGTGACTATTATAGAGGAGATGACTGATACACCTTTCTTTCAGCTCCACATGATTCCCCTGAGGCTCTAGGCCTATTCTTTAACTTACCACTTTGTCTTCAAGTGTATAATTTCTCATTATGAATCAGTGGAGTTGAGAATTTCCTTTCGAGTTCCTTTTCATTCCTTGCTTTCTTCTGACTGCAATATCTTGCCAAATGACTATGATTAGAACATATGAAACATCTTCCATTAAATTCATACCTCATTTCGTTATCTCTCAATCGAGATATTGATTCATCTAGAGTTCTTCCTCTGATATTGAGCTCCTGAGCTTCCTGACACATAATCATAATGTGTCCCATTCTTTCACAAAAATAGCATCTGATGAATGTTTTCCTTGGAGAGACTCTTCTCTCTGATTTCTCATGATGCTTCTTCTTATTCTCAGATTTAATACAGTTTCTATCTTCTCAACCTGAAATGTAATCTTGAGCCTCTGAATAGAATCTTGATGTGTGACCATGAATCCCACAGAAATAGAACATGCTATCATTGCCTCCTGCAAAATCCTTTTTAGGTCTATCTCCAGCACCTACAAGGTTCTTCTTATCTCTGGAGATTTTAACTGCTCTATCCCTATCATGCACAGGGGGGATTCATCAAATCCATTACTAGCTTTTCCCAAACATGCTGGTCTTTGAGTTGTGAAAATGTTCTACTGTTTCTCTTAAAAAATATCATATTTATTCTTCATTTTATTGTCACTTGTCGAAGGATAATCAAATAGTAACTTCAATGCATTCTTTGTCATAGACATTTTTTGGTATTAGGTTTCTCCACTTCTTTCTTTACTGATTCAAGCTCGTATTCCAACTTTTCAATCTTCGTATCCCTTGATTCAAGTTGGAAATCAAGTTCTCCCTTGAGAATATTCCCTCTACTCATCTCATCTTCCAGTTCTCTAGTGATCTTTTCTACCATGTAACTTTTCTCCTTCACTTTCAATTTTTCTTTTTCAACAGAATCAGAAAAACATGAATTCTTTTGTTGTAGCCGTTGATTTTTCTGAACAAGTTCAAATAGTTTTGTAGAAAGATCCTCATTTCTAGATTTCCAATTTTGAATCTCATCTGAGTTCAAATTCTTTCCCTTGACATCAAATTTTGATTTTTGTACCTTTGCAGATCTCTTTTGCAGTTCTTCATCTTGAGAATCATTCTTCTCCCTTAGATATATAGCTACATCAATAAGCATTTTATTCAAACCTCTTATCTTGATGATCTCAGTTTTTAGTGCTTGGATATGAATATCTTTAGATTTAATTTCACCAGTGAATTTCTAATCCAATTCCTTCTCCTTGTGGACAACATCAACTTTTCGACTTCTGGGAGTTTCTTCATCATCAGTAGTTCCAATATCACTCAGCATGTTACGTTCTTCCCTCACTCCTTTGGTATCATTTAATGAGTATGAATTTTCATTGTACAATTTATCCAAATCAACATTTGGTTCATGACTAGATTCCTTTAACAAAATCACACTGTTTCCACAGACACTTCTGCACTGAGGGATACCACCCAACTTCTGATTCTTCTTTCACATTCTACACTCTTCCATGGAACACTAAGATAAGAGTAGACTAAGTCTTTAACCACACAGATCAAATGAACCAAGTCCGAGAAAACAAATATCATAAAATAAACTTGTCCCTCTGATACCAATTGTTAGTAACAATAGGGGCCTAGATACCCTGAGAGGGGGGTGAATCAGGGTATGGATATTCTATTTCAAAATTCTTCTTGCCCCACTGGATCTTGACCTCTATATTATAAGGGTCACATTGTTTTCTCTTATGTGTTAATGTTGATCACTTCTTTTTATCTCTATCTAATGGTTGTTCTTTAGATGCATTGCAGGGAAGCAACCAAGAAGACACATAGTTTTGTACTTGGTTCACCCTCACTGGGCAACATCCAAGGAGAATACAACGGTGATGTGCCACTGTACCAAATCCACTAAGGCTAACTACCAATAATGTTCGGGGTAGATCACTTCTATGCCCAGGCTCTCTGCCTTAACAATGTTTAGGGTCAGCTCACTACTTTCCCAAGGGTCACTCCATGTTTCTATCTCTCCCTGGCTCACTGTCAGTGGGGAGGATCACCTTTTTTCCTCTTCCTTTTCTCACTGCACTTGGAAAGGATTCACTCACAAACACTGGGAAACGACGTCACCTTGTACTTCTCTTTTGTACCGCCTCTAGATCGTACATTCCTTATTCACCATTCTTTGTCAACATGGATTGTCAACAACTTCTCTCGAACTTGAAAATTCACCCGGGAAACCTACTTTGTAAACAAATACAATCAACACAAAAATACTGCAATGTTACTTTGAGGAATTTTTTCCCAACAGTAAATATAAATATAATAAATTATCGCTTCTAATTTTAAAAAACAATAACCAAATTCTTTCCTCACTTTACCAAAAAAATCAGGTCTCTTTATATTATAAAAGAATAAAATTTTGTACTTTTTATAAGAAAACCTTTAAATTTAAAATACTAAATAAATTTTATTAAATATCCCTAGTATACATTAATCAAAATTTTTTATTTTAAAATAAAATAGATATTTTATCAAATAACATTTTTAGGAAACTTTCAAAACCAAACCTTCAAATATACCAACACTATTTTACTAAAATAAAATTTACATTTCAAAAGGATTTGTAATTCAAGGACGTAAACTTGTTCCATTATAATTATAAAAAAAATGAGATACAAATATAAACATTAAAATCCTAAACATAACCGAGGGAAATATAAAATGTCCATAGTAAGTTAAAGTATAATAATAAAAGAAATTTGAACAACAAAAATCATCTTTGGTGAAACATTAGGGTATAAGGAGACATTTCTAGACAATCTATATGGTGAAAAATCATATGGGTGGTCAATGAAAATAAACTATACTTGAAGTCATTTTTTACATTCCTAGCCTCCCTAAGAAGTAAAAAACCATAAGCATTTCACAATCCCACACTAGGGACACTAGATAGTTCATAATCTCAACTATAATACTAACATCCCTCGAACTCCAACATAGATAACTGATGTTTCTCTAGATGTCAAATAGCGGTGAGAAATTAATTCAATATATATACCTACACAGATCTCAATATAAATCCAAAAAATTAAAGACATAAACTCACACCTCACCTCTTAACACCTATTAATGAAAAAACCCCATCTCATTAACAGAAAAATCAATCTTTAATACAATTTAAAATTCTTAAAATATCATATCACCATAAATCAATAACCAAGGAGTATGTCAATAAGGGTCAAAATAGTAATAAATACATTGACATCCTTTCTAAAAATGGTCTTTTACACATAAATATATCAAAAAATGACTTCAAATATAATAAATTGTTTCTTAAAATATTATTAATAATTTTTATAGAAATTTTAATGTTTGAAAAACACCTTTATTTTCCAAGGTCTAGGTATCCAGGATAGATTATAAAATAATTAAAATTAATATAATTTTTCTACAAAAGATATTCTATAATTATATCACTTAAAACCCAATAAAATAATTTCATAGAATACCATGATTGAAACAATAAACAAGAAAATAATTTTAAAACATTTAATGCGTCAAACAACTTTGGTGTCATGTGGTATTTATGGGAATAAAAAATGAAATAGACACATGGAAATCATTGTAACTCAATATAGAAAATATATAGAATAAATAGTAAATATAAATTGTAAATCATCCATGATTTAATAAAAAATAGGAAATTCATTGAGTTGCCTTCTTCTAACTGATAAATATATTGTCTAGACGAGTTATTACACAAAAAGGGAAGGAAATGAACCTTAAATGAAAATGAAAAAAACTAACATAAGAAAAAAACAAATAAATTTTTTGAATGATGAAACCATAGGTCTCCATGACCATTAAAGGGAAATAAATCAAGAGTATTAGATATGAAAAGTGTAAAGGAGGATACTTTATGAATAAATTTTGAATAATAACCAACAATTGGTGAGAAATAACCATGAAAGTGGAAAAAGATAGAGGAGAATAAAGGTGGGAAAACCTATAGTATATAACCAACAAATATGGTGTATAAACGGAAGTGTAATTACTTCAAAATTTGTTTCTTAAAAATAATTTACTTATGTTTTAATGGGATATAGATTTTAGTAAACCATGAGAAAACCATTAAGCTCCTACAAGAAATAAATTTTTGACTATAAGGTGAGTTTTATATAATGTCATAAAATAGTTCTCAAACCATATCAACTCTAAAATTATCCAAAAACCTAAAAATGAAACCCTAAACACGTTGTTAAGTCCCCAAATAATCACTGAAGGCATTAAAAAACATGTAGTGACATCACTGGTGAAACAATTCTCCCCACCATTCCACATTCTTCCCCCTAAAGATTACTTGCTAAAAAATCACTAATGAAAAAGAATCTATAAATTCAATAAAATATATAAGATATATATAATATAAAACACTTCAACAACCAACAACCAATATACTTCTAAAATTATATGGTCAATTTTGTAAATATATAATCAATATCTTAGGTGAGGGAGATTTGGGAGTATGAACTCCTACTAAGTTGATATTCACAAAAGGATTCCAAAATCGTCAATAAAACAAGGGTATCAAATAAATCAATTCACTAAAAAAATAAAATACCCCTCCATAGAGGTTCGCTTTACCATTTTAAAATATCACATTTTCTTAAGGGGTTATGAATAAAGAATAAAAATGGGGCATAAAGAACATTAAATACCAACACAAATCATAAAAAAATAAAAATCCTTAAGTATCTACACTATAATCATAATTTAGAACCATTTTAACCAAAAATATTTATAATTAATAATATCCATTTTCCACTCAAAAATACACATATAAGGAAGGCCACCTCAAAATAGATTGAAGAAACAAAAATAATATTTTTAATATGATTCCTAAAACTGAAACACTCCCACACATTTTCTGAAGACCCATAAAAGATACTTATATATGAATTAACCATCCAAAATGATGAGTTTTATTCAGATCTTCCAAGTATGTATGCTTTTTTAATCTTCAAAAAAGATAGTTCACTAAGGTTTTACTTCAAAGGGTTTAAAACAAGAAATTCAAGATCGACTTTTCAGAACCACTGTACCAACTTAAATAGGTATAACATGTTTCCTACTTCCATCACTTTATCCAGTTAGACCAATCTAGAGTAATGAGGAGACTATGTCACCTCAAAAATGTTTAGTGGAAGGAGCCTCTATTTTTTAGGATCGGGACACCATTTCGATATAAGAGGGTCGATCGTACAATGGAATGTTAAGTTGGATATTCTATAGAAGACCCTTTCTAAAACTATGAACCTTAATAATATCATCCAAGAATATTTCAGATATATACAATATTAATTCAAATAAATGACTATTTTATTCTAAAATTGACTAATAACTCGGTTAGCTACAATAAAATACCATAGCCATTTTTAAATTTATGGATTTAGGGTAAAGTAATTGAAAACAAAATATGATTTGAATCCATACTATGATTGGACCTTCCATGGATTATAAAAAATGATGGATTTAAACCATTAATAACTAGGTTTTTCAACTAAAAACATTCAAAATATAACCAAAAAGGTTATTGGAAGTTCAATCAGATAGAAAGTTTATTCAATATTCTCTAATAGAATTTGTGATTTTAAGGAAACCTACTCTCCTCTAAATATTTGGGGACTATGGTATGAGAAATCATGATTCCAATCTCAACCTATATGCAGACTAGAACTCACACCACCACCCATATCTTGATCCCCACATAAAACTAACACAATGAAACTAGTATTAACTATAGGATCATCTTTTGATAACTCATCTATTGTAATCATAGAAATATTCATCTAGAAATTAATTTATGGAATAAATATATAAAAAAACATCTCCAGATAAGATAAAAACATGACCCAAAATAAAATCATGTGAAATAAATACCATGTGATGAAATTAAAAAAAACATATCATTGAAATAAAATAAAAAAACATGCTAATTATAAAAAGTAAGAGAAAGAATAAAAACCAAAATATACAGGAACTAATTATTTTAAAATCAAAAAATAATAATAAACTTATAAATTGAATTTTTAAAATCTCAAAATAAATAACATAGAAATATATTGATACCATTAAAAACTAGAAAAAAATATATCTCTTGAAAATGAAGGATTCTCCAACATGAGATAATAAAAAATCATAACACCTCTATAATTCAACAAGTGATCCATCATAAATCCAAATTTTATTTCCCCATCCCCCTGGGAGGAATGGTCTATATTTAGGTCATTCCCACATCACTAAATTAAATAAATCATAATTAATTATAAACCTATAGAATCACCATTCAGTGAAAAAAATTATAAGAACAAAATCAACCATTTCGAAGAAAAAACATTTCTTTTTGAAAATTAAATGAATATTATTTAAATCCCCATTAAAAACAATAAATTTTAACCTTTTGAGATAAAACTAAATTAGCAAATATATATCATTTAAACTTCGACTCAAAAATTGTATAAATCATTTTTAAATCCAAACTAACCCTCATAAGATCATATCACAAGGGAGTCACAGCTGATAATGTAGTTAAATCAAAATCACCAAGAAGAAACACCTTCCAAAAATTTTCCTAATTTACCAAAAACAAGTCATAAATGATTGATAATGAAATTTAAAAACATGGGAAAGTAAAAAAATAGTAGGAATACTAGTAGTGCATGGTTTAACTCCAAATTTTTTCAATCCATTATATAAGTGAAAAAAATGATATTGGGAGATTATAGTCCAAAATTTACAATCACTGCATGGTTTTGTAAACCATGATCTATAAATATGTGGATTTAATATCATCCTTATTTTCACCCAAAAACCAAAATATACTTCAAATAAACATATCTTTACTCATCATGAACCAAATTAATATTTATTAGTAAGAAATATTTTAAATCTTATACTCAAATCACATTCTCCAACTATCCATGGAAGCTCAGGGATCGACCTGAGAAGGAGTTTTCAAAACACTCTCTCACACAAATATCTTGAATTATGATGAATCTATCACATATATACTAGGATATCTTAATTAAAATTAATATGTTATCTCATGTCATTTTTGGGAAACTACCTCATTCCCAATCACCGTGATTATGAAAAAAGTTCTAAGAAATCAACCATACCCAACTTGGGAATTATTTTTCTTCAAAATATATAACCTAAAAGATAAAACTCCCCCAAAAAAATTAAATTAAAAGTGCATATGGTGGAACATCACACCCAATGAATAGTAAGTTTAGAAAATACACAATAACAAAAGACAACATAATAAAATGAAATTGAACTCTACAATCAACAAACCCTAAAAATACCATAACCATCCAACAATATACAATAATAAAAAGTATAAAATTATGACATGAATAAAGGAGTTCAATGTGGAACTACAAAACATTATAAAAAACTCAAAACTATATGGTAAACTAAAAACCAAACCAAATAATTATCCAACATGTATAAGAAAAAAACACATCACTTTTCACCTCTATCAAATATAATCAAACATATCGATCTCTATATATACACTACAATGAATGAAACAACTATTTCACTACCAAGTACACTTTCCCTTTTACTTTTGATGACAAATCCATACACACTATTTTGAAATATAAAATATAATAAAGTATCCATATAATTTAAAAAAACAAATTTCCAAATATGTTTCTCACCTTACCAAAAATAAAAAAGTCACATTAAATCCTAATTAAATGGGATCATAAACTTTTGAGATGAAAAAATTATAATTTATAATGTTATATCACTTTAAAAGATAGATTAATGAATAATTTAAAATAAATCTTCTCATTTCAACATAAAATTTACATTTTAACAGATAATCATCCTAAGAGAAAATAATACACAACCATGACATAAAAATCTTGAAACTTTTTTAGTAAAATTAAATATACATTTAATAAAGATAAATATTTATAATACTGAACCATGACCTTTTATCTTTATGAGAAAAAAACCAATATTTATTGATAAGTAAGAACATGAAAACAATAAACCTAACCAATGTAAATATAATTGAGTATCCATAGAAATATCAACTATAATAACAAAATATAATGTAATAACAACAACCATATGGGGAAACACCTAAGGCACTAAGAATAAATTCCTAGAAAATATAAATAGTGAAACATCATACTGTTACTATATTACCATAAACTATACTTAGACTTGGTTTCTCTTTCCTTCCCTCCACAAAGATAAAAAACCCCTTGGAATAGAAAAATCATACACTATGGGAATTAGTTAGCTCATAATCACAAATTGTGTAGTAAAATTCATCAAAATCCGACATAGATACCTAAGGATTACGATGATATCAAATGGAGGTGTCAATTTGAGTTAATATATTTACATTCATATATCTCAAGATAATTCCACAATAATAAAATCAAAAACTAATGAATTGCCCCAAAAACCACATCAAAACAACTTCCACAACACATCAGTATAACAATACAAATTAGATTCAATTCACAATTAAATATATATAATGTCACCATAAAAAATATCCATGGTGTATGTCAACAAGGGATGAAACAAGCAATAAATATATTCACTTCCATTTCCAAATAGGATATTACACATAAGAAAATATAAATGGGACTTTGCATATAATAAAAATCATTTGTCATAAAATTCAACAAAAAGTTTTTATAAAAATCCCGAATTATGAAAAAATCCTTCATTTTTTATGGTTAATGTTTCCAAAACTAAATATAAAACACCTAAATTTCATAAAAATGTTGTCCACAAAAGACATTTTAAATATATAATTAAACACCCAGCCTCAGTTTTCTATAAAACACATAGATTTTACCAACACATATGAGAAGAAGTTTTTTAATTTGAATGAATGAAGAAATTATTCTATCTTATGAGATTGTTGGAAAAAATGAAATTAACATGTAACAATCATATTAACTCAATATAGCTATAATATAGATAAAAATCAATGACAATTGGAAAACACACCAGGTTTCATAAAAAAGGAAATGAAAAGTGCCACCTACATGTAACTGATGACTCCATTTTCAAGAGGGGTTATTCCATAAAAATATAAGGTAATGGAGCCCTAAATTTCCATGAAAATCCCTAAAATTATAAAACCTAAAATTAATTTTGTTAAAGATAATGGTAGATCAAAATGATATAGAGGAAAAACCCAACCCTAGAGATATTGATGACTACGAGAAGATGAATCCAGTGGGAAATCCAAGGTGTTCATCACTGGTGGACCATGGTGTTTATAAGTAAATGTTTCATCTAGAATTAGTTAAATCAAATACAAAGGGTTATGCTCCTGGAATTGTTTCTGGTTCAAAGAACAATTATGTGAAAGTGGTGAAATCTGTTGATAACCCCTACTTTTTAGAGATTGATCTACCCTCTCCTAGAAGGATTATCATAAAAGGAAGGATATCACAAGATTTGGAAAATCAAGAGGTTATGGTAGAATTTGTGAGCCTTTGTAGGTAATCCATTATCATGATAGTTATGGTTCAGATGCAGAATAATCTACTTAAATTTAATGATTTGACTGTAAGTATCGCTATGATCTGGGGATCTGGTTATTAGAAGATTGTGGTAATGGGTTAAGGGTATTACCATGTGGTATTTTCCTCTGATGACTACCAGAGAAGAGCTTAGAGATATGGGTTAATATCCTTGAGGCCTCACTTCATTAGAATGTAGAAATGAGATAGGAACTTTGACCAGGATATAGTAAGGAACACTCATACAAAATTTTTGCTTCATATGTGCGCTATGATTGTTTTATATTGACACCAACATATTCTTTGGAACATAGCTTCTGCTATGGGTAATCAAATTAATATGGATAATAAAAGTGGAAACATGAGTCATTGACGCTATTATATCATCCCAGTGGAAGTTAATATTTTTAAAACACTTGTGGAGGAAGTTGAGCTTACCATAAGGGCTGATCGAATGAACCAATTGATCCAATCATAAAGGAATAAAAAGTTTTGTATGAATTGCATTTTTTTTTTCCGAATATCATATCTAAATGAAACAGGGATAAATAATTTAACTTCTTAAACATAAAATTAAACAATTATAATAATTGTTTAAGTAATAAAGGATAAAAGTATACCTCCTGACTTAAATGGAAACATTACCTATGGCCCCTCCAATAAAGAAAATATGGGGACTGGTCTTGTTGATAAAAACTCTATAGATCAAACTAGTTGAAATTTTGGTAATCACCCTTATTACTCTAATGAAACCCCCACTTGAATTATATAAGTTGTGGAGGTTGTAAATATCAATTAGAATCATCCAACAGACATAGATGGGACTAGAATTTTAGAGATCAACTCTATGTATAGTGCTTGTAGACACTCTAGAAAACTTCCCCCTTCATCTGATGACACTTACTTTGGTGTCATTTAGTTTTTTGAGGCTGTGAATGTCCCCTAGACTCATCCTATAGAATTAATAGATTAAAGACTAAAGTAACATTAATCTAGAACTTATGTGGACATACACATATTATATTCAAAATCTAAGGGAGTTACAGAACTCAATAATGAAGAAAATAATTAGGGGAATACACAACCAATTGGGGCTCAGGGAAATCTTATTGGGTGAATGCCTCCTGATAAAACTCATATGGCTCTAACATAGAATTAATCTCAATAACATAATGTAAAAATGAGGACACCAAATAATGATGGGTAACACAAAAGATTAATCAAAAGGTATATCATTCAATTTTGGGAAGAATATGGAAACCTACTATGTTAATGTTAGTAAAAATGTAGTCACAAAGGATAAAACTAAAGGTATTGCAGAGGAAGAGTACATGATGTTAATGGGCGCTCCCCTCTCGGGAGCGCTCCCCCTGACCACCCAGCATCTAATATCCTCCATGGTGACCTTCCAGAGATCGATATATTCCAAGGAATTTTCTGGAGTGTTTCTCCCTGGTTTCTAGGTTTCATCCCCTCACGGTGGTAGATCTCTCCGCCCCCATTTTCCTCCGGTGTGCCCTCCAGATAGCCACATTCTCCTAGGGTTCCATCCCCATGTCGGTTCTACCTAGGGTTCCATCCATATGCCAGTTCCTTCTCTATTCATTATTTTGATTGGGTTTCAGTAATTCTCCGGCCTACTCACCTAGATCTGACCTCACGTTCATACACTCATCTCTAGGTCATACTTGGAGTGATGGATTCTCAAAGGTTTTGGGCATCTAGGTTTAGTGACCGCGGGGCTTTCCGACCCCTTTTCTTTTCTCCCTGATTTTCTCTTTCCCATTGCCTTTTTCCTTTTCTTATATATTTGAGAGTTAGTAGCTCTGGTCTTTGTTATCTGATGAATTTTCTATGACGGTGTGGTTCGGAAAGGTTGTGGGTGCCTGCTCATCTTTGGGTTATGTGGTGATATGGGGAGGATGAACTAGATGGCTCGGACGGTGCAGGTGTTGGGTGTAATTTTTTAAGATTTTCATGTTATTCGGTCAGTGTTGTGGTTCTCTTTAGTGTTTTGGTGTTGGTTACTTCCTAGTGGTTCCGGTGTAGTGATGTGGATGTCTATGGCAAGGGTTATTTGGGCAGCCTGCTAGTTTCATTTCACACTGGTTTGGTGGGTTCTGGCAGTTAATGTCTTCGGTGCTATATTGGTTTGGGGCAGATCTGATTGTCTCTTCAATGATTTCTGGTCGTGGAGTTTCTCTTTCCCGCTTCTACTATTGGTTTCCACGGTGGTATTTTGACTCCGTCAAAAGCAATGTGATGTTCTGGAAGCACCTTTTCTAGTTTTCTCGATGAGGACGGATCTTTAGTTCTCTTCAGTGATGACGACGTGATGTGCGATGACGGTGGTGATGGAAGGGAAGTGATGTTGGAGGTGATCTAATTAGGTCGGTAATCCGATTATGGAGACTAGGTGGTGTGGATGTCATAGGTCGTCAATGCAATTATGTCAACTAGTTGATGTGGATGGCTTGGTATGAGGGTCGTTTGAAATTTAAATTTTGAAAAAATTGTAACTGGGGCGGTTTTTGGTTTGTCCGTGATGTTGGCTGGCTAGTTCGTCGGAGGCACGGTGATTGTGGTGCTATTTCAAATTTTTGAATTTTGAAATATCTATGGTGAAATTTTCTTTTTGACGGTCGTGTGTGATGATGCGTCAATGTTTCTATATGGTTAACACTCTTCCTTAAGATCTATTTGGAGGAATATATCATAACATAACTCTTATGATTCTAAAAAATAGATTAAACAATATATGTATACTAGGTTGTTGAGCACATGAGAATGTACTAGAAACAAACAGGAGTTTCTAGTGGTGCACCACTCTATGTTGGATAGAATGTTAATGAATAAAACCAAGTTACCCATCATGTTGATAATAATAATTTGGGGGACCTTTTTATAGGTACTTTCCTCTAATAATTCTTGAAGACATATATCTATAAAAAAATCCCAAGAGCCTATGTATTATAAAATATTTTTCACTCCACTGAGTGGAAATTTTTGTGCTAATGAAATTGAGGATCTCCATTCCCTTGTATATACTATAATTAATGAATAAAATAATGATCAATTCCAAAAAAAAAATGAATTAGAAAATAATATATAGGAACTTGGGAGTATGGAGGGATCAGGAATGTAATTAAATCCAAAGGATGGAAATAAGAAATAGGAAAAAAGAGAAAATGGAAGGTACATATTAGCATGGAACGGGAATGAGTACTTGTAATAAGGGGAATGTCTCAAGCAATGAATCTATTTTACTGGAATTACCAAATGGTAGGGAACTGCCTAACATCCAAATCACTTAGGAACTTTATTATTTCCCATAAACCTATTCGTATTGGTATATCATAATCGAGAAAGTTGTTTGACAGTTGAAAGTCTTTCAAATGGGCCTCCATTGGGTGAAATGTTTTATCATAACCTATAATATAGAAATATAGATCATCTATGGATTATTAGGTATGAAAGAATTCAAATAATCAAATGTAATCATAAATACCATATCATCACTATCTATTTCAAAATTTCATTCTACAGTGTTCTTCTTTCTTTTGGGTATACATGTACATCTTATATAAAGAGAAGATAAATATGGAGGGATCTTGAGGCAACCACAGGGAATATGGCTCACGAGAGAGTGATTACGGTAGATTTCAACAATTTTTTTAACCCTGAATAAAGAAACAGATCCAAATTCAACAGGACAATAGCTCTGAAATTCTCATCTTTCATTTATTAGTGCAATATTATTTAAGTTCTAATCATTGGATATGACTTCAAATGCTGAAGTTACACTTTAAATGGGGGATAAGAAAGAAATATTGAATGAAAATTTGTATAAATATATGGTTGTAGTGTTTACAATGGAATTGAAGGTTACACTATTCCTAAAAAAATTGAGACCAAAACCACATAATTGTGGATCTCTCCACCAAAAAAAGTTCATCCCTCTCCCTTTTTTCAATAATATAGGGGTTGTTATTCTTGGATGCACAAAAACTATTTTAGAGTCTTGCAAGATGGAACCAATGGGAATCCCACTTCAGAGACCATCAAAAAAACTATATCACACTAAGTGACTCTTAAGGTAATATAGTAATAAGTCTTTATCAAAAATTGAAATTAAAAGTATGGGTGTTGAACAACATTTTTCCAGTAGCCAATTCAAAAATTAGAACTAGAACATCCCCTCTAGAGAAGAAGTGCAAGATCATTCCAAGTTGGATGTCTCATTGACCATCAAATAAAGGATGGGTAGGAATCACCTAAATGTGAAATGGTTTAAGGAAGGAGATAGAAATTCAATATTTTTCCATGGATTACATAAGGAGAAGACAATAAAGGTAGGAATGATGCCATAAATATTAATGTATAATTGTAAACCTATGAGAATGATGTATCAAAGGTAGTGGGTGAATAGTTTAGTGGGATATTTGAAGATGATTGAATGGAAAACACATAAATGATTATTAATAAAATAATTCCCTACCTTAAATACCATCATAATCGAAGTCTTATCATGTCCCCTGATAAATTTTAAGTAAAAAAACACTATTATCTCTCAATATGTAGAGTTATACTAGACCATATGAAATTACAAAAAAATTATTCATGTTCTAATGGGAAATTATATAGGGTTCTTTAGTATGGTAAGTAAGGTAATTCTTAACTCATGCCTCTATACCTTAGTGAATCAATGAAAAAATAATTTCCTTTATCCATAAGAAATAAAATGAAATTGGTATTAATGATATCTGACTAGTCTCCCTTGGTAATATTGTTCCTAAATTAATTAGTAAAAAATGATGACCAGAAAGGGAGGAATAATTAGGAACCTCATTACATGAAACAAATTCGGATTTTTTTTCTTGTAGTATCATTTAAAATTTCATATTCACAACCTCATAAAGTGTTAATATAATAAAGATAAAGGGGAAATAAGGGAACTTTTATCTTAATATTGATATATCCAAGGCATTATACACTTTGAAACGGATTTTCTTATTCAATATCCTTAGGTGATATGGCTAATCAAATAATTTTATTAGATTAGTTAATACCATTGTATCATCTAAAGGTCGGTATGTTCAAATCAATGGGTCCCCCATAGACTTATTCTAATGCACCTTGGTTGTCCATAAATGAGACCTAATCTCTGCCATTATCTTTAAAATTACTAAAGATTATTGAAGTATATGTATCAATGAACTTTCTTATGTTGGTTTATCTACAAATTGAATATGGGAGAGTGAATTCATTCTATCACATCTGTTGTATGTAGATTTTATTCTCTTATTTGGACAGGAATCAAAGAACACCATATTTACTATCAATACTCTATTTACACACAATAAGGAAGTGGATGGGGAAACTACTAGTTGGGGGGGAATATTTTATCATGTTTGATGATGGAATATATGTTGGAAATACAATAGGATCACTAGAAGAATGAGATTGAAATTGGGATTTGTCTCATTCAACTATATTGGTGTACCATTTGTTTAGGGAAAACTTAAGAGTCAATTTCTTAGAGGAATAATCTATTGTATCATTAATAAACTAGATATATAGGAAAGTAAATTCGTGTACCAATCTAGGAGGGTGTTCCTTGTTAACTCAACATTACCTCTAAATTTTTTTACTCTTTATCTGTCAATAAGTGTCTAAGAAATCTCATCGAGGAGGTTCAATGTCAGATTAGAATTTTTATTTGAACTAGGTTAGTGTAAGAGAGGTAAATTATAATTGTCTCATGGAAATTATGAATCAAAACAATTGAAATGGGGTCCTTAGAGTTAAGGACTTAAATATATTCAATGATTGTCTTATTAGTAAATTCATAGAGAACCTACCAACTACTAATGATTATTTCTATGATTTTTTATTAGGAATGTTCAGAAGAAGGTTATTGGTTAGTAATCCACACTACATTTACTCATCTATTTGTCCCTCATTCAAGAATTACTTCAACGATATCATGTAAAATACCAAATGAAATGTTATCACGGAATCTGACCTCAATTGTCGGAACACCTGTTAGCTTTGTTTCTACTAAAAGACATCATGATTATCCCTCTCAAATTATTTAAGATGACTATAAGTAATCTTATAACACATTAAAATGACCTTGATTGTAACACCCCGAGATTTTATGAGATATATTCTTTTTAATTTTTCATATCTTTTGTCGTACTCTACACCAAGATTATATTGCGCTATATGCAACACCGTATTAGCTTGCAGTATACGCAATACAATTATTGGATCATCTAACACACAATTTCAAGTTCGTTTGATAGTATTTATTCTACGCAACATTGAGTGTATGTATATATATGTGTGTGTATAAATGAAATATGGTTGGATTCTGTTATACAAATCAATGGAAGAGTCTTGCACAACACGCAACTTTGACTTGGCTTTCATTACACACAATCGCAACCTTCCTCGATAGTGTGTGTTGTACGTAATACCAGGTTTCACTAAACAACAACATATGGTAATAATATTATTACATACTAGCTGTTATGAATATTATTAACTAAATTTTGAATTTTATAACATTATTATTCATCTTACACATTTTCTAGAACATTTCAGGAGAACAAAATAAATTTTTCTGGTAAAATATATATTTTTTTAAAAATGCAGTTTTGTCGCCTTTTGATGGTGCACCCACTTTAAATCTAGTTTTTGACATGTTTATAAGTTCAATTTGACAAAATAAAATTCTTCCTTGGAATCAGGATATAAAAATTTAATTTGGATAATTTTTTCATATTATTCTGATAACTTTCATATTTTAATGAATAGTAAAAACACGCTGTATTTTAATTATAAACAACTTTTTTCATCGAAATAATTTTTATGGTTAGATTATCTGTTTAATTGTTTTAAAAGTTTAAATATAATATATTTTTACCATTTAATCCAATGTTGGTCATTGAAATTAATTTCACTTTGAAATTGGTCATAAACAAGTAACAATCTTTTAATAGTTATTGTTTCTTAAAAACACGCTATTTGTTTTAATAACGGGAATTAATTTTAAAATTAATTAATGCCACTTCTATGTTTTGAATTGTAAAAATAGACATCAATTTTGAATTCAGAATATCAAATATAGCTTAGGCAGAATTTTTGGTATTTTTCTGAAAAACTTCAATTTTTGATGAATAGTGACACCACTTAGTGGTAGTTAAAAAACTGACTTTTTCATTTAAATGAAATTTTACCACTTTTGTGAATTGAGTTTCAAAAATCTGACATACATGGTTGTTATCAAGAAGTAAATATGGTTCAATAAGATGAAAATAATTTTTGGTGAATAGTAACTATTTGACTTTTATTTACCGCGGTTAAAGGTAAATAGGGTAATTCAAGGTTAAAAGAATATTATAATAATTCCAAATTACCTTAACACTTTTCATAACCTTATTGTATGAGTAGTGTCCGACCATGGGCATCCTTGGGTCAATTTATGGACCGAATGGAGCCACTTGGTAGTGATAATGACAATTTGGATTAATTAATTTAATGTAAAGACAAAATTGACATTAACAAAAATCTTTTAGTAATTAATTTTTTTAACGGGTTATATAAATTATATTTTCGACTCTAAATATTCATGGTAAATCTAAAATGATTTCCTACATGATGGTAGTTTTTTTATAATTTTTAGACATCAAATAAATTAAATTATTTATGACACAATAATGATTCATTATTTACCTCATTAATAAATGATTTAAATAAATAACATTATAATGATTAAAATATTATGCAAAACATTTCCAATTCTGATTGGATGATTTTGTTTCGACCATGAGTCATCTTATCATCATCTTTAATGATTTTTGGACCTTTTGAACACGAAGATAAGTTTATAATAAAATAATATTTTCACACTTTCTAAAAGAGCCCCTCCTCCCCCTTATAAAAGAAGACCATTTCTATCCAATTCCTCACACCTCTCAAGCCATTTTTCTCATCCAACCTCTACCCAATTAATATCCATACGTCCCTCTCCTCCTCCTTGAGGCCTTACCTTATGCATAAGGCACTTCAAGAAGTCCTTTTGGTTCAAAACAAAGGAAGTTACCCAAATTAAAGGTAATGGTTTCTCTTAAATTGTTTTCTTTTATTCTACATCTCCAACCCCTAAACCCTTTTTAATCCTTTCTTTTTTAACAAAACCAGTATCATAAATATACTAGGATGTTTTTATGAGAAGGATTTGAACTAAACTTACACACACCTACATCTAATGGATGAAGAACATAATGTTTCTGTGGATGGAAAACTAACGCCTCACGAAATGATGATTGTTCGATTTTCTCCTACCGCCTCTCATGGTGGCCATTATGAAGGAACTGTATTTATATATCATATATATTATTTTTATGATTTCCTCATTCTTCTATAGTTCCCAATTATATCAACCCTTTATGGTTCCCATAGTGGGTAAATATTATAATCTTATTCGAGGAAGTGCGGACTACCGCCCCCTCAAAGTTATGTGATTCGTTAATGCCTTATGTGGGATGTATAAAGGATGGAGTTAATGATATTATATATGATATTATACTGGAATTATAATATACCTATTTATAATTATGTTTCAATTCCATTAAAATAATAAATTTAAATGAAAGTAGCATTCATGCATACGTACGGCTTACCATCTCCATGAACGGTGCATTTCATTTCTTACCTCCATATGTTATGTACTATTATAAATACATGTATATAATGGATATATATGATATATATGATATATAAATCATGAATATCATTCTGGATATAATGAACCTTTGACCACATGAACAACATGTAATTATAAGAAGTCCATTTTTGACTCAAGTACCAAATATCGACAAAACAAACCTTATTAACTTAAATAGTTACATAATATTTATAACAAGGTAATAAGTGATATAAAAGGAATAATAACCTTGAAAAAAGTTCTTATGAAATTATAAATTAACTTCGGTTTAATATTGAGGAGATCAAAAAACGATCGAGTCAAGTCGGACATGAAGTAATGGATCTTCATAACGCAATTTTCGTTCTTTGGGTTGATCTTCTCTTTCTTGTTTACATAGTTCTTTGATTATGTGAGAAATGAATTTTTATATCTTATCATGTATTTATACTTTCATTATGTGACCTTATAGTGAATACACATAAGTGATCTATTTTTTTTACAAAAAGATCTTTGTAAAGGATAATGTTTCAATCTTAATTGTTTTCTATCCGAGATTTCTTATACGTAAGTATTTACTGGGGTTATATTTATTATCCATGTTCAAGTTTTATAAAAAAGTTTTCATGTATGTTTAAAGTAATTTTTTTTACTTTTACTAAAAGTTATGTAAGTAATCTTTCTTTTGTTTACCATATGAGGTACTTTTTGACTTTTCCGACAAAAGTACGCGGAGAAAGTTTTTCTTAGCTTATACAGAATGAATGGATTTTTACGGTTTCATATCGCCTAATTTTCAAGAATCTTTATCTATAAGTTTTCATGGTTATTTTCAATAAAATCCTTTTCTTTTCAAATTGTGTGTCATATTGTGAAAAGAAAATTATTTTTAAGGAGAAAGTATATTTTCCTCAAGAATTCATTTCAAGTGTTTTATAAAAACTATTTTCCATCTAAGATGAAATTATTTATCATGTTTATGTTTCAAGTATAATGTATCTATTATTTACATGGTTTTATTATTCTAAAGATGAAATGATATCCATTTGTTTTATATGGATTATTTTATGATGGAATGATGTTTATGAAACCCATTTTATTCTTTGTGTTATGATGAATGATTTTTGTTTATGTTGTGGCACAAGTAAGAATTATTTCATAATGAGATGGGTGGGACCTATATCTCCCTCCAATTAATTGGGTAAGGATTTATATCTCATGATATAGACATGGTTGGAATGGTAAGTTTATCTGGTTTAGTAATACAGGACTGGAATGAGGAGTGAACTCGATTCGGAAAGGGACTTCGTCCACTAAGATGGTCTTGGTAGGAATACCTTGGCTACTATGGAAATAATATCATGTGCTTAATGGTTTCCACAATCAAATGTTTTATTCCCATGCTATTTTATCACGATTGATGTTCCTTTATGATATATGCCTTAGGTACTTCCAATATTTATGTCTTTTCTCAAGATTTTAATGTTTAGATTTTATGTTCAAGCTTCTCCATTCAAATGTTTATGGATTGTTTTATGTTATCTATGTTTACCCTTACTGATCATTTGAGCTCACCCTTTATATGATTTATCTTACCTAGGTTATAAAGAAAGGTTTTAGGTAAAAAAGAAGATCTCTATGGGAGATGTTGAAGATCATTCACCGAGATTAGAATATTATGTTCCGAGTTTCCAAAGACACTAAACTATTAGGGTCCTTTGGTGTCTGTTTTTTGTTATGTATTAAGTATTCCGACAAAGTAATGTAATGTCCATGTACATCATGTTTGGGGTCTCCACAGTTGGTATCAGAGGCAGGTTTAGTTAACCTTTGGAAACTAGGATTTGAAAACTTTAGTGAGAACCCTAGATATATTTCTAAGGTATGTCTAGGGATGTCCCTAAGGTTAGGTATAAGTATATCTTATAGTCCTAGAATTATGGTAACAATATTAGAATTAACCCTAAAATGTTATATATTGAAGTTACTCCCCCTTTATTATGATGCTTTCCCTAGCATGATTTTTTCCTCTCACACTATTCTTTTTGGGTTTTAGATGATGGATGGAACCCAAAGGAACCATGTTGATCAATGTAATAGACAATGCAATGATTGTCCTCCTAAACAAACCAATGTTATGGGAGATGGAGTTCAAAATCTTATTTCTATACTTACACAAGCTATGAATCATTATAGACTTCCAAATGAGCAGAGAAGGGAACAATATTCTATTGATTCCTTCATGAGGCAATGTCCACCTTCTTTCAGTGGGTCTTCTGATCCACTTGTTGCTGAACAATGGATCAGTACCACTGAAAAGATATTTTCCATACTTCGCTGTTCAGAACATGAAAAATTCATTCTGGCTATTGACAGTTTAGTAGGTGAAGAAGATCAATGGTGGACTCTAATTAAGAATATGAGGCCCCGAGATGAAATTGAATCCATGGAATGGGATGAGTTCAAGAACTTATTTTTCAATAAGTACTTCCCTCTTATTCTTCGAACAAAGAAAGAAAACGATTTCCTCGAGCTTAAGAAAAAGGATGATGAATCTGTTGGTATATACAAATTGAATATTACAAGGCTTGCAAGGTATGCATCTGGCTTTATCATCCAACCTGAAAGTAAAGTTGATCGATTCTTCAGTGGATTAAAACCAAGTCTTCGAAGGTAATTAGGTATGAGAGACTTCTGTAGCTACGAAGAAATTGTGTGTTGTTCTATCACGGTAGAACTAGAAGTTGGTGTAACATATCCATATCATGGTTTTGACAAGAAACAAAATATGGAGTTCAAGGAGAAATCTCAGAATAATGGTGAAATGAATATGAATATTTATTTATGCTCAAAGTGTGGAAAGAAGCATGGTGGAGATTGTCTTAAAGGGACTAGAAAATGTTTTAAGTGTGGAAAATAAGGTCATCGAGTAGCTGAGTGTCGAAGTAATGGAAAAAGGGTTGCTAATGATGTGAATAAAGAAAATACAATAGAGAACTCACCACCAACACTTCAATGCTACAAGTGCAAGGAAATGGGGCATTATGATAATCAATGCCCTAATCCAAGGGTTAATGATGATCAATGTGAGCAACCTCTTAAGGAATGGGATAAAGGTAAGTCACATGTGATCACTATTTGTGATGTTGAGCATGACAATGATGTTGGGTAATGATTAAGTGTTTATGTAATGGGATTTCAAAATGGTATCATGGAATCTCATTTATGGCATCATGGAATTTTGGAATATCTATGTATTAGTTTTCAATAAGTATATGGTACCAGTATCCACGAAAAGTGATTGAAATATTTTTGGAAAGAAGATGATATGCGCATAATGAAGTGATAAAGAAAAAAATGAAATGAGCTCATGATTGATATAAGGACAAAGTTATATCATAATTTGAGTATATAGAAATTTTGGGTTGTTGGTATGTGGAAGGTGTTAAATTTTGACAGCATTCATGTTTTCACTAAGGGAAAATGGGTATTCATTTTTCAAGAGAATACATGATTAAGGTATTCAAATGTTTTTAATTTTACCAACAAGATATATCTTATGATATGTGGGGGATAAATGATGGTATTCACATGCTCGGTAGATGACATTTCTAGTAATTTTTTTCTTTATACTACGAGCTTAGACAGAAGTATTTTGGATAATCCAAAAGATTGGAATGGATTATATTAGACATAAATTAGTATTCTTTATGGATAGAACTTTTTTCTATATTATTTCAGGAATGTTATAATAATGTAGTTTTAGAAAAAGGACAACTCGTAGGACGGGCGACAACCCGTCGCGTTGGACAAGGTTGTGAGAATCGAACCCACAACCAAAGTGTGATAGGACTTTATCACTTACAACTGCCCTACATGATGTCGCTGGTTAGTAGAAACTATTTTTTTATTATTTTATTAAGAAGTATGACAGATGAAGTATAAGTCCATTTTGGAACCATATCCGATTAATCTCACCCTAGATGGACTTATGTATATAATTATTACTAACTTTATGTTTGAGACAGATGGAATGACCTATCATTCTTTCACATAATCTTCTAAAAATTCGCAAAAGTCAAATTAAACTTCATTTCTTTAAGAGATGAAGTGGAAATTGTTCGAGGCACGAGCAACGTTGAGATTGTACGAAAATCAAGTAAGTATTTCTTTTAATTAAAAAATTCTTCAACTTTAGGGAAATGATCTTGAAAACCATAAATGTTGTCCTAGTGCTCTCATATCTGATGAATCAGAGGGTACCTTAGATCATCACAATTTTATGGCTTTGTGACTATTGGATTTTTCATATCCCTGTTCTCTACCACTCTCCATTAGAAGTTGACGGTTAGATTTATCTTCCATATCCATATTTTCACCTATGATCTACTATGTGGGAACCCAAGTGGTGAGTTACTTTGGTTATCCATTTTGTTTCTAATGTTAATTTTTTTAAAAGTAAGTTTTAGTATTCCTTTTTACGATGTAGGTTTCTATGAAAGAAACTCTCAAGTAATAAACCATTTATAACCCCGACGAATTTCGAGGGCGAAATTCATTTTTAGAGGGTAGAATGTAACACCCTGAGATTTTATGAGATATATTGTTTTTAATTTCTTTCATATCTTCTATTGTACACTAAACCAAAATTATCTTGCGATATACACAACGCCGTATTAGCTTGCAGTATACACAATACTATTCTTGGATCGTGTTACACTCAATTTCAAGTTCCTTTGATAGTAGTTATTCTACGCAACATTGAGTGTATTTATATATATATATATCTGTGTGTGTGTGTGTGTATAAATGAAATATTGTTGGATTATGTTATACAAAACAATGGAGGAGACTTTCACAACACGCAACTTTGACTTTCCTTTTATTTCACGCAGTCACGACCTTCCTCGATAGCGTTTGTTGTACGCAATACCAGGTTTTACTAAACAACGACATATGGTTATAATATTATTATGAACTAGCTATTATGAATAGTTTTAACTAAATTTTGAATTTTATAACATTATTATTCATCTCACACATTTTCTAGAACATGGTATGAGAACAAAATAAATTTTTCTGGTAAAATAAGTTTTTTTAGAAAAATGCAGTTTTGCCGCCTTTTGATGGTGCACCCACGTTAAATCTAGATTTTGACATGTTTATAAGTTCAATTTGAAAAAATGAAATTCTTCCTTGGAATTGAGATATAAATATTTAATTTGGATAAATATTTCATATTATTCTGATAACTTTCATATTTTAATGAATAGTAAAAACATGATGTATTTTAATTAAAAACAACTTTTTTCATCGCATTAATTTTTATGGATAGATTATCTTTTTAATTGGTTTTAAAGTTTAATTTGAATATATGTTTACTATTTAATACAATTTTTGTCATTGGAATTAATTTCACTTTGAAATTGGACATAAACAAGTATCAATCTTTTGATAGTTATTATTTCTTAAAAACACGCTATTTGTTTTGATAACGGGAATTAATTTTAAAATTAATTAAAGCTGCTTCTATTTTTTGAATTTGGAAAAATAGACATCATTTTTGAATTCAGATATCAAATATATCTTAGGTTGAATGTTTGTATTTTTTTGAAAAACATCAAATTTTGATGAATAGTGGCACCACTTAGTGGTAGTTAAAAAACTGACTTTTTCATTAAAATGAAATTTTTCCACTTCTGTGAATTGAAGTTCAAAAATCCGACATAAATGGTTGTTATAAAGAAGTAAATGTGTTTCAGTAAGATGAAAATAATTTTTGGTGAATAGTAACTTTTTGACTTTTATTTACTACGGTTAAAGGTAAATAGGGTAATTCAAGGTTAGAAGAATATTATAATAATTCAAAATTACCTTAACACTTGTCTTAACCATATTTTATGAGTTGTGGACGACCATGGGCATCCTTGGGTCAATTTTGGGACCCCATTGAGCCACTTGGTAGTGATAATGACAATTTGGATTAATTAAATTAATGTAAAGATAAAATTAACATTAACAAAAATCTTTTAGTAATTATTTTTTATAAGGGGTTATATAAATTATCTTTTCTACAATAAATATTAATTGGAAATATAAAAATATTTCCTACATGATGGTATTTTTTTTATAATTTTTTGACATAAAATAAATTAAATTATTTATGACACAATAATGATACAGTGTTTACCTCATTAATAAATGATTTAAATAAATAAGATTATAATGATTAAAATATTATCTAAAACATGTCCAATTATGATTGGATGATTTTATTTAGACCATTAGTCATCTTATCTTCCTCTTTTATGATTTTTGGACCTTTTGAAACCAAAGATAAGTTTATAGTAAAATAATATTTTCACACATTCCAAAAGAGCCCTCCCTACCCCTTATAAAAGGAGACCATTTTTATCCAATTTCCCAAACCTCTCAAGACATCTGGATCGTCCAACCTATACCCAATTAAGCTCCCTAAATCCCTCTCCTCCCCTTAGAAGCCTTACCTTAGGCAGAAGGCACTTCAAGAAGTCATTTTGGTTCAAACCAAAGGAAGTTACCCGAATTAAAGGTAACAGTTTCTCCTAAATTGTTATCTTTTATTCTACTTCTCCAACACCTAAAAATCTTTTTAACCCATTATTTTGAAACAAAACCAGTATCCTCAATATACTAGGATATTTTTATGATATGTATTCGAACTAAACATACACACACCTCCATCTAATGGATGAAGAACACAACGTTTCTGTGGATGGAAAACTAACGCCTCACGAAACGATGATTGTTCGATCTTCTCCTACCTCCTCTCATGGTGGCCATTATGATGGAACTGTATTTATATATGATATATATTTTTTTTTCCTTATGCTTCTTTACTTCCCAATTATATCAATCCTTTATGGTTCCCATAGTGGGTAAATATGATAATCTCATTTTAGGAAGTGCGGACTACAGCCCCATAAAATGATTTGATTCGTTAATGCCTTATGTGGGATGTATAAAGGATGGAGTTACTGATATTATATATTATATTATACTGTATTTATAATATACCTATGAATTATTATTTTTCAATTCCATTAAAATAATAAATAGAAATGAAAGTAGTGTTCATGCGTACGTACGGTTTACCTTCTCCATGAACGGTGCATTTCATTTCTTACCTCCATATGTTATGTATTATTATAAATACATGTATATACTGGATATATATGATATATATGATATATAAACCATGAATATCATTCTAGATATAATTAACCTTTCACCACATGAACAACATGTGATTATATGAAGTCCATTTTTGACTCAAGTACCAAATATTGACAAAACGAACGTTATTAACTTAAATGGTTACATAATATTTATAACATGGTAATAAGTGATATAAAATGAATAATAAACTTTTAAAATGTTCTTATGAAATTAGAAATTAACTTTGGTTTATTATTCAGGAGATTAAATAACGATCGAGTCAAGTCGGACACGAGGTAAAGGAACTTCTTAACCCAATTTCCGTTCTTTGGGTTGATCTTCTCTTTCTTGTTTACGTCATTCCTTGATTATGTGAGAAATGAATTTTTATATCTTATCATGTATTTATAATTTCCTTATGTGTCCTTATAGTGAATACACATAAGTGATCTATTTTTTTTACAAAAAGATCTTATTAAGGGATAATTTTGCAATCTCAATTGTTTTCTATCCGAGATTGCTTATACGTAAGTATTTATTGGGGTTATATTTATCATCCATGTTCAAGTTTTATAAAAATGTTCTCATTTTTGTTTAAAGTACTTTTTTGAATTTTACTACAATTTAGGTAAGGAATATTTCTTTTTTTACCATATGAGGTACTTTTTGACTTTTCTGACAAAAGTACGCAGAGAATGTTTTTTTTTAACTTGTACAACATGAACGGATTTTTACGGTTTCATGTAGCCTAATTTTAAAGAAGATTCCTCTTTAATTTTTCATGTTTATTTTCAAAAAAATCATTTTCCTTTAATATTTTTGGTATTTTGTGAAAAGAAAATGATTTATAAGGAGAAAGGATATTTTCCTCAAAAATTTATTTCAAGTGTTTTGTCAAAACTATTTTCCATCTAAGATGACACTATTTAGCATGTTTGTGTTTCAAGTATAATGTCTCTATTATTTACATGGTTTTATTCTTCTAAAGTTGAAATTATATCCATTTGTTTTATATGGATTATTTTATTATGGAATGATGTTTATGAAACTCATTTTATTCTTGGTGTTATGATGAATTATTTATGTATATGTTGTGGCACAAGTAAGAATGATTTCATTTTGAGATGGGTGGGACCTATATCTCCCTACAATTAATTGGGTAAAGATTTATATCTCATGATATAGACATGTCTGGAATGGTAAGTCAATCCGTTTCAGTAATACAAGACTAGAAAGAGGAGTGAACTCTATTCAAAAAGGGTCTTTGTCCACTAAGATAGTCTTGGCAGCAATGGCTTGGCTACTATGGAAATCAAATCATGTGATTAATGGTTTCCATAATAAAATGTTTTCTTCCCATGATATTTTATCATGACTGATGTTCCTTTATGATATATGCCTTACATACTTCCAAGATTTTTGTCTTTTCTCTAGATTTTGATGTTTAGATTTTATGTTCAAGCTTTTGCATTCAAATGTTTATGAATTGTCTTATGTTCTCTATGTTTACCCTTACTGAGCATTTGAGCTCACCCTTTATATGATTCTTTTTCATAGGTTATAAAGAAAGGCTTTAAGTTAAAAAAAAAAAGAAGATCTATATGGGATATGTTGAATATATTTCACTAATATTAGAATATTATGTTCGGAGTTTCCAAAGACACAAAACTATTACGGTCTTTTGGTGTCTATTTTTGTTATGTATTAAGTATTCTGAAAAAGTAATGTAATGTCCATGTACGTCATGTTTTGGATCTCTAAATTTATTTTTTCCCCTTAAAGTCTATGTTGGAGATCCAGAATTATGTACACATTGACACTGATTCACTAGTATGGAATCCTAGAAGTAATGGGCAGTTCAATGTTAAGGAATATTAAAATATAGAAAGTGAGACCTCCTATATTATAACATCATTTCTATATAAATTTAATTTATATTCCATAAAATTATTTATACTTATTCATTTATGTAGAATCTGGAAAAATAGGTTTCCCACACATGACCAATTAAACATGGTTGGACAAAAATAGTTTTGGCTGGTCACTTATGTTTAAAAGATGAATGAAATGTAAAAAATATATTTATTAGCTATGAATATGAACAAGAGATATGTACATATGTAGGTCACTTGTTCGTTTATGATAAAAATAACAGAAGGTTTCTAGAGGATTTAATAGTCTTCATCAACAACATTGAACATAGTGATCAATTCCGTCATCTTATTCTAGTAGTAGTGCCCTCGATATTTTCTTTGATCTATAGGGCATGATATAAAATTATATTTGATGAGAAATAACATCGCATTCATTATGGAACATTGACCATGGATAGGGAGATTCATGTTTCAAAAAAGTTGTAATTGGGATCGATGCATAATCTCATTAGTGATCTGAAAATTTTGAGGATTCTAGAAGTTGTAGGAAGTTCAAAACATCCTCTAGTACTAAAATCTATATGGTCTATTCCCCAATTAATACTTAGATAAAAGTAAATTTTGATGGTGTTTCCTAGAGTATACCAGGACGTTTGGGTTGTGGAGGTTTTTTCCAAACACGTCATGGATTCTCAAAGATATTTTTCATCATTATATTGGAATTGAAATTCCTTATGAAGATGAGTTATGGGTGATGATTTTGTTATAAAACATGATGTTCAACATAAGTGGACTTCCCTTTGGATCGAATCAGATTCTAAAACTTCTATCAAGTCTCCAAAGGCAATAAAAAATAACTTCCCATTGAAACTTTAACCTTGTTGGATTGATTGAATTAACCTTTCTAATCAAATTAATTTGATTATTTCAAATGCATATAGAGAATCAAATCCGGTTGAAGATTATATTTCAAAGAGGTAGATCATGGAAATAAGTACGATGTGGTCTTTTAGATCTCATTATTATTTTAAATCATTGGTGGATGATGATATGCAAGGTTTTCTTCACTTTCATCATTTTAAAATACCATCTAATGTCTGATCATTTCATTTTACTTTTTATTAATAAACATTAGGAGTCGGATTTCCCATATCCGGGATCTTCATGGTAATTTTATTCCAGATGAAATCCTAGGCCTCCAAGCATATTAAGGGGAAATAACATTGGTGGATAAGAGATAATAAGAGTATAGGAGAAGATTTCAGGAAGAAATATTTATGAATTACTAAACTTTATCGAGAAATCACCATGAAAGTGTCCAAATATGAAGTAGAATAAAGGTGGATAATGTATGTGGATACCCAAGTAAGAGGAAGTCTAAATTCTAGTGTTTTAATTTAAAACCAACTTTTATAGAATAATTTATTTGGGTATGAATGGGTAAAATAGTTTTTATTCAGGGTTTATTAAACCATATGGAATCCATGCATATGAAACTATAAAAAAATCTACCTCTAGGTGAGTGATTCATTACTTGGGAACACCAAGGTCAAATTGTTCGACCTAAAAAATTCTCCAAAAACCAAAAAATATCACCCCAGAGCATAATAAATGAATGATTTAGTAACAATGTCGGGACCCAAGGGGTATTACAACATGGAGATCGATGATCAATATGGAACTCATTTATTATGTCTTGGACTCAAATATTCTCTTGTGGACCAATTGACGGACCCCCAAATATCAAATTATTATATAATTATTTGATAAATACTCAATGGTGGCCAGTTCCTCTATGGTTGATTCTTATATTCATGTTTATTCTTTTATATTCATGGAATAATGGTTACCCATTTGTTAAAATGAAAAGTGAAATAAAAGAATATAATGCTTCCCAGTGGACTATGAATCTTATAATCATGAAGATATATCATGATATTTATCACCAATTCTAGTGGACTGATATGAAAATGGATAGTGGAAGTTTTTTTCCTTGAATCCTTATGAAACATCATAGATTACCAAATAATATTTTTTATAAATTCTTTTAAAAATATAAATATAAATCCTAAATGAATCTCTTCATTTTGATAATATAATCCAAACAATTATACAAATTTTTATCACCTATGTGGTTTTATTTTTTATTTTATATGTATCATTGAATTTTTTTAGAAGAAGTAAATACCATAGGTTCGGTAATAATTTTTAGTGTTTAGATAGGCTACAGGGTTCAAACCTATGACCGAAGGGAGATTGGGGCATATAGTCCGCCCTAGCCTCTGTGTTTTCCAGCCTCCATTTTCCATATTTTTTTAACATAATTATATCTATTTTAGTATATTCAGGATTAATTTAAGCATATATAGCTTAATTTGATAACTATATTAATTTTATTTTTATTTCCATATTATTAAACTATTGAATTCATTATAATATAATTGTAAAAATTGTGTGATACATGTTTTTATAGTTACAAAATTGTAACATAAAACCATTTAAAATAGTGGCATATAACATTTTATATGAAATCTATGATGGTTAAATATAATTTTAACCATAAAATAATACTATACATTTTATATTTAATTTAATTATAGTCTATTTAATTTCTATAATTTTTTAACATATTTCATCTTTATAATTTATTAGTCAAACAATTCCTTTTAAAATGATAAGTGACTTGTTTAAAAAAAAAATAACATTATGAGATGATTATTTTTTTAATAAAAAATGTAATTAAAAATATTTCTATATTATAATTATAAAATAATGGTTATAATGTTTTTATAATGTTTTTTTAGAAAAGTAAACAGGTCATTTATGAACAACTTCAATCAAAGTTCGTAATGTTTTTCATGCCAAACTATTTTCCAGATTATGTATTTATATGATAAATTCAACATTACTAGAAAATTATTTTACTTAAAATTATATTATTTATAAATATAATAATTAATCATAAATCTTATAGTAAATATGGGATGACAAAAAATATAAATGAACTCCATCATAACAAAAAATTGTTTTAATTCTAAATAAATTATTTTCCAAAATATTAATTAATTTTGCATAGATTTTAAATATATAAATTAATAAATTTAATTTAATTAAAATTAATTAATTATAGTATTAATTGTATCAAAATTATATTAGGATAATGTTTTGGGATTCTTTAGAGGATGTTTTTAAGTTAATAGTCAAAAAATACAGTTTTTACGAATAATGTTGCTTTGGTGATATCATTAGGATGTAATAGTGAATAAAAAATTATAAAAAAAATTATAAACCAAATTTAATTTTAAGGAGTAAAATAATGAATTTAAACATATTATGTTCATTTTAGAAACCAATAAGTTACATTTTGGAACCTAAATTATATTTTATCATAATAAAAACCCATTTTTTATTTATATTTAATTGATTGGTTATAATGTTCCATTTGGTTTTTTATTGATATAAATATAAAATAACCCTACTTTATTTAATAATTAAACAAAAAAATTATGAATCATCATAAATAAAAACTTCTCTACCTAAATGATAAAACAATCAATATTTTAAATCTAAAATAACCCCCTCCTCAATTATAAATACCCCCACATTTTCCTCGAAACAACACATCTAATCAACCTATAAAATTCCAAGAACATCACATTTTCCCTTCCCTAAGTCTCTTAAAACACTTGTGTATAATATAGAGTTACTAAACACAAATCCATCAAGTAAATAGACAAAATAAATCTTCCACTATAAGGTAACCTCGATTCCTTTTCGATTGTTTTTATCTTTTCTTCTTTCTACTATCCCAATAAATGTCACTTTTTCTATATTTTTAAAATAATACATATATATATATATATATGTAACATATAAAATTTATTAAAATACTATTTTAACCAATTTTATCTATTTATACAATAGAATCGGTCTCCCTCTCTTCTGACATATTAAGATAATGGTCTGTTTCATCCGCCTAAGAGGACATTTTCAAATATTAACTTATCATTACCTAAATGGATAATTAGTGTACTTTGTATAATATAAATTTATTTTAATTTTGAAAATATTAGTTAAAAAATAAAAAATTTCTAAATTATAAATAATAAAATTCATTAAATCGAGATAAAATAGAGAAATTTAAATAAAAACATATATACAAACCTTTCTATTTATCATCAAAATAAAAATTAAATAAATTCTAATTATTATAATTGATCAATAATGAAATAAAGAGATATAATTAAATTATATATCCATTTTATAATAAGTATTATTTCAGTATATAGAAGTCTTAAACATGGAGAAATAAAATGGGACCTAATGTAAGGACTTTTCTTAACTAAACTAATTTCCAAGTGTCAAATAATTCCTCTTTTACTAATATCTTACAGGATTGGTTTATTATTTCAATTGTTTATATTGTAATGTATTAAATTATTATTATTAGGGTTACATTAGTGTTCTCGTATTCAAGGGATTTATTTAATCACAAAATATTATGGAATTATGAATAATTTTCAATCCTTTATATTGGATATTTTCATTCAATTTTTTTATTTTTTCATTCCCCAAATGTTTTCCTTTATTATTTATAAATTCAATTATAAATTATTTCTTGTGATTTTCATTTTATTCTTTTCCTAATTTCAAAAGGAAACTTTATTACTCTTTTAACAATGTGGTTTACAATAAATATATCATAAATATTAAAAATTCATTTCTTTTAATAGTTGTATTTTTTCTTCCACTCAACATTTATTAACATAAAAATTCTATTTATTCAAGATTCCAATATTGAGGTTCTACCAAAAAAATTGAACAAATATTCATGTAAATTTTTTTAAAGTAGATTTTCAAAATTGATCATTACCTTGTCTCTTTATAATAATATTGAAAAATATTTTTCAAAAACTATTTTTAGAGTTCTACTTTCCTTTTACTCTAAAGTTCAAAGATATTTTTCCCTTAAAGAGTTATTTTTTATAAATGAACCTAAAAATTTCTTCATGAACTAAACATTTCAGGTGATTGAATTTTTATATCAGTAGATATAATTCTTGATTTTATATATTGTGACTCCATAACATAATGTTGTGAATTCCATTTTATTTCCCTTGGTTTTTACGATATGATGTATACTTGATTTTCTGTGGAACACATATTTCTTTGATATCATTATTTGGTGGGTGGGACCTATATATTCATCCAACTAATTGGGTACTGATTTATATCAAATGAGATAATTACAGGAAATTAGTTGTGATGATCGATCCACTATGGGAAATGAGTTATGATTCCTAGTCAATAATGTTATGGGGAGAAGTTAATCATGCCTAATCCACCATCTTATGACGGTCATTCTAGTTAATTTTAATGTATGATATAGTTTGTATGATTTTATGTTCTATATTTTATTTTAATCCATATTCTACTATTATTCCACCACTTTTATTATAATTTTCACATATTTCCAACACATGGTATAAGTTTTATTCTTCTATAGTGGTCCAATTATGGTCTTATTCTCTCAATCCATGAATTATTGTAACGACCCAAACTTTTGTTATTGAAGATTCCTTTTTATCTAGTTAAATGTCTTATTATGGAAAATTGTTTTGTAAAACATATTCACTTGTTTGGTTTTATGTTTTTGGATTTAAAATACTATTAATAATTGTAAACATTACTAATATATTCGATGAACAGTGATCAAATGATTAGTATAAATAGAGGGATTTAATACCTCCAACTTACTCAGAAAAAAGAAGTGACGGTCTCATCTAGTAGACCTTCCCTGTACGAAGCTCATTTTTTCAGAGATCATAAAGGAGGTGGAATCATTGGGATTCTCTCTTGACCAAGCCCAAAGCTAGCTTCAATACGTTAACCTCGAGCAGAACTGCCTATGAGAGAAGTGGATGTTGATAGAGATTACCACCCGAGTGATGTTATCTGAGCCACCCCAAGAGTCGGTCACCATCACCACCTAACCATTCGGTCTTATACGGGTGTTATAAGGGGTTATGTAATGATACCCATGTAATATGATTATGTACAGTATTTTGGTATATATATTATAAATTTTGTTTATTATTTTTTACTTTTTAAAGAGTTTTAAAGAAAAAAATTGAATTTTCTGTTAATTAAAAAATATATTTTGATTAATTAATATATTTTTTGAATTAAATAATATTTTACATAAATATTATCACTTAATTACTTTTTATTAAATATAAATGAATTTATAATTATTATGAATAAAATTGTCATTTTTATTAAGGTTTGAAAGCTATTTTTTCAAAACCTGTGAATTTTCAATAAATTTTGGTTTTATTTTAAAAGTAAAAAATCCACATATTTAAAAAATTATTTAGATAAAATGAATATTATTATTAAAATCATGATATCTAAATTATCCAATGGTGAATTTTTCATTATTTTCTGAGACAACTGAATTTTTGGGTAAAAAATTAAATAATGTTTAATTATATAATGTGTTTTATCACATCATAATGACCCAATAGTTATGTAACAAAATTCTATTCGTGGAATGTTCGGACAATATATGTTTTTCCATTAAAATAATGTGATTTTAGGTTTAATTGATTTATTTTACAAACCCTTAGTGGACCCTCCAAGACTTATAAAACATTTTATCTTTTTAAAATGATTTCATTGAGAGTGTGACTCACCTCCATATAAGCAGACCTATTATTTTAATAAGTTAGGTCATTGGACTTATAAAATATTTTTTTCCACTCCCATTAGGAAAACAAAAATGGGAAAAACCATGGGATGGTTTGTCATTTTGATTTGTTTAATGTGGAGTGTCCAAAACCGAAATAATGAATAATTCTCTCTCCTTTCCTATATAAACCAACCCATGCTCCCACTTCCTCTTCACTAAAAGCCTTTGGAGCATGACCTACCCCTGAACTCCTCTTATATAATCCTCACATGGTTCCCTAAGCTCTTAATAACCTCTCTCAATCCCCTCCCAAGCCTTTGGGATCACACTTCCAAGTAAGGGATTCCTTCCTTTCTAATTTTATCCATGTTTCTTAATATTTTTATGCCCTTTTATTTTCAATTGTTAATATTGTGGTATGATTTTACACCTCCCCCATACGTCTCTATTTATATTTGAATGATTAAATACCTCTGTTATCCTCCATTAATGCCTCTCATGTACACCCCTTACCATGTTGAAATTCTGTAAGGAGTTTCTCTCTCCCCATTTACAATCAAGCAATTATTTTGTATTATGAATCCAAATTCCATTACTTATGTTAGTACATGTATCTATATGACCCCCTTATATCCCATTTCATGTAAAAAATTTGAGACACCCTTTTCTCTTTGATAAAATTTTTTATGATGTCTTATTTCACGTCATTATACTGCCGAAAATGCACCGCCATTTTCTAAGCCAAAATCTGTGTGTTGTGAATATCATGCCCATTTCTCTATCAACAGTATTAAACTTTATTCACATTTACTTATTTATGGAATATAATCATGTATTAATTCCACATTATTTTATCTTTGAATAAATTATGACATTTAATGAATCAATGTGGTATGATCTTGTGGCACACTTATGCATGAAATAAAATTTTTAAGAAGGGTGCACCCCTATGGTGCTCCAATGAATTGGGTAAAGACTGGTATCATAACACATCAAGTGTAATTAGGGTTTACTCAAGAAAATTAAAGTTCAATGAGGGTTTAATCATGCTAATTAAAGTGCAATGAGGGTTTAATCATGCTCCGTGTGCAATGAGTCTGGGCTCATGCTAATACCATGTTAAGTGTTGTTGTCACATATCCATGTTGTGATAATCATTCTTTATCAGGCCTTTATGTTCATGTTTCTCTTATGATCCATTGATATGCCTATTTCCTAACATGTATTGTATTCTTCATGTTATGCCTTGTTTACTCCCTTCTGGGGCTTTATAGCTCACCCTTTTCTTATGCATGTCCTCAGGTTATCCCATTCAATTCAAAGTATGATGGAGTATAGAGGTCATGTAAAGGAAGTTTTCAATATAGATTTTGTTTTTCATGATTTAATTCATTATGTAATGTTCCTAGGCCCCAAAGACATTATACCTCTATATCTTCAATATTGTATCATGTGAATATTTTATGTAATAAATCATGTTTAAGTGTGTAATAAAGAGAAGGATCATCATAATTATGATGCACTATAAATGGATATGGTTATATATTCTGGTTCTATGATCTTTTTCATCAACTATATCTCCCATTTTCATGATTTCTCACATGATTATTATTTTCCTAGTTACGAATCATTGATAATCTCTCTCCTACTAAGTGTTTGATCTCGCTACTTATTTATTTATTTACTTACCTAAGAAACTATATATAGGACTATGTGTAGAAATGTGTTTTTTACGGATATTTATATAGGGGATACTAAAGAAATAAATTGTTAGAGTATTTTAATGAAGTATATCTCCAAATAAAATAAAACATTTATTTTTGGTATTGTGCGATACTTTTGAGATATAATAAATTATATAAATGAAGTATAATATATCTATGTTTAGAATATTTTTCTTTGGTTAATAGTATCATGGTATTTAATTATTTTGGGGGATTGGGACTGGAAAACATTAGTAAAACCCTATAGATATCTCTAAATATGGACAAACATAAACAAATTTCTTATGTATAGAGTGTGTGGATTCTTAAAAATGAAATAACTTTCTGGACACTAATAAGTGGAAATAAGATTTGGTATAGATTAACCTAGGGATAATAACCACAAAAAGGGTTTCTTTGGTATTAATTTAATCCTCAATCGACACATAACAAGAATCCCTAAATGAACATCTAGTTATATAATCATAAGGGATATGTTTATTTTATTTACATGACATTATAAAGAATTCAAATATATTTTTATTGAATGGTCAGAGAACCAAATAGGAAATTGACCATGAATAACCTCGATTAAAACCTAGAATATTTATAAGTTATAGTATATATATAATTTGTCATTTATTCATTTTATGTTAGTAACATTCCTTTTTTCATTATTATCAAATTAAGTATACACATACCTAGATTTCCTTTATTTTAGTAAATGGATAGAAATATGATGAATCGAATCAAAAATAAAAATGATTGAAAATGAAGTGATTGTCTAAATGCATAAACCCAAGATATGTGGGTTGGGATAAAATATAAAATGGACATGCTCACCCAATTATCTCAATCAATGACCAATAATGTGAACCATGTTGCGCTCTCGAACATGCTAAGAAATGAAAACTTTTTATCAATTCTTTCTGGAGACAATATCCACCCTCCCTTAATGGACTTTCAAACCCCCTGATTTTATATATATAGATCAATAAAAAATATAATATATATTATATTATTTAGTGTGTAGATCATTATAATTTTTTTAGATGTTGATTGTTTGGAGGCTGTGGATAACCAATGGTGGACCCTTATTAAAAAATGGAGAAAAACAAAAAAAAAGACTCTAGAATTTGTGGAGTTCAATGAAATATTCTTTACCTGATGTTTTCCTTGAACTCGTCGCTGGAAAATGAGGAAATAATTCCTAGAAAAACATGGTTTAACCCATTGGTAAATATAAATAAAATTTCACAAGACTTCTAAGGAATACCTCCAGGATTATTACAAATAATTAAATTAGGGTTGATCGATTCCTCTATGTCCTAAAACAAAGTATCTGAAAATATTTGTATATAAGAGACTATGGTATCTATAAATAAATTTATCAATGTGTACTTTATGTGGAAATGGAAAATGTAGACTCTCATCATTCCCTAGAATTTAGGAAAAAGAAAAATAAAATGAATTATCATGGAAACTAAAATGATAATTCCTATCGAGGAAAGAAATTTCAAAATCCAACATTATAAAAATGTGTGAAGAAATACCATGGAAACTTCTTAAAAGGAAAAGGAATATTTTTCATGTGTGTAAGGGTCGTCCACCAAGCTCCTGATTTTTGAATGAAGAAGAATAGTTTGGTCAATATAATATAAGAGAACAAATCCCTAGTTAATACACCACCCACACTTCAATATTTTACTTTCATGTTGTTTAGGTATTGTGAAAATAAATGACTTAATCTAATGGATAATAAGGGAAATAGGCATAAAAACCTTCTATTCTATGGGAACAAGTTATAACCCATGAAATCAATTCCTCATAAGTGGACAATATTAATAAAATTGTTAAAGGTGCACTTATTCTCCACTATATATCTCCTAATGTATTATTTTATTTTTGTTCTTCACATTCTTTCATATTATACATGTTTCATAAGAAATATAATTCCCTACCTCAGAAATGTATTTGATCAACATATAGGTTCTTGGTACTTATCAAATGTTTCTCTTTGATCTGGATACTTGATCACAATGTGATTCCCAATTTTATTCCATCCTTATAACACTGTGGTGGACTATTTTTATATAGAAAATTATATATTTAACAATAAATTTAACTTCTAATTTTATTAAAAAATTTATTTTAACATATTTTAAAGTGATAAATTTAAATTTTTTAGATTATTTTTTGTAGGAAGAGGTGATTTCGAGGGACAATGATGAAGTCGAAGAAAATGGGTCAGATTTCAAGGAATCCAAAGAACATATGTCTACTACTTCACATATTAAGAGAAATAAAATCAAAAAATTGGTTTAAAATTATATGTAATATTCCAAAATTTATTTGTATATTACTATTCTGAAGAAACCTAATTCTAGTTCTTTAATATGGTGGCCCAACTGATCTGATCTATATAGGTAATTTAATCTTCTCAAAGTAAAGATTTTGGTTTAGTATTTTCACAATATCTCCCATTCAATACATTCAATGGACACCAAATTTGAGAGTTAGATAGTCAATATTTCATATAAAAATTATATTCAATTTTTTATCTTATGATATAATATTTTGACAATGATAAATTGATCCATCGGTGATATCTTGAAATATGGGTTCCCAAAACCACATCCCATTATGGCCATAAAAGGGAACCCTGGGAACCTCATTTTAAAGATCAAAAAATTAGTGAATTGATACAATTATGGAGTTCCAAATGAGTAATATCATCATCATGGAGGTACTAGATCTCTCTATCAAAATAGGGATAGTTGAAATGCATAAACTAATCTTACGATCCACCTCCACCTCTTGATGGAAAGTTTAATGGTGTGTGATCAACGTCAACGAGCTATAAATATTAGAAATGTAGTTCTATAACTAGTTTTTTATAATTATATACATATATAAAGATTTCATTCAAAAATATTTTTGTTTTATTTAAATATTAATCCATTATATGATACAAAGTAATTTAATACTCCTTACTTTTAATTGATTGGTGTCAGGTTTTGAGTGTGTGACTTGTGTAGTACTGATTGTACGACATAAGAATCATTTTCTTTCAAAAATAATGATATTTAAATTTTCATTTAATGTTATTGCACCATAAATTAGATATGTACCTGGTCTATATGATTACTATTTCAAGGTTTGGTTCTACTTGTATTAATATAAAATCATAAATAATTATTGGGATTCTAATTACTCTCAACCAAAGAGATACTCAAACCTAAATGAACCTATAAGATCAATGAACTTGTACAGTGTGTAGTTAACTAAAAAATATATTAATCTCATATTTTTTAAATAATGTTTTTTACCAACTATTAAACTACTAAATTAATATTGTTTTACTTAAATTATTTTTCAAAACCACCCCCTCTTTTAGTACTTTTATTATTGATACCAACTTTAAACCTCAAACTCTCTTTGAGAGATGACCTAGGTTCCTCCCTATTCTATAAATCATCTTCAAAAACCTAAAACATTTTAATTAAAATAAAAACATGGTAAAATTTGGGCATTATTTTATGGAGAGATTCATTTTTTATTGCCTTATTTTTAAAAGATATTTTTCAATTTTGTGAATATTTATTCTATTTTATTTTCTACCATTACATATATACTTGTAAACTAATCTATTTATTACCTACATTTTATATATGTCGCATTCTACTCTGGGAGATTAATCTCTTTAATAACATGATTCGTAGAGGATAATACACCATCAACACCGAGGAAAAAAAGCATTCCATTGAAATAGGACACAGAGCCCATAAACAACACACATCTAAACCCCAATTCTTCTTCTGGAACTAAAATGGAAAGTATAATTAACATGCATAATATGGATGAAAATAAATGGACATTGAGATAACTAACCTCACATAATTTAAATATCTAACTTGAATACATTCAAATAAAAGGAAAAGAATCTAATTTTGAATTAAAATCTAGACTCGTTCACATATTAAAAATATTTAATATACTAGATGGGGAAGAACCACATAATTATTTAAAATAATTTCAAAATGTGTGTTTAAAACTAAAACATACAAATGTGAATGAAGAATTAGTAAAAATTATAGTTTTCTAATTTTCATAAGAAGATAATACTAAATAATTATTGTTTTATTTTGACTCCTTAATTAGAGGTTGGGTATAAATTTAACACATTTTTCTTGAAAAATAATTCCCATCCTCTCAATCTATAACTATATCAAAATAAATGTATGGAATATAACAATCACAGGGGGGAACACTTCCTGAATGCTTGGAAAGATTTAAAAGGTTTTGCTAAAAAAAATTACACCACCAAAAAAGTGATGAAATTTTAATAAACTATTTTTATTAAGGTATAATTCTAATTGATTATAATGATATTAACCCTGGTATATGTAGTGATCTAGTTGAAAATGCCCATATTTTTGTATGGACACTTTTTGAGAACATCACACAAAACACACAATAATTTGATTCAAGATCTAGTATACCCAACAAAGGTGTCTATAAGATTCAAATATATGAATTTTAAATGAAGTTACATGTGATTTTTTTTATATTTAAGTACCCTAATTTAACAATGTAAACTATTAAAAGGGAAATCCCAACCTCCTCCCCCAATTCATTATCGTATCTATACAACTAACATGAACTATCCTGAATAATTTCCCCTACTAAGAGAACCCTGTAATAGTTGTAATGCAATCATTCCATACCACCCCAAAAACTAACCCATCAGGAAAGAAGTATATTATCCATCCAAATATAAATGGAAAGATAATAAATATTATAGTAAAGGGGTATCCCAAAAAACATCAACAATACTTACACCACCTTGGTCTGAGTATTTATCCTCTACTACCACATCAATACCCCTAACCATGAAAAATTCCAATCCAACAACCCCTCCAAAACCTAATCCTATCCTTGAGGATATGATGAAAAAATCACTGTAAATAATCACTAATTTCAAAAAATCCATCATGTATCCATACAATACCTAAAAACATAATTAAAAAAAATCACCAACTCCATGGGTGAAATCAAAATTCAAGGGTCGTGTAATCTAACTTCTTAACCACTAGTAAACCTAATGGACAAGGGAAATATTTATTTCATCATCCTTTAGAGTGTTAGACAATAAAAATCCAAATAATCCCTCCATTAGAGTCATTCCCTCATAATTAAGCCACCATTTGAAAAATAAAAAATCATCCAAATAAAAAAAATGTCTTTTGAGCACACATATCTTTCTCATATAATTGAGTCTAAGGAAGTAACCATCCTTGAAGACATGCCAATTGTCAGTGAATTCGTTGAAGTGTTCCTCGAGGAATAGTCTGGTATTCCTCTAATAAGAGATGTTGAATTATCAATTGATATTATACCTGGTGTGGTGCTAATATCCAAGACTCCATATATAATGTCTGTTGTGAAGATTGATTATTTGAAGAAACAACAATATGAGAATCTATATAAAGGGTTTATACGCCCAAGTGATTCACCATGGGTGAAATAGTCCTCTTCATCAAGAAAAGGGATGGGTTAATGCCCTTTTGTATTAATTATCATGATCTCAACCAAATCATGATAAATATCAAGTATCCAATACCATGAATTGATTACTTGTTCGGTTATCTATGTAGAACACAATACTTCACCAAGGTGGTTCTACGGTCGGGATATTACCAAGTTAGGGTTAAAAGGAGGATATCCCCAAGACTGATTTTTGTACAAGGTATAGCCATTATGAATTAATTTTAATGCCTTTTGGAATCACTAATTCTTTAGAAATATTTATGGATTTGAGGAATAAGGTCTTTAGATACTACCTCAAAAATTTTGTGGTCTTTATAATTGATATTCTAATATAAAAAAAACCAAGGATGAGCATGAGGATCATCTAAGAATTGTACTAGAGACCTTGAAAAGGGATAAGATCTATGAAGAGTACATAAAGTGTGAGTTATGGTTGAAGGAAGTCACATTATTAGGTCATATCATCACTAGCAATGGGTTATCTGAGAATCCCTCCAAGATAGTTGCAATTGAGGGATGGTCGAGGTCAACACATGTTATGGATATCTATAGCTTCATTGGGTTAGCAAGATATTATCACTCATCTATGAGAAATTCCTCAAGACTTTCAATCCCTCTTACCAAGCTAACTCAGAAGGGAGACAAGTTTTCATGGAGCAATGAATTCAAAGAGAGCTTGAAGGAGTTGAAAAGGAGGCTTATCACTACGCTTGGGCTCACATTACCCACAAGTGGAGAACTTTTTGTGGTACTCAGTATTTCATTGAAGAAGGGCATGGGTTGTTGGTTAATGGAAAATGACAGTCATTGCCTATTCTTCAATCCAATTAAAATTTCATGATAAAAACTATCTAACACATAATCTGGAGTTTGATGAACTAATATTCTTTTTAAAAATATATAGGCATCATCTATTTGGAGTGAAGTGAGAAATATATACGGATCACAAAATCCTCAAGTATATATTCACATAGAAATTGTTTAACATGTGACAATGAAGATGGTTAGATATAATCAAAGACTATGATTTCTCAATCCATTACCGCCCTGGGAATGCAAACAAGGTGGAAGATGCTCTTAGTAGAAATGACCCAGCAATTCTCTCATTGATGTGAATTGAAAAGGACCCAATCATATTATATTTTATGAAGATGGACATGGGGATCATGAATAATGGAAAATCATTAATCCTTTCACAAATTATTGCTCACCTATCTCTTTTGGAAAGGTTAAAGGATTCTTAAAAGGATGATGTGGGAATTCAGAAGAAAGTGTAAAGTATTAGAAAAGGAAAATACTCGGAGTTCAATGATAATGATAAAGGAATAGTGATATTTGGTTCAAGAATATATGTTCCATAAAATCTAAAGCTAAGTAATGAAATTTTGGATGTTGAATAGATTTAAAATTCCTCTATTCAGCCATGGAAGAGAAAGATGTATTGAGATCACCAAGAGAATTAATGGTGGGATACCATGAAGAATGAGATCATTGAGTATACATCAAAGTGCCTGGTATGACAGCAAGTGAAGGCTGAGAGAAATGAGTCTAAGGGGATGATGCTATCATTACCCATACCAATATGAAAATGGGAAACAATCACCATAGACTTTTTCATCAGACTTCTGAAGACAACCAAATAAAAAAATACTATCTGGGTTGTTATGGATCGTCTAACAAAGACTACACACTTCATTTCAATTCGATAGGATTTCTCATTGGCTCAACTCGCATAGATATATATCAGATAATTTTTAAGGATTCAATAAGTACCACAATATATTGTATCATATTGTGATCTAAGATTCTCCTCTATGATCTGGAAGAGTCAACAATATGCTATAAATACTGATCTAAACTTTAGTATGTCTTATCATCCTCAAAATGATGGCCAATATGAGCAGACTGTCCCTACAATTGAGGAAATGTTGATATCATCCTCAATGGACTTCAAAGGAGGATAGGATCAACATCTTCCTCTCGTTGAGTTATTTTAAAATAATAGTTTCCACTCAAGAATCTAAGTGGCTCCTTGTGATTCCTTTTATGGGAAAAGTTTCAGAACAGTGACATGTTGGGTTGAATTTGGGGAGCAAAAACTCCTAGGTCTAGAAATGGTCAAGTAAATGGTGGACAATGTTCAGACTATCCAGCAGCATATTATAGCTTCTCAGAATCAACTAATGAGATATGGTGATGATCACCAATGAGACCTAGAGTACGATGTTGGAGACATGGTATTCTTCCATATATCATTGTGGAAGAGAGTTTTTAGATTTAGGAAGAAAGTAAATATTAGTCCATGGTACATCAGACCTTTTGAGATCCTTGATTGCATTGGAGTAGTGGACTATTGACTAGCACTCCCACTGAACCTATCTCAAATACATGATGTATTCCATCTATCACTTTTGAGTAAGTACATACCTAACCCATCACAAGTACTCAATCAATAGGTGGTACTATTATTTCATGATCTCTCCTATTAAGAAAAGCAAGTGAATATCTTAAATCAAAGGGAAAAAATTTTATGAAATAAGACAATTCACCTCGTCATGGTATTATGGAGAAACCAAAATTTTAAAGAAGAATTGTGGGAATCAGAGGAAGTGATGAAGCAAAGATATCCCCATTTGTTTTTCTGTGGGAAAAGGAAGTTTCAAGGGAGAAATATATTATGTGGGGGGGGGGGAATTATAACAACCCAAACATTTATTAATAAAATTCCTCTTGATCTGATTAAATGTCTCTCTATGTAAAATGGTTATATAAGACATATCCACTTCCTTGGTTTTAGGTTTTTTGGATTTTAAAATATCATTAATAAATGTTATCATTGGTAATATATTCTTTGAACATTAATCACATGATTAGTATAAATATATGAATTTAAGAAATCCCATTTATGCAGAAAAAGGAAGTGATGGCCTCATCCAGTAGAATTGCTCTGTACGAAGCCAATTTTTTAAAACTCGTAAAGGATGTAGCATCACTGTGATTCTATCTTGGTCAATCCCAAGATGAACATCAACACGTTAATCTTGAAAGTAATCTTCTATGGGAGAAGTGGAAGTTAATAGAGATTACCACCTGAGCAATGTTATCTGAGCCACCCCAAGAGTAAATCACCATTGCTCACCATACCCTTAGGTATTATAAATGTCTTATCAGGGGTGATTTAACAATACCCTAGCACTATTATTATGCACATTATTTATATATAAATAATATACATTCATTTTTTCATTGTTACTCGGTAAACTGTTTTTGAAGCATGAATAGTATTTTTAGTTAATAATAAATTAGGAAATATATTTTGATGAATTAAGGGATTTTTGAATTAAATAATATTTTAATTAAATATAATTACTAAATTCATTTTCAATTATAAATGATCATATATTATTTATAAAAATAATTGGAGATTTTTTTGAGGTTTGAAAACTGTTTTTGTCAAAACCCATGAACTTTCAATAAATTTCAATTTTTATTTTAAAAGTAAAAATTTAATATTTATAAAATTATTTAGATAAATTGAATTTATTTATGGATTTAGGATGTTATAATTATGTAATGGTGAATTTTTCACAATTTTCTTAGACAGTCAAATGTTTGGGTAAAAATTATATATCATTTAAATATATAATGTGTTTTATCACATCATAATTAACCAATAGTGATGCAATAAAATATTATAAATGGTATGTTAAGAAAATTTATGTTTTAACTTTAAAATAATTTGATATTAGGTTTTTTTACTTATTTTTACAAATCTTTAGTGAACCCTCCATGACTTATAAAATATTTAAACTTTTAAAATGATTTCCTTGAGAGTGTGACTCACCTCCATATAGAAAATCCAAATATTTTAATAAGTTAATACATTTAACTCATAAAATAATTTTATCCACTCCACTTTGGAAAAAACAATGGTCAAAAACCATGGGGTGGTTTTTGGTTTTGATTAGTTTAATGTGTTGTGTCCAAAACCTAAATAATAAAGAATTTCATCCTTTTCCTATATAAACCCACTGAATATCCCACTTCTCTTCCCTCAAAAACATTAACAATAGACCAAAACCAACTATCCTCTCTCTATAATCCTCCCAAGGATCCCCAAGATCCCTAGAAACCTCTCTCAAGCCTCTCCCAAGACATTGGGATCAAACTTCCAAGTAAGGGATTTCTTCCTTTCTCATTTTTGACCAAATTTCTTTAAGTTGTTATACATTATTATTTTCAATGAAAAATATTAGGGTGTAATTTATCACCTTCCCCAACTTGAAATCATTATGTTTGAATGATGATCCACCTCTTTCTCTCTCATTAATGCCTCCCATTTACACCTATTACCAAGCCCAAATTCTGTAAGGAATTTCTCTCTTCTCGTTTATATTCAAGAAATTATTTTATATAATGCATCTAAATTCCAGTACATATGTTTGGATATTATTTTCCATGATTCCATTACTATAAATTTTGTGTATAAATATTGAGATATCACTTTCTCTCTCAACAACCTATTTTACAATTTCTATTTGACATCGTTATGCTACCGAAGTCGCACCAAAATTTCCCATGCCAAAATCATCATGTAACTGAATACCATACCCATTTATCTATCAAGGGTATTAAAAATTATTCACAAGTACTTCGTCATTGAGTACATACATTTATGTATTTTACACCTCTTATTCATGGTATAAATTATGATGTTTAATGAATCCATGTTGTATGGTCCATGTGGCACACTTATGTATGAAATTAAATGTTTATAAAGAGTGTGCCCTGATAGCGATGTAATGCATTGGGTAAAGAATAGTATCATGATGAACCACGTGAAATGAGGGTTTAATCACTCTAATTCAAGTTAAATTAGGGTTTAATGACACTCTAGGTAAAATGAACCTTGGGTCATGCTAATATCATGTTAAATGGTGTTGCCACATTTCCATGTTATGATAATCATGTTAAATCATTACATTATGTTCATGTTTCTATTTTTCTCCATTGATATGCCTATTTCATAACATGTACTTTATTCTCCATGTTATGCCTTTTTTACTCTCTTATTGGGATTTATAGATTACCTTTTTCTTATTCATGTCCTCAGGTTATCTCATGCAATACTAAGTATAAAGTAATGTTGTGGTCATGTAAAAGATATTTTCAATAAAGATGTTATGTTTATGTTCTAATCTGTTATGTAATGTTCCTATTTTTACAAGACACTATACATATCCACCCTCAAACTTTTCTTAAGTGTATTTTTATGTAATAAACCATGTTTATGTGTGTATTGAAGAGTAGGGTTGCTATAGTTGGTATTAGGGGATATGTTTATCTATTTTTGAGATTATGATTAGAAAACCCTAATGAAGGACTTAGGGATAAGACTAAGTATAATGAAAACATCCCAAAATATTGGTGAGTATAAATTAAGCGGTTTTCAAGAAAATACATCTCTATCTAGATATGAACAAGTAGAGGCAGCTCGGGCATAGATGTATCTAGGGGAAAACCCAAAAACACCACTTTGAACTAGGCTTAAATGGAAACTCCTGCACGAAAATGGGCCTTGTGGAACACTTAGTTATTACACTCCCAGTGGATATGGTCTGGTAAATTCATGAGCTTTGTATGAACCATTATTAAAGGAATAAAAAAATTCCACTAAGAATATATGTTGGGAAGTAGATCATGGATTACATAGATTGAAGCCTATAAATTCCTAAGTTAAGGAAATATATTTAATTTACGAGTCAACCCTTTTTGTCTTTGGATTCCCCTATATTTGTTACCCCTAACTTTACTTTTATTCCATCCAATGGTCAGTAATATGAGGACACAGGCTAACAAAATATGTGAAAATCAATGTGATGATTGTTCTAATGAGATGACCAATCCAATAGGAGTAGGAATCACAAGCTTTGTCACAATACTCTCTCATATAACTCCTATTTTGAATAGAAACATGGGTCAAGAGGAATGTTCAACCCTCCCTAAGAAAGAAAATTTCACAATCAAGACCTTTAAAAGATAGAGGCCTCTTAATTTTAATAGATCATCTAATCCCTCAATTGTTGAACAATGGATCAACTTTATTGAAAAGATCTTATCTATCCTTTAATGTTCTAAACAAGATATGGCTCCTCTCGAAACTTATAATATGGAGGGTGAAGCTAATCAATGGTTGAAATTGATCAAAAATATGATTCCTAAGGAAGAGATCAAGGAGTTGGAAGGGAAGTGTTTTCAGAAAATGTTTTTCAATAAAAATTTTCTATTCACAATCCAACTTAATATGGAACGGCACATCATTATCCTCAAGAAGAAAGATAATGAATCCATCATAGCGTATGAGGAATATTTCACAAGGCTTGCATGATACTCCTATGATTTTGTCGTTACCCCCAAATTCAAGGTTCATCACTTCTTTGGTGGGCTAAAACCTAGCATATGTAAATCCCTAGAAATCCATGACTATGATAGCTATGAATAAATTGTACGATGTGCCCTCAAAGTCGAAATAGATATCGGAAAATATGAGGGGTATCATGGGGATAATAAGGGTATGGTGGACTTTAATTATGGTATTTTGTTTTATAAATCCAATGGTGCGAACAAAATACCAGCACCCCACATTCCTATGGTGCTGAAAGAAGCACCCCAAAAATTACCTAAAATGGATGAGGAAATGTGTTAGGTTTGAAAGAGAAGGGAAATTGGCTATTAACTGCCCACAAGAAAAACCTATTATTGAGATAGAGGAAACAAATGCTCTGTTTAACCCTCAATGCATTGTTCATTGCTTCATCTACAAAGAACCAGGGCACATTGCAAACCAGTTCCCTAAGACAAGGGTTTTCGGCAGCAACCAACAACCTCAAAGGAAGCAAGGGATAGATGTTTCCATCACGACTGTCAAAGAGGACCTAGACAATGAAGTGGTGATAGGTATTCTAGTTATTCATTCAATTATAGAGAATGTACTTTTTGATACTGGTTCTATGCATTCTTTTATATTAATAATGTTTAGTACAAAATTCCTAACACCACCAAAAATCATGAACGTAAAGATGTAAGTAATAATGGAAAATGGGACAATTATTATATCCCAATAATTTAACATCTCTCTGGTCAAAATTTGGGGTTTTAACTTCTCCAAAAACCTTGTATTACTCCCCTTAGAGTAATTTTATGAAATTATTGGAATGGATTTCCTTTCCCTATATAGATCCATCATAAATTAATGTGAGAGGGAAATTACTCTCCATATGGAAAATCGAACCCCGATTTTGTACAATTGAAATAAGGATGATGAATCTTCTTTAGCACCATCATCTCAAGCATGGATATTCCTTCCCTATGAGCACAAATATCTTTCTTAGATGATTGATTCTAAGGAAGCAAACTTCCTTGAAAAATGCATATTGTGAGGGAAATCACTAAAGTGTTTCCTGAGGAATTTAATGGCCTTCCTCCTAGAAGAGATGTTGAATTCTCATGTGATTTTATACCTGGGGTGTTTCCAATACCAAAATATCTATATATAATGGAATTAGTATATATTAATGAGCTGAATAAGCAACTACAAGAGAATCTAGATAAAGGGTTTATACACCCAAGTGCTTCGCAGTGGGGTGCACCAGTTCTCTTTGTCAAGAATAATGATGTGTCAATGCGCCTTTTCATTGATTATCATGAGCTCAAAAAAATCAGGATAATGAAAAAGTATCCTCAACCAAGAATTGATGATTTGTTCAATCATATAAGTGGATCACAATACTTCTCAAGGTGGATCTGTTGTTGGGATATTACCATGTAAGGGTGAAGGAGGAAGATATCCCCGAAACAGCTTTTCGTACAAGGTTCAGGCACTATGGATTCATTGTAATGCTATTCAGACTCAATAATTCTCTTGAAATTTTCATGGATTTGATCAATAGAGTCTTCATAGATTACCTCAACCAATGTTTGGTAGTTTGTATAAATGATATTCTAAGCATTGTACTAGATACCTTGAGAAAGGAGAATCTCTATGAAAAGTACAAAAATTGTGGGTTCTGGTTGAAGGAAAATTCATTCTGGGGTTATATCATCACATGCAATGGGTTATCTATGGATCCCTCCAAGAAAACTACAATTGAGAGATTGATGAGGCTAACATCTATGACAATTATCCATAGCTTCATTGGGTCAGTTAGATATTATCACCGATTTGTGAGACATTTCTCACTATTGTCAAACCCTATTACCAAGCTAACTCAGAAGGGATTCAAGTTTTTTGGAATTATATCTTTGAGGATAAGTGTGAAATATATACAGATCGCAAAAGCCTCAAGTATATATTCACACCAAAAGATTTTAACATGCACCAACAAATATGGTTAGAGATTATCAAATACTATGACTGATCAATCCATTACCACCATGGGAAAGCGAACAAGATGATGGATGCTCTAAGTAGAAAGGACCTAGAGAATCTATCATTGATGAGAATTGAAACGGGTCCAATCTTCTTAAATTTGATGAATATGGACATGGGCATCATGAAAAAGGAAACATCATCAATCCTTTCAAAAATTATTTCTCAACCATCTCTTTTTAAAAGGTAAAAGGATGCTCAAAACTAAGATGTGGGAATTCAAAAAAAAGTGTAAACTATGAGAAAAGTTAAATCCTTTGATTTCAATATTAATGAAGAAGGAATTATAAGATTCGGGTCAAGAATATGTGTTCCATCAAATACGGAGTTAAAGAATGAAATTTTGGATGATGCACATAGTTTGAATTTCTCTATTCACCCAGGGAACACAAAGATGTATCGATATTTCCAAGAGCATTATTGGTGGGATAAAATGATGAAGTAGATCACTGAGTATTCATCAAATTGCTTGGTATATCAAAAAGTGAAGGATAAGAGGCAAGAGTCTAAGGGGATGATTCAACCACTACCCATACCAACATGGAAATGGGAAAACATCACCATGGACTTTATCACCGGACTTCTGAAAAAAATTTAAAGGAAACAATGCTATATGGGTTGTTGCGGATAATCTTATAAATACTTCACACTTCATTTCAATTCGAGATGATATCTCATTGGATCAATGGGCATGGATATATATCAGATAAGTGGTAAGGCTGCATGGACTACCGTTATCTATTGTATCTGATCGAGATATAAGCTTCACATATATGTTCTAAAAGAGTCTTCAACATGCTTTGAACACTGAGATAGACTTAAATATGTCATATCATCCTCAAAATGGTGTCCAATATAAGAGGACTATCTAAACACTTGAGAAAATGTTGAGAGCATGCTCAATGGACTTGAGAGGAGGATGGGATCAACATCTTTCTATGGTTGAGTTCTTTTACAGTAACAATTTTCACTCAAGCATGAAAATTGATCCTTATGAAGCCCTTTAAGGGAAGAGGTGCAGAACAACGGCATGTTGGGATGAAGTTGGGGAGTGAAAATGCCTTGGTCCAGAAATGGTCGGGGAAATAGTGGAGTAGTTTAAGACCATCCAGCAGCACATTAAAGGTACATAGAATTGACATAAGTTCTATAGTGATAATCATTGAAAAGACCTAGAGTTTTATGTTGGAGACATTGTATTCCTCCGCATATCATCACGGATGAGAGTTATGAAATTTGGGAAGAATAGAATACTTAGTCCAAGGTACATCATTCCTTTTGAGATCCTTGATCGTATTACAGTAGTGTCTTATTGACTATCACTCCCACCAAACATATGTGTAGTACATGAAATATTACATGTTTCAATCTTTATGAATCACATACCTAACCCATAACATGTACCCAATCCAAAGGTGGTACCATTAGATAATGACATATCCTATGAAGAGATGCTGGTGAAGATCTTAAATCATAGGGAAATGTCCTACGGAATAAGAAAATGCCCCTCATCATGGTGTTGTGGTGAAACCACAAGTCTGAAGAAGAAATATGGGAATCTAAGGAAGTGATGAAGCAGAGTTACCCACATCTATTATAGTTTTGTAAAAGTAAATTTCGAGTTTGAATTTTCTTATGGGGGGAAGATTTTAATGACCCAATATTTTATTAATGAAAATTCCTCTTGATCTGATTAAATGTATTACTATGTAAAATGGTTATATAAAACATATTCACTTCCCTGGGTTTATGTTTTTTGGATTTTAAAATACCGTTAAGAATTATTTCCATTTAAAATATTGTCATTGAATAGTGACTACATGATTATTATAAATATAGGGCTTTAACAAATCCAATTTACTCACACAAAGGAAGCAACAACCTCATCTAGTATAATTTCTCCATATTAATCTCATTTGTTGAAGGTCATAAAAGAGGTAGTGTCGCTGGGATTCTCTCTAGACCAAGCCCAATCTGAGCTTCAACATGTTCATCTTTAAGAGAATCTCTTATGGTAGAAGTGGAAGTTAATAGAGATTACCACCCGGACGATGTTATATGAGCCACCCCAAGAGTCCATCACCATCTCTCACCTTACCCATAGGTCTTCTTAAGGTGTAATAATGGTTTATGTAACAAGACCCTAGCACTATGATTATGTACATTATATATTTATAAATAATATACATTCATTTTTTCACTATTACTTTGTAAATGCTTTTTGAAACACAAATATTATTTTTAGTTAATATTCAATTAAGAAATCTATTTGTATAAATTAATGGATTTTTTAGTTGAATAATATTTTAGTAAAATATTATTACTAAACTAATTTTTAAATATAAATGAACATGTAACTTTTATGAATACAATTGTAATTTTTATTATTGTTTGAAAGCTGTTTTTTTTTTCAAAACCCATGAATTTTTTATAAATGTCAGTTTTTATTTTAAAAATTAAAATTTACATATTTAGAGATTTTTTTATATAAAATGAATATTATTTTTGGATTTAGGATGTCAAAATTATCTAACGGTGAATTTTTCATAATTTTTTGTGAGAGTCGAATTTTTGGGTAAAAATTAAATACCATTTAAATATATAATGTGTTTTATGACATCATAATGAACCAATGGTGATGTATAAAATACTATAAATGGGATTTTTGGCCAAAATTTGTTTTACCTTTTAAATAATGTGATTTTAGGTTTGTTTTATTTATTTTTAAAAATCTTTAATGGACCCTCCAAGACTTATAATACTTTTTAACATTTTAAAATGATTTCCTAGAGAGTGTGACTCACATCCACATAGGAAAGACTAATATTCTCGAAAGTTCGGACATTGTCTTTATAAAATAATTTTTCCCATTCCAATTTTTAAATAACAATGGGAAAAAACTATGGTATTGTTTTTGGTTTATATTAGTTTAATGTGTTGTATCCAAAACATAAATAATAAATAATTCCCTCCCTTTTCCTATATAAACCCACCAAGATCCCACTTCTCTTCACTCAAAACCTTTTGAGCTCAAAAAAACCCTACCATCCTCTCAAAAATCCTCCCAAGGTGACCCAAGCTCCCTATAATCTTCTCTTAATCCTCTCCCAATCCTTTGGGATCACACTACTAAGTAAGGGATTTCTTCATCTACCATTTTTTCCAAATTTCATTAAGTTGTTATACCCTTTTATTTTCAATTAAACATATTGTGATATGATTTCTCACCTTACCCATACTTCTCTCCTTATGTTTTAATGATGATATACCTCTTTCTATATCATTAATTCCTCCCATGTACACATGTTACTATACTGAGATTCTGTAAGGAATTTCTCTCTTCTCGTTTACATTCAAGAAATTATTTTATATTATGCCTATAAATTCCAGAACATATGTTGGGATGTTATGTTCCATGACCCCAACACATTTCATTTCATGTATAAATTATGAGATACATCTTTCTCTCTCATCAACCTATTTTAAAATTTCTATTTGACGTTGTTGTACTACCAAAGTCACACCAAAATTCACATTTCCAAAATCATCATGTAAGTGAATACCATACCCATATCTCTATCAAGGTCATTCAACTTTATACACATTTACTTTTTGATTGAGGACTTACATTTATGTGTTCCACTCATATTACTCAGGGAATAAATTATGATTTTTAATGAACCCATGTTGTGTGATCTGTATGGCACACTTATTCATGAAATAAAATGTTTATAAATGATGTGCCTTGATAGCACTCCAATGCATTGGGTAAATAATAATATCATAATACGCCATGTGAAATGAGGGTTTACTCATGATAACTCATATGCAATGAGGTTTTACTCATTCTCAATGTGAAATGAGCCTTGGCTCATGCTAATATCATGTTATATAGTGTTCCCACATTTCCATTTTATGATAATCATGTTATATCATGCCTTTATGTTCATGTTTCTCTTGTGATTCACTGATATGCCTAGTGCCCAACATATAATTTATTCATTCTGAAAATTCATTTTTATTCGATTATCAAAAGCCGATTTAAGGGTGAGCAGGAAAGAAAAGTAACCCACTACACATTTCAAAATTCAAAACCTCTGCAAAAACCGATGACAACATTTCAAAATTCAAAAGATATCAACAAAACCCGATGATCCACATCATCATCCTAAGTACCCTTGTTGCTTGCCAGTCATCATCATCACCAGTACCTCTTAGTAATATCCATACATCAACACATCTTCATCGCCATCCAACTACAGCACCAGAGACCGCCAGAGACTAGGGACCACTGGAGCTGCCATCATACTCAACATCTACACCACCTTCGTCACACTCATCATCACCATCCAAGTCGACATCGCACACATCAATAGTAACGAATAACACCGAAACCAGATTCCTAAATGAATTTTCCACCAAATAAACATTAAAGATATCAAGAAATTCAGAAAATCAATTCAAACATTTCGCCGAAATTATTGATGATGAATCACCAAATAGATCTAAAAAACTAGGAACCGACTTCACCCAGAGGACATTGACTCATCCCGCGCATTTATCCCCAAAGGTCATCGAACCACACATCCCAAAACATCATAGAAACTCCCACTCCAAATCTGATAGGTAGATACATAGAGGAACTCGAAGTCGGAGTAGGGTTTGGAAAGCCAGAGGGTTCTGAACACCTGCAACAACCAAGAAACATAAGACCAGAAGCTGTCAAGAAAAAGTAAAAATGACTCCGGTAGTGCTTGAAAATCTGTCTTTCAACGAACCAAATCCCAAAACCTCTTTGAAGCCTCCGCTCCATCACCGACAGGAGTGGCGCAAAGGATCATGATGCCAGATCAGGACTAGGGCGGCCATGGGCATCCACAAAACACCACTTTTGACATGGAAGAAAACCCAGAAAAGTGGGCACCAGAGAAAAGAAACAGGAAAAGAAGGAATAAAGAACCACCAGACGAAAAGAAAAAGAAAATCATAATAAATGAAGGTTTTAGAAGAGGGAGGAAAGGCGAAGATCCATTGCGCCGAGAGGGCTGTGGAAACCCTAGGGGGGTCTGAGAATGAAGGAAGGCTTACCATCTTTTATGCATTTCCTCGGGTTATCCCATGGAATGCGAAGTACGAAGGAATGTTGTGGTTATGTAATAAAAATTTTCAATAAAGATATTGTGTTTATGTTCTAAGGTGTTATGTAATGTTCCTAATTTCCCAATACACTAGACCTATCAATCCTCATAGTTTTCCTAAGTGAGATTTTATGTAAAAAATAATGTTTATGTGTGTAACAAAAGTGGGGTTGTTATAATGGTGTTTACCCAGATTGCATGATGTCAGGTAATAAATAAATATATTTATATTTACATTTACATTTATATATATATATATGTGTGTATATATATATATTTATATATATATATTTGTATATATATATATATTTATATATATATATATAGTTTATATAATAATAAAGACAAGGTAGCACATATATTTTGAATATAAACATTTAATTTAAAATAAATAAAACAAAATAATATTTTTTTAATAAACATATAAATATGTATATATATATATATATAATAATTAAAACAATGAATGAAGCTAGAATTTATGGTTTCAATATTTTGTGTCAAGTTCCCCACTAGTGACACCCACAAGGTTTTGTTATTACTTCCCAAATTCTATTTTATTATATTAAGAATACTTCATACACTAGGTGTGGGGGTTTGTGGGTACAATCCTAGGTTACTTAGGATTTTTATAATGTTACTTATTTTTTAATTTTTATCTTGTTCCATGGTATTTTTACTTCTTCCCACATTCCCTAATTAGTTAGGATTTGTTTTCATCCTTTTTTCCCTTTCTATTTTTATCTATTATTATATTATTTATACTTCACCCCACTATTCTTAATTTTTTCATTTTATACCAGAATAATAATTTTTGGTTCTCAAAAGATATTTTAAATAATTGAAAGTACTTGGTGAATTTCCCTATTTAATGATTTTTTAACATTCATATAAAAAAATTGGTGATTTCATGTGAGTTTGTGCATGGAATTAACATTAACGATGTGATTTTAAGTAAAAAATGTAATTTTTCAATGAAATAAAGTATTGTATGTTTATAAAACCATTGAGATGTTATTACCATCTGTGTGAGTATTTTTTCAGTTAATTATGTCATTTAATATCTCCATGCATTATTTTATTCAACAATTAAGTGTTAATATTAATATTTTAGTTGTAGTTAAATATAAGTTGTGTTAATGTTTCTTAGATTATACAACTGTTTTTGTATTTGTTAATTCCATATATAATCTATTTCATTACTATATCATATAGACCCATGCATGTGAACCTATTATCCAACTGTTTCACACCCTCAAAATTTATTAAAACAAAAGAAAATTACCAAAAGATAAAAATAAACAATGATTGGAGAAATGAAATGTATAACATATGGGGATATCTTGGAAAATATCTTGAAGTTATAATTTTGGAAAATCTTAAGTGACAATGACTTTATATTTTATTAAAATAGTGTAGTGAAAGTTTAGTGGAAATAATCTTATAAGCATTAATTTTTAAAATTACTAATATTTACTAGGTAGAAAGCTGAAATAGTTGAATGAAATGGTTATAACACACATGTGGATATTTAGTGACATGTTTGACCTGTGAATTACTTGGTAAGACTGGTATAATTTATCAACTTGAATTTCTCAGATATAATTTATGAGACACTTTTCCCATTCTTATGAAGTTGACTCCTTGGTGTGATTCTTTATTTTATCATTTGGATTTCTTTAAATGAATTTATTATAAATATTGAATCTTTATTATTAAGGAAATATCATCATGAAACATTTTTTGAAATGTGTCTTTTTCATAAGAGTGAAAATTTTTAATTGTGGGGGCATGATCAAACCATGATTCACTATTTTATTTTACCCTTATACTACTGTGATATAATATTTTTATACTGAAAATTACAAAATTTAATAATAAATTTTACACATATTTCATTAAAATAGCTAATTATAATTACTGAATAATATTATATTTTACTAATTTTTCTTATTTTTTATAGGAGGATGTGTTTTTGAGGGCCCATGATGATGTAGAATAAAAGTGGTATAAAGTGTATAGAATCACAAGAACATATGTTCATTATTTCATGCATTATAAGAAATTCATCCACCCCAATGGGATCCAATTATGCGGGATGATTAAAAACATAATGGGACATAATTCTTCTAAAGACACTTAATCCCAACTCATCCATCTAGGGTTCGATATAATTTTATCTTTCCAGGAAACTAGATTTACTGAAATATAATTCTTTGGTTTGATATATTGATAATACCTCCCATTATAGAAATTCAATAGCCACAAAATTTGACTGATAAATATTCATGTTTCCATAAAATAACTTTTTAATTTTTTACATGTTAAGATAAGGTCATTTACTAATCCAAAACTAAGAAACAATTTTTATCACCAAATTTAGGAGCCCAAACCCAGCTCTTATGTTGGATATAAAAGGTAACCTTTAAAAATAATTTGGAAGATCGAACAAGAAGAGGATTTATTCCATTGTATGGTTCCAAAAGATTAATCTAATAAACTTGGTGATTTTGGGGCTCCCTATCCTCATAGGTATGGGTAAATGGATAAGGTTATCCATCTGATCCCCCTCCTCCCCTCGATGTTAAGCTACGCGATGAGTGATCATTGCAAGGGAGCTACCCAAATTTTCAAGGGAGTCAGCGAACTATTTTTTCTATTACTTTGATTTATTTATTTTTTAGAAAAAAATTCATTTATAATTATATTACTTTGATTCATATTTTAATGATATTTTTTATCCAAGATAATAGAATTATCTTTACTTTTAACAGATCAGTGTGAGGTCTTAAGTGCGTAGCTTTTGTTGTACAAATTGGTGAACATAAGAATCCCTTTATTTATAAACAATTTTCTATTTAAATATTATATGGAATTTCATATACCATTCATATGAGTTATAACATGAATATATGATGGTTATGTCGAAGTTTTTTTCTACTCTCATTGATTAAAATCCTAAAATAAAAAACACAATTCTATTTAATCTCAACCAAATACATACCCCAAACCTTAATGAACCACTAATAGAAATGGACTTGAATTGTGTTTATTGAAATAGAAAAGATCTCTTAATATCATATTTAACAAAAATACAAATTATTTTCAACTATTAAATTCTTTAATCAATATTGTTTTTCTTGAAACTATTTTCAAAACGACCCCCCTCTTTTAGTATTTTTTATTAATGATATGAACATTAAAACTCCAACACTCCTTGGGATATAATATAGGGTCTACCATATATAAATCAAATTTAAAAACATTACCAATTTTATTAGTCATGTTATCATGGTCAATACCATCTATTAATGTTAAATAAAGAGAATATTTCCAAGATAACTTTTCGCACCAGATATAGGTACATTTAATTCATAGGGATTCTTTTAAAACATACAAATTACTGTAAAATATTCAAAGATATGATGAATGGAAACATTAAATATTACCTTGTAAACTAAGAAAAGTTTAATCTAAGTACATGTACCAATATTGATCTATTGTTGAAAAGTTTTTGTCATATATTTTTATGCCTCAAAGAAGGGCTTATGATGTGTCCTAGTGTGAAATTTTAAATTAATTACTTACGAATATCATCAACTGAAGACACACTTGAAAAGTTATAAGATATATGATATCGATCATGTAGTAGTTATATTTACATTAAATATTTTTCATTATTATCTTCATAGTGAAAATTTTGATATATATACTAATCATACAATCATAAAGTATATATTAACATATATGGAGTTGAAAATATTCCAAAGGTGGTGGTTAGAGTTGATCGAAGATATTACCTCTTAATATAATATTATTTTGGGAAGGTAAAAAGGTGTAATATTATAAATTTCAAAGGGGTTATGCTACCCTATCCTTGATGATAATTGAAAAGGAAAATATATTTACAAATATTCAAGGGTTGGATATATAAATCATAAGTTTAAATTGTATATTTCCCAATTGATTTATCAATCATCCATCTATGTAAAGAAAAAGGAGGTCTAAGAATACGATGTTTACCTACATAAGAAGGTAGGAAGTACATCATAGTTCAAATTTTATAATGCTATACTTCTAAGATTCATGAAACGATTATGTGTCCCTTGAAAACCATAATTGAAGGAGTTACTAAATGATACTCATAGATCATCATTCTATATTTATGGAAGCATAAAGATGTATATAGATATTAATACAGTTTTAGTGATACATCATGAAAAGGTATATTGTGGATTATGTATCTTCATGCTTGGTATTCCAAATAGTTATGGTGAATGGAAAAAATCAAAATCATATAATGCATCCATTGCCTATACAAGTATGGAAATGAGAGAATGTCCCTATATATTTTTTCATTTATTTTACAATGAATAATGATGAAAATAATTCCATATACGTATTATTGTATCTACTTAGAAAGTTTAAAAACATCATTGTAATTTGTTTCACATCTAATTCATTCAACTTTCCATGTTATATGTAAAGAAAATGGTAAGGATGAACAGAATTCTGATTTCAATTGTATCTGATCGAGATCGAAGGTTCACATAAAAATTATATAAGAGACATCAAAAATAATGGGATACATAAATGAGATTTGTCATATATTATCATTATAAAATATATATTCAATCAGAAATAACCATTTAAACATTTTTAGATTTGTTAATATCATGATTGTTAGATTTTAATTGAAGTTGGGATCAACATCATCCTATGTTTGTGTTCTCATATAATAACATCGTCCATATAGCTTCCAAATTGCACCATATGAGACTCAATATGGGAATAGATGCCTAAATAAAACATGATGGGATAAAGTCGGCTAAATGAATCTACAATGGAATGATCTTATACAAAAAAAAAGAAATTTCAAACCCTTAAGAAACATATGTAAGAAACATAAAGTCACCAGAAGGGCTACGATGATAACAATCAACAATAATTAGAGTTTAAAGTGGTCAATAAAGCGTTTCATTGAATATATCTTGGGAAGAGGGTTATGAGTTTTATGAAGAAGGGGGAGTTTATCCCTAGATACATTATTCACCTTCTGATTTTTTATCATATAGGGACTATGGATTATTGCTTAGCTCTTCTAGAAATCCTCTCATAGGTACAAGATGTGTTTTATGAATCAATTTTAAGGAAAAATATACCAGATCCATAACATGTACTGAACATAAAATTAATGTCATTGGATCATGATCTATCTTTTGAGGAACAAACAGTGAAGATCTTAGATCAATGATATGAAGTGCTACGGAATACGACCACTCATCTTGTCAAAGTTTGGTGGTGAAATCATATGCTTGAGAAAGATACTTTGGAACCCAAAAATGTTATGATACAAAACTACCCTCAATTGTTTCTATTTTAATAATGAAATTTCATGTATTTGTTTTATTTAAGAAGAAAAAACATAACATCCCATATTTCTAATTGTTTTTTTTTTATAAATTTTCCTTCTTAAATTATAAATGAAAATTTTAAATAAATATCATTTTCTAATGATATATTCCCATTATTCATACACATATTTATCACTTATCTTGTATATTTTTTATATTTCAAGTATGAATGAATTTTTTATGCAACACTGAAGCCTCTAGGCTGGAAGACTACACATTGGGATTTGTAAGGCCACAAGGCTCAAAATCAAAACTGAAGGGTGACTCGGGCATAGATGCTACTTATAGCCTATGTTCTATCCTACTTCCATTTTCCATCCTTTATAAGTATTCTTATATATGTATTACAATATTCATGATTCTTTTTGTATATGTGGTTTTATTTGATAACAATATTACTTTTAGTCTTGTTTTCATATCATCAAAGTAAGTATGTCATTATTATTTAATGGTTAATATAGTATGGTACATGTTTTCAAAGTCATAAATTTATAATATATAGATGAAAAATATAATGGCCCGACTCAAGCTCGCCTCTATAGGTGAGGGGTGGTGACATGTAATGACCCAAACTTTTATCAATGGAATTTATCACTTCTTATAGTAAATTTATATAGTATAAATGACATAGATGAAATAATAAAAACTTTATAAATGATGAATTAATTAAATGGGAAGTATTTCTAGAAGTTAATGAACTTAAACTAATGAAATAGTAACTTGAACTTAGTAATAGTAATATGGACACTATAAATAGTAAACTAGATAAATAAATAGTTACCACACCCATTAAAGTATAAATAAAATTTTGGAATCTTATAAAGGAAATAATGATAAAATTATATCATCATCTAAGTAAATATATGGTTTTAAAATTATTAATTAAGTATTGGTATTTTTGTAAGACATGAATATTTAAATATAATTTTATGATCAATTCAATAATTTAAAAGAAAAATTATTTTCATAAAATGTATTCATAAATTAATAATTTTATTTATTATGATTTTCAGATAATTTTATGGACCTTAATTCATTTTTCAAAGTGTTATAAAATCAATTATAATTTTAAAATATGTATTTTCCACATAAATGTTGATTTTAATTGAAAATTAAATTACTAATATTTATAAAATTATTTTAACAAAATAGAGTTCATTTATGAATTATACACATTCAAAAATGGTTAGGTTGATTTTTTTATTTTTCTAAAATAATTTAATATTATGAATAGTAAAATATGATAATTTTTTATAAATACTAAATACTAGAATTTTTTAGCCATTGTTGATGAAAGGATGATGTAAGAACCACATTCTTGAAACATAATGAATTAAATTAATATATTCAGTGGTAATTCTTAAACTATTTAGAGTCTTAATCAAAAATAATAAACTAATTATTAAAATAATGTGAAAGCACCCCTCTCTTCTACTATAAATACCACCCATCATCACCTATTCACCTCACACCTAAAAATCATATATAATTGTAAAAATTATACTGAATTATATTTCTAATCCCCTTCCCCACATCCAGGAGACCTTTTTAAAATAATAATACCTAAACCTTTTACCTAAGGTGGTTCTTAAGGAAGATAAACTCAAGAGGCAAATTCCTCTTTCTTTTCGTTTAATTTCTTTTAAACTTATTTTATTTTCTTATTCTATCCTCTCCACCCCTCATAAAAAGGTAATGATAACTAAATTACCTTAATTATAATATAATTTTTCATGTCAATTGAATATCTATCAATAAAATCCATCATATCTTTCTTTTATTTAAAAAATGAAACTGTCACCCTTGATGTCTCAATTTACAAAAATCATGGGAGATACACATTAATTTCCATTTAATGCATTAACGGTTGATAATAAAACCATTATAATGGTTGAAAATATTTTAAATATTTTTTATAACACTTTTTATATTCCAGAAGTAACATATATACATAATATTAATGATAAAATAGAATGAGTTCCTTGTGATAAAAAAAAGAAAAAATTAACATAAATGATCATCATTAAGTTTTATCAAATGATTCATCCTCATAACATATAAAAAATTCTTTATAATATCATTTACACATATGCAATATCATTAATAACTTATAATAACAATTCTCGATATTTATTTTCATTTTACATGAACTTCCATTCATGTATACAACTAAACTAATCTTGTAAACTAAGAAAAAAACACTCCATAATGATGTAATTAAACTCAATAACTAAAAAAATATATTATAAATAAACTTAATAAAACGATAATGAATATAATTCATGTATAAAATTTTATTTTTTATTTATTAATGAATCTAAAGTGATTATAAAAGATATTAAAGTGAATGAATTATTCAGACAGAAGGTTAGGGGAATTCTCAAACCCAACTCTCTTTATTTTGGTATTCCCTATTTCACCACATTTTCAATATTGATATTATATTAATGTTCATAAAATATAATTTCATCATAATTGTCTTATATTTTCAGGGATATAATTTTTAACATTATAGTTTTATGACATATGAAAATGTTTTTCTGAAAGAACAATTCTTTTTAAAAACACAACTTTTACTTCTTGTAAAATTGTTTCTTCTTAACTCAAAATCAGTGATTCTTATACCAAGTATGTTATTCCATATTTCTTTTGGGAACACCAAATTTTATTCATTAATTTATTCTTTATGAAATTAAACCCATTTCTTTCTATGGGTTATCTTATGTCCAATATTGATATATATTTTTTGTGGCATGCATGATAATGTAAATGTTAGGATGTGAAGGGTGGGACCATAATTATATAGAACTCCAATGCATTGGGTTATGTGATGTATATCATGAGAAAAAGTTAAATATGTTTGAACATGATTTTATCTTTGTTCACTAGTATGTGTGTTAGTTGGCCACCGTGACACGACATTTCATTTTTATTAATTGTCACATTCCTTGACATTATCTAATGCTTATTATATTTATTATGATAATGATCCCATGATTATGTTATGATGATAATTATTATGTTCACCCGTGTTATATTGATTCATGTTTTTATCTATCTTCTTACTAGGATTTTATTTCACCCCTTTCTTTGATGTATATCCTCTGGTGATTACAAGTACTATGATGAATCTTGACGCCCCTAAGAAGCTAGAGAAGAAGGAATTAAATAATTTTTTTTGTTATGAAAAATTTGTGTATAGTTTTAATTTTCTGAAGACACTAAACCATTTCATCCTGGTTTTGTATAAAACTTATTTTGTATATTTTTAAAATGATGTAATAATTATGTATGAAAAATCTATGTCTCTATATAATAATCCCTGAAGGAATAAATAACTTAGTGAGGCCTTTTCCTAAGAACATGTACACTGGCACACAACCAAAACAATGAAAAAGTGCATAGGAAGATAATAAAAGTTGAAACACTACGATAAAGTAAACCAAGAATTGATGAACCTATACACATCAAACAAATTACTATAGTGTATATAAAAAAGTCAAGGGGAAAATACACACCCAACAAGAAATATGTCCTAACCAGAAAAAACTAGAAAATTAAATAGAAAAAAGGGATCCCAACTCCTTAATCCTATTTTATGACCAATGTATGTGGTCCAAGAACCCAATATCCTTAAGATATTATATAGTTATGGTCAAAATTTCCATCATATGTATAAGGCACAACATGTGCAGGAATGTTCCATACAGGGGTGAGTATAAGCATACCCATTAGGACACTAGAAAAGATAATGGGGGAGCAGTAAGGATTACAATAGAAGAGGAAAATAGTTGATAAAACATGGTACAATGAAATATCACATGTTAAACCAACAATAGAGTGAAATTAGGACTTTCTATCCACAAGGGGATAAACATAGTGGGTAGAATAAATACTCATCAATCCTTTTTCACCTATAGTAGAATATTAGACTCATCAAACCCTGAGAATCTAAACACAGAAAGCACATGGAATACCCCATACATATTCACCTCTCCTTGAAGGATAGTGTCCAACTCCGAGGTGTGAATCAAGAAGAAATAATATAAATATATATATATATATATGCTCATTCAAAGAAAAAAAAATAAAAGATAAAGAGATCTCCATCAAATAGATCAGCCTAATAAGAAGAGTAGCCAACAATTCTAAAAGTACATCAACGATGCACTGCATCCCACTTGTCTTCCCTGAACACATAGGTCAAAGTAAATCATTTTTCACACCTAGATATTATCCTATTTGGTGGCACTGACTCGGCCACACAACTTTGTTTGTGTCTCAAAAATGTTTCTCCCTGGATAAATCATTCCCCTTCCTCGTGAGTTCAAATCTATGTCAAACTGTGGCTCAACAATTTCACACACAGTCAAAGGGCCACAAACTCTAGGTCTAGGACATGTGACTAGGTACGATAGTAGGGTTCCACTCTGATAGAGGATGGAGGACCCATAACCTTCACAGTATGAGGGTTTCACTCTAATTGTTGGGGACCCATGCTATGCCTGGCTGGAGGGTTCAACTCAAAGTCATCCAGGACCCATTTCTTGATACTACAAGAGGGTTCCACTTATAAAGACGATGGAGGACCCAAGCCCTACCCAATAAGAGGGTTCCACTCCGATAGTCGAAGACACATTCCCATCCCGGCTGGAGTGTTCCACTCTAGTTCATCGAGGATCTATTCCCAGATCCACAGGAGGGTTCAACTAGGGAGTCTATAGAAGACACATGCCTAAACCAACTGGAGGGTTGAACTATTGAAGTCATTGAGGACACATGACCAGACCACATGGAGGTTTCCACTTGGGAATAACCATCTAGTGATCCTACCTGACCACTATCATCATCCGTAATTAACATAAAATGTGTCATTCATGGAACATTCTACATCAGGTTTCTTCAAAACTCTACTCACTGGCCAAAATACGAGTTCAAATGAAGAATATACGGACGATCAAGGTTTTCTAAAAAGAGTTCAAGGGGTACAAAGGATGTGAGGGGACCCACATGACATGTAGTCTCACTCCACATCCTACTTGTGTCCCTGGATAGCACATGGTCTCTATCCTATATAGTAGTACACATTGTGTTGGTGGACTATATGGAGTGTCCTCGCTAACAGGACCAGGGTCATGTGCTGCTCATTGTGTCCACGTATTGAAGTACATAGGCATGTATTGGACCCCATGTACTTCCACATGGTTTCATTTCTATGTGACTCATCACATGGGTTATCCAACTAGGGAAGGTTTGCACAATATTTAAGGAGTAATACATGATGTATCCTTCTTAAAATTTCTCAAACCTTAGTCATCACCACTGGAATATCTACACAGTGTTTGTTTTTAATTGAATAGGGCATGTAGATAAGATTTTGAGAGAAATCATAGATCCAGTCTTCTAACCTGGATATTCTCTTTTCGATTTTGTTTTATCTTCTAATTTACTAGAATGGAGTGGATCTGATCGATAATGATGGATCTTAGTTTTCACTTTCTAGAAAATATCCACCAAAAATCGTTGAGGGTTTCTCCACTTGTTTCGCATGCCTCTAAGCCTCTATTCAACCGTGATTCATCCGTAGATCATCAAAAAGGCATTATTGTCCCGCAAAATTCCAATATATATGCATTCATCATTATAAAGATCATATTTCTTCAATCCTCCAAGAATTCTAGGGTCCAATCAAGCTTGGTACCTCCCAACAAAGTCGAACTAGGACCGTGAGGATCCAATCGATGAATAACAAAAAGATAAAAAAACGGGGAAAGTGAACACCAAAAAGGGTATAAATATATTTTACCAAGATTTACTAGAAAATAGTAAAGAATGGGAATCTAGGGTTAGATAAACAAATCAAATTTTTTTATTTTTCAATACCTAGGTGAATGTAAGGTATTCCATTGGCGTAGATCCAAGTAAGGGGGTGGATCTACTCAACCATTTAATAAAAAGAGAATAAAAACACCTATTGATTATTCCTACCTTGATTATAGATCAATAATTAATGAAAAATTCATCCTAAATCAATCTGATAGGAGTAGTTACATCTGTTGCATCCTAATCTAATCTGATTCAGAGTTTCATCATCATTTTTCATGATCATCTAATGGAAGGAAGGAGGGATATCTTGGAAAATTATTAGGATTATGAGGTTAATCCCACAAGGTTTTCCATTTTGATATATTTATAACTTTTTATTTAGGTTAGATAGTTTAATTAATTAGATTAATTAATTGTTATAATCTACTAAATGTAACGCCAATGAGAATGGGATCCAAACGCCTGATGCCAACCCATTTTTTGTCATGGTTGGGGTGAAAACATCTTTCCAAACACAACCATGGTCTTAGATTTCTGATCTAAGCTACAATTTAGGATTTTTCTTGTATTCTTACATAAATTTTACTTGCATAAAATAAAATATATTTATTGTTTTTATACAGATAATTTTAGGCGCACCGGGACTCGAAATCACATGTCGTCTCTTCACCTAACTCTGAAAATAAATATAAAAATATATCAATGTATTTTTTGGAAAAAACTATATCTCTAAATTATTACCCCCTTCAAGGTTTTCATCCACAAAAAAACTAGGAAAACAACTCAGGATACTAAGCTCGCACATCGATCTCCCACTCCCAGGAACTATCCTACACATTTTCATACTACCACAACATGTGAACAAACTAGATAGTCTATCCACCTAGTTTCCACTCTTGCTGATCCTCAATTGTCACTGGGTACTCCAAAAAAATTTCTTTGTCCTAGATTTCCATCTCACCTCAGTGGATTAAGTGAATTATGGCATGTATTTATCTCATTAGCTATGACACAAGAAATATATCGTGCACCCACTCCTGTTGTGGGGGTAGAGAAATGTTGTAGGCAACCTCTCCAATACTCTTAATGATCTCAAATAGCCTGATGAACCTTGAGGATAACTTTCCTCCCCAGTCGAACCTCCACAATCTTCATTATGGGGATTATCTCAAAAATATGTGGTCTCCCTACTCAAACTCCTAGGTCCTGTGATAGTGATCTGTGTAATATTTTTGTCGGCTCTTGAAAATACTCATCTTATCACGAATGACCTGCACTTTCTCATTCATCACATTCACCAACTCTGGCCCCACTGGAGATGTCTCCCCGTCATTTTTCTAGCATAAGGTTAACCTATAGGGTCTCCCATATGAGGCCTCAAAAAAAGTCATTCCAATGGTAAAGTAATAGCTATTGTTGTATAAAAACCTTACAAAGGTAATTTGATCCTCCAAGAACCATTCAATGTCTAATATTCAATCCATGAACATGTCCTTGAGCACCTAGATAGTTACCTCAGTATTCCCATTGGTTTGGGGGTGAAAGACTATACTCATCCTTATCGAGGTCCCGAATGCCTCCTTAGGCCTATTTAAAATCTTGTTTTAAACCACACATCACGATCATAGACAATAATAGAGGTAACACTATGATGGATAAAGATATATCATATGTACAACTTCCCCAAACTCTCCACTGAACTCTTCTCTCTTATAGAAAGGAAGTTTGTTGACTTCATGAGTCGGTCAACTATCACCTAGATGGCATCGTAGATCTTCTTTGTGTAAAGAAGACCTGTGACAGAGTATATGGATATGTCATCCCATTTCCACACTGGGATCTCAAGGGTGTTCAACAAGACATCTGCAACTTGGTGCTCTGCCTTCACATGCCGACACGTGAGGCACCGATATACAAACTCGGTTACACTGGTTCCCATGACGAACCATCAAAACATCCTGTGAAGATATTTTTACCTCTTTCCCACACTGAGATGTACATCTAGGTAAGAAGTGTGGAACTCTTGCGTCACCTCCCCCCATATCATTAGTGTAACCACTATTCATCACACAAATAAAAAGACAAGATTCCATATTTTAGAATATCAATCTGGTGCATAAAATTTAGAAATATAAACATTTAAGACCATGTAATCTATGTCTCCAAGCTGCGAATCTCTCACACACTCATGAATTGAATTATTCTACACCATTTACTGAAGAAAGGTTGTACCCTCCTGCTTCACCATGGTCAGCTATGGGTAAGCTTACTACCCTAAATCTTCATACACTAAGAGAGTTGGGGAATTTATTATAATGTTTCCCTTACCTATAGTATAGACTATATTGAAGTTTTAGTCCTAAAGTAACTACAACCCACATCGCTACCTTAGTTGTAGGTCTCTCAGAGTGAAGAAGAACATGAGAATCTGGTGGTCTAAATAAACCATGAGGCACTCTCCCAAAAGATAGTGTCTCCACAACCTAATAGCGAACAATACTCCTTCAGAATCTATGTTATGAGTTGTGTAGTTTCGATCGAGGGCTCCCAACTACCTTTAACCATATGTTATAACAGAATAATGTTTAATTAACATGTAACTGAGCCCAGATCCAAAGGTGTCTCATTATACTATGAAATCAAGGCCTTCCTCTGGTAGTCGTAACACTGACATTCTCATCAGCCTCCACCTCAACTATTCAAAGTCTCTATAACACTGCTCAAACCAAGTAAATGGATTCCCTTTTTGTTTTAGGGTGGTAAACAAATATTTTATTCAAGATAATTCTTCCAAAAACCTCTTATAGTACCCCACGAATCTAGCAAAGATCCACACATATGACACATTCTTGGGTGTCTCCCAGAAAAGAACCACAGTGATCATTTTTTGATCCATGGATAAACCATGTTTAGACATGACATTACCTAGAAAGTGGACCTCATATATCCAGAACTAGAACTTCAATAGAGTTATGTAAACATGGCTCTCTAGAATAAAATATAGAACCATCCTCAAGTTCTATAAATTTTCATCCATGGATGCACAGTAGATCAGTGTAGATAATGAAGACGACCACAAACTGGTCCAAGTATGGCTAGAAGACATGGTTTATCAAATACATAAACACATAAGGGGAATTTTTTACACCCAAAGTAATATCTAAAAAATAATTATGAACATTGCAACATCATAAAGACAAATTTTTAATATCATCCTCAAAAACACTCAACTTGGGGTAGCTGGACATGATATCGATCTTTAAGAACCATCACCTACCACATAACTGGTTAAATATGTCATAAATCCTTATAAAAGGGTACTTTTTCATTATCATGAACTGGTTCAGGCAATGATTATCCTCAAAAATTCAAAAACCCTCATCCTTGTTTTTTACCAATAGGACTGGAGCTTTCCAGGGGTACATATGGGGTCTGATAAGATCTTTCCCTTGAAGGTCCTAAAACTAAAATCATAACTCCAGTAGCTCAGTTGGTTCTATATGATATGGATCAAAATATATTAAAGAGGTTCTAGGGTGTAAGTTGACAAAAAACTCAATATCCCGCCATAGAGTTAGTTCATAACATTCATAGGTTAGACGTCCATATAATCCACCAAAACTGAAGACACTCAAATTCCTAAATATCATGCTACACCAAGGATATATTTGTTGAATTATGGGGGATGGGATGAAGACACCTACTAGCAGAACCCACTTTCCATGTCATCTGATCTCACTTTTCATAAAATGGTAACCTCATCTCGCCAGTGTGTAAACATATCACTAGTCTGCGGTGATAATAAATGTAGACTTTGACCATGGATAGCTAATCCATACCCAAGATTATTCCATAAGGTTCTATAGGGACAACCAAAATGTCCCACAAGAACCTCTCTCCACCAAGAGATAGCACACACTTCCAAAAGATGAAATATACATAAGAAGTGATCCCTATGGGAACCCCAAGACAATGTTGTTGTGTAAGCACCTCAACTGGGAGCTCTAACTATGGCACTAGGATTTCAGAGATAAAGGAATGTATAGAACCAATATCTAATACTAGTGAAGAAGTAGTAGAATAAACAGATATCTTAACTTTTTTTATCTCATGTGATTTAGGGTTATAGATATAAAAGAATGTATATGTATGCATCCCTAGAAACTAGATTCCTAATACTTACATGGGACACCTGGTGGTGATGGGGGAAGGATCTCAAACCATTTTCCTCTACCTATAGCACCCTATGCTCCTCTTCTATATTCCCCTCACTGGGTACTACCCAATCCACACCTGGGAGATCCTTGGTCATAGTGATTCCTCTGCCTTGGTGGTCCATAGTCTATTTTCATGTGTTGATCAACACGTCTTGTTAGGTAGACAAATTTCATGTGACCTCGCCCATCACAAGTAAAAAAAATCCCCTCTATGGGCTACGTTGGTGCTCTATTCTTCCATTGACCACATTATTAGTACTAAACATGGAAGGATCTCCTTCGCCTAGATACTGGCACCTAACACCTACTAGATACTGTAGAAAACTCAACACTTTGGATCCCTTTTCCATATCTAAATATCTGGAATCCCTCTGAAATAAATCCCTCTATCACCAGTTCATGCACCAGCACCCCCGCATAGGTGAGGATACATAAGGGCGCAATGTTATCTCAGATCTCTCTATAGAGTCTCTGCTCAAACTTTTGTGCATAGAACGAGTCATCCAAGATTATGTCAAGGGAGTAACATGTACGGTTTGTTAACCTCTCCATGTAGTCATCCACTATCATCCCTCTATGATGGAGCTCTATAATCTCTGTGATTATGACGGATCTTAAGTCGTAGGGATAGTACTCCTCATGAAGCAGATATTGAAAATCAATCCACAAGAGTGTTGACTCATCATGAATCTATGTAACAATGCTCCAATAATTCCTAGAAGCTCCATGGAAATAGATTTCTTCCAGTGCAACCACCTGATCTGTGGTCTTCGGATGAGCATGAATACATGTAGAACCGACTCTAGCCAATACTTTGTTTCTTAAGGATCTAGCTCGTTAAGGAACCTCAGTGGCCTTTAGCACAGGAACTCGTAGAGTTCTTTAAGATTTTTTGTGTCCTCCGCCAGCTTTTCTATAATGATATGTTGCTCAAAAGAGGGAGGTGTTGATACCTTCTCACTGGGAGGAAGGGCATCGTTGGATGGATCCTGAAAATAGGACTCATTGCTCATAGGTTCATCATCATAAATCTACATTGGTATCTTGGCTCGATGTCATTTTGGATGCATCCTAAAAGTTATCAAGGAGTACCTTGGTCAGATGAGAATATATATATATATATATATATATATTATAGAAAATTGGGAGATTATATAAAAAGGATAGTAAAAGACAAAATCCAATATGATGAATTTACCATTGATCCCTAAAACAAATGTCTTGACATGTCAAGTCAACAAGTAGGAAGTTAAGGTCCTAGTGAATCGATACATCAGTCATTCACCATCATTGGATTCTTTTGACAAAGTGCCACACTCGAGATACTTTGAAACTATTTCCCTAAATCCCAACCAAAATCCACATATGGGGAAATGTCTGAATAATGTCCCAAGTAATTAAATTTCTCTAATAACAATATATCAAAACCCAAACCATGTCAGGGATCGAGCTGCAACTACCCCAAGCCTGCCTCTATAGTCCAGGGGTGGATACTAGTGCTGAAGTAATAACTAACTTGGAGTCATTTTCTTAAGAACTTGTACACACGCACACATACAACTCAAAAAAATATAATATTAAAGGAATAAAAGTTATAATGCTACTATAAAGTAAACCCAGCATGCATGATCCTATATATACTAAAAAAGTGTGGTGGTGTAAATTAAGAGTAAAGGGGAAAATATACACCCAACTAGAAATATGTCCCAACCTGACAAAACTGGAAAAGTAAACAATTGAAAGAGTCCCTAACTCCTAAATACCAAGATATGAGCATCGCAAGAGGTCCAAGAACCCAGCATCCCTAAGCTCCTTTTTAACGATGGTCGACATGTATGTCATCTTCATAAGACACAACATGTGCATGAAAGGCCCATGTAGGGGTGAGTATAATCATACCTAGTAGGGCCCCCTAAAAGCTCAAGGGGAGTAGTAAGAGATACAATTGTAGAGGAATATAGAAGATATAATAAGTTATAGTGAAAGAGTATAGCTCAACCCAATAAGATAGTGAATGTAAGCTCATCAGACCACAATAGTCTAAACAAGGGGAGTAGAAAAACTACTCATTGATCCATCACCACCTATAGAGGGATATTGTACACATCCAATCATGAGAATCTAAACATGGAAACACAGGTCATATCTCACACATATTTTACTATCATGGAATGTGAGTATCCAAATCCAAGGTGTCAATTCATAAGAGATAATATATATATATATATATGCTCAGTAAAACAAGACCAAATGAAAGACTAAGGTGTTATCCATATTACAGATCATCCAATGAAGAAGAGGAGACAATAGTTCCAAAATTCCACCATTGATTCCCAGAATCCCATGTGTCTACGTTGAAGACACAAATCCAAAGAACTCATTCACCACACCTTGATACAATCCTCTTTGGGTGCCACTAACTCAACCACACGGTTATAGTTACATCTTAAAAACGCCTCATAAGTGAAATTGTTTATCTTCCTCATTAGTTCAAATCTAGGTCAAAGTATGCCTCATTATGGCACCACATAGTTAAAGAGCCACAAACTCTATGTCAAGGAAAAATGCCATGGTATAAAGGGAGGGTTCCACTCTAATAGTTGATGGAGGACCCATACTCGACTCAGTAGGAGGGTTCCACTCCGATGGTTGAGGAACCATGAGTGGCCAGGTTAGAGGGTTCCAATCTAAGTCATTAAGGACCCATGCCCTAATAGCGCGAGGGGGTCAACAAGGAAAATTGATGGAGGGACTATACTTATCCCAGTAGAAGGCTTCCACTCTAATATTCAAGGACCAATGCATGGCCTGAATGGAGGGTTCCTCTCTAGTTCATAGAGAACCCATCTATGCCTAGCTCACCTAGAGGGCTTCACTCAAGAGTCTATAGAGGACCCATTATTTTCCAAGCTAGAGGGTTCCACTGTATAAGTCATCAAGAACACATTACCAGCCCAACCATAGGTGTCCACTTGGGAATAAGCCTCCAGTGATCCTGCCTAAATACTTCTACCATCGGGTGTCATATCCTAAGGTTTCATACCTGAAACATTATACATTATATCAAGAAATCCACAACTGATTCCACTATCTCATTCTATGTGGTAAAACACATAGGATATGATACTCATGGGCTAAAATATGAGTTTAAATGAAAGAGATATGGATGAAAAAATGTTTCTCAGAATGGCTCAAGTGGTACATGACATGTGAGGGCACCCACACGACATGTGGCCCGCTAGACAGCCTACATGTGTCCCTAGCCAACACATGGTCTCCATCCAATGTAGTATTACACGTTTTTTAGGTGGAATAAATGGTGTTTTCTAGCTAACCAGAACAACGGTCATATATTGCTCACCTTGTCCATGTAACAGAGTACACGGGTGTGTACCTAACCCAATATACTTCCACACATATTCTCATCTATATGACCTATCACTTAGGTTATCTAACCAGAGAAGGGGTACATGGGATGTAAGGTTTATTACATGATGTTTCATACTTAAAATTTCTCAAACCCTAGTTGTCATCATGGGAGGGTCTACAAAGTGTTTTTTCATCATTGAACATGTCATGTAGTCAGTATTTGGATAGAAATACCAAATATGATCTTTCTGCCTAAATATTCTATTCTAGCTTCGATTTCAGCCTCAAGTCTACATAATGATTTTTATCGAATCGAGAATGATGGATCTCAGTCATTGTTTACTGAAAAATGAACACTGGATGTCATTTATGGTTTTGCAACTCATTTGGTATGTCTTCATGCCTATGCTCAACAACGATTCATCTTTCGATTATCAAAACGGTTATCCTTTCCTTGCATTGATCCCATATCTATTCCTTTTTCATTTAAAACGATCATATTTCTTCAATCCATCATGAAAATGTGGGGTTGATTGAGCTTTCTACTTCCTAAAAATGTAAAACTGGGACCATCGAGATTCAACTAGAGAAGAACGTGAAGATAAATAGGGAGAAAGGAACAAAAAAAGGACAAAAAATAGTTGTCCAAGAGTTATTGGATAAAAATCAATAATTGGATTTTTAGGGTTAGATAAACAAATAAAATTCATTTATATTTTAATACTTGAGTGTATGTAATGTCTATAATTGGTGAAAATACAAGAAAGGTGATAGATCTGGTCAACCATTTAATCAATGGGGATTTAGAAGACCAATGTATGAGTCCTACCTTGATTATAGATCAATCATCTATAAATAATGAATCCACCAAAAATCTGAAAGGAGATTATGTATTTATTGAATCCTCATCTGATCTGATTCAGAGTTTCGTCATCATTCATCATGATTCGCCAACGGAAGGAATGAGATTGATCTTGAAAAACTCTTAGGATTATAAGGATAACCATAAGAAGTATTCCATAGTGATATATTTATAAATTTTCAGTTTAGGATAAAAAATTCAATTATTTAAATTAATTAATTAATTAAATCCACTTAATGTTCTGCCAACAAGAAAGGGATCTAAACACCCCACACATAACCATTTTTTGTCATTATTAGGGTAAACATCTCATTATAAACTCAACTATACTCTCATATTTCTGATATAAGGAACCATTTAAGATTTATCTGATTTTATTTAATAAGATGCATGTTCCCAATATAAAATATATTCCATATTTTTGTAAGATTTTTTCTAGGCACACTGGGGATCTAAATCACCTGACATCTTAGTGCCTAACTCTAGAAATATATGTGAGAATATATAAAAGTCTATTAAGTTAAAATATGGGTCTCTATAAAAAATAAATATTTTTATTTTAATAGTGACACTTTTTGTAAGTTAATTGTGAACCTCACAACGATCTAAAATAGAGGTAGAGAGACCAGCGTCATAAGACTTGAAAAGTTCATTCCAATAGAAGTTTATGGAATTAGATACATGAACTCTATGTGAACATCATTCCATGGTCATTTTATTTTTATTTGGGTTATCTTTGACTTGTGATTCAAATTATTCAATCCTTTTTCTTGTGTGAGGATGTACTCTCCAATGTTTATCTTCTTGATGTTGATACTATAAAGTAAGATTTAATATTAATAGTTTATCCATGTCTCATTTACCTCATTTATGTATACCTGTATTAATCATTCATGAATTCCCCTAACCTCTTCCATTGTACCCCATATGGGAAAATATTCATCATGTATATCTCCTTTAGAGTTAAGAAAGAGTTAAAATTTGGTTGTTGAAATGATACTCACTTCCAAAATGAGCTTGTCATTTTTTGTGGCTATATGAACTTCCAGTGTTTCAGTATCCTTCCTTCTAATCTTATGTTAGATAACCTGGTTTTTAGAAAATGCGTCTTTTTCTTATTTTGGCGATGTAGTTTAATTACTATCTGATCTTATGGCTGAAAGGAAAGGTAAAGTTGAATATCCCTTTCATGCACATTCTCTCCTCATTATCATGGTATGGACAGCTCATTCCACCTATGATTTAATAATATTCTTGGAATCATACTAAATATATTCCTCCACTTTAACATCTTCCTTTCTCTAATAAGAACATGTATGAGGATCTATTTTATTATAAAAATCATTCTATTTCATGCTTCCTCCCTGATGATTTTCCCTTTATTAATGAGACATTGTAATGTTTCACCCCTCAACTGAGTTCTTCACTTCATCATTCAATGCTATAAACTTTGTATGAGTTACAAAGACTGATGGATTCTTCTAAAAAAACATTAAATTCAATATATTATTAGGCTCTACTAACCCATGAGACCCTTGGCTACACACTTCTTAACAGAAGATAAACTCAAACTATCAAAAGTGGGGATGTATTTATAACATGCAGGTCCACCCTCAATGTTAGTTGATTTATATCTATCTACAATTAAAAAATTATAAGCTTATATCACTACTACTGGATATAAATAATTGATTCCCTCGTTTTTATATTTTTCAAAAGGAGATTATTGATCATCCTTCAGAATCTTCTTTCCACAAATAGCTAAATTTTTCAGTTTATCCACCACCACCTTGACTATACAAACATATTTATTCTTAAATTTATGTGTGGGAACCATATAGATCAAATTTTTATTCATCTTAGATCAAAACACATTAAAATTTCTATTTATATCATCTCGTTTATTAGTGTCTTCTCACTGGCCTTCCAAGGTCTTGTTCATTATTATCACCTTGATACTTGTCTAGGGAACTGAAATACACTTACAAAAACTCTCGGATTAATTTTCTTTCCATGAATAGAGATTTAAGAACATGGTAAAATAATTGAATACAACCACTTACTTATACATATATTGTATTTTGATTTCAATATAGATGAAAGTAACTGGTATATTCAAAACATAAATATATGTAAATATTTGAAGCATGATATGATGAATAAATGATTTGTTCCTATAATATAAGTAAATATATCTACTAAATAGTTACAATCATCTTCAAGATCATTGAACTTTGAAATGGGAGGGGAAAACTAGGGAGGCTGACACAAATCACCACTGAAGGATAGTCATGTTTTATGTAAAAGTTAAAATATTGTCTAAGGATATGGAAACAAATCAATATGATAATGATAGGATCTCAAAAACACACAATAATTAATCTTTCTTCATTTTCTAAGTGAGATATTATGTTTTGAGAATTAGGGGGGCTCTCACCCCCCCCCCCCCCCTCCTCCTTATCATTCACCACATGAGTTTACCCCTTTTATAGACCCCAGTATCTTCCTCCTTTCACATAAATATTAGTATTCCCTAATGACATGAAATGATTCAATGATGTTTCTTTAACTCAGATATACTCTTCTAATTTAACCTATGTTTTCTCATTTTTCACTTATGTTACCTCACAAGAAGAAATCTGAAGCCCATAAGCTTCATTAAACAGTTTATAGATTTTAAGGAATAGTGAGATTGATATGAAAGGATGGATATACTAGGGGTCTATAAAAGGGTGTAACCCATACAGTGAATGAGAACAAGGGTTTATTTCCCACTAGAGGGAGGGTAGAGTAGTATCGAAGGCCATCAAAACACTAGATTGCGAACATGGGAAGACATGAGCATTGTGATTCCATGTTTACAAAAATTGAAATATATAACCACTAAAAGTAATTACATATAATTATATAAAATATAAATGCTATAATGATACAATAATAACCAATTTAATCAATTAATAATATATATTCTATATCCCTCTTTTTTACAAGTCTGGAAAATATCGAGCAACGCCCACCTATGAAGATGTTATCAAAGATTTACTTACCAATGCCTATATGTATGGTTAGTTTCTATTATGTAATTTAAATTTATTTTAATGTATTCTAATCTTCTTTAAATAATTTAACAAAATGATAAAATATGAATAATCAAAATCATTTAACTAAAATAAATGGTATATTTTAAAAGAAGACATGTCTTCAATCCTTTCTCACTTCAAACTAAATAGTAATAAACAAATTCAATTTATTATAATTAATCAAGAATGAAAAAAAGGAATATAATTCACATTTGAATTCATTTTTTTTAAATATGTGTATTCTAAAGGATATGGAAATGTGATTAAATAAAATATGCGATAATTTATGGACTTTTCTAGATTCAACTTATTCCTGTGATTCATAATCAACCTTATTGGACAAGATCTTTGACGATTGGTTTTTTATTTTACAAGATGATAAGATATTGTATTTATATTTATTTTAGGTTAAATAATTTTTTTAATCATTGATATGTTTTTAACATAACAAAATAATAAATTATTAAGAATAATTACAAATCCATTCTTATGTATCTCTTTATTCAATGTATATATTATATATTTTCACAAATGTGTTCCTTTATTATTTATAAAACTAAATTTTTATAATCACTTATAATTTTTTTATTAATTTTTTCCGATTTTAAAATTAATCCTGATTAATATTTTAATGAATAGGGTTTCAATAAAGTTATTGTAAATATTAAAATAAAATTTACTTTCATGATTGTATCTATATCATACAATTTTCATTTTTGGATTAAAAATTATTTTTAAAGATTCCATTATATTTCTTTCTTTCTAAAAAAAATTTGGAAAAAATATTCATGTAAATTTCACTAAATTAAAGTGCCTCATAACTTTGTATCTTTATAAAAATGTTGAGAAATGATTTTCAAAAAATATTTTTACTATTTATCTTTTATTTTACTCATTTTATCCTAGATATCTATCTCACATAGAGTTTAATTTTGTTAATCAACCTATATATAATTTTATAAAATACTATTCTTTGGATATTTCACTTTTATATAAACCAATTTAATTCTTTATATATATTTTTGTGATATCATTTGAAATTTGTTTGAAACCCACTTTCCATCCATGTGTTTTCATGATATTATCTATGATTGATTGTATATGGAAAGAATATGTATAGTATATCTTTATGTGATGGTTGGTCCCTATATGGAAAACTAATGAATTGGTTTAAGCTTTATATATCATTAGATAATTATGGGAAATGAGTTGTGGTTCTCAATTCACTATGAGAAACATGTAGTGGAAGTCAATCCACTGTTTTATGGGAAATGGGTAATGATGCTCTGTCCACTATTATATGTTGGTCTTGGGAGTTAACCATGACATATTATATGTCTTATATGGTTAATGTTTGTGCTACTTTTCTATGTTAATACATATTCCAGAATTATACCTCCATGGTTTATGATTATTTTCACATGTTTCCAAGCCATGGTATATGTTTTAGGCCTCTATGACGGTACTTTTATAATATTATGATCTCATGACAAGAACTATAATGTAATAACATTGCTTATTATTATCTCTTATGACTATATGGTCTTTTAATTAAATATTACTCCCATGTTCTATATTTCTATAAGGGTTATGATTCCACAATTTATGACCTATTGATAAGTTTTTCCTTACAAAGTGTTGGAGGTGACTCCTTTTGTTTTCCACTTCCCCAATTAATTATATACAATACTATGAATATAAGGAGGTTTTTGTAGATATTTCTATGGTGGATGTTTAAGGAAAAACATACAATAAGATTTTTATGAATACTAAATCGAAAGCCACTAAAACTTTGGATTCAAGGATTTATTGATCCTTGTGAAATTTAATAAATTATGAAAATAAAGTTGAATATTTGTATGTTTAGCCTATTTATGTTCATCTTAACTATCAACTAGTGAGTATTTAGACCCAAAGTCCAACAATAAATCTCCAACCACTCTCATTAATAGTATATATGGGGGATAATATCACTATTGATTTCATAACTAACCTGGTAAGAACACTGACTGATTGGGATATGGTATGGGTTATTATAGATTAGCTAAAAAAGCTAGATTGATTATTTCCAATTTAATAATCATTATATAACAAAAAATAGAAATATATATTTTAGGAATATTGTGAAACATCACATTATAATGACTATTATTTTATTTTATAGGTTTTTTAGACTTATGTCTCAGTTCTAGAAAGGACTACATTATTCATTGAGTTCACTGGAAAAGTTCAGTGTGTTAAGGAGATTATTGGGGCTATTGATAAGTCAATGACTCCTTTACATCCTTTATTTTGTAAATCAAAATACCCTTTTTAGTGGGTTTTATCTAACTTTAATTGTGGTTTTGTAGTTGTTTTTATTATGCAAGATGAAAATCTTATGAAATGAATTTCATGTTAGATTTAAATTCACTAGATTTTAAAGAACTCTATAAGAGAAAATTTTATTTCATTTGACGATGTGGATATAAGACTAACTTTATTGGAAGATAATGAAGTATCTTTCTATGTAGATACTACTGACCTGAAAGAAAAAAATTCGTTCATCGAAGTTATTTAAATCACTACTTATACAAACCCCATGATTTTAGGGATCAAGAAAATTAGTTACTATAATATATAAAATAAAATCTAAGAAAGTTTTGATGATCACAATATCTTATTTACAAGTTCACTAATGATAGCTATAGTTTTTATTTCTAATAGTTTTTCTAATAGAATATGAAAGTGAAATTTACATTGTAAATATTATAAGTTCCCCTTTGGTAACTATTTTGTTTCTAATCATTCTTATGGAGGAGTTATGGGGATAAGAAGATGGATTTAGGAACTTACAATCATATATTATTGAAAACTTCTAGGGATATGAAAATAGAGCCACCTTCTGGAGGTTTTAAGTCAAGGGATTATTGGGATAGGGAGAAAAATCCAACTTTTAACAAGATCAAGTTGAGGTATTCTGTGGAAAGTAAGACAGATCCACCTTCTAATGGGTTTAAATCAAGGTATTTTGAGGATATAAAGAAAGATACCATGTATATATAATGTAATATTATAAAACATACCCTTTAGATAAATTTATGTTTTATAATAAACTTCAAATGAGAATTTATATTGCAATCCAATACTCTATGTTCAATTAATTGTAGGTTGTGTATTTTTTTTTTAAATTTTATTTTTTCATATTATTCCAAAGTTTTGAAAAATATAATTTTTACTATGTTTAATCCATGAATATATAAATCTAATGTAATTACATCAATTTATCAATTTTTCAATTTTCTTTTTTTATTACATTAATCTGTGAGTTTATTGGGAGTTTATAACTACAGGTGATCTGGATACTTGAGTGGGATATAAAATTAAAATTTAATTTCTTAACTATAATTCACTCACACCCCATGTATCTTGCCTAATTATATATGAGTACTTATTTCAACTTATAAACCAATAGTTGTTCTAATCATATCACTCTTGTTCTAGCATATATGCTTCGATTTTAAGTTCCTAATTTTAGTGTATTAGTGGATAATCCCCACCCTTTGGTTTACTTTTCATATTATAATTACTACCTATATTTTATTCATATTGAACCCTTTTAACCTCTTTTTGGGAAACCATGAATTTCACTCTTTTATTGGAATGAGATATTTGAATCCCAAATAATTGGGCCAAGAACAATCCCAGAGACAATCAAGTAGATAAAAATGATTCATGATTGGAGCCTAGGGTGGATTAGTGGTTCTATTTGATTATTTGGGAATCACATAGACTCGAATAAAAAAATACACAAAATATAGGGTATTTTTTCAATTCAATTCCAAAATTGAGCCTTAAATGTTTATAGGCTCATGGTTTTATTACTTTATATAAATTTTCTACCCAACAAGATCTCTTCTGCCTCTCATCCATTAAAGGTGATTCCCTCCCCCAATCTTAATTCAAGGGGCTAAATTTATCCAAAAGATATTTCTTTCTATGAGTTAATGATTATCCACTGAAATATAATAATATTAATTTATTATATTTTAATATTAATGTATTTAAATGTCCATAAACATTGTATTTAGTGAATTTTAAAAATTAAACTTTATTTCACATCATTGTCCAATTCATGTTTAAAGTGTCAATTTAGAAACAATTAATCATCTTCTTATGGAATTAATTATTTTGAATATATGAAATTTTTTTAAATCATTGATCAATTTGAGTGGAATATTTTTTTCTTTTAGGATTAATGGTTGAATCACAAAGGATGATGGACATTTTTGGCCATTGATATAGAAATTTCCCAACAAATCATGATGGGTCTTAGTCCAATCAAATAAACTTGGAGCCCCAAATTAAATCCCAATGAAGCTAAAATTTTAAATTTAGATATATATAATAATGAATATCATTATATTAAAAGGTTTCTATAGCCATTTTTTAATTTTTCAAGGTGATTCGACTGGTCAAAGATGAAGATAAAAATATAGTCCAGATTTCAACACCCATAAATTCATCCCATAATTTTAACCATAAATTCTGAATGGAATATCCAATTAGCCTGAAATTTTCACAAATACTAGAGAAAATCTATATGAAAATATTTATATTATAAAAAATTTCTTAATTATAAATCTAAAAAGGTAAATTTTCAGGTCAACTTGGAGAAAGTTTCTTCATCCGATTTTCCTCGTTAATATTGAAAAATTATTTTTTTATTTTTTCACCTAAATTTTGACTATCCTAATTAATGGGGATGATATTTTCTTATTTTTTATTTATCCTTAGACGCATAATTTCTATTTAATGGTCAGGTGGTGAAGGTATTTTGGCAAGAAGATGTGTTCATTCAATTTTAATTTTACGCTTTCATTTTGTAATCACATCTTCAATTTTTCTCATTTAATTTGTTGGACCACTTTCACTTATTAATAAAATTTAGTCTTATTCACTTATTATATTATTATTCATATCACATTAATACTATTTAATTATTTTCTGAATCCATTCACATCATAATTTTTTAACTTCTTCACACAATGGTGGAGGGGTTATTTTTTGAATATTTTTTTCTTGAATTCCTCCCTCATGAGTCTACATAATGCATCCACTAATAGAAAAGAATAAATGGAGGGATAAAACTATTTTGGGAAAATGAAACGTAGCATCAAGGTCATTTATTAGATTTTATTTTATATTTTAATAATTCATAACCAATTCATTTGGATTTTTTTATTCAATGGTTTTCTTTCTTCTTATTCCTTATTGAAATTTATCGGCACAGTTTTGGAGTGCTAATAAGATCCTCTACCATGGAGTTCTTATAAAAATTATCCTACAAGTTTATAGGTGATTATAATGTGTATTTTAAGGTTTTAAACTTGTAAGTTACATGGATATATTGATTTCATTGAATGAATTCTTCTCAAGTTATTGAAAATTAAATTATTTAAAAAGGAATTCATCCAATCCACCCCAAGTGATAACCTAATATCAGCTCATTTTGTTAATTTAATTCAATAAATATTTTAAAAAAATTAATAATCCTCTCAATTGGAAACCCATATGGATATATAATAGGGAAATCACCTCCATATAATGTTTTTTTATTCAAATTTATTATTAGAACTCTGAGGATTCGAAAACCCATTTTGTACAACAATCAACGACCTTAACCACATAACATAGGTAAATTTGGGAATAAAAAAAATTCAATCATTTATGTGGACCAAATTAAGTATTCTTTTACAATAGAATCCCATTCTCACCCCAAATTATTCATTCTCAACCCTATATCTCTTATTTTTTCACTATCTATTTTTTGGTATCCTGAAAATCTAAATTCCAAATTTCTATCTAATCTAATGGAGTATCTTCATTACTACCTCAATATATTCTCAAGATTAAATAAAATTAAAAATAAATATTGTTAAACACTTATGAAATTTCTTTGATCAACCCTTGAATGAATACCCCACACCTGATGACATTACAATCATATGGATGATTAATTCTAAAAGGATAAATTTCCAACCCTCCCATGGACGGTTAAATAGATCAATATTAGGGAATTCCATGATGTTCAAAATCTTATCCATAAAAATCAGCCACAAAATCGTGAATAAATTTGTAAACATATAGATAAAATGAATTTAAATGATTCAACCATGATAATAGAACAATAAAGAATAGAAATAATAATGGAACCCATTCCCACTCAGGTTATACCTTACTCGACATTGACAGAAGAATCTTGTTACACACAAACCTATCATTAATAAATCCAAGTTGTGAATATTTTTAGGAGTGGTAAATATAATGAAAGAAATTGAACAATTTATTCTCAATCCATTAGAGGATTAAAATCACAAGAAAATATAGGAGGAACAACTTTATAATATGTGAAATCGGATTTCGAAAATGAGGCAAATTTGCTAAGAATTATTGAAAGTCATCCTAAGAAACTATATGGAATTATTTATGGTTGTCTACATCATGATAAAATTTATTTTATTTATTCACATGTGGGAACCTTGTATCCATATATTGGATATATTTTAGATGGCTCTAATAGTGATTTTTCTGCATCACCGCTGAATGGAACCTTGGGGGAAATCCCAAATGTTGAGTCTATACCCATTACTAACACTCTTATAGAAAATTTTGTGTTTTAAACATATTTTAAGAAAAATTATGTTCAGAGATTTTAAAATGAAACTAAGTTTAATTATAAGTCTCAACCTATGTCTGAAAGTCTTAGCTAACCCAAGATCCAAATCAAGGTCCATACACCCCCTCTCAATTATTCTTTCATTGGGTACAATCAAAAAGTTTTTATCATCGCTTCATCCTATCTTAATAAAAATGAATAGAAAATTATACTTGTTGCCTTAGGAAAGATTATGAAAAAAAATTGATGCAGCCTTATTAATGTTCTCGGGTTTAGCCCATTCACATTGAACTATATTATTCTTATTGAATCAATTTTTTATCCTTCCCATCACTCTAAGGGAGACTCAATCCTGGAATAATGTTATTAGTGAAATTTATAGTCCTCAAAATGATGAAAGTTGGAATTGGGAAAGTTGGGGGGTTCAATTTGAACTAATGACATTAAACTAAGTTCTTTCAAGGAGGAAACATGTCTTCTGCATTTATTTTATCTTATTTTGTGTGGTTTCATGTTTTTTGTTAAGGGAATCCCCTTGGGATTTCTAATATGATATAATGATTCTTCTGTGTGAGGTTTAATAGTTAATTTTTTTTAGTATTTTCAAATGAAATACATTCCTTACTAAATTAAAACCAATCCTTCAATCATCCCTGGTGAGTCTGCTTGTGACAAGGTACAAAATTGATCAATTTATTATTGATGTATCATCGACTTCAAAACTAGTGGGTTTTCCATGATTTCATTTCAAACCACATGTCCCCTTTTTCTTTCAAATTTTTATATCTCTATTTTCTTCCCTTAAATCGCAGAGGGCAGTGATATTCTATATTGAGGGAGTGAAAATCAGGGATTTTATTAAAAAAATTAAAATTGTGCTTATTTGGAAAAATTTATACATTATCCTTGAATCTGTTAAGGTGTATTGTCAAACATAAAAACTAAATTTCAAATTAATTTCAATTCATTGATTATTATTTTAAGGCATGTTTATGTTCATGAGAACAGTTTTTGGAAGGTGATCTTCTCTAATTTTATCTTTCATCAATTACATTTTCATCCTCCTAATCAAAATTCCATGATGCACATCTATTGGATTTTGGGTGTATAATTGGGTTCTTGGTTCCCTTTGATTATAACATTGGGTTTGGGGCCACTTCATTTAAATTTTAGTTTCCAAAAAAAATGAAAAAATACTACATTGAGAAATGTTTTTTCCAAATGTGTGTTATCTAACACTTGGAAATTGGGACTCCATATTTGTTTTTTCAAGATTTAGGCTTTACATATACATTGTAGATCATGGAATTGAACAAAATATGTGGTGTTCAGAACTTTGTGTCCTTCACTCCATAGTTTACTTTCTCATATTTACTCTTTTAATCCATATTTCGGTTCAATAAAAAAACAAAAGAAAGATAAAAAATGGATACCTGTCTTAAAGTTTAATTTGATTCATACCTAGAGCTTCCATTTTTTCCCTTGAAAAAGAATGTGGGCCTCATATCTCTTGTGATTCACAACACATCATCATGCTTAATTAAAATTATATGAAATATTTCAATGAATTTGAACAAAGTAATGGGTTTGTCTTAGTATATTCTTGTTAAAATAACTTCTGTGAAATTATTTTGATAGATTACACAATTTTTTGGCATGATATCTCTTGGTGATAATTTTATATAAAAATGTTTCTGAAAAAGGGAATTCAATTTCATACTTTTAAAATAATTTTTGCTCTGGACTAGGAAAAATAAAATTTGGAAGTGAGATTATCCACTAAAATAGGATAATATTCATTTATTATATTTTAATATTCATGTCTTTCAATGATCATAAACACTGGTTTTGATGAGTTTTATAAATTGAACTTTATTTCATATAGTTTTACAATTCATGTTTAAAGTTTCATTTTGGGACCAATTAATCAAAAGCTTTGGGAATTTTTATTTTGATTATATGAATTTTATAATTTTCTATTTATCACTTTGTGTAAAATATTTTTTCTTTTAGGATAAAAGGATAAATCACAGTGGAAGATATACATTTTCATAGATTTATAAATTTATGAACAAATAATAATGGGGCTTAGGCCCATAAAACAAAAATAGATACCATAATTAATGACCAATGAAGTTAAAAATTTATATTCAGATATATATAATTATATCGATCATTTTATTAAAATGTTTCAATAGCTGATTTTTATTTTTTTTATAGTGATCATGGTGGTGAAAGATGGAGATTAAAATATGGATGAGATTTCAAGGCTCATAAATATAACCCACCAATTTAACCATAAATTTCTAATGGAATATATAGTTGGGAATAAATTTTGGTAGATACTAGATTACATCTTTAAGAACATATTTCACTTCAACAAATATCCCAAATTCATCAATATATAGAGTCAATTTTTTGTGTCTCCATTGATGATGATTCTTCATCTGATTTTCCTGGTCAACATTGAAAAATACACTTTCCATTTTCTCACCCACATGTGGACTATCATAATTAATGGTGATGATATCTAATGATTTTTTATAGACCCTTGGACCCAAACATTATATTTAAGGATATGGTGTTAAAGTAATTTTGGGTAGAATTTTTATTCTTTCAATTTTAATTTTACGATTTTATTTTGTAATCGCATCTTCAATTTTTTTTCTCATTTAATTTTTTCGATCACTTTCATTACTTAATGAAATTTTATATTGTGATATTATTATACTAATTTTTATATCACATTTACACCATCTTTTAGAGGGAAAATTCATTTACATTATATTTTTTGAAATACTTCACATAATGGTGGAGTGATTATTTTACTATTTTTCTTCTTTAATTCCTCCATCATGAGTCTACTTCTTTCTTTCATCAATAGAATAGAATTAATAGAGGGATAAAACAATTATGGTTTGATCCGAGGGTGTATAAAGGGTATGTATAGGTTTTTATTTTCCTTTTTAATATTTATTAATCTCTTTTTTTGTGGTTTTCATTCAGTGATTTTCTTTCTTCCTCTTCCTTATTTTATTTTATTTCCACATTTTCATGTGATAATAAGTCCTTTACCTTAGAGTGATCGTGAAAATTATCATAAAAATTTATATTTTTTTATCATGTGTATGTGAAGGTGTAAAACAATTAAATTTGGAGGCTATATTTATTTCATTTAATTGATTATTATCAAGTTAATGAAATGGAAATAATTTAAAAATAATCCATCCAATCCCCTCCAAGAGATAACCTTGGATAAACTCATTATATTAATTGAATTAAATAAATCTTTAATACTCTATAATAATACACTAAAGTTGAACCCAATTTTTTCACTTTATATCTGAATCACCACCATAGAATGTATGTTTCTTTAGGTTTCTTCTTAGTTATTTTGGGATTTGATAACCCAAGTTATACTATTAGAGACTACTATATCCATATAACATGGGTAAATTTAGGTGCCACTAGGTAGTGTCTTGGATCACCTCTAACCATCAACATATTCTTTCTTCTTTTCATCAATGGACGTAATCTTAAGTATCTTTAACCTAGGTCAATAAAAATCCTTTAAATACTTTAAATTCCTTTCAGGATAAATGCTCGGGTTGATTTTCCTTGGTGGATGTTAGGTAAAAATGATTTTTTTTATTGTGGGTTCATTTATATCATGTTTTCTTAGTGCTTACCTAATTTAAATTCTTCTATATAAGGTCGAGATAATAGTTTTTGTGGAATCTCGCCCCATCCATAGTTCCCATAAGTATTAACTAAAAATTAATTTATAGGAATCCCACTTCTTCATTTCCTACTCTGATAGGGTTACCCTAAAAATAGTATAGGGTTGATTCAACCAAAAAAATAGATTGTTTTTTATTAAAAACATTTTTTCTTGAATTGTTACCTGGATAAAAAGTATTATTTCACTATTCATGGTTGTATATTTTTTATTATTATTATATTTTATAAATTGAGTAATTATTAACATCTAACACTTTTCATAGCATGCCTATTACTTAAATCAATGTTTATAATTGAAGTACCCACATATTAATGTTACATTCTATACTTGAAAAAATTTATTGGGATGTTAGAGATTCAATTTTTTATTCCTCTTATAATTGTAGTGTGTGTGTGTGTGTGCGGGTATATTGTTTTATTATAGCTTTAATAGGTACCCATGTGATAGTGTATAAGTTGGGTACTTTGGATGTGTGTTAGGACCTAATGGACTATATAGATCCGTATTCTGGGATGGGAACAAAATTACCTAACTCATTACACCCTTTCCCCTTTTACCTAGAATGGGTTGTAAGATTATATTGAATAATTATACAACAATCCTTTCCCACTCAGGATGTATTTTTCAAGTTGGGAATTAATTTTCACACATATGACCATATATGTGGGTGTATATATGTTCAGGTTTTAGGAATACATAGTTACCTACATTTCCTCCCATAAGGGATAACCCTAGGTTATCGTCTTCAATCTTAAATTGAGACTTGAAGTAGATAAAAACATATAGATCCTCTCTTCTAAAGGATTTACTTTTCAACAATAATAAATATGTCCCTATTTTCCTATTTTTACAAGTGCATGTTATTTAATTATTCCTTTATATTATTTTTGTGGATGGAATAATCTCAAATTTACGGTAGGCTATCAGAGGTGGGATAGTGGATGCCAACAGAACCTTCATACCCTCACCCAATATAATCCCCTTTAAAAATATGTAAATACCCTTTTATTCATTATATATGTAAGGGAAGGTGGAAGAAACCCCGTGAATAGATTCATGAGGATAAAAGAGAATTGAAATATTCATTATTGGTGCTTGGTTTCTAATATGATGAATGACACTCTGACTATCCTTGGAACCTTTTAGTGAGGCTACACAATTAGGATAAATACTTTCATAACATTGACCATGTCTAGCTGCATTTCTTTTATATTTATGTTTTTCAATAGTCTCATGTTTTTTTTGTTTTTTTTTTTGTATTTTAAAATTTTTAATGTATCAAAATAACTGTAAATATAATCTTAGGAATAATTTCAATATATTATACTGCCATTTTATTCTATAATTAACATAATATTTATTTCGTATCACACTAATTTAGGATTGGTCATGTATTTTTTATCATGTACCAACTTTCTTATGATATTTACTTCAAGGCGTAAAATCACCACACACAAGTGTATCACTAGACTCCTGAAATTTATAAAATTCTCTTGAAATTAGGAGGTGCACCTAAGCTGTTATAACGACATGGATGGAGTAATATATTCATGACATATCCTCTTGATATATGTTTTTAATTTTCCTGGAATAGAAATATAATGATCCCGTAAGGGGCTTCGCGACACTAGGGTTTACCCATATCGCTACCTTCATCTTCTACGTCCCAGGTCGGCAGCGTTCTCCCCTCAGCTTGCTCTCCGGCTCATGATGCGCGGCACGCGACATTGAGGACTCGATCATGTCGATGATTTCACTATTGCCTGACCTCGTTGCTTTGTCCCTAGATTTGATACGGATTTTATCGGCGACACGGTTAAGGTTCTTGGTCGAGTACCATTTATTTGGGTTGCAGCCTCATTTTGGTGTCTACTAAGGGCACGTTGGGAGATTCACAGTGGGCTTTGAGTACGGTTTTGGAGGTGGCGATGGGATTTCGGGATTGGATTACAATGGGACCATCTTTCTAGTGGGTTGGAATTTGGGTGACTGGTTAAGGTGATGGATTTCACCCCATTAGATCCTGAATCGAGTTACAGTTTTGGATTAGATTTGATGTGAGTATTATGGTTTACTGCGTGATTCATGTTTTTTGAATTTTCTTTCCTTGAACCTGTTTTTTTTTTGTGATTTCATTCTGGTTGAAGCCTTTTTTGTACATCTATGTATACTGCTCTGATTGGTCTACATTTTTGGAATATTGTAACATGGTTCATGAATCTCCGTGATTGGATAAAGCCAGTGACTCTTACCCGACGAGTTTATCTGTGGGAAAGGAAAACTTAATTTCACTGGAACATAAAAATGATGAAGGTTTTAATGACTCTCAGATATCTTTTAGAGAATATGTGAATTAACAAAGGGAGTCTGCAATTTCAGGTTGCATTAATGTTCTTGTTTGATTGTTTAATCTTGGATATATTTGTAACCAGCACACTACATGGATCAATGTCAGTTGAGGGTCAGATCAGAAATCTTTCTCCTGAGCATTCCATTTAGATTTGGAAGTTCGAGAGGGTATGGATCTCCCATTTGTTCCAGGCCCATTCCACCTTGCACAGGATAGATAGCCAAGTGGTCATGCGATGGTGAAATCTTTTCATCATGATATATTCTCTAGGGAGGGGTGGATTCTATAGTCTTGATTTGGGTTATCATCTTTCTTGGTTTTAATGGTTGTAATGTTTGGATCTGGCGGTTTCTCACTTTTACTTAAAAAGTGTTTTGATAATAAAAAAAGTTAATTTTCAGTCAGTCCCTAGTACATAAATTATTTTTCAAATAGTTTTTTTCTTTTCCATATTGGTTATTAGGCCGCATTATTGGAGGTGACATTGTAAATAAATTTTTAATTTTGGTTAATTTAAACCAACATTGTAATTTAATTATTTTTGGGGTTTTCACATAAGCTATCATATAATTGACCTAAAAATATGTTTTTCAAAAATTTAAAATTAATTCATCCTCTAAAACTTAATACAAAAGAAAAATATTAATAGAAAATGAAATATAAAAGCATCAAAAGTCACTTAAAATCAAACTTTCAAATTTATAATATATATTACCAATAAACTAAAAATATATCAAACCAATAAAATTATTCACCCATTAAATTTTCAAATGTCTCAAATCATATGAAATTTATTGTCGTATGTCATAAAAAGATGAAAAATAAAAAATAAATAATTAAACATTCATTTTCAATAAAAAATTGATATATTAAGTAAAACATTATAAATAAATCTAATCTTCTTGAACTTTGTAACTATCCCAATTGAAATAATTTCATACATAAATATTAAAACATAATTTCCACATTCTTTTACACCTTCCTTTTTATGAAAATTATATTTCAAATGTATTTTAATTCAAAATAACATTTTTAAGTAATATATACAAAATTTAGTAATTGTAAATGATAATTCCCCTTCTCTTGTACAAATTTGATCTTAGAGATATTCTTTCATGTCATATGTCTAAAGAAATTGCATGCCCTATTAGAAAATAATATGAATAGAATAAATTATATTCATTATAATATAAAAAATTATTAAAATAACAAAACTTATGTGTTCATTATATTCTTAAAATTTTATATCACTTCACTATGGATATATCATATCTAGTATAGTGTCCTCTCCCTTGGACAAAAAACACCCATCATCCAGTAGCCTCTATTATATAAGAAAATTTAATGCGAGTTTTTAATTTTTTAACATATATACAACACATAATGATAAAATATGATTCATACTCTTGATGATATGGAAACATCCAGCACTGAATAATGACATTTTTCTGAAACCATTCAACAATAAAACTATTCTTTTTTAATCAGTCATTGTCAAAGCTATAGAAGAAATAAAACGTGGGTTTATAAATCTATATACATCTATATTCACTAGCTCTGTAAAAAGTTTATATAGATACCAAAAACAAAACAGACAAAAAAAAATCAATAAATTAATGGAATGGAAAAATTTTGTTAATCGACTTAAATGGAAAAAAATTTCACCGTGTTGATTTCAAACTGATCCTCAGCTAAAAGTTCCATGACAACATTTATCAAATGCCCCATTGTAATTTTACTCCTAAAAACAGTACCATCAATTGGAATCTCATATAAATCTAATAAAACATTTGAATATACTGACAATTTATCATGATAAGAAGAATATGTATATGAAGTCATGACATTTTTTATTTTATATTGTCTACAAAGAAATTATTTACCATTAATGTATACCTATAAAAAATTGGATAAATATAAAAACATTGAAATGAGAAAAAAAATAATAGAAAAATGAAAAAAAAGATAAAATACATATATACCAATATGGTAACATGTTGAAATAGTCTAGATGGAAAAACAAAAAAATTACCGATAATTTTTCCAAATTTACTCACCTCATCTATAAGACATGTTTTTGTTATGATCTATCTATAATATCTTTTAAAGTCAACATATGATTCTCTATCTCTATCTATTTATGATGAATTTTATTTTTGATATAAAAAAATCATCCAATATGAAACAATATGATGGGTATCATCAATATATAACTCATAGAAACTGGGAAGATATAAAGGAGGCATTGTAGGTTTAGGATAAGAAGGATTGGGGTCTGGAGGAAGATATGTATTATTAGGATAAGTAAGAGGAGTGGGATCTTCTGGCAGAGGTGGAGGAGTCATATCGGCAGTTCGAAAATGCCTTTTAATGTCTGAAAACATTAAATGTACAAATATATGATCATGTATTTGATCATCACATTAATATACTAAACTTTGTTTCCAAATATTCTATTTTTTTATAAACATGATCCATTGAAGAAACATAAAAACCTGTAAGTTCTTTTCTTACCGATACACATATCGGGCATCCTTGTACATGACCCAGGTGTTCTCTCTTTCTCGATGTTGTATATACAATATCCTTTCCACCCCTAGCAATAAAGACCCCATGTGTCCTCTTCTATTTAAAAGAATCATGTATGGAATATTTAAAAAAGTATGGAGGGAATTATAAAATATAATTAGTTGATTTAAATTTAACAAATAAATGAATTAAAAATCCTAAAATCCTTTCAGATACAACCCTTGACTCTTATGTAAGATATTATCCATTTTTTATCAACTTATCCCTCTTTAATTTTTCATTTCTAATGGGGTGTATGGGGGGAATCCTCTGAAGACCCTACAGACCCAACTCTTAGATTTTTAAGTTTCTTTACTTTCATTTTTTCTTCAAAAAACATATAGCCTCCCCTAGATAACCTATGATGTTTCAAGTTTCTAGATTGAATCTATTGATGACATCTCCTTGATTACTATAAATTAAGAATTATAAATAAAGAAATCGTTAACATAATTGTATAAAAAACTTCTTAAAAGGTAATATTGCACTTACAAACAACTCTTATTGTCATATACTTTAAAAAAAATTCACATTTATCTTCATCTATAAATTGATATATATCACATGAATTTTTATGTTGTATATACCTAAAAATGAACAATTATGTGAGGGACGATTTAAATTCCCTCCATCTCCTAGCATCCAATGAAAAAAATTTCCTTATGACTCCTCCAACATAAGGTATATCATATTGAAATTGATAACAAGGGGGAAGACATATATTACTATAAAAATTTCAAGATATGTAAAACAAAAACAAATGAGTTAACCAAAATGGTATCACAAAAGTGTGAAAATGTCAATTTTTTAACACTTATCCAATCATGCTACAAAATATTAACTTTTCTTTTATCCAATATAGATACAAATTACATGAATTGTTTTCAATTTAGACCTCTTGTAATATTGTTATTATAAAAATCTATTGGAATCACCTATTCCTGAATATAGGAAAGTGATCGTTTTGGTAAATATGTGGTTCCAAGTTTACCAACCATTGAACTCGTGTTTTCCTGTTGAAGTTGATGTCTCATGTAAAGAAGGATGGGGAGTCTCATTAATAAGAGCATGCATAAGTTATTCCCTAAAGTTATAAGTAAAATCATCTTAAAAAATGAATGGTGTATTATAGGATTAATCTTTTATTCTTCTACAAATCAAAGCAACAACAATTAGTATAAAAGTATTGAAATCCAACTATTACATGAAAATGTAAAAAAAAATTAATAATTATCATAAAAATAGTAAAGTGAAGTAAAACTAATACACTTTTATTCATATTTTTTATAGTTAACTAAAATGATAAAAATATTAATGGGATATGAAATGACCAAAATTAATCAATACAGATCAAAAATGGTGTGTGAATAGTAAAAATTCTCCAACCTGATAAATCTATTACACACCAAGAAATTTTTTTTTATAATATGATATTATAAAATATATATTTAATTTAACATATTATGTTTATAATAATAAGTTTTTAACAAAATCAATTAATAGATAAGTTATGTAAGGTTAAACAAGGAAAACTAAACAGAACTAAACTTATATAAACCGGAAATTTAATTTATTTTTTATAATATATGTTTTAATAAGGAAAACAAAATTAAAATATCCAAAAACTTCAATGAAATCTAAAAAACTAAACCAGAAATAAAAAAATTACCTATTTTATTATGAATGTACTAAAGGATTGTTTTCCCAAATTAATTCATCATGATCATTCTGTTTGGAAAAAATCTTGTCTATGATGTGCTCATCAATATTATTTGTTAATATTTCCATAGAAGTAGGGATCTCACATAAATCAGCATCTTAATCAAGTCTTTCATCACCAAAATAATTTTTTTTAATTTCTTATAAAACAATAGGCTATTTCATATTATATTGATCAATTACATAGAATTTTATTTCATGTTTTTTCATGATAAATGGTTCATCTGTGTATTTCAGTTTATTTAGATTAACTAATTTCATTCCAAATGCATCATATCTAACATAGTTGTTACTGATAAACCATTAATAGTTAAATACTAGAACTAGAAATTTAATAAAATCAACCTACCATATTTCTTAAATGAATCCATAATAGGTAGTTATTTCAGATATTGGATTTTTGTGTTTAGCACTCTAAAAGTTCATTGCTTCTAGAAACACCAATAGACTGCCATTATGAACCGTACTTCAATTATCCTAGTCTTTTGTAGGAAATATATAACCATTAATGTTATACTCAGCCCATTTTATCAAATTTAAACTTGAACTTCCCACTAACCATCTTAGTTTTTCTGATGCATTTGATATACCAGGTACAGTCTTCTTAAACAATAGGAAAAAAATTGTTATGCTCATTAAAAATCCACATATCTATATTCTTTAGATAAAATTTTTTCTACCAATTAATTTTCGATGTTATATTTGGATGATCATCATTTATTTTAACCAAGCTATACAATATTCCTTCTTTATCTATTCAACTGTTATAGATTTGACTTTTAAGCCACATATCCCCTTTCCCGCATAATTAACTCATTCATGGTGAAATATAGGAAAAATGATGTGCTCCACTATAGACAAATATCTTGTACAAAACTCTGAAACCTCATCAGAAATATAAATCTCAATAATGGATTGTATAGGTAGATATGGATTCTTAACATACCCCTTTAATATCATCATATCCATTTCATAAGGATACATCCAACATAGATATATAGGTAGAAAAATATTTATTTCCCACACTAAGTGAACCACTAAATGCACAATGATATCAAGAAAAGATATAGGAAAATATATTTCCAATTGACACAGTATAGAAATTTTAGTGTTCAATGAATTCAAATCAATAACCATATTAAAATTAAATTGGAAAAATAACACACCTATATGGTAGTCATTCTGACATGGATTGTAAATATTCCACACAATGTAGGAAAATATATTTCTAATCGACACAGTATGATTTATCACATCAGTTATTTTTATAACCAACATGATCAATTCAGATAATATATTTTTCACATTATTTATCTGTTAACCAATTTGATAAAGAAATATAAAATTATTTTTCATGTATATTATAAATAACTGATGTGAAAAGGCCGATGCGATAAATACTTTTTATACTATTGATGTTACCATAATGATACATTGTAGACAACATGCTCTTCCCTTGCAATAATCAATATATTATGGAATTATTTTTATCGAATAATATAGGTAATTAGTGTCCATATTCATTCTTTTCATAATTCACATAAAATGATCAAATATACTATTTCCCTATGAAAAAATATAACCTCCCATATTTTTTCACCAAACACCATCATAAATCTCTCTCTGACACCACTCTGTCATATTCTAAGAAAATTGATATCCCTCCCTATACACATAACATTATTATGGGAGACATTTCAAGATCTTATCCAATCATTCAGGGTATGATGTTGAAAATCAAGGGTAAAACAATTCTCACACACACACATATGAGACATTTCCCATATAATGAAAGATATGAATGGAAGATATGTAACACCATAATATAAATGTAACTTATGATCATGAATATGTATCTAAGGATATATAATAATATTTAAAATTTAACAATGAAAAATACAACCAAAATTATCCCAAATAAGATAATCTGAAAATATATCCTTGCACACCATAGTAATGGTACACATCACCAAGAATCATCTGAAAAATGTCCACCAATTTCCATGATAATGTTGAACACCAACACAGCCAACATTTTCCCAAATATCTATATATATATAAGTACTGGTGAGTAGAGACGTACTTAGTGGGTTCCTCATCAATCCAAAAACATTATCATTGTAATTAGAGAATACTAATACCTTTGTGAGTGTAAAATATAAACCATAAAATTGTCTAATTCCATGTAATATCTAAAAACATTATATATATATATATATCCAAAAAAATCATCAAATAAATCCCCCAAAAAACTCCCACTACAAGAGTATCAAACATAAAATTTCATGCACCCTACCACCAAACTTCTGATAGTGATCTCATATGATAATTATAACCATTATTTTATCAATCTGCTAATAAAAATGAGTAAGAAACAATTAAATACTAATCTGGTCATCTAGTAGACCACCCACTACCTAAATTTTTGTTCACACATATACTATACTAACTCAACAAGTGAATTACATAGTAAATGTCTTCGAACCATCACTTGAAAAATGTATCATGAAAATATATGTGAACAAACCTGTAGCTTAATTCATCGCCATATATATAAGATCTCCACAATATATAATATGGGTACACATCTCACCATATTTGTGGAATATTGTGCCCATCTTGTTTTTATAGATCATGTGACATCAAATTAAACCATTAAACTTCCCTCCACCTTGGAATCACTGAAATCCTATAGTGAAGACATGAAAAACACATATATAAAATAAATTCCATCATAAAGATAAATAGAAAAAATAAGAAGACCCAAACTTTATAATTTATGCTATCAACAATTCCCCAAATAGAATCCCTAATTTATATATAGATATCTGCACTAAAAACATATCAAATAAACACCTGAAAAGAATTATCCTTTAAAACTACTACTATTAGGGTAAACACACTCAAACCATCTTCCTATGAAATAATAACTATCATGTCACCCCTCATAAGAATTATCCTCCAGAGGTACATTTTTTTGGTCAACGCTATTCTCCATATACTAAATATTACCCGACTCATATAAAGCACTATCCAAACACAACTATCAAGATAAAACTTTATACCACCATCCAAGCTCCTCTCACTAGATTGGAAGAATGAAATGGAGAATAAAATAAAGAAATTAACTTCCCAATCACAGTAATGACTTGAAAGTTTTGAATGATAGTTGTTTCCAAAAAAAATTAATATTATTTTGTACAAAACAATTATATCCCTTTAATAATGAAGTGAGTATAATTGAAATGTGACCATTGGGTTTTAAAAGTTATATGACCATGGTCAATTATTACTATTGTTCAATATGAAAATTGGAAACAACACTCATAATAAAAATTTTAACATTATAATTAGTATTATAAATAGAAATGATATTGGTTAATTAATGTGGAAAGATGATTTGATGGCCTCCTCCAGTAGATTCATGTCGTATGAATCCCATTTTTAAATACATGTGAGGGAGGTGGAATCTTTGGGATTTCCATTTGACCAATCCAAAGCCAAGATTTAACATGTTATGCTTGAACGAAATCACCTATGGTAAAAGCTCAAGTTAGTGAAGATTACAACTCATGTGATGTTATCCGAGTCACCCCAAGAATCTATCACCATCACACACCTTAACCTTAAGTCATATGAATGTATAATAAGGGTTTATGAGTCAAGGAATTAGTTACTTAATATATAATCCCTTTTAATAAATAAAATTATTATTTCATCGGTACCATTTTAAGAGTATTTTTACTTATAAATTGATATAAAATTTGATAAATTGATTTTTCAGGTAAAAATTGTACTTCTACAAAAGATAGAAAATATTCTATTAAACTAAGGTTGTATTAATAATATTTATTATAGTTATATAGTGTTATAAAAACACTTCTTTTTAATATTAAAAGATAAAATAAATTTAATGTTTTTCAAGTGTCGAAGATATTACTATGAATTTTACTATGCATAATATGTCCGCTATTATTGTTAATAAATAAATATTTTTATAGTTAAAAGTTAACTTCATCATATATAGAAAATTAATATAAAAATATATGCCATTTTTTAAATTATAACATTTATATTAGGTTTGGGTGAATTTATGATAATATTATTAAATACTTCATTCTTGTGATTAATAAAAATACTGTTTGATTTTTTCAGTATGTTTATTGAAATCATAATAATTTAATAATTAATATTAATTTATTTTCAACTAATGTGTATTAAAATATGATAATAGGTGTCCCAAGTGGAAAATACCATGCGAAAATACAATGGTCAAGCCCATGGTTTTGCAAATACCACTAATGAGATGCCCAGGGAAATTAATAAAAACCCTCTCACTTTTTCTATAAATACCCAAAAAATTATTAATTTACATTCATGAAAAATTCATTATCCATGAATCTATGATATTATTACCTCTCAAGGAGTCCTTCCAAGTTGTTCTCATTCCACCAAGGTCACGATCTTTGAGTTTCAGCAGTCACTCTTCAAGGTATGGGGAATCTTGACTTCTCTTTTCCGTTAAATTTTACTTTTTCTATGGTATGTATTTCGAATTTCCATAATATTTACTTCTATACATTTTATTAAATACTTTTAACTTATTAATATTATTTTATGAATGTGATACCCATGTACCCTCTCTTTTTAATTATTTTTGTAACCATGTTTCATACACATTATGCTTCATAATTTACATCTCAAAATTTGTCTATTTTTCTCAAGAAATTATATTATTTTATTTATTGAATACCAAAACTTCTTTTTTCTACTAGCGTATTCATAAATATTTCAAAAGTATCAATTTTATTCTGTTATTAACATACAGAAACCCATCTTCCTTTTCTGTCCGTTTAAAATCACAAAAGCATCACCATGATATTGATATGAAACCTATTTCCTTTATTCTTCGTGTGTTATTTATGAAATGTTTATTATGATATATGTGGATAATATTAATTAATAAATATTAAACGAATTTCCTGATAGAACTCCAATGAATTGGGTAAAGAATTTAATCTCTATAGATGACATGTTTTATGATATCTTGGTGAATGAACTGGAAAATTGTTATGACACATCGATGATGAACCATAGTGATGTCTTTTGGAATGACTCAATTAAACATTGTAGCCACATTTATATGTTATTAATTATGTTATTTTAAATATTACATACCTCTTTTAAAATTTCCCAAGCCTTTATGATATTCCTTAAGTTCTTATCGTTAATTCTCATGATCACATGTAAACAGTTTCCCTTTCTTTCCCTTATTGGGCCTTATACTCACCCTTTCCTTTAATGTATGTCCCCAAGTTATGAGATGTAGTAATTTAAAATTAATAAGAAATTTTGATGTATTTTTTACATTGTATTTGAATAATTTTTTTATTTTTACATGTGTTATATAACTTTTTTCAAGACGCTATACTTTAAAAGATCCTCTGTTTGTAAAAATATTATTAAAGTTTTATAATAAAAAGGAAAGATTCCATAAACCCTCCAAACTCTTACCCATTAAAGTATATTTAACCAACCATATAAAAATATTGATTTATGAAACATTATAAAAAATTAATAAAAAAATAAAATTACCCAGTTTTTCTTATTGCATCATCTGAATCAATCCTCTAGTTTCATCTATGATAAAACCACCATTTGGAACTAGAAATTTTCAAACACTATCCTCACAAACTATCCCATGATAAATAAATAACAATGGGGGTGGGAAATTAAGATTTCAGAAAGAAAAACAGTTTATTAATTCACATGAACTCCAAAACATGTTATCCATATATTTACCTAGGAATAATATATTTTTTATAATTCAACCAGCTTTCATAAGGCCATGAATCAAACCATGGGGTTTTTTATAATGAAAAGTAAAACATCAAAATCAAATTTTCAATATAATATAACATTTAAAATCACTGATCATATTATCATCTATCTACTTATTCATCACAACTGTAACAACCCATGTTATAAGGGTTTCTCAAAATTGGGGGAAATTTTAATTTTGGCCCTCAAGCATGGGATGTTTTGAGATTTGGTATTTAAAATCAAATATAGAGATTTGTAAAATATTTGGGGGATATTTTAGATTTTTTTGGAGGCCCTGGAGTTTCTTTAGTTGTTCTTGTGATTATTTTAGAAGTTCTAGTGTAATGGACTAAGTATGTGGAAATGGAAATTGGGGACCTAGTAGGGGTGTCTAGAGTGTCATAATAGATTAGGAATTGATTGTTAAAATAAATAAGGACTAAGACAATAGTTGTTGATATTTTTTTAGTTTATAAGATATTATTGACTCCTAATGAAATTTGGTTTTTTGGGAGGAGTTTGTACTTCTTTGGAGATTTTAAAGTGTTGTTTTTTTCAAGTATAAAGACTTACAGATGAAATTTTTCATAATTCTAAAACATTGTGTAATATACATTGTAATAGGCGGTTCCTAGACCCAAATTGGGTAGTACTTTTGATTACCATTTTATATATAAAAATTTATATGTGTGTGTTTTTATTTATTCTTACTACAATTGTGTTGATATTTTTCATCCACTATTTAAATTTTCACGTCTTTAGATTACATGTCATATAATAAGGTTATAGTTGTTCTCAAAAATAATGAGAACAATCGGATACTATGATAGTAACATTAATTATACGTCCAATGTTCTAGAAAATCCATATTAATAAGAAGTATATGATGTTTGACTATTCAGTGTTATGGGCTCATAAATATTGATACTTCTCATCATCAAGTTTGTACTTGGTGAACTCAAGTAGTGAGATCAAGAGGATAGACCCTCTAATTGAAACACCACATGTTTCAAGTGTCATTTGTTGTTCCTATCTATAAACATGTGTATTGGTCTCCTGACTTGATATCGTTATCAATGTGTTCCATTTGGTCAGATAATTTGATGCAAGGTGAAAACCATGTTGATGAAATTGTGGTAAGGTAGCTTGTTTTGGGTGTGTAATTGGTGGTATGGCATTAGTTTAATGGCCAAGATATAATTTTTCACTTCCGAGTTGAGGAATAAAAATCTCATGGTTGAGGTTGACCATCTTGGTAGTACCTTCATAAATTTATGTCCGTGGTACAATAGGTTAAGTATGTCTAGTAAGGTCAAGAAATATATAACGAAACAAAAGGATGATGACACAAATGTGCATCCCCCTTTATGAGATATAGCCAAACTAAGAGATTATATTACACATAAAGTTTTCATAAGAGGTACTCATAGCAATGAAATTCATTTTATGTTTATGGGTCAAGATAGGTTTCTATAATCCCCTATTGTTATATGGGTTTGACTAACTACTATCGAGATAAGGACCTATAAGTTCACACACTAAGTGTATCCAAAAGTTCCACATATTCTAATGAATAGGAATTTAGGTTGAAGTGGACCTGTGAGTGGGGGCCAGTGGACATCTAAGTAAGAAATATCATAACTAAAACTCATTCAATTATATTATACAATTTAGAATAATGATGATTGAAATCCTTTCTCAAGGTATTCACAAGTTTTTTTATCATAAATTTGAATACGTGAAAAAGCATAATTTTTCAAATGAATAGTGGATGTTCAAGATTTGTTAAATTATTTGGAGAGCATAGGGGGTGAGTTAATGGTTCATATTTTATCAATTAATATTTTTCATTGTAACAATTGAGTGATAAAATATTTGTGATATATAAGAAAAATTTATTATGTCCTACATGAGTGCAAAGCAGTAAAATAAAGGTAAATATTTTACAAGGAACAAAGTGCAATTTTTGGAAATTATAACCTAAGAATAAAATCTCATTTTTGCCTAATGAATTATAATATCCACTATTTTAATGAATTTGAAGAGATAATTTCTCCTCTATTCTCATACCATGTTCTTAGAGAGATATTCCAAAGGAAGAACAAGGTCGGATCAATCCCGCTTTCGTGATCAAGCCTATGTTCTTCAGGTGATCAAAGTAACATCATAAAGCCCTTAAATTTCACATGATAGTGCCTGGAAAATTTAGATAAATGATCCAGGAATGATGGATCATGTGTTAAAAATCTTTAGGATGTATAGTTTGGTGTCTTTTAACCACAAAACATTGATGGTGCGCAAATCAAACTGGTGATATCCAACGAATGAGAAACCACTTAATATTTGATTTTATTTATTTTTCATGATTAAATTTAATTAAATTTGATCCTTAAAGAAATTTAGGTAGCTATTTTTGGGGATTCTATTTTTTTATCATGAATCCTCACCCAAAATTTAAAATTGTGTGTTTTTCATGCTTTCTCTATGCCCCAGGTTCCATAAGTTGGTATTATAGACAACATGTAATTATTTAATTTGAAGTATTAGAAATTTAAATTAAATTTTATTTTATTTAGAAAGTTTTTTTTTATGTGGTTATAATTAAACTAGCAGCATGTTGATCCGAGTTCGTATCTCCAGGATATGTTCAATCTAAGACTAAGGGGTTTTGCATACAACATTCAATGAAAATTAATGTTTTAATTTTTACTTAAATTTAATGAAAACCGCTATTATGGGTATTTATCTAGAGCACAATGTAATAATGTTGATTGTTATCCAAATATATCAAAATCCAATTACAATATTTCCTCAAAAGCTTGTTTAATTAATTGGATATAGCTTCCATTAGAATCTAGTTTAATGTTTATCATAGATGATTGTTTAATAAAACAGAAAAATATTCCCTTGTAATCTTTTTTAAATATTCTCATAAATTCTTATTTAATTAAAAGGATAAATATTCCCATGAAATATTTTTTTAAAGATTATCATGTAAACTTATTTAATTAAAATCATAAAACATCACTTTAAATCCAATTTAAAGCTTTTTTTAGATGTTTGTTAATTAAAAGGATAAATCTTCACATGGAAGAAACATAAAAGATTCTCATGTAAGATTCATTAATTAAAAGGATAAAGCTTCACATGGAAGCTATTTTAAAGCATCTATTGGAATATTTTTTAATTAAAAGGAAAAAAACTTCCATTGGAAACCTAATCAAATCTTCCCATGGAACCTTGTTTGAAATATATAAAAGGGGGGAAATCTTTCGTTCGAATCATATTATCATTTTATGTTATATATATGTGTGCGTCCTTTCAATAGATACCCCATATTGTTCCAAACCAATTTGGTCTATTTTTGACTGGACTGACCCATTTAACCCATCATTAGCCCTAAATTAATTTTCAGGGATCTCCTTCAGGTCCAAATTGACCCAAAAATTTTATAAAAAATTAAATTTTAAATATATTTTTTGGGATTTAATAAAATTATTTAATGTATTGTAGGATGTATTTATAATTACTTAATATTATTTTAATCCAATTTAACGCATTAAAAATATCCCCAAGTTGAATTTTAGAAAATTTAATTTTTCTTATGAAATATAATTACATGTTGAATGATCATGATCTGAGATCTCCCCTTGAATGTTTGATTTATTATTTATTTAAATTAATTATTTCATTAATGTTTTATAAAATGTAACTATTATTTTATTTTGATGATCTATGTACTGTCCCTCCAACTTTAATTTGTATAAGGGTATTCATGTCCACATTTAAGTGATAAAATGTAATTTCACACCCCAAGTTCCACTCGCCCATGTGTAAGTATACATTGTAAAGATTTGTGGATTTAGTGGAAAATGGTTAGAGTTGATAGCGATTTTAGACCAAACAAGAGGAATGAATGGGAGTTGTGGGCGATGCAACTCAATTGAGAAATTGACTTAAGTAATTTCAATAGGGCCTCGATTTATCCATTACTCACTCGATGGGTTAACCAATAGTTAATGGCTCATAATCATGTCATTATTTATTTATGTTATCATGTTCATGTTTTAATATTTTGTGAATTTTTATTTATTATATGTGATCATGTAGTATAATAATAAAAAAGAATGCAAAGATAAAATGAACATGTTTGGTGAATATTTTCTTTTTAAAAGAACGGTTATGTTGTGAGTGTGATCACATATAAAAATCAAGTTAACTAGAAAAATATTTCATTTTTTGAGATTAATATATCAAATACTTCAATGAAAATAACAAGTCACAAATAAATTCCATAATTCTAATTTGAACTAAATTAGGTTTACAGGGTACTTGGTCTATGAAAGTTGATAGTGCATCCTCCTATCGGGGAGTTATTATAAGAGTTGTGGGTCGAATTAACTAAAGTTAAAATAAAATGGGTAGCCAAAGAAATATTTATTTATCTTTAGAGGAAAATTGTTGAGAAATGAAAAGTAACTATTTGAAAGAGATGGGACTCTACTCAATAAAATAATGAGTCATGAGTTATTGTGGTTGGACATATTAGTTCCTACCTTGGAATCTATAAGTAGTGGAACAGCCAAATCTTATATACTATGAGGAGGGGTTTCAAGGATCCTTTACACTATAATACTCAAGCAATAGAGTATTCCAATTCTAGTATATAGGGTATCTATAATTAGATATTATAGTGGGATAAATTTAACTATTAAATCAGTAATGTCTAAAACAATAAACAAGAGAAAATTACAATTTTATATATTTTACTTTTTTAGAAAATTTGAAAACAAATACTACAAGATAAATTTTGATAATCATTAGACGAAGTTAGTTTCCTATCCATTATGAATTCCCAAATAATAGTACATGAGCTTGCACAAAGTACTAAAACATTGAAAATTTATGGTATTGGTGTCCCTAATGTCTGTTAGCTCACATCAGGAAGATAGGGTGGTAAAAATTCTTACAAGAGACTTAGGTTTGATGCATATTATGGTTTTTTCACAATGATATCGTCAATTGATGATGTGATTTGTGGATACAACATCGGGAAATAGATAATTTCACATGTTGTCTCATATCCCAGAAGCTTGTGATGATAAAGAAAAGTGAAGATATGAATAGGCGACGTTTACACCAGGTGTGTGTACATTGAAATATGGATCATGATCTTTAAATGGATTTAATTATCATATCATTTTAACCCATTTACTCTAGTTTGATTTAGTATTATAAATAAAATAGCTCAAATAAAACTCTTCGTTACATTTTGAGTAAGGATTCCAAAACAATAAGAAAATTAAAGAAAGATTAATCTTTATTTATGATAGCAAACAAGTTAAAAGACATGGTGAATAGGAAAATGGAAAGAGAATTTCCAAAGGAACCTTCACATCATGATACAAAGAAATAGTTATCAAAAAATGGTTTATTTTCTTCACATATCATGAAAAATATATTTGTAAATTTAAATACAATGAACTAAATTGAAGAAGCAAGTAGATATTTATTATTCTAGAATATTAATAAAATATAAGTAGTGTATCAGTTTTACTTGTTGGGTATTAAATACAATATGAATGTCACATTTGTGTATTTATATACAGCTCACTAGAGATGGCATAATCATGGTTGTTGCTGACTCTGATGTGATTAAACAAAGAATGGAAGTCTGCAAATTCTCGATTCTTGGTTGCATCTCATATGAACGAGGTACAAAATCCTGGTCCTTCTCTGATCTTAAAAAATGTATCTTGCAATGCTGGAACATCCACAATTGGAATTTCATTCATCTTGGAAAGGTTTACATTCAAGTTATATTATAGAGACAAGAATAGTTAAATGTGATATGGTGACTTGGTACCCTCAATCTGAAACTGGGGGTTTTTCGTCTCTCGGATTGGGATGTGAATTTTAACCTGTATACACAGAATCAATCCATAGTTTAGGTCTGGGAAAAAATCATGGCTAACCATGGATCTACTAGAATCCTAAAATCCTCAATGACCTTGCCTCTATAATCAGTACACTATTGAGAATAGATCAACACATGATTAATGGTTATATTGGGATCTATTCTAGGTTTCATATAGATATTGATATGAAAACCTCGCCCCTAAACGCATACCCCTAGATGTTAATGAACAAATCATCAAGGTCAAGTATGAATTTGAGAATGTTCCTAAATATTGTGAGCATTGCAGGATGTTTGCACATAGCATTGAAAAGTTTCATGTTGTTCAGAAAATTATCCATCCACCATCATACATGGTATCAGGGAAAGAAGTTACCTGACGGAAAGCTGGTCTCACAAAGTATTATGTGAAAAATAATAACAAGGTGATCTTATTTGAACTTGAATGTGAGCACCCAGCCAGTGATAGAAAATCCTGGGTAGACCATGTTGAAGAAGAAGAATAGTATTGTCTCCAAGAAATCAATAAATCAAATTCTTCATTGTATGGAAGTAATGAGGGGTCAGTTGAACAAAAAAATATTCAGAGGAAATTCTATCTCTTGCACTCAATACAGATTATGAAGTTCTCACCCTAGATTTAATCACCCTAAAAGTGTCTGCGGATCTTTATATTGAAAATCTTGCCTCTGATATCATTATTTTCACCTCCCAGTAGGCTCAAGGAGATAAAAAGTCACATAATGAATCTAAAAAGTCAAATTTTGATACCACTCTAGAGGCAAAATTTGTTCAAAAGAAGTATTTATCTGCTCATGTCAACTTTGAAAACACCTCGAAGAATGAAATTTTAGATACTACTTCCAAGACTACTGATCCAGGGACATCTAAAAGAAACAGGACATTCAGCTGAAGAAAAAAGGGGGCACAACCCCCAAGCAAAAATTAAAATGAGGATCTTATATAGGAACTATCGGAAGCTAGGAAACCCTGGCACATTATGTTACCTCGGGCTGCTGGGGAATAAGTACAGTCCTGAAATTATTGGGATCTATGAACTCAAAACAAGGATTATAGTCTATGGATCCCCTCTTTAAAGCAGTGGATACTCCCTGATCACCTAGGTTCAAGATTATGAGAGAGATAAATTATGGTTTCTTATACATAATAGAGTGGTTAACCCCACTATTGTTTCTTTGGATTAGTAGGTAATCACCTGCAATTTCTCTAAGTCTGTGCAGATCATTTTCTGCTCGATGGTCTATGCCTCCAACAATTATACCATCAGAAGATCTCTCTGGGAGAAAATTAAAAATCTATCCATTAATATTTCTTATTAATGGATTATATTGGGGGATTTTAATGCTATACTCAATAATGATGAAAAGATAGGGCAGTCTTCTAGTAGTATTTCCATTAGAGAATTCAAGACCTGTGTAGATAAATCTAATCTTCTTGAGATAATCCTACTCAGAGCTAAGTACACCTGGTATAGGAAGCATATTAATAGCATGAGGGCCAGCAGGATTGATCGAGCCTTTGTTAATGAACATATGATTTAGAGCTGGAAATATATATCATGTGTCACGCTTGTTAGGCATAACTCAGACCATCATCCAATCATGACCAACTTTATTGAGAAAGAGGATAGGAAACCCCTACCTTTCAGATTGAATAATGCATGGAACGATCTTCTTGATTTCACTCAGATTGATAAAGATACTTGGCCTGCTGGTAAAACATGTTGCAATCATTTAGCCTGTGTCTTCAATCTCAAGGCCCTCAATATCAGGCTGAAGTAGTGGAGTAAAAACAGGTTTAGTCTCCTTGATCAGAAAATTGAATCCCATGAAAATACACTATATGAGATTCAGAAATCAATGACTTTAAGTAACTTCTCTTGTGGTGATGAGAGGGAAGATACTTTCGTCTCAAAAATTAACAAGCTTATTTTCCAAAGTGATAACATTAAAAAGACCTTTTTAAAGGGAAATGGCCCACAGATAGAGATAGGAATACTAAATTCTTCAATGCACTTCAGTGATCCAAAAAATCCAAAAGGCCTCTCTCTTATGAAGAGTGGACACATAATTCTTGATGACAGGAATAGTCTATCAAATCATATTGTTTATTTTTACACAGATATATTTAATAGAATGAGAAGATCTAAGAATTTAGAGTGAGGCATTATCCCAAAGTTGGTCATTGAAGCTAAAAACACTTCCCACATCTCATTGCCTAAAAATATTGAAATTAGGGAAGTGTTTCTCAGGCTGAATAAGGAAATCTCATCAGTACCAGATGGTTTCACCAACCACTTCTTCAAACATTACTAGGATGTCATACAAGAGGATGTTTGTAAATTTGTTAAGCATTCATTCACTGACGGTTCTCTATATCATGGATTTAATGCTCAATTCATATCCTTAATCCCTAAAGTGGAGAATGCAAGTGATATTGGTCAATTTCATCCAGTGTCTTTGATCAATACTCTTCAGAAGATTCTTACCGAAATTCTTGCTAGTCATCTTTCTCATATATCTACAAAAAAATTATTTTGGAATTAGTTTGGTTATGTTAAGGGTAGTAAAATCTAAGATTGTCTTCTTCCAGCCTCTGAATGCGTTAATCTTCTTCAGAATACTACATGGGGAGGAAATATTTCTCTCAAACATGACATCAGGAAGGCTTTTGATACCATTGATTGGGGATTTTTTGTCCACATATTACATGAATTTGGATTTAGAATGAGATTTATTCATTGGATTTATAATCTGATCAGCTTAGCTCACATCTCCATTCTAATCAATGGCTCACCAGAAGGCTACTTTTATTGCTCCAGATGAGTGAGGTAAGGAGATCATCTTTCATCTAATATTTTTGTTCTTTCTGAATATTATCTTAGTCGAATGATCACTCACAAAGTCAAAAACGGTGAAATCAAAACAATTCGAGCTACTAAAGATACATATTCCCCCTATCACCTTCTTTTTGTTGATGATATCATTATTTTCACTCATGGAAATAGGAAAAATATTCAAAATATCAAGATTACCATTCTCCATTAGGAAAAAATATCTAGACAAGAATTTAACTGGAGAAAGTATTTTATTTTCTTTGGGAAAAAACATCTTAGCTTCTGGGAATAAAAGAATGATTCATGATCTTGGAATAGGAGAAGGGTCCTCCCATTCACATACCTCGGAGTCTCGATGTTTCTTGGAAGGTCTATAACCTCTTACTTTATTGATGTGGTGAACCAAGTTAGAATATTTCTATCCACTTAGAAGGGAAAATCACTCTCAATGGTAGGAAGACTCTATTTAGTTAAGCATGTGATTGTCTCCAAACATGTTTACTCCTTCATGGTGTACTCCTGGCCAGCCTCCACCATCAAGAATATTAATTCTCTTATGATAAACTTTCTTTATAGTGGTAGTATTTTGTAACTTAATGTTATAACATCCCCTTGGAAGAAATGTTTCTTACCTTATGAAATGGGAGGGCTTGGCATCAAAAACATTGATCTCTTTAATCAATCTCTTCAAGAACAATTTATCTAGAGTCTTATTAATGATAAATCTCAGTCCCTTGATTTTCTCAAGAATAAAATCCTTAGTATAATGACTGAAGGGAATAAGGCTTATATTCATTCCTCGATGTGTCCAGGACTCAAAAATATTTTCCAGAAAATAGATTTGCACTCTCAATGGTTGGTTGCTACTCATTCTAATCTAAATTTCTAGATGACCAACTGGAGAGGTTCAACTCTGATTGATCATGTCAATACTAAAGAGATGAATATAGACTATAATTCTTCAATCAAGGAGAAACTCGAGAAACCCAATACCTTGCTAACTCACATTGCTCTCAAAGTTTCTGAATACTACTTCTTGACATAGATGATAATCTGATCTGGGAACTAAGTATGAATGGGACTCTCAACTCCAAAGAATTTTACACACATCTTTTACAAGGAAGCGGTATTGGAGTAATAAATTTCAATAAAAAATGGCTTCATCCTTCCAGATTTACACTCCTACGGCGTCTCTACTGTAACAAAATTCTGGTGGACTGTAATTTTCAAAATGTTGGTATTTCTTTATGCTCTAGTTTCCTACTGTTTCATCAACACCGAGATGATCTAAATCACCTATTCTTGTCCTGGAAAACTTTTGCCTCACTTTGGAATGTGGCCTTTTAACTTTTTGAAATGTCTGCTCTGCTGGTCTCTAGGACAGTGGACCTACTTCTATACATTTCATAAATTCAGTTGTCAAAACAAGTACGACTTCTTCTCATTGTGTCATGTGTGAAAGTTATTCATGTCATTTGGAAGAGCTGAAACAATAGTATACATGAAAACATTAGTTTCAAGTACAATGATGTTCAAACTGAGATTCTATCAGTGATTCAAATGGCCTATAACTTACATGATGAACACTGCGAAAACTCAGTCAAGGTCTTTGTAGTTCTGTGCAAGCTAAAACTACAAGGTAATTACCCTAAACCCCTAGGTACTATTGAAGTTTTCTAAACTCCACCTTCTGTGGGATGGATAAAATGAAATTTGGATAGTGTGGATATGGAATTGCTTTCAGAGATCACAATGGTGACTTTTTAGAAGGAATTCACAGCTCATGTGGACAAGCCACTGCACTGGAAGCTGAAATGATGGCTCTAATTAAATCAGTTGAGGTCACCCAAAAACAAAATTGGAATAATATCTAGTTTGAAAGTGACTCATCCACTATTTTGCAGGCAGTAAGAAAGGGACAGCACCATCTTGCGTGGAATCTCACATCAAAAGGGATAAGGTGTCTTGGTAGTCTGGCTTTAATAAATTATATTATAACACATGTCTATCGTGAAGAAAACCAACTTGTAGAATATTTTTCAAATACTGGAACCACTGGAGAAACCAGTGCTCACATCTCTAGCCTCACAGAGGACATGATCACCATTCATCAATGAGATAAATGAAAATTTCCTACATTTTTCCTCTTATAACACTGTTTTCTTACTTAATGAAGCTTGAAAGATTGTTCTTTCAATAAAAATAAATGTTACTAGAATTATGGTGTGTTCTCCAAGCAGTTTAGAAAAGGTAGTTACTAAATCAAGGGGGAGATGTACACAAACACTATATATCCATGTTTGTGGATTCGAGTTGAAAAATTAGAGTTCCACCATAACATTAATCTCATGTGTCCATTGGACACAAGAAGACATTAATCTATTTTCATAATGAATGTTGTTTGTGGTCCAAATAATTAATTCATAGCTTAGTGACACATGAATCATTGGCAATATATGATGAACATAAAAGGTAAGAATAATATACCCAACTATAGAAAGATAAATAAAAATTCAATAAAATCTAAATTGTTTTTAAGGATACACCCAGTATGGTTTAGAAACTTTTTATTTAAGGACCATATTTACTGTCGAAATACTTATATACCTAGTTATGAAACAAGAAACCTTTAGAAGTAAAGTTAATCCACAAAGCTTTAGAAACTATTTTAGATAAATAGATTGAACTATTCCAAGGGTTAGCTAGTAGTAATTATACTTTATAAGATTCCATTAAGTGTTTAGGTAATTTGAAAGTAAAGTATGACATATGCCCAGTTAGAATATATGAATGACTTCAGGCTGGTCTGTTGAATAATATCTTGACCTAGCATATATCAATCAATATAATGTAGCATTGAATTTTTCCTAGATTCACATTAACTTATCTAAATCATGGATATGGTGATAATAATGGGTATAGATTATGAGGGTTACATGTTAACATTAATCAAAAAAATGTAGCGTGGAGTAATTCTTAATGTAACATTTCCTTATATACATCAGATTCATGATATTAGTAAAAGGGGAGTCAGTGTTAAAACTCTTTCATTACAGACACTTCCATTTTTAAAGAAACGCTTCAAAAATAACGATGTTATCCCATAACCATATTTAATATATCATGAAAAACGAATATTATATGAGTTATAGTATGATGTAAATTCATTATGTCATAAGACCATGTGTTTAGTTTCAAATAGTTTTTTGAGGATAAAAAAAACATGCATAAAGTAAAAACAATGTGAAAATAATGTAATTATCCTAAAATATTATGTGGCAATTATACAAATCCCTATGATATAAAATTAATAGTCAAGTGGTAGACTACATTTATATAAGAGGGTACCCATTTCTACTTGAGATAGTGGAAGTTTGATTGAATTGGTTTTAATCAATGCCAAAGATTCACACGTAGTTAATAGAGGAACAAGTTCCACATGTAGATATAATGGTTGATTATACCAAGTCAATAATACATATACTAACATAGTATTGAAAAACACAAGTTTGAAAAATTACAGAGGGAATAGTTATGAGTGTCCCATGGAATATATTACTCCAGGTACAATTTTCTCGGACAGAGGTGGATATTAACAAAGTGATTTGAATTCAATATGCTTTAGAGAAGGATTAATCACATATTCCATGATATTTATAAGAATTGATATTTCCAATATAATATTTATAATAGGAAAATATCATTTTTAACTAGGATAATTGTAAGGGATGTAGTCAAAATTGTCCAATTTCACTTGTAGAAGTGAAAAGGATGTGTACATAATATGTGGAGAGGAAATGATACTAATTTTCAGGGGAAAAAACTAGTCTTACTTGGATAAATGTGATCTGATATTAATGTTAGGATAAGGTAATGAGCAAGATAGGCTCATTTAAGCCATTGGTATCCATATCTAAAAATACAGAGTTTGTTGCATCATCTAAGGCATCTAGTAAGTAGTTTGAAATATGAAAAAAAAAATTCACTTCTTGGAATCTGTAACGACCCGACCTTTTTAATAATATTTATTTCCTAAATTTGTGTGTTATTTTATTTTATACTCAACAAAACTATTTCCTTTAATTAATGAAGTGTGTATAATTAAAATAATATTGTTGGGTTTCAATTGATATATGATTGTTGGTCAATATGACCATTGGAAAATAAATTCTTAACGTTACAATTACTATTTATAAATTCAAATGATCTTCGTTAATTAATACAAAAAGAAGAGTCGATGGCATCGTCCAATAGACTTGGTCCATATGAAGCCCATCTGTTGAAGCTTAGGAAGGAGGTAGCATCACTGGGATTTGCTCTATACCAAGCCCAAGCCAAACTTCAGCATGTGAAGATTGAACGTAATTGCCTTAGGGAGAATTTCAATATGATAGAAATCACCACTCAGTCAATGTTGTCTGATCCACCCCAAGATTCTATCACCACATCACACCTTACACTTAGGGCTTATGTTGGTATTATAAGGGGCTATGTAACCAGACCTTATCTACATTGTGTAACCCTTTTATATAAATAATATTGTTATTTCTTATTATGGTAAAGTTTGTGAATTCCAAATGTCCAGATAAATATAGGATATATATTATTGATTTATTTAGGAAAAATTGGGGTATTTTAAAATATTTTTTTATTCTTTAAATAATTAATAATGTGAATTGATTTTCGAAAAACGGACTTCTACAGTTGTGTTCATTAAAAAATTAGAATCAAATAAGATCAACTTAATTTTTAGTGAATAGTGAAGTATGAAAAGTAACAAACATGTATGAATAGTTATGAATAGTAAATTGACCAAAAAAATAGATACTTCACCCATGAATGTATAAAAACATTTTAGACATCTTGAAATTGAAAAAATGATCATAGTTTATGTTTTTGTATTTTTTATGTCATAAATATTTTATTTACAATTTTAAAGTTAATTTAATAATTTAAAATTGAAATTTATTTTGATAAAATTTAATTATAAATTGTTACTTTATTTTATTATGGTTATATGATAATTCTATGGGACCTCCATTACGTTATTAAGGTGTTACAAAATGAGTTATAGTTTTAAAGTAGTATTTTTGGAATAAATAATAATTTTATATAAAAATGAATTTAAAAATATTTATAAAAATATTTTCAAAAAATGGATTTCATTTTTTAATTCAGAGCATCAATATTAGGTTAGAGTTAATTTTTGGGATTTTTCTGAAATAGTTGATTTTTCAGTGAATAGTAAAATTACAATTTTGAGTTTCATGTGTTTAATGGCATCATTGATGTTGTAAAAATGATGTAAAAAATTTGGTCTACTTGTGAATAGAAATATATGTTATGAGGTGTTCCAAGAGGCCAATACCATGGGAAAATACCATGGGAAATCTCATGGTTTTCGAAATACCACCGATGAGGTGTCCCTTGGAAATTAATAATTTATTCCCTCACTTTTCCTATACATACCAATCCATTCCCACATCCATTTGATTACAAAATCATCCTTAATTAATTTCAGGTCTTTTACCTCCCAAGGATTCCTCCCAAGGTTCCATCAAGCCTCAAAAGGTTCCAACCTTCAATCTTTCAAAGTTACTCTTGAAGGTAAGAGAACTTTTCACCCATTTTTAAGTCATGACTTCCTTTATGTTATATCTTATAGATAAATTTTATTATTTTAGAGATTTTTATTATATATTTTTATTAATTTAGATTTCATTTCAAAATTATTATATACCCTTTCCTCTATAACCACTTTTTTCTGAAATTATATGTGATGTCGTTAGGAATACGAATGTTTTGTAAAAGAAATAACGTCTTCTCTTTTCTTTCATGTTTTCTTTTCATGTAGTATGTCATTAAAATATCCATACCATGATCTTATTTCTTTTTATTTTTTACCTCTACTGAAAAATGATTCATTTATTTATTGGAGACCCTTGTTCCTTCCCTTTTTATTATTTTCTAAAACCATGTTATATAACTGTCATGCTGCAGAAATTTCATCTCAAAATTTCTCTCTTTATCTCAAGAAATTATCCTATTTTAATTATGTGAATGTCTATAAATATTTAGTTTTATTTTATGTTCATAAATAAACAAAATATATATGGTTTATTCTTTCATTGACATACAGATAACCCTCACTCCCTTTCCATGGGCTATTAATGACATAATGATCTTATTTTTAAGCACTTTTAAAATGTCACGATTTTGAAATGAAACCTGTTTATTTTATTATCTATGGGTTATTTATGAAATGTTTGATTATGAAATATGAGGCTCAAATGAAAATATATACATATTAAGGGTGCGCTCTGATAGCTCTCCAATGCATTGGGTAAAGAAATAATCTCTAAAGATGCAAATTTTCACGATACCTTGGTGAATAACCTTGGTAATTTTTTTATGACACCTTGGGTATAAACCTTAGTGATATGTTCATGAATGTATAAATGAAATGTTGTATCCACATATTCAAGTTATGTTTCAAGTTATTTTCAATATTATATACTTGTACTTTCAATTCTCTTGTCTTTATGTGTTTTTTATCAAGTTTTTATTAATATCACAAGTAAATTGATTCCCTTGTTTACCCCTTACTCGGCCTTCTGCTCACCCTTTCCTTTTATGTATGTCTCCAGGTTATGAGATTAAATAATTTTCATTAGTATTAACCTATGATGAAGCCTTGAAAGTGTTTTAGAAGGATATTTTATCATGTTTTCAAGTTTTGTGTTCCTTATTTCTAAGACACTAGACTTTAATGATCCTATGTATGTAAAATGTAATGAAAAGTTATGTAATAAAAAGGAGGGATTCCATAGTTGGTATCATAGGGAGGTTTATTTATTTATGGAAATTATGCTATGAAATCTTTAGAAAGAATCATATAGAAATGTTTATATATAAGAAAGCATCCTGGTATTTTGGTGAGTATTGAGTAAGTGGTATATCAAGAAAATGCATTCATGTCTGGATACGAGCAGGTAGAGGCGGCTCTGGCACGGAGTTTCCTAAGAGTGAAAACTCTGAAAAGGAGTTTTGGGATTGACCTGGGGTATCCTAGTACATGAAAATGGGCCTTTTTGTACTCTTGGTTATGACACTCGCAGGGGATATGTTTTGTTAATCATAAGCTTTTTATGAATCATTATGAAGGATTTATAGAGAAATGTAATTGTTTAAAGAAGTTTTAAGACATGAAATACATTATAGTTAAAATATTCGTAAATGAACTAAGTTTCACACTAACGTTTTATTATTTTGGAAAATGCCAGGAAATAAGAGGAACCATGCAAATGGTGACCGCAATGGACCTTGCACTGACGACCCTCCAATGGAAGCCGGAATAGAAACTTTCATGCGAATGATGAACCAACTGACTCAAGTTATGGGAAATAACTTGAATCAAGTTGAGAGACCGATCTCACCATAAAGGGAAGAACTTTATATTGAATTATTTATGCATCAATGACCACCAACCTTCAGTGGATCTAAGGACCCATTGATTGCTTAATAGTAGATCAGCTCTATCAAGATGATCTTTTCTGTGCTCTAATGTTCTGAACAAGAGAAGGTTACCCTGACTATCTATCGCTTATAGGGAGAAGCTGATCAGTGGTGGGAACTGATTAAAAACACAATTCCAAGAGTGGAAGTAGAAGATATGGAGTGGGAAGAGTTCATAGGGATATTCTTCAACAATTTTTTCCTCAATCGATGAGAAAAATAATAGAGAATGAGTTTATCAAGCCGAAGTAGAAGGAGAATGAATCTGTGGGAAGCTATGAGATAAACTTCACAAGGCTTTCACGTTACACCAATAGATTTTTCATGGATCCAAATGGTATGGTTGATGGATTCTTCGGTGTACTGAGACCTCATCTACGAAGGAATCTAGCCAACCAATACTATGATAGCTATGAGGAGATCATTCGGAGTGCGATGAAAGTTAAGTTAGAGATTGGTGAGACATAGTGGTCTCATAAAACTAATGAAAAGAATAGATCGATGGGGCCCAGCATAGGGAAGACCATTGATCAAGAAAGAGGAGGAAAGCAAGTGAAACGTCTCACATGTAATAAATGTGGGAAGAATCATTCATGGAACTTCCTACTTGGGAGATGGAAATGCTACAAGTGTGGAAGAGAAGGCCATAATGAAAGAAATTGTCATAGTGAGGTGAAACCTCAAATTCTAAACACTGACAACAAGGGGAAGATGGTGCAGGCCTTACCTGATGTCCAGTGCTTTATGTGTGGACACCTTGGGAACTTTTCTAGTCACCGTCCAAATCCAAGGGTAGTAGAGACAAACCACCATCTTCCTCAGCAAAGGACAAGGGAGAAAGGTTGTCCTTTTTCTATCATGACAACTACTGTTTAAGCTCCAAATGATGTGGTAGTAGTACTCTTGTTATTATAACAAAGCTGGAAAGTAATTTTTTGATACTGTTTCTACACATTCCTTTATTTCCTCTATGTCTTAAAAGAATTTAGAATCAACCTCTGATTTTATAAAAGTAGAGTTATCAATCAAGACCCCCAGTGGGATTATCCAAGCATCGTCAGTATTCAGAAACTCTAGTATTTACTTTAGTGGGAACATTATTATCCCAAATCTAATAGTCATTACCATGAAGTAATTAGACATTATACTAGGGTTGGACTGGCTCTAAAAGTATAATGCTAAGATCAAATGCAGAAGAAAATAAATCTCAGTAGTCTTGAATGGAGAACCTAAAGTTATCTTCCAAGGAGAGATGTCTCAACCTGATCTTGGTCTAGGAGAACCACTTGTATCCTTCTTTATGGATTTTATTGGTGAATAAGAAGAAGGAAATGTGAGTTTGAGGATATAAAATGTCCCCATCATCAAGGAATACATTGACGTATTTCCTGAGTAGTTCCCTGGACCTCCCCTAGAAAGAGAGGTAGAGTTATCTATTGAACTCGTACCTAGATCTCATCCAATATCAAAGACCACATATAGGATAGAAAAAGTAGAGCTGGAGGAATTAAAGAAACAACTCCATGATATTTTGGAGAATGGGTTTATCTGACCGAGTGTGTTTCCTTGGGGAGCACCTATTCTCTTTATGAAGAAGAAGTATGGATCGATGTAACTACATATTGATTATATAGAACTGAATGGGATCATAGTAAAGAAAAAATACGCTCTTCCATGAATCGATGACTTATTTGACCAACATCGTGGGGATAAATTCTTCTCTAATATTGATCTTTTTTTTTTGGTTATCATCAATTGAGGGTGAAGAAATAATATATTCCAAAAACTGCCTTCCGATAAAGATATGGGGATTATGAGTTTGTTGTTATTTCCTTCAAACTAAATAATGCAATACTGTTTTTATAGATCTGATGAATATTGTATTTAATGAATACCTTGATAAATTTGTGGTAGTTTTTATTGATTATTTTAATATATATTCCAAACTTCATGACGAGCATGAGGATCATCTAAGGGTTATTTTAAAACTCTATAAAAGGAGAGGATTTTTGGAAAGTTCAGTAAATTTGAATTATGGTTACAAAAATTTTCTTTCTTGGGGAACATTATTACAAACGAAGGAATCACAGTTGACCCTGCAAAGACAAAATTTGTAGAGGAGTGGCCTCATCCTACAAAAATAATTTAGATTCATAGTTTGCTTGTATTAGAGGGATATTATAGAAGGAATTTAAAAAAAAATTCACGAATTTCTAATCCATTAACCAAGTTAACTCGAAAAGGCATCAACTTCATCTAGACAAAGGAGTCTGGGGAAGGTTTCAAAGATTTAAAGAAGATATTAGTTATTGCACCCATGTTAACTCCTCCCTCAAGTGGATAAGGATTCGTTATTTTTAGCGATGCATCTCTTAAAGGGCATGGGTGTGTCTTCATGCAAAATGACAAGTTCATTACTTATGAATCTCGACAGTTAAAGATTCATGAGTAGAAGTATCCAATGCATGATCTGGAGCTGGCTGCGGTTTTTTTTTGTTTGCTCTAAAGATATAGAGGAACTGTCCTTATGGGATGAAATGTGATATATACACAGACCATCAAAGTTTGAAGTATATTTTCACACAAAATGAATTGATCATGAGGCAATAGAGATGGTTGGAACTTCTCAAAGACTATGATTGTTCAATTCCTTATCATCCCAAAAGAGCAAACAAAGTCGTTGATGCATTAAGAAATAAAGACCCAGTTGTTCTTTCCATGATGAGTATTCAAAGATATCCTTTGATCAATGAACTTGTAAAACTAGAAATGGTAATTATAAGGGAAGGGACATCATCAACCTTAACCCAAATGGTTTCTCAACTATCATTACTGGAGAATATCAAGAAAGAACAGAAAGAATATCCCTTGTTACAGAAGAAGTTTGAGGCTGTGAGGGATGGGAAGTTTTCTGAGTTCAATATTGATCGGTAAGGTGTACTAAAATTTCATTCAAGACTTTGTGTTCAATCTACTCCAGAAATAAAGAAGTAGCTGATATATGAAACTCATAATTTTACTTTCTCTATACATCCTAGAAGCACAAAAATGTATAGGGACCTTTGTGGTCATTATTGGTGGGATAAAATGAAAAGGGAGATTGTTGACTACACTTCAAGGTTCCTAGTATGTTATCAAGTGAAGGCAAAGAGACAACTTTCTAAATGGTTATTGCAACCATTACCCATACCTACATGGAAGTTGGACAATATCAAAATGGACTTCGTCACTAGCCTCTTGATAACTTCCAAAGGAAACAATGCAATATGGGTTATTGTGGACTATCTCACCAAGACTATCCATTTTATCTTCATTAGGAAAGATTTATCTCTTGATCAAATTTCTAGGATTTATGTGAAGGAACTGGTAATGCTACATGGATTTCATCTTTCTATCGTATCTGATCATGATCCAAGGTCTAAGGTTCACATCAAAATTATAGAGAATTCTTCAACATTCTCTGCGCACTAAATTGAATTTCAATATGGTCTATCACCCCCAAATTGATGGCAAGTCTAAAATAACTATTCAAACACACAAGGATATTCTAAGAACATGCTCAATGGAATTTAAAGGTGGATGGGATCAATTTCCCCCTTTAGTTGAGTTCTCTTACAATAACAGCTTCCACTCGAGCATAATGGCAACCTATGAAGCTCTATATGGGAAGCGATGTATAACTCCTACTTGTTGGGATGAATCTAATGAGAGAAGGATTCTTGGGCCTGATTGTGTGCAACATATGATAGAAAAAGTCCATGCCATCCAACAATACATTAAGGCTACTAAGAGTTGGCAAAAGAGATATGCTGACAACCGTCGAATGGACTTGGAGTTTGATGTTGGTGACAATGTATGTATTCGAATTTCACCTTGGAAGAGATTCATGAGGTTTCGGAATAAAGGGAATATTATCCCAAGGTACATTGGCCCCTATGAAATCCTTAATCGCATAAGATCAGTGTTTTATCTTCTTGAACTTCCTCCAAATCTATCACAAGTTCATGATGTCTTCCACGTATCCCTCTTGAGGAAGTACACACCTAACCCTTCACATGTACTAAATCTGGAAGTTGTAAAATTTGAACATGACCTCTCTTATGAGGAGCAGCCGGTGGAGATCTGGGATCATAAAGACAAGGTTCTATGTAACAAGACTACTCACCTTGTCAAGGTGTTATGGAAGAACCAAAAATGTGAGGAAGCCACATAGGAATCAGAGGAGTCTAGGAGGTAGAAGTACCCACACCTTTTCTATTCTTAAGGTATGAGATAAAATTTGAGGGATGAAATTTCTTAAGGGAGGAAGAATGTAACTACCTGAACTTTTTAATAATATTCATTTCCTAAATATATGTGTTATTTTACTTTATACTCAAAAAACTATATCCTTTAATTAAAGAAGTGAGTATAATTAAAATAATACTGTTGGGTTTTGATTGTTATATGAATGTTGGTCGATATGACCATTGGAAACTGAATTCATAACATTACAATTATTGTTTATAAATTCAAATGATCTTGGTTAATTAATACAGAAAGAAGATTTGATGGCATCATCCAGTAGACTCGGGCCATATGAAGCCCATCTGTCAGAGCTTGGGAAAGAGGTAGCATCACTGGTCTTTGCTCTAGACCAAGCCCAACCCAAACATCAACATGTGAAGGTTGAATGGAATTAATTAAGGGAGAAGTTTAAGATGATAGAAATCATCACTCGAGCAATGTTGTCCGATCCACCCCAAGATTCTATCACCATAGCACACCTTACACTTAGGTCATATGCTGGTGTTATAAGGGGCTATGTAACCAGACCTTAGCTACTTTGTGTAATCATTTTATATAAATAAAATGATTATTTCTTATTATGGTAAATTTTGTGAATTGAAAATGTCCAGATAAATATAAGATGCATATTGTTGATAAATTTAGGGGGAAAGGGATATTTAAAAATATTTTTGAATTCTTTAAATAATTAATAATGTGAATTGATTTTCGAAAAATGGTCTTCTGTAGTTGTTTTCATTATAAAATTTAGAGTCAAATAAGATCAACTTAATTTTTAGTGAATAGTAAATTATGAATATTAACAAACCCGTATGAATAGTAATGAATATTAAATTAACCAAAAAAAATAGAAACTTCACCCATGAATGTATAAAAAGATTTTAGACATCTTAAAAGTGAAAAACTGGTCATAGTTTAAGGATGGTTAGACATAGAAACTAATTTTGTGACTCATCATAAATGTCATCATAATCATGTAAGAGCTATTAAGGATAGTTAGAAAGTTGAGTCTAGCATGAGTGAAAGTGTTATGATAGTGGGTTCCCTAGACCTAACTTGAACAGTAAATTTGATTACCATTACATGTATATAATTTGATATATACATGTGTTCATTCTTACCATAATATTGTTGATATTTATGCATCCACTATTTATATAGTAATTTCCTTAGATTACATGTCATATCAAAATGCAATATCAGTTCCTAGCTATGATGAGAACCTCAAGATAATATGGAAGTAATCTTAAGCACATGTCTTATAGTGTAGATGTGTTATACTAATAGGACACATATGAGATCTAAATATCTTGTGTTGGGGGATCATAAGGACTGAAAATACTTCTCGTGAAGTTTCACTTATTGATCTCTAGTACTGAGATCAAGAGGATAGACCTACTAATTAGAAAACCACATGTTTCAGGTGTCATTGGTTTTTTATATATACAAAAATTTGTATTGTTCTACTAACATGATACCAATATCAATGTGTTCCATTTTATCATATAGATTGTTTCACAGAGAAAACCAAGATAATGAAATCAGGGCAAGGTTGTTTTTTTGCCTCATTAATATATTGGAATTGGTTGAATGATCAAGAAAGAATGTGCTATTGTTAGGTCCACTAGGACAAATACCCTAAGAGGTGGGTGACTCAGGGTATGACAGATTAAAATTTCTACCCCTTTGGATCTTGTTTCATTGTTAAACAAAACTCTCTTCTATATTGTTCTTGTTACAAAGTATGGACAGAATTAAAATCATGCACAAGACATAGAAATTTTTACTTGGTTCACCCTCAATGGAATACATACAAGGAGCATATAATGGTGGTGTGCGAATGTTCAAAATTTACTATCGATCAATACTAATAATGAGTATAATTTTCATGTTATATCTTTTATTCCCAGGCTCACTACCTTTACAGGATTTAGGGTATATTCACTATATTCCCAAGGGTTACTCCCAATGCCTCTTTCTTTGGCTCACTACTAGTGGAAAGGGTCAATGTCTTCCTATTCGTTTGCTCACTGCTCTGGAAAAGGAATTCGCTAATAGTTTATAGACTTTTATTTAAAATATAGTTTATGGGCATGTGGGTCCCTTCATTTACATGAACTCTTACACCCTAAACTTTAGGTAGATGCTCTGTTGAAGTCCTTTTTTCACCCACAGATGAATTCCACATTCCCATGTAATGTTAGATATAGTAAAAATACTTTTACAAAATGATTTGAAGCTTTCTAAATATTCCTTGTATGTTTCGTGAACCATATTATCTTACCACATACTATGTAGGGGGTTTGCTATGTGTAATACCACCTCTACATATCAGTGATGCTTCTGTGAAAAACCCTCCATCTGGGGACTATGTATGCCTTTACGGTCAAATACTTCCTTCACATACCGACTCTGTCAACCTCCTCTACAAACCACTTCAATGAACTACCAGCTCCCACAAACCACCTGTGGAGTTCCTCCTATATATTGCTTCTTCTATGTGCACCTCATATTCCCTTGCAGCCTACAGTTCCCCAAAAATAACTTTGGTATAATTCTTTCCCCACAAACCACTTAAATTTACATAATCATCCTCTTTGAACCACTTCTCCTTTATAGACTCTCCTAAAAACCACACCTTCTACCTCTATGTACCGAACATTCTTCAGCTATGCACCGCATCCATTTCAAGATATAGTTTTCCACAAAAACCATCAGTGAAATTTCTTCAATGTGAAACACTTCATCCTTCATGTAATTCTCCTTCATGAACTTCCATTAGAATTCTATGAATTCCCAAATCAAATATGTTTTATAATGATAATTTATCTCACTCTAATTGGTGAGATTATCACAACATATATTGGCCAAGATATCTGCAAAATATGCAAATTCGGGATTTACCAAATCTTCAATGCAACACTCCCTCAACCACATACTGATAATCATATCGTGAACCTCAATCCTTCCGAGTACCATTTCCATACATGGTTTGTGTACTACCTTTTCTCCTATGTGGTGTGATTATCTTACACCATATCTTGAACAATAACGCCTTCCTCATACCACATTCAACTTCCCCTCAAATCATCACCGTGTAGCATTTTATAATCTGTAAACCGCTCTAGTGTATTGTTCCTACTAACTGGTATGAGGCCACGAACCATTCCCATACATGGTATGCATTTCATGTCCGGAGGAACATGGTTTCCTTTTTTCCAATTTTCTTCACTGTTCTTCTTACCATTTACTTTTTTTATGAAATCCTTCCTTTTCTAACATCAAAATCCTCATTTTGAGACCCAAAAATTTGAAAAACACTAGGAAACAGTGCCAACATAAAAACTTGTCTTCAGAAAACACCAACCATACATATTCATGGTCATCTAGCTTTGTCAACAAACACAATCACTCCCAAAATATAGTGAGAGGAAACCTTGAGGGATTTTTTCCCAAAAATATCCCGCTTCAGGTTTGTTAACAACTCTCCTCATAACTATCCTTCGTATTTTGATACCTCAATAAAACTTTTTCCATCTTCGATCACCATTCACTTCTTGCGATTAAGATAGCGATCAAGCATTTACTCAACACATACTCTCTGCCCATATGAGCAATGCTCTCCATGAGAAATAAGAGTATAATGCAAAGTTTATCAATGAATCACTTTATTTCTAACATAGGCTCTTGAAACCATTCATCTAATTTCATGAAGAACCTTAGAGGTTGTGATATATAAACTTTGATTGACCACTTCTTGCATCATCAGATTTAAAACACTCGCTATTTTATAGATCCTCTAAACAGTTCCTGCTCAGTTTCAACTCCCCCTATCATGTTTCTCCACTTAAAAACTTGTCCCCGTGTCTTTTCCCTCCCTATAATAGTCACACTTTATCCCCATTTCTCAAAAAAACATGAATAGAACTTCAAGGTTGTCTGCAACAGGGTAAATAATACGTATCATCAAATTAAAAAAACACATCATTACTCATGGAGAATGGGGTCTCACACCCACTCTATTTCAAGTGTGTGGATTTGAATGTACTGCTAGATCCAGTCAATGCCTTTCAAACACTTATTTGGGTAAGGACTTTATAAGAATATCTATAACTTGTTGTCATGTTGGAGCATACTCTAACTTCATAAGAACATACTCCACATTCTCCTTGATAAAATGATATTTTATTTCAATGTGATTTATCTTTGAGTGACGGACAAGTTTTTTCTAAGATTTAAAGAACCTGAATTATCATAATGAATTATAATTGAATATTTCACTACAACTCCCATATTCTCAAGCTACCTCTTCATCAACAACAGTTGTGTGCAAGATTGAGTAGCTAAAATATATTCACCTTTTGCGGTGCTCAATAAGATGCAATCTTATTTATTTCTCAACAAAGAAATAAAAAATACTACAAGATAAAAGTCTCCTCCTAATATTGATTTCCTATATTCTGTTGATCCATCCAAATCAACATATGTATACCCTAATAATTGTGGATAAGTTTTTTTAATATAAATTAAACTGAAATCCATAGTTACAATGACCAACTAACGTATTCCTTTCACTGTAATCATGTGGATTTCTTTAGTATTTCTTTGATACCATGATACTTGGTATGTAGAAAAAATAATATCGGGTGTTACCATTGTTAGATATTGTAAAGTTCCAATAATTTTCTTATATTTTGTGATATTAACTACTATTACATCATCATACTTTGATAATTTCATCTAGGTAAAAACTAGAGTCTTCATCTCTTTGGAATTTTCCATTCCAAGTCTTCGTAGAACTTCCTTGGAATATTTATATTGAGAAATGAAATGTCCATTTCTTGTTTTTGTCACCTTTAATCCAAGAAAAAACATCATCTCATCAATCATTGACATTCCAAACTCACTTTTCATTATTTCAAAATACTATTAGCATTGTTCTTTGTCTGATCTACCAAATATTATGTCATAAACATAAACTAGAACCATCGTCATTTTATTAAATTAGTTATTAAAATAGATATTGTAATCAACTCCACGACACTAAAATCTAGGATTCTTTAAATACAGATCAAGTCTTTAATATCATTCTCTTGGTGCTTGCTTCAACCCATATAATGTTTTCTTTAACCGAAAAACTATGTTCTCATATTCATGACTGAGAAAACCATTTGGTTGCTTGAAATAGAATTATTATTCTAGATCTCTATTTCTAAATGGTGACTAGACATCCATCTAGAACACCTTGAACATTCTTTTGAATACTATGGCCAAGAATAAACTGATTTTATCCTGTCTTGAAGGAGGTGAAAATGTCTAATCAACATCAATACCATCTATCTGGGAGTTCCCTTTGCACACAGGTTATCCTTTGTTTATAGTCATAACATCATCATCATTCTTTTTGTTGTGAAAGACCCATTTTGACATAATGACATTCTTGTATGTTGGTCTTGAAACAATCTCTCATACTTGATTCCTTCCAATTTGGTCAAGCTCTTCATTCATAGCATGAACTCAGTTATCAACTCCTACTACTTCATTAAAACATTTATGTTCAACCTGTGATAAGTATGATTTTTGTTGTAGATTATTCATTATCCTTATATTCACTGATGCTGTCTGATCACCAATTATGTTATGCCTTCCAATTTCGACTCTTCTCACTACACTCTGGGTAGACACTGATTTATTCTCATCATTTAAGTCTTCTTATGAATCAGTATTGGGAGCTAGAGCATCTCCTGACCTTCTCATCTTTTCATCATTATCCTCATGATTCTGATCATGAATTTTCCAACTATTCTATTCATTATCCACTATATCCACATCATGACTTTCAACTATATTTCCTAGCCACTTATTTAAGCATTTATATTCTTTTCATTTCTTTGAGTAGCCATGAAATATCCCTTTATCCCAACAACATTGAAACATCTTGTGTTTCTTCTTACTGAAAATGAAACATTTACATTGTAAGACTATAAAGTACTTCAACGATGGCATCATTCCATACCATAACATTTATAGAATCTTCACATCTTTCAAAAAGAGTAAATCTCTATTTGAAGTTTAGACTGCTATCATCACTGCTTCTTTCAAAAATTTCTTTAAAGGGCCTTTCTCAATGAGCATTGTTCTAGTCATATTGTTGATAATAAAATTTCTTCTCTCAACTACTTCATTATATTGTGGATTTCTTACTGTTGAAACTTGATACCTTATCCCATGTTTTTTGAGGTACTCCTTCACCTGGCTATTTGAGAACTTTGTTCTATTATCTCTTCAAATTGTCCACATTTTCTGACCAAGCATCTATTCACATTCCCATAGATATCTTGTAATGCAATTGAAAACTTAATATTTGTGTTTTATTATTGAAACCCATGCCATTTTGTTATAATAATTAATGAAGAGAACATAATATCTCCCCACATCAATAACCCTTAGCAAAATTAGCTCCCACACATATCAATATGTACCAACTCAAGAAATATTTTTGACTTTTCTCCTTCAGAATATATGTCTTTTGAATTATCTTCCCTTATTAGAAGTCATCACACATATGAGTAAGATCACAAGATAATCTTGGGAGATTTCGAGTAGCTTTATATTTCACTAGATCTTCCAAAGACGTTTGGATTCTGTGGCCAAGATGCTTATGCCATAACTAGTTTTCTTCATCCTTATATAGAAATCACATATCTTATTCTCTACTCACATGGTAGATATTTCCTTTTCTAGACTTTCCTTGCAACACCATAGCCCTATCCTTTACCATGATGATACATAATTTCTTGGAAAAACATATGGCACTCCCTGAGTCAAAAAATTGACTAACACTAAGAAAATTGTAGCAAAGACCTTCAATAACCAAGACATCTTCACATCTCATGTCTTTTCCTCCAAACATGGATTTTCCTGAGCCAATAATATTTAGGCCCTCATCATTACCAAATCTTACATAACTTCTTTATCATACCCAATTTCGGTCACAATATTCTTATTTCCCATCATATGGGAAGTGCATCCACTATCAATGATCCATATCCCAATGCAATCTGATGCCTTCAATGTAATTTCTACAACCACTTATTGCTCATCCCTTTTCTTTTTTACCCAAGTCTTTGACTTCATGCCTGACATAGAACGATAATCTTGATTATCCATGCTATATGATGGACCAGCTTCAACTTGCATAGCTTAAAATCGATTTTGAATTTTCAGAACTTTTAATGATACATTTGGATTCTTCCTATGGACAAATTCAGTCTTCCTCATCCCATTCCTATGAATTTTTATGTGAAATATCTTTATATATATCTGAGTCCTTAAAATCTAAAACAAATACCATCAAATGATGACCTGTAATATTCATATTTGTACAACCACCTATGTTGGTATTTCTCCCTTAGGTACCTCTCTGGTATGGAACAGACATTTTGTGAGTGTCCCATATTAAAACAACAATAGAATCTTATGCAAGGTAGATTTCTTTGTGGAAATCATACACCACTAGTTGTACATTTGGTTCTCTAAATATTTTAATTCTTATTCATACCTAAATCAATCTTAAATCATGGAGTGGGTGCATGTGGAATTACTTGAACCATAACTAATTTATATTTTAGATAAATCATTATACCAACCTTATTATTTAGAGTTTATTGTTGCTTTTGTTCTACTAGACCACTCTGCTCAATTTTATTCTTATCTATTGGTTGTAAGATATTCTTTCCAAATATTGAACTGAGAGTTAATAGTTTCTTCTAATCTTAAACTGTTCTTTATAGACTAAAGACTTTCTCTTCTAGTTATTTGATACATTTTATTGGATCTTTTCTAGTTTCATCCAAACTATCGATTTCTATTTTTTATTTTTTAAATTTTGAGTTTGTACTCATCCACCGTTTTAGAGATTTTCGGCATTACGAACCTCAGTGTTTCAATTTCTAAATTTTTAATAGAATTCCCTTCTTCCTACTTCTGCATAGAGAGTTTGGAATCATGAAAAACATTGTTATATTTCTTTGTTTTGGCTCTCAAAATATCAAAATCTATAAGTGAAGCTTCCAATTCATCCTAAAGATCAAATTTTCCTTCAATTTCTCCTTCTTCGATGTCACTTTCTTCTCTTTCTAAAGAATTTCAGAAAACTGCCACCAAAGTATCTACTTTAGGATCCTTGTAGTCTTCTAACTCTTCTGCCTAAGATTATTCAAAACATTCATCTTCTTTTGAAAGTATATTATTTTTTTGGAAGAAATTCCTCTTTGTACTTCTCCTACCCTTTACATTTGATGAATACTTCTTTTAGTAAATTTCATCATTTTCCTCATTATCATCATCAAACTTCTTATGAAACTTTACTAAAAATGATCTATATTTTTTCTTCAAAAGTATTAAAATAGAATTTTACCTTTGAACTTACCTTTTCCCCTTTGCATATTTGAGGAAAAATATGATTTTACATCAACCAAAGTTTCCTCCTCGGGACAATCTTAAATTGATAGATTCTTCTTGGCCTTGAATTCCACTTCTTCAGAATTCTAATTTTCTGCTACATCATTATCATTATTTCCCATTTCATATGCTCTAAGGGTATTATGTAGGTAATCCACAATCAGAACTTTTTGGTTTTTGTCTTCCAATATGGAAACATTCATATTGAACCATGGTGGAATTTTCCTCAAGATACATTTCACAGTATTTATATCTTCAATGACTTGTCCAAGACCCCTAATGTCTACCAAAATATCATTTAACCTATCATAGAATGCATCAACAGGATCATTGGGGTTTATTCTAATGTCCTCATACTTGTTCCAAAAAACCTGTATCTTTGCTTCTCATACTTTTGGGTCACCCTCGTAAATGTTCAACAATTTTTATCACATAGCATGTGATGTTTTACAGGACATCACCTTTGTAGAAATGGAATTTGATCGGGATCCCACTAAATCATTGATCCCTTTAGCATCAGCATCAAATTAACTTCTTTCAACTTATGATAAATAATCACTATTGATGTTAGCTGATATTCCATGCATAGATAATGTGAAGACATCCATTCTAAATGATCATAAGTAGTGTTGCATCTGTTTCTTAAATAGTTAAAAATAATTTCTGTTGAAGATCATAATTCATTTATGATTGACCACCTCCATTTCCTCTTCTGAGATAGAACAATTGACTTTCATCCTTTCCCTCTAATACAAACCGTTTGGTCCACTAGGTTAAATACCCTAAGATAGAGGTGAATCAGTGTATGACAGATTAAAATATCTTCCACTTCAGATCTTATTTCATCATAAAAACACTCTTCTATCTAGTTCTCATTTAAAGTTATGAACATAATTTAAATAATGCATGAGGCACAATAATTTTTACTTGTTTCACTCTCACTAGGATATGTCCAAGGAGAATACAACGGCGTTGTTCCGATGTAACAAATTCACTAAGGCTCACTTCTAATAATGAGTAAATTTCTTGGCCTAGATCTTCTATACCTAGAATCATTTCCACTACAAGATTTATGGTTTTCTCATTACATTCCCAAGGGTTTCTACCTATGCCTTTTTCTCAGGATCACTACATGTGGAAAGGGTCACTGTATTCCTCTTATTTTTCTCACTTCTCTTTGAAGGGAATACACTTAGAGTTTATAGACATATAGGTCAAACACAATTTATAGACATGTCGGTCCATTTTTTTTATGAATTCCTGCATCCATAACTTTAGGTAGATGCTCTGTTAAAGTCCCTTTTTTCACCTGTAGATAAAGTCCACCTTCCCAAGTACTATTATATAATGCAAAATACTTTTGAAAACTAATTTCAAGCTTTCCCAAGCTTCTTTAAGTGTTTTGATAACCAAAAGCTCCTCCCACGTACTGTGTAGTGGGTTTTCTATGTAGAATGCCTCCTCCGCGTAACATTGATGCTTCTGTGAACTGCCCTCCATCTACGGATTGCATCTTGCTTCACTGTCACATACTACCTCCATGTACCAACTCCGCAAACATCCTATAAAAACCACTTCGACAAACCACATGCTTCAATGAACAACCTGTAGAGTTCCTCCTTTCACATATTGTTTCTTCTCTGCAGAACACTTCTTTCTTTGTGGGCTACAGTGCCCCAAAAAAACCTTCGATGGAATTATATCAATGAAAACCACTTCACTTCATGGAATCATCCTCTACGAACCACTTCTCCTTCACAGACACCAATGCATACCACACCTTCTTCCTCTGCATATCGAAAATTATTCCTATGCGCATTGCGTCCTTTGCAGGATATCGTTTCCCACAAAAATGTTTGGTGAAATTGATTCCACACAAACCACTTCAGCCTTCATAGAATTATTCCTCACAAAATTCTATAGGACTATACCAAATTCCCAAAGCGACGATGTTCTCTAATGAAAATTTATCTCACTCTAATCGGTGGGTTTATCTCAACCTATATAAGCAAAGATATCTGAAAAATACACTAATTCTAGATTTACTTAATCTTCAACGTAGCACCGCCAGAACCACATACTTATCCTAATTTCATGAACTGCAAGCCTTATAAATACCATTTCTATACATAGTACATGTACTTCCTTTGATCCTACGTTGTGTCATTCTCTTTTTCTATCCTGTGAACCATCATGACTTCTATATAACACATGCACTTCACCTCAAACCATCACTACGAACAATTTTTTGTTTTGAAAATCGCTCTCGCGTACTGTTCCCACTGCCTGGTATGCGGCCACAACCCATTCCCAGACATGGTAGAGAGTCCATCTCTCAAGGAACATTGTTGCCTTATTTATCCAATTTTATTCATAGTTCTCCATACCATTTAATCCTATGATGAAATCCTTCTTTTTACAACATCAAACTCCTGATTTTGTGACCCAAAAATTTAAAAAACACAGAAAATGGTGCCACCATAAATATTATCCTTGTAAAACACCAACCATTTACATTTTCGGTCATCTGGGTTTTTCAACAAACACAATAACACACAAAAAATACTAAGAGGACACCATAAGGTATTTTTTCCCAATATTTTCTTCACAGTTGGGGAAGAGATATCTCATGGGCCCAGGTTAACTAGAATGGTAATATCTTCATAAATCTATGATCATGGTACAATAAGGTAAGTCTATTCAGTAATTATATGAAATATATAAAGAAAAAAATGATGACGAAACAAGTTTGCATCCTTATTTATGAGATATCTCCAAACCAAGAGATTATACTACTCAAGAAATATTCATAGGAGGTAGTTGTAGCTATGAAAATACTTTACTACTTAGGGGAAATTATAGGTTTCTAGACTTTTCTATTGGTTTTTTTATTTTTTAATATCTGCTAAAATGAAAAGGACCTATAGGTTCACACACTATGTGTATCCACAAGTTCCACCTATTATATTGAATGTGAATTTAGGACAAGTAGGCCACATTTTTAGGGGCCTCTGAACATTCAATTATGAACTATCACAAGTAAAAAATCATAAAATTATATTACTAAAGTTTATAATAATGATGATTTAATTGATTTCTCAAGGTATCCATAGGTTGTTTGATCATAAATGTGAAAATGAGAAAAATATATTTCTTCGTATGAACATTCGATGTTTATGGTTCCTTAAATTATGTAGAGATCTTATGGGCCGAGTTAATGGTTCATATCTTATCACATAACATTTTATAGTGTTATAAGTGTGAGATAAATTATTTTTGACATTTATGAAAAGGTTTATTATGTCATACATGTGTGAAAAGGTCTAAAATGAAGGTTATTATTTTAGAGGAACCAAAGTATAATTTTGGAAAGTTTAACCTAAGTATAAAAGCTCATTTTATTCTCTTGAATTATAATCTCCACCATTTTTACGAATTTAGATAGATAATTTCTCCTATCATATCCTCTCATGTTCTTAGAGAGAGTTGTTCAAGGAAGAACAAAGACTGATCAATCTTGTTTCATTTATTGAGTCTGACTTCTTCAGTAAATAGAGGGGACACCGTAAATCTATTAAATTTCCCACACTATCACCTGGTAAATTTAGATAATTGGTATAATAATTATGGAGAACATGTGGATGATCTATTGGATATCAAGTTTGGCATATTTCAACCACAACAAATCTACAATGAACAAATAAAATCTGTGACATCAAACAAATATGTCACCATTTAAGCTTTTATTTGATTTTATTTTTCATGATTAAATTGAATTGAACATGATCTTCATAGAAATATAGTCAAGGGATTTCATTAATTTTGGGTTTTAAACATGAATTCATACCCAATATTTTAAATTGAAATTTTTTCATATTTTCACTACATCCTGAATTATTTCACTATAGGGGAGAGAAAAAATAAATATTACATTTGGAAATAAAAACCCTACAAATAGAGATGGAAATTTTATATATAAAATTCAACAAATTTAATGATCTTATGTATTATATGGAGAGAAAAATATATATTATGTATTTTTTCCAACTAGTGGAAAATCCATATTGTTTTATATGGAATATCAGTCGCCCGGTGATAGATTAAAAGGGGTTGAGTTGTGTGCAATAATTCATTTCAGGCTTTCTATATCTGAACATTTTCTAATTATTACTTTCCATAGAACTATAAACAACCAACGGTTCTATATCCCTGATGAATCAGGGACCTACATTCCAAAGATAGGTACTGATTGGGGTTTTTTCACCAACGATACTTAAGATTTCACATTGGTCGACAGGATGGGTGGTCGGTCTCATCACACACTTTTTGTGGGAGTTATATTCAACTATGATACTCTCCTATAGATTTATGATATGTTCATGAATCCTTTTCTAATTCCCAAGTATGATGTGGGTATCCCTATAATTAACAATCAATTATTTGTAAGTATAGAATTTACAATCACCTTTATGTAAATGAGGTTCGCCATAAATGGAGATATATATATATATATATATATATATATAAATTTCACCATCAATAGTATCTTCTTATATATTGATTAGATATTATTTGGTTGATATTATGATGTTTTTGGTTTTTTATCCACTCGGTGGGGCGCTCTCATGTGTGTCATCATCCTGGGAGATGAAAGTTTTTTTTATATTAGGATCGGACCCATGACATGGAATTACTACATATCCACTTGAAATGAATAAAAACACACATATTTTGGTGCCTTTTAATGGGAAATATCACACCTTTTAAGCTCATTTGACAAGGACCTAACTATATAGTTTAATGTCATGTAGAAAGGATGTCTAGGCAGAAGGTTCTAAGTCAAATTTTGGAATAGGAATTAAGTTGAAGAAACCTAGGGAACCTATGAGAGAAATGAATTCTCGTGTTGAATTAGACCCTACTAGGAACATTGAACATAGTTAATGGGGTTGATTTGAGTTTTTGCATACAAACCCCAGGGAGGCTTCCAAAGTTTCCCATTTGGTTGGGAATCAAATCCCGTGTAGTTCAATTGGTTTTCTCATAGGGGGTAAATACCTTTGAAATGATAATATTGAGGATTATTCATAAAAAATTATGAACAAATGAATGAATTTCATTCCATGAGAATTGGATTGACTCATGGAGCTTTTGGGGTATGGTTGCGGGTTTACTCCTGACGATGATAGTCAGGGGAATGGGATTGTGATTGTGTCTTACTCTTGAGGTGAATTCCCATTTGGTCTGAGACCCTTGGAAGGTGACCTACATATCTAAATTATAGTAGGAATCAGATTTCTCTTAGTTTACAAGGTTGGAGAGTTTAAGGCTTACACATTAGGGTTTTCTTGGATGGAGAATCATGTGGATAACATGATTATCATCATCCTCTAAGACCACTTGATTCATGCATGCTGTGAGAAACAAGAGGAAGAAGAAGATCTGATAAACCACACAATCTAATTTTCCATAGGATGGATACATGGCCTTGTGGACCCACACCTATGGAGGAACTATGAAGTAAGTTTAGAGAAAGACTAAAATGACGATCCTCTGTCAAAACATGCTTATAACCATGTGGGTGCCCTAATTTTGTATATCCTTTTTGTCAAAATGATTCAGAATGAGTCATGCTTTAATGTGATGGAAACGAGGAAGTGAAAAATATGGAAAACTATATATGTATCCTCCTATTTTTGTGGAAGAGGTTGAGGATACATGATAGGGAGGAGTGGGTTGTGATGCCCATCCCCTTCTTAACATAGTAGCCATGGGATGAGGAGGAGTAGGAGTACAACCTCTGGTAAGAAAGGAATGGGGGTTACTCTAAGAGGGATTCCCTGAAATTTGTTCCAAAATAGGATAGGAGGATCTTATTTCCTGTAAAAAGGGGATTAAAGCGTTATCCTCTCCCTCCCTGCTTCGAACTCGGGGATCTAGGTCTCTGAATTGAATAGGGTAGGAAAACTTTCTCACCCTTATGCCTGATACTAGGAACTCTCTAACAACATCCCAAGGATCAGAAACCTCATGATAGAAGTAATGAAAAACCACATGAACCCTAAGGAACCTAACCATCTGGTATAAAAATTGTGGGAAACCTTGAACCGATGGAATAAAAATATAAATTAAAGACATGCTGGTGTGCCCCACTTCATGGTTTTGTAAGTTTGGGGGATTCAGTGGAGGTTTCAACTTAGTCCATTTTAGTAAAGAGATCCAAAAGAAGAGTGGACCTTCCATGGATTGCATTGAATATGGCATGGTCAGAGGATCACATGGGAGGGATTCAAGGGAGATCCAATGGAGGTTCACCTATGTATACTTGGGATAGAAAATGGAGGCCCACATTGAGGTGATTCACTCAGGTGGACCAGGGAAAGGTGATGGTATCTAGGGTGATAGACCACCTAGGCAACTAAACTTGGGATATACCTTGCTCAAGCCTTCATTTTCCTCTATAGGTGTTCCTAGAAGTAGCTCGTACATATCCTTATTTAAGGAAGGCTACCTCGCTCTAGTGTTAGTTAATCATGGGGGAGAAAATGCCTCACATGGGTGTTGTTTATTTTAATCCCTATAATGACTTTAGTTTCACTATCCCCATTTAATTCCCTCTTTTTTAGGTTTTTGAGGAGTACCTAGAATGTGTCATAGGGATTAGGTGAAGGAATAGAGAGAACAAAGTGTCAGGAGGGCCTTTTTAAATTCTGTTTGTATAAATAAAGACCCCATGGTCCTGTTTATAGGAAAATATGGGACCCTAAGCAAAGGCGTTGGCTTAAGCAAGCTGTCTACACAAGTTTTCTGCATAGACAATCTGCACAGGCTGTCTTCACAGGTTTGATGTCCAGGGCTGACGCACAGGGATGATGCGCAGGCTGTCTATATATGGTTAAGGCATATAGATTCCACATAGGGCTAGTGCGCAGGCTCTCCATGCAGGGATGATACGTAGGTTATCTGTGCAGGTTGACATGTGAAATGATGAAAATTAATTTACAAACTTTTCTAACTTCTGAGAGCCATAACTTTTGATCTGTGAGTATTTTGGGCTCTTCGGCCAATCAAGTAGAAGATTTAAATGATATATACACTTCTTGATCTGGTTAATTCAACCAAAGTTCTTGAAAAAAATTCAAAAATCGATTTTATTTCATCAACACATTTTTATCATCAATATTATAAATCTAGGGCCTACAATTAGAGAGGGGTTCTTTCCACATATCGCTCATTGTGTAGTAGTCTTGTTGAATAAGAAATTCTAACCTGCATCTTCTTATGACTTTGAGACACATATCTTCTCAAACACGACATTTTTTTCTAGGTGATGTTCACATCTTGAATACTACATAAAATTGCATGAAATGAATTTTGTGGTGTCAACCAAATCCACCCATTAGAATTATATTTTTTAGGAAAAAGATAATCAAATTATAAGGTAACTATAGGGAACATTGATGAATTCCAGCATCATTTCCTTATCTTTGGAGACATCTCAACTTTGGAAGGATGCTTTAATTTTTCCTAATCCATCATTCTAATAAAAGTATAGTTCGACTGTTTCTAGGGTCTTATAGAAAATCCCACAATCTTTGAGTCTTTTTGAGTCATTAAACTAATTTTTTCCTAAGTCTGGTATGAGGAATACTCAGCAGGAAATACTGGGCTATTTCGTAAGCCTCCCTTTCAGGGTTTTCAATCTAAAATGTTTTTTACCTTTTATTTTTTTTAATTTCTCAATTTTTTTCTTAAAACATACATAGTGTAGGCCAAGCGAGATGAGACTCGACTTTTTTTAGAGTTTCGTTTGTTGGTTTTCAGTCTAGTGATTAATCTCTCTCTTTCTCTCTCCCCCTCTCTTTATGGGAATTTTCAAGTCATTCAAACCAGACTAGTTAGACTAGTGTTTTAGGTTGAACATATTTGACTATAAATTTTGGGATAATGACCCAAATAAGGCTTGTTGGTCAAGGATTTTTTGATATTCATAATATATCCAATAGTGAATCACAAGAAAAGATTTTTTGGTTCCCAAATATAAAACATGGTATTGGGAAATAGAGGATTCCTCTATTAAATAAAAAGTTTCCACTAGTTGAAAACCCAATTTTTTGGGTTTCTTTATGTAAAATTAAATGGGGAGAACTACTACATAGTAAAATAATTGAATATTGGAGTTTGAAGGCCCTAAAAGTTTTTAGAAACTTATGTAAAGCCAAGTAGGGAATGTTACAGCATAGCCAGGAAAAGAAGTTCTCTTGAATTATGATATTCTATTACTAAGGGTCGAAAGAAGTTTATGGAGATTCAGATTTTTGAAGACCACAATGGGTGGTTTTTCTAAAGGATGATGACATAGAATGAATATTTCATTAGTACTAGCATTTTCCATGAATGGGAAACCACTCTTATACAAATTTAACTTTGGTTAAAGATGGTACAATTAGTTAGATGTTCAATTTCATCGGGGAACTCACCCTTTTTATAAGGGTAAAAGTACAATGTGTTTTAATGTCATGCAATTAGGACATTGACCACATAGTTTAACATCTTATGGTGAAGATGATGTTTTAAAGTTTACCATGTTTTGGATAGAAAATTATGTTATGTAGTTTAAATTATTACAACAACGAAATTATAGGGTTATAATTTAATTTCTTTAGCTTATACTGAAAGGTTGATGATTCTTCTATTCTTGGTAATTGTCTAGAAATATGCTACCATATTCAGGTGTAAGGGGAGAAAGTTATAAGCAGTGATTTGGGGATCCCCATATTGAAATATTGGTATGGGAAAAGTGATTATGGCATTAGAGTAGGCCACTCCCAATGATGAAGATACCACTGGATGATAAATCCGTTTTTGTGGGTCATTATATAGACCCAGCTGGGGTGTGCTTTTATATTGTCAGTAGTGGAATCCTTTGGCTGAAAAACCTGTTTCTTGGGATGTTTATGGAAATCTAGTTAGGGAATGTTACATCATACTCAAAAGTAGAAGTTCTTAGGAATTATGACATTTTATCACTAAAAATCGATGGAATTTTGTTGATATTTGGGTTTCTCAAGACACAAATTTTAGTTTTCTAGAAGAAAGAACCTTAATACAGAAGGGTTATTTCAAGTCAAAATATCCAAATAACTCAAGAAATAGGTTCTTTACACAGGTAAAACCTCCATTTAAGGAGTACATAGCCTATAGTTTTAAGTCATATGGCTATGACCATAATATTATGGAAATGAAAAATGATATATGCCCTATTGTGCCAAGGTAATTCCTGCATAATTTAGACATCAAGGAGAATGTTTTAAACCATAGTCTTTGATATTTTTTGATTAGGAGAATGGATATGATAAAAATATGAGAATAATTACTATAGGCTACTTCGAATCATGAGTCCCAATATAATTTCATCAAAGCTTATGAGGACAAAAGAGGCTTCTCCCAAGGGAGAATTTACCATTGGTCAATAAACCCATTTTGTGGGTTGTTTTGTGAAAATCCAACTAGTCAAATTATAATATATTAAAATAGTGTCATCTTTCAATTGATATACCTACATTTTGGGAAACTTATTCAAATACAACAGGGGAATGTTATAGCGCAATCAAAAAAAGTAGTCCTCAGGTATCATACATTCTATCGCCAGAAGCTGAAGAAATATTATGAAGATATAAAAGTGTTAAATATTATGAGTATGACCCATGTAAAGGAAGTGTTTAGACTTATATTTTCCATGATTCTATATTCCCTTCCATATATATCACTTGTATGTAGAAGGGGGACATCTCTATTTCCTTTCTAAACACCTTGATGAGGGGACATGAATTAAAATATCATGCATAAATCTTTAATCGTACATAGAATAGTGGTCAGTTTTTCTTTACCCCGTGGTTGGGACTATAAGATAAGGTCGAGGTGATAGAATGAGAATAAAGTCACATGTATTTCATAAAGTTCCCCTATACTAATTGAATTCACGTGTGGAGGAAATGAGGATTTTGTAACATAGTTTCAAGCATAGGGTGAAAATTCGTATTGGGTCCCCTCAGGTAGATATGACTCATACATGGGAGAGTAGTGGTATTTATCATATTATGTTGCATTTGGGCCCAGGATTAAATATTCATACATCCATATTTATCTAATTGAAGTGAGAATAAATCCACACATAGTTCTGTAGGGAATATATCAGTTTATTATCATGTGATGAGGACATTTGGTGTGCCTTTTTGGGTCATGCATTCAGGACCAAGATATCCCCAATGTGAATTGATACGCCATACTTATACAGGTAACACATTTACCAAACTCCTAAGACCATATGATCTATACTCAGTTTGAGAAATAAGGAGTGGGAAAGGTTTCATATACAAAATAAAGTAAATCTAAGGGAAGGATAGGTTCATTTAGATTCTATGGTGGCTATTCCATGATATATGATCTAGGAATCGCTACATATCTAATCAGGATAAGAATCAATCCATACATAGTTCTTGAAATTATATTTATTTTAACTTTATATGGTAAGGAAAAATATAAAATGATATAAAAGAATATAAATTTTTTGGTTAGGCTCATGGATTGGAATATGGGTATCACTATATATCTTACGGAAATAATATTCAATCCACATGTATTTCTTAGAAGGTTCCCTATATAGGTTTGACTCATACACAAGGAAAGGGGGATTTTCTTTACTATGGCTGGACCCCATATTGAAGGACTCGAGCATCACTACGTATCATTATAGATAAATAATCAAGCCATACATAGTTCTTGAAGATTGTTTCCCACATAAATAGGGATCTAACGTGGGGAAATGGGGCTTAAAAAAGTTCTTTGTGTAGATTTGGTATGTACCCAACAAAAAAGGGAATATTTTTCATTGTGTTCATGGTTGGACCTGAGATTAGAGATTTTATAATCACTATGTATATCATTGGAATGATAATAAAGAAACATGTAGTTCATGAAGAACCATGTAGTTTAACATCATGTGGAAAGGATGTTAATAGTGAATTTTAACATCTTGTGGTAAGGATATAAGTCACTTGATGTGAAATAAAAATTACAGCTAGATGAGGGGATAGGACCCAGGTGTTAGTACTTATCTTCCTGGAGAAATAATCAATCCACATATACTTCCTGAATAAGTTTCCCTATGCTATTTTTCCTCATTAATACAGATATGGTACAATATGTATATTTATTGCATATAGACCTGAGATTGGAAATCCAGGTGACACTATGTATCCCATCAGAATGAGAATGAATCCACACATATTTTTTAAACATAAAAATTATTTTAACATCATCCTTTGAAGATATTGGTCATTCAATTTATTGTATTGTGCAATGCAAGTGATACTGTTGGGAATTATGCCTATAAAGGGGCCCAAATCACATTATGGAGTGGTAATGATGTGAGTGGGGCATATACATGGCAGTTTCCCATCTTTTCTTCCTCATGTATGGCCAAGATGGAATCTCAACTTACTGAGAGTCTAGAGGGATGTGATTGTGACTTGCGCCAAAGATAGATGCTCATTTTATAAGAGATGATGAAGAGTTTCTCAACTCATGGTTCTTTAGGGGTTTCTTAACATAGAATGAGAGGGACATCAACCATGTCGTTTAATGTCTTATGGTGAGGAAAAATAGTTTCTTATAGTTTTAATTCATGTGACTATAACCTTATGTTGTATATTTTATCATCATGTGATAAGGGCCATATATCCTATAGTTTAACATGGGAATTATGTCATTCCATTTAATGTCATGCAAAAAAAGACCAACTACGTTGTTTTACATCTTGCACCTCGGACAGACTACGCATGCTTACACAAAGTATATCTTCAGGAACCTTATAATGGTTGTGGTAATACTAATCTCTCCATTAATTGAAATTAAGGGATGGGATCTATTAGAGTAGACCTTGGGTTTATACAAAGGTCTATCCCACTTTGGTTCCGGATATAGATGTTTCTTTACTAGAATCATTGGAGTTATTAGAACCAATACCAATTTTCCTCAGATGAATGAGTAGAGGTGAACCTTATTATCAAAATATCATGCTTTCTAAATCTGGTAGACTTCCAAGTGATGCAAGGTATTAAATATCTTTTCATCTAGTCCCTCCAATTCATCCAAAAGTTTTTGGAACTTCTCATCTATAGAGAGTTAGTCCCATATGGAAATACAGAGCTATGGAAATTGAACCTCAATGGGAAAGGTTGCTCATGTTCTATATACTAATGAGTATGGGGTCACCTATGTGGTAGTAAAGTTTGTAGTCCAGTAATCCCATAAGGCATGCAATATATTTTTAGGGTAATACTTTTTATATTTATCAACAATTTTTTGAAGTATGTTCGATAGAGTCTTATCTAAAACCTCTATTTATTTGTTAGCCATTTCATGGTACTGGGATGAATGGTTCGATTTGATATTATACTCCTAATATACATTTTCTACCACATAAGAACAAATATAGTGAAATTATTCATCAGTATCATATGTGGGACACCAAATCTATTAATTATGTTATCTTCCATGAAACTGGAAAAAACAATTTGCCCCAACTTTATTGAGTGGTATTGCCTCAGCCCATTTAGATAAGATATCATTAGCAATCAAGATGTACTTAAACTATTTTTCCCTAGACCAGATGTATGGCCCCATAACATCTATTCTCCATATAGAAAATGGAAAGGAGTATTTGTTTGTATGAAGAAACTTCGGGGGTTGATGGATGAAGTTGGACTTTTTTTGGAATGAATGAAATTTCTTGCTATATTCTGTGCAATCATGTGTCATCGAGGCTAGAAGTATCCAAACCATAAAATTTGATCTAAATTCATGTATCCTAACTGGTGTGCACTAGATCCTATAGCATGTACTTTTTCCATAACAGTCACAGTCTCTTCACCATTGACACTTCTAATAAGGATTCCATCAAATTCTCATTTATAGAAGACTTTTTGGGGAATGGGGCCATTATAAAGATTAAATTTAACTACTCATCATCATATTTTCTCTTTCCCAACTCTATCCAGTGGGATCACTCCATCCTAAAGGTATTCAATGACTGGCATCGTCCACATTGTGTAAGGGTTGTCTGGCTCGGGTACGGGACTGATTTCATTAATTTATTCCATTTTCATTTGAAAAAATATGTGAGAACATATTATGGTTGGAAGTGCTGATGATTTTTTCATCCAGTTTTGTATCTTCTAAAGCTATAGAAACATTTTCCAATTCATCTTTCTAGGTATTATGTGATCATGTGATGTGATTCAATGATGGTTCTGAGGTGAAATCTGAAATCAACTATTAGACACACTCAAGTAAGGGGATTAGAACCTCTTTTGTGATGTCATAATCCTCATTAATATGCTTTATTACCAAATTTGATTCACCTTTCACCTCCAAGTGGTCCATTAGTATTTGGAGTTCTAACTCTTAACCTATAATGAGGGCCTGATATTCCACCTCAATGTTAGTAAAACCTTCTGATAATAGAAATGAGTAAGGTATAATTGCCTTTTCTTCATAGATAAGGACAATCTGTAACCCAGCTTTGTTGATTTTATGGTCTTTTATCCCCCTTCATCTTGGTCTTTGGGATGCACCATCAAAATACATTTCCAACATTTTGGGGCCACCTTTAATGGAGAATATATCTTCATCTGAAAATTTAGTATTTAATGATGTTGTTTCTGAAGAGGGGTGCTCTATAAGGAAATATTCTATGGCCCATACTTTTACTAATTTTTGAGGAATGAATTGTACATAAAAAATTTTCAGAATAACTGACCATCATACCAGCCATCCTCTTAACATAGGAAAACTAATGATAAATTATAATGGGTTATTCTGATATACCATTTGGACCTCTTTGGGTGGAAAGTAGTGCCTCAGCTTCTGAACCACAAAGATTAATGGTAGGAAACTCATCTTAATATATTAATAATGATTCTATACTTTTTTCATGGTTTAATTGTGGTAATAAAGGTCTTTTAATTTTTAGGATCATTATTTTGTTTAAGTATGGTACACAATGATCGCTCCATGGTCATCATATCTAGAATGATAATATTTCCTTCAATAGGCAGGATGAACACTAGTGGGATCAAGGGGTATGTCTTTAGGTTATCAAATGCTTCTTGACAGTCATTGGTCCACTGATATCTGACTCCCTTCTTCATTTTTTTGGTAAAGAGAAGACATTTTCCTGCAAGGTTATCTATAAAGCGACGGATGAAGGCCAAATATCCTTGAATTCTACTAAACTATTTGAAGTTTTTTGGAGAGCACATCATAAGGATAGAATTTTGTTTCTCATGGAAAAATTTAATTTCATGTTGTCCCATGAAAAAGATGAGAAACATTATTGAGGTTACCCTGAAATCACATTTCAGGGGGTTCATCTTTAATTTATGTCATCATAATTTGTTGAAAATGGACTCCTGGTCATCCAAGTGATCGGAATGTTTCCATATTTTAACCACTAAATCATCAACATATCATTCAAAAAACTTCCCCTAAAAGGGTATAAATATATGATGCATGTCACCTTGGGTGGGTTTATATAGGAAATGCGGGGGATTTCTTTATTATTTGGGTTTTGAAATCTTCATAAAAATAAGCAAAACCACCAACCTTCCAATGGTGTTTCCCAATTATTCTGAAAAATTGGATTGGTTTCCATTGTTTTATAGGTAAAAGAACTAAAATTAAAAAAATAATTCTATTTCTTATGTGGAGGTGAGGCACACTCTTAAAGAAATGATTTTAAATTCCTAAAATATATTAATGGTTTTGGAGGATTCATAATGGATTTATAAAAAAAATTAAAAAATAATTATTTTAAAGAGAAAAAATATATTTGTTCATGGATACATTTTATAGTATTTGTTACCTAACTTTTTGTTCATTATGATGTAATAATACACAAATTATATTTATACGATATTTAATTTTCACCCGAAAATTCAACTCTCTCAGAAAATTTTTAAAAAATAACCATCGGATAATTTCAATGTTATGATTATAAAAATAATATTTATTTTATATTAATAATTTTCTAAATATTTGTATTTTCACATTTAAAACAAAATAGACATTTATTAAGAATGTTGGGGTTTTTTGACAACAATAGTTTTCAAACCCTTATAAAAATTACATTTGACTTCATAAAAATTATATGATAATTTATATTTAATAAAAATTATTTATTAATAATATTTTATTAAATTATTATTTTTTTTAATCCAATAATTCATCAAAAAATCCTTAATTGAATTGGAATGTTACCTAAAATTCTATTTGTGTTTTATTAAATCAAAATAAAAACCATTTATATAAAGTAATAATAATATGATGAAAATATATTCATTATTCTATAAAAAATAATTTATATAGTCATATATATAGGGTCTTGATACATATCCCTTTAATACACCAGCATACTCCCTAAGGGTAAGGTGCACGATGGTGGGGCTTTTATGGGGTGGTTCAGGGAACATGGTTTAGGCCCTGTTCTTGATGAGCTTGAAATTATCCCATAAATGGTTTCTCTCATACTTATGTTATTGGATGTCGACTTGGTATTGGTCAAGGGAAAAACTAAAAGATGTTATGTCCCCCAAAATCTTCAATAAATGGGATTCATAGGGTACGATCCTACTAGTTGAGGACATCACCTTCATCGTCTGTGTCAATTAGATTGTTAATAGAAATTATTTGTACTAATCATGTAATAGCTATTCATTGACTATATTATCAATGGTAAATAATATTAGTGGTCAACTAAATATCATAGGATATAATAAGACCAAAGACAAGAATGTGTTTTCTATAACCATATAACATAAAAAGACATTTAAATGAATTTCAAGGGGAATTTTATTTACAATAGCACGGGTTGTTATAATCTTCCCCCTTAAGAAATGTTTCCCTTGAAATTTTCTTTTCCCACACTAAAATAGATGAGGATAACTCTGCTTCATCACTTCCTATGGTTCCCACATAGCTTATTCATACTTTAGGTTCCTTCGAAACACTTTGACAAGGTGCATTGTCTTATTTCATAGAACATTGTCTCCTGTTATAAGATCTTCACTGAATTTCCCTCATAGGAAAGGTCATTCTCCAATGGTACCACCTATGTATTGAGTACATGTGAGGGTTTTAGTATGTACTTTCTCAAGAGGGATACATGGAATACATTATGTACTAGAGATAGGTTAGGTGGGAGTACTAGTCGATAGGCCACCGCTCAGATGCGATCAAGGATCACAAAGGGGATGATGTATCATGGACAAATATTTCAATTATTCCTAAATGTCATCACATTATAACATGGATATATGTTTAAGAATTCCTTATCTCCAACATCAATCTCTAGGTCTCATTTACGATTATCAAAATAGCTCTTTTTTTGACTCTCGGTAGCCTTGATGTGCATTTGAATAGTCTTAATATTTTCCGCCATTACTATGACCATTTTATGACCTAGAAATTTATGTTTCCCAAATTCATCCCATTATTATGGTTTTCTATACCTCTTCCCATAAAGTGCTTCATAGAGATACATTTGTATGATTGAGTGGAAGCTTTTTTTAAGAGAACTCAACCATAGGAAGTTGTTGGCCACATCCTCCTTTGAATTCAATTGATCATACTCTCAACATGTCCGCAAGTGTCTAGATATTCTACTCATATTGGCCACCGATTTGGGGTTGATAAGCTATGATGAAGTTCATCTCATTATTTAGATCATATTTGAAACTTTTCTAGAACATGGATTTGAAACTTAGTTCTCGATCGGATACAATCGATATTGGTACTCCATGGAGCCTCACCACTTATATTATGTATATCTATGAAATTTTTCTCCAGTGAGAAGTCCCCTCAAATAAAAATTAATTTATATGACTTTATAAGATTATCCACCACAAACTAGATTTTATTATTATCTCTTTATGTCTTTAGAGGTCTTGTGATAATGTTCATGGTGATATTTTCCCATTTCAAATTTAACAACCTAAACTTCTGTTAATGAAAAAACCTTTTGATCTAATTAAATGTCTTATTATGTGAAATGGTTATGTAAAACATATGAACTTTTTTGGTTTTATTTTTTTTATTTCAAAATATCATTAATAATTATTATTGTTCCTAATATATTCATTCAACAGTGATCACATGATTAGTATAAATATTGGGCTTTAACAAATCCAATTTATTCATAAAAAAAGAAGTGATGGACTCATCCAATATAATTTCTCTATACAAAGCTCATTTGCCATAGCTCTTAAAGGAGTTTGAATCATTGGGATTCTCTCTAGACCAAGCCCATGCTGAGCATCAATACGTTAGGCTTGAACGGAACCGCCTACGGGAGAAGTAGAAGTTGAAAGAGATTACCACTCGAGCGATGCTATCTGAGCCACAACAAGAGTTTGTCACCATCGCACACCTTACCCTTCAGTCGTACACAAGTGTTATAAGAGGTTATTTAACAATACCCTATTACTATGATTATATACATTATTTTTTTTAGAGAATATACATTCATTTTATTATTGTTACATTGTAAATATTTTTTAAAACAAAAATATCTTTTTTAGTTAATTAGGAAATAAATTTTGATGAATTAATGGATTTTTTAATTAAATAATCTTTTAATTACATATTATTACTAAATTACGTTTTATTAAATATAAATGATAAATAATTATTATGAATACAATTGCGATTTTTATTATGGTTTGAAAGCTTTTTTTTCAAAACCCATGAATTTTTAATAAATGTTGGTTTTTATTTTAAAAGAAAGAATTCACATATTTAGAAAATTATTTTAGATATAATTAATATTATTTTTGGAATCAGTACGTCAAAATTATCCAATGGTGAATTTTTCATAATTTTCTAAGATAGTCTAATTTTTGGGTAAAAAATTAAATAACGATTATTTATATAATGTGTTTTAGGACATCGTAATGACCCAATAGTGATGTAATAAAATACTATAAACATTATTTTCAGAAAATATATGTTTTACCAATAAAATAATGTAATTTTAGGTGTATTTGATTAATTTTACGAAGCTTAATGGACCTTCCAAGGCTTATAAAACATTTTAACTTTTTTAGTTGATTTCATTAAGAGTATAACTCACCTCCACAAAAGTAAGCCTAATATTTTATTAATTTCGGTCATTAGTGTTATAAAATATTGTTTTCCACTCCCCTTGGGATAAAACGATGGGAAAACCATGGGTTGGTTTGTGGTTTGGATTAGTTAAATGAGTGGTGTCCCAAACCTAAATAATAAAGAATTCCCTCTTTTTTCCAATATAAACCCACCAAAGCTCCCACTTCCTCTTCACTCAAAGCCCTTGGAGCTTGACCAAACTATTCCCTCAGCTCTCTAGAATCCTTCCAAGTCACCCCAAGCTCTTAAAAATCCTCTCTCAACCAAGCCTTTGGGATCACACTTCTAAGTAAGGCATTCCTTCCTTTCTCATTTTATCCAAGATTCTTAATATTGTTTTGCACTTTTATTTTAAATTATAAATGTTGTGGTGTGATTTCTCACCTCCCCTGTACTTCCCTAATTATGTTCGAATGATGATAGACCTCTTTTCTATCTCATTAATTCCTCTCATGTACACCAATTACTATGCTGAAATTTCATAAAGAATTTCTCTCTCCTCATCTACATTCCTGAAATTCTTTTGTATTATAAATCAAAATTCCATTAATTAGGATTAGAAATTTGTCAATATGACCCCTTTACTATTCATTTTATTTACATATTATGAGACACCCTTTTATCTCTCATCAACCATTTTTATGATGTCTTATTTCATGCCATTTTGCTGCCGAAGTTGCACCATCATTTTCCAAGCCAATATCATTGGGTAGTGAATACCATGCCTATTTCTCTATCAACGGTATTCAACCTTATTCACATTTAACTATTGATATAATTGTTTCATGTATTAATTCCACAATCCTTTTTTTGTGGAATAAATTATTATTTTTAATGAATCTATGTTGTATGATCTTGTGGCATGCTTCTGCATGAAATGAAATGTTTAAGAAGGGTGTGCCCTGATAGCGCTCCACCGCATTTGGGTAAAGATTAGTATCATGCTACATAAAGTGAAATGAGGGTTTACTCATGATAATTCAAGTTCAATTAGGTTTTACTCATTCTCCTTGTTCAATGATCCTTGGCTCATGCTAATACCATATTAAGTGTTGTCACCACATTTTCATGTTATGATAATCATACTATATCATGCCTTTATGTTCATGTTTATTTTATGATCTATTGATATATCTATTTCTTAACATGTATTGTATTCTTCATGTTACTTCTTGTTTACTCTCATAATGGGCTTTATAGATCACCCTTTTCTTATACATGTCCTCAGGTTATCCCATGTAATGCTAAGTATGAGGGAATGTAGTTGTCATGTAAAGGAATTTTTCAATAAAGATGTTGTGTTTCATTTTCTAATTCATTGTGTAATGTTCCAAATACACAACGACACTATAACTCTAGATCTTATATATTGTATCATGTGAATATTGTATGTAATAAATCATGTTTAATTGTGTAATAAAAAGAAGGGTTGTTATATCCAAGTTGGTATGGATAATGGTTGCATCATCCCCCTTAGACTTTTGTCTTTTAGATTTCACTTGCTCACATACCAGTTACGTTGATGTATATTCAGTGATCACCTTATTCATATTGTACTTCCAATATTACTCTCAAATATCTTGATATGACATTTTCTTCATTGGGGGTGGAGAAAGTTGAACTATGTGCATCATCCAACAGCTCCTTCTTTAGTTTAGGATTTGATAGTACACATTGTTGTGACCCAAATCTTACAACTCCTTCTTAATTAACACTAAACACCAAATATTTTCCTTTACTTAGAGTTTCCATTTTCTTTTTAATTCCCACATCATATTTATGATCATAAATTATCCTTTCTATATGGTTCGGTTGACAAATCATTTGTGAAAATATTGATGGTGTTCATTCCTTTATGATTCCCATTCCTATCCTTTTCAAATCTATGAATATTGGATCCTTATCAATTATTTATAATGACATAATTTATAGAAAATTTATACTTAGAGAATATTACACTTTATTTTATTTCCCAAGATGGTTGTGTATTGAGCATTTATAGTCCTTGATTATCTCTAACCATACTCGTTGGTGAATATTCATCTCCTTCGGTGTGAATATATACTCGAGGATTTTTTGATCTGTATATATTTTAAACATTTCTCCCAAAGAGATAATTCCACCATATTTTCAAATATAAGATCACTGAATCCAACTCTATATCATGTGTTGGGTAGTTCTATTCATGATCATTCATCTACCCTAAAAAATAGGCTATTACTTTTTCATTCTACATTAACACACATCTCAATACCTTATTCCAGGAATCACTGAATACTACTAAAATATCTCCACTTGTTGGTAGTGTGAGGATATATAAGGTTATAATCCTTCTTTTCAAATCATTTATTCTATATTCACACTCATAATTCTATGTAAACTCAAATCCCTTTTGAGCTATCTTAGTACTAGGGTTTGACAATCGTGTGAATTGTCTCACAAATCAGCGATAATACCCAACTAACCCAAAGAAACTACAGATATATTTCACATATAATGGACTTTTCCATCCTTAAATTGCTTATTTAATTAAATGATCCATATATATCTCATTTCTTATGATGATATTCCCCAAGAACGATAATTCCTTTAACCAAAACACATTATTTTTTGTACTTGGCATAGAGCTTCTCCTTTCGCAAGGACTTCAGCATAGTTCTTAGGTGATCCTCATTCTCCTACTTGGTTTTGGAGTATATTAGAATATAATCAATAAAGGCTACCACAAATTTATCAAGGTAATATTTGAATACTCTATTCATCAAGTCCATGAATATTTTTGAAGCATTATAGAGACCAAATGGAATTACTGTGAACTTATAGTGCATGTACCTTGTTTGAAATATATTCTTGGAGATATCCCCTACTTCTACCTAAATTGGTAATATCCCAACTAGAAATCCACCTTAGATAACTATTTTTCTCTATCTACATTATCAAACAAGTCATCAATATGTGGAAGTACATACTTGTTCTTTATCGTGATCTTTTTGAGTTCATGATGATCAATACAAAGGTGCATTGACCCACCCTTCTTCTTAATTAATATGATTGGTGAATCCCATAGTGAAGAAATTGGGAATACGAAACCATTATCAAGATTTTACTGTAGTTATTTCTTTAGAACCTGAAGTTCCAAAACAACCATTCTATATGGATTTATGGATAATGGTAACACCCCAGTTATTATATCTATTTAAAATTAAATCTATTGACTAGGAGTAAGATTGAGAAATTCCTCGGGAAACACATTAGTTTTTTCCCTCATAATAGGAAAGTCTTCGAGGATGGTTCTTTCCTTAGACTTAGTCATTTAAACAAGAAAAAAAAAATTTTATGGCATTAAAATCCATGATTGAGATTTCGGTGACAATAAATATTCTTCCTCCTCCTTATACTTGTACGAAATTAGGGTTTGATTCAAAATACAGATAGTTATTTCCTCCTCATGGAAATTTATGTTTTCATTATATAGGGAAAGCCAATCCATGCCCAGAATTGCATCAAATTCTACAAAAGGGAGTATTAAAAGTTTTACTCTGATGTTAATCAAATAAACTATGATAGGGGGAGTTATATACTTAGGATTCTATAATTAACCCATTTTGAATTTTCACCAACAACTATACTTCCATGAATTGTGGTGGTTTTTAAATATTTTTACTAAACATTCTTTATATTAAGGAATGCTTAGAAATAGAATCAATAAATTTTTTTATTATTGAATGAATAACTAGCGTACATTTCACCACTTCGTAGTTGGGATCCACCTCTATGGTTTTGATGTAAAATTATCAGCCTTTCTACCTTGGATTTTTTTGGTTGTCTTTAAAAACCATTCTCCTAGGGAATTGGTATGCATAGTTCCTTGATTCTTTGTAGTTGAATAAATAAAAAATGCGATGATGGTTGACCAGAGTATTCCTTTCCTCTATCACATTAGCGGGATTCTCCTATCAGCAATCATTACCTATGTTTTCTTCCTCCCTACACCTAAAACGTTTCCTTTTCCCCCTTAGGAAATTTCTAGGGTGCTTCTTTCCATACCATCGATTAGTGGGATGTTGAAATTTCATGAAACTGTTAAATTTTTTCATCAGACGTCTAGAATTAAACTCCAATTTATTCTTCTTATCCCTACGATACCCTTGAGATTTGATGATCCCCATATCAACTTGGATGGAACATCAGATAATTTTATCCGAGATATCGAACTCTTAGATCTACATGGATGTTCATAGACTCGGTTTCATACCACCAAAGTAGCAGTAAACCTTACATTCAGGGGTGACAACAAAGCTGGAGCAGTATCATGCAGGTCTTGTGATGTTTTTTGCATACACCCCAATATATTTTTCAAATGGTTTCTTTAGGGAAAAGAAATATATTTGTTTTTTTAATATGGAGAGTGTGGGAAAAATATTTATCATAAAACATCATCTGGGATTTCTTCCACTTCATTGCCTCAATCTCTTATTCACACCTAATATTCTTGATCAATGACCACTAATGATCAGCCACTCCTTCAATATGATAAACAGTTATTAGAACCATTTCTTTTTCAGAATACTGAAGGATGAAAAAGATCTTCTCAATGGAGTCGATCTATTGTTCCACAATTAAAGGATCAGATGATCCATTCAAATTTGAGGTCCTTTATCGAAAGAAGTTATCAATCGCACCATTTTTCTCTCTTAGGTGTATTTGGGCGCTCCTCCAGACCTATTATTCTATTTAGAACCTAATTAAGATGAGCTAGGATCATCATAAAATTTTTTATTCCTACATCCACCGATTTTCGCATCTCGTTGGGGCAGTCATCACACTGATGATCGTAATGATTGTTTACTTTATTCCTCAAATTTCTTGCCATTGAAAAGAATAAAATGAAAATTGGCGATGATTATTATTAAACTATTAAACACATAAAAGGAAATCCAGTTAAATTAAATGGATAACTTATAAATTAAATTTGTTTCCATAACTTATGAATTTCTAGGCTTTAATCTATGTTATCCATGATCTATTACCTAACATGCATTCCTATGGGATTTTTTTGTTCCCTTAATAATGGTTCATAATTATCCTATGAATGTATCAAATAATACCAACTAGGAGTTCAAAACAAGGTGCATTGTGAGGCCCATTTTCATGTACCATGTTACACCAAACTAGGCCCACCACACCTTGTTGGGATTATTACCCCTAGGTACATATTTTTCAAAACCATATCCAATTGTAGTATCTAAAAAGGGATGTATTTTCATGTGATACCACTTAATTTATACGTACACAAAATTAGGTATGTTTCATTATACTTAGTCTTATACCTACTGATTTTGCTAGAGTTTTCTAATCCTAATCCAAAAAATAAGTAAATTTTTTCTCTAATACAAATTGTAACAACCCTTCTCTTTATTACACTTTAATACTAGATTTATAACAAAATCATACACATAATAAAACCCAAAATATTGATAAGACTAGTGTATTTGGGAATTAGGTACATAGAATAATATCTTGAACATCAGATACAACAACATTAATGAAAACTTCCTTAACATGCTTCTAAAATTCCTTGTCTATTAAAACTGCATGGGATAACCGAGGGACATACATAAGAAAGGGGTGAGAAATAAATCCTAATAAGGGAATAAGCATGGATTATCATGAAAAAGTCAATACATGTTATCCAATAAGAATATAAATGGGGACAAAAATAGTATAAATCATAAAAATGGATAGTTTGATAGGATATAGAATGATAAAGAGAACATGGGAAATGTGGAAACAACTTAAAACATTACATCATAAACAAAGGTCTGGGATAAAATTACAAGACATCATGGTGGATAAAGTACCATAAAGGAATCATGTTCACTCCTTGTCCCAGCATGACCTATCATGATACTGAACAATACCCAATGCATTGGAGTGTTATATAATTCTATGTGCACCCGTCACATTCATTTCAATCCCATACTTAAGTATGCCACATAGATCATAAAACATGGAAACATTTATCATAAAACTTTCTACCATGATCCTGGAGTGTGGAATAAATACATGTAACTCCCCAATTAATAAGTATAAGTGCATAAAGGTGAACACCCTTGATAGGAAACGGGTACAGGTATTTACTACACAACGGCTTGGCATTGAATATTGTGGTGGAATTTCAGAATCATAACAGTGTCACTTAATGATTCATAAAAATGGTTTGATGATAGATAAAGGGGTATCTTATCACATATAAACAAAATGGTAATTAATAGAGACATGGAGAAATATATTCTAACATTATAAATTAGAAATAAAATTCATAAGTTAATGAAGAAACTTGAATAAGGAAAAGAATCCTAACTATATTTCAGTATCGTGACGGGTATACATAAAGGATCATAAATGGATTAATGAGAGTGAAAGGGGGTCTCATAATTCTTAAATTAAATAGAAATTAAGGTTAATTGGAATAAAATATCCCAATATATTCAAATTTAATTTATGAGACCTAACATAAAAGATGTTCTAGAATGGAAATGAGAAGAGAGGGATCCCCTACTAAATTTCGACATGGAAATGAGTGTACATAAAGAATCATGGAAGGATTAATGAGAGTGAAAGGAAGATATAATTATTTATAAATTCAATGGAATATAAGGAGGTATGTAAGAACAAATCCCAACATAATAAAAATAAAATTTATAGACATTACAAAATGAATTTCTTGACAAAAAGAGAAGAGTGGAAGATCCCTTAATTGATTGTGTGACTCTAAATGCTTGGGAGTGGATTATTGAGATCTTGGGCACCTTGGGAGGACTCTCAAGAGTAGAGAGAAGAGTATTTACATTATCTAAGGAGTTTGAGTGAATTTAAATGGGAGCATGGTTAGGTTTATATAGGAAATAATGGGGATTTCTTTATTATTTGGTTTTTGGACCCTTCTTAATAAAATAAACAAAACCACAAAACTACCCTTTGTTTTTGCACATGGTTTCTAAAAAATGGGAGTGTATTACATTATTTTATAAGACCAAGGGCCTAAAATTCTAAAATAATTATGTCGGTTATGTGAAGTTTAGTCACACTCTTAAAGAAATGATTTTAAAACCTTAAAATATATTAATAATTTTGGAATATTGATAATGGATATATAAAATAAATCAAATAAAATTAAAATGTCATTATTTTAGAAATAAAACCAAGATTTTGTTTGGATACATTTTATAGTATTTATTACAAAACGTTTGGGTCATTATGATTTCATAATACATGAAGTATATTTATACGGTATTTAATTTTTACCCGAAAATTTGATTATCTCAAAAAAATATAAAAAATTCACCATTGGATAGTTTTTATATTATGATTCCAAAAAAATATTCTTTTAATCTAAATAATTTTCTATATATTTATATTTTAACATTTAAAATAAAATCTACTTTTATTAAGAAATTTTAGGTTTTTTGACAATAATAGTTTTCAAACACCTATAAAAAATACATTTGACTTCATAAAAATTATATAATCATCTATATTTAATAAAAATATTTTATTAAATTATTATTTATTTTAAAAATCCATTAATTAATCTATATAAGTTCCTTAATTGAATTTTAATATTTCCCAAAAATACTATTTGTGTTTTATTGTATCAAAATAAAAATAATTTATAAAGTATTAATAATTGGATGAAAATATATTCATTAGTATAAAAAATAGTGTACATACTAATATTTCTAGGGTATTGTTATATATCCCATTAATATACTAGCATGCACCCTAAATTTATTGTGTGCAATGGTGGAAATTTAATGTGGTAGTTCGGTGAACATGGTTTGGGTCATGATCTTGATGAGCTTGAAATTCTCATGTAAATAGTTTTTCTTATGATAAATTTGTTGGATATCATCTTTGGTTTGGTCAAGGGAAATTCTCATAAGTGTTATATCCCTCAGAAGTTCTGATAAATGGGCTTCATAGGGTATGATCCTACTATTTAAGTTCATCACTTCAATTGTCTTTTTCAATTGGATTGTTAAACCCCTATATGTATACTAATCATGTGATCCCGGCTCAATGGATATATTATCCATGATAAAGATTATTAATGGTCAATTAAATCTGATTGTATATAATAAAACCAAATAATTGAATATGTTTTCTATGACTATATTACCTAATAAGATATTTAAATAAATTTCATGGGGAATTTTATTTATAACAGTACAGGTCATTGTAGGTATAAATTAAATATAATAAGTGGAACATATATAACCATAAAATATATTCTCTTAGCTCCTTCCAGGTTGGGAAAAGTAGTGTATGGGGAATTATTGTCCTAGGGTGAGGCTATGTAAATCCCTACGGTGCCTTATAGCCGTTGGGAAAACTAATTTGAGGGTGAGGAGAGTGTTCCTCTCCCATTAAAGTGTGTGTACCTAACTGGTAATAACCGAAATAGTATTATATAAAGGTTGGATATGTCAAGACCAACCAAGGATGTCTTATAAATAATAATGGATTTATGTTATCTCACTCATGGGATGTCAGTATGGTATTTCCAATGATGCTAGATAGGCTTTGATTCAATAATGGTGGTATTGGGGTATATTATATCTTACAAGTAACGGTCCTTGGTTGAGGGTTAGGAATGTGATATAGTAACACAAGTAGGGTTTACAGACTATGATGTGGCCTAGGGGACATTGGTTAGTACCCTATCCTTCTATAACTCTAGATAGGTTTGTTGTAGGGTGGTTAGGAAAGTGATATTCATTTTTCATGTTGTGTTGAGAATGGGGTGTACACTTGAAAGGAAAACCTAGGAGTCATGTAATATGTTGTTTGTGTGTAAAACCTATGTGATAATGATACATTGTGGGTATTATGGGGTGGACCTTTACCTCTCGATGTGATATAAATGATATATGGTTTTGATAAATGATATTCCCCTTAGTATATGTGATGAAATTATATAAGATAATATATATATATATATAATGAGAGTTTAGGAACCTGGGTGATATGTTACCACTAGATAATGATGGTCTTGTACCTGTTCTGGGTAGGTGATGTGACACCCTCACCTTGGGTAAATTTTATTGTGTATTTAAGTTCTACAATGAGATATGAACCCTAGGTAATGATGGTCAGGTACCAACTTCTATTAAGGGATTATACCACATATATGGGTCATATTTTAGGTTCTATGGAAATATTTGGATCCCCTAGTTGATATTATTATGGTTCCATGGATAGAAATAGATTTCCCCATGTTTGTGATATGTGGTTTTGGGGAGGGAATTGGATTATCCTGGGGAAATATGCACATCATTCCATGGTTTTCATTTTATTACCATGGGTATAAGGCCCCAATCTTAAACATTTCATAAAATTTATTTTTAAGCCAATAATTAATTATTATACATTTTATGATCATTTAAAATTTAGATTATTATATAATTGGTCCATAAATCATTCCAAAAAAAATATAAAATAAAAAGTGGACACTTCTGATTAGTATCAATTTTTTGGTAATATACAACTTTTAAAATAAAGCATGTTTTTTTCATGGAAAATCTCCATTAATTTAAAATTGACTTCTTACTTTACCTCATCCATTTGTAAATCCTGAGAAAAATAAATTAATATTATTGGATAACCACAGAATCGTAGTAAGGGATACAAAAATTTGGAAAACCATTAATCCAGTGAACACATGAAAACTAATATTATGTTTACTTTTATCTTAAAAATTCATTGTTCATATAAAATAAAATAAATCCAATGAAAAAAACACACATTTTTCTCAAATAAAGACATTAAAACACATATAAAAAAATTAAAACCTCTTTTTTTGACTTATAGCATCGTATATAGAAAATCCTTTCAACCCATTTTAATTGGAGTAACCATATGGTAAAAGTTAAATATTATAAATACTAAAATAATTGAAGCACTATATGAGATCACCCATCATTTAATATAAAATGGGATAACCCATTTCTATCTAGGCCACCCCATATTTAAGTTGTAATGGTCTTACTCAGTACTGTCTGGGCCACCCCATGTTAAATCTATAACAGCCTTACTTAGTGCTATTAGGGAAATTAAATGTTTAAGCTATAATGGTCTCACCCTTTGTTATATGGGTTGAAATATTTATTATCCATAATTCTCAAGTTCCATATAATGAATAAAAAAATTTATTCTTGCACTTTTCAATTATAAAACATTAAAAAACCACCTTTAACATACTAAAAACATATTTGGATGTCAAAATACCCTTTTCTTTTGAAAACCCATTTTTAATACCATAATACCCATTTCATTTGAAAAATAATTTTCAACAAAAAAATACCAAAAAAGGAAAAAGGTTATATTTGAATAAAATATGAAAACTTGTAGAAGAATATCGAAATCAAATAATGTTCACGGTGGTAGAAATGTAATTTTTTTCAAGTTCATTAAGTATATATCATCCATTTTATCATTTTTTAATAAATTCCATATAAAACATATAACAAGATTCCTTTTCAAAAACTTTTGAATAAATTAAAAATATACATAAAATATACTTTATAAAACTTACATGTCCATAAAATAATTTTTAAAACTTACACTTGGAAAAGGAATAGTTGGAAGGAAAACATTAAAATAGAATTTGTTTAAAGAAAAATCCCCTTATCACTTTAGAAATATTTGAATCCTAACCCCATGAAACGATAAATGAAAAAAAACATTAAATGCCATTATAATATATAAATTCACTATATACCATGTAAAAGGTGTTGAATATGCACCTTATAAAATATTATAGGTGTTTAACATCAAAATATGCCTTAATGATAAGAGATTGAGACAAAGTTTCTTACCTTGAGTCTGAATTTTCCCTTAAATATTTAACTTCATGAATAATAAAAATATGTTAATTATTTAAGTCCTTGAAAAAAAAATTAATTATCACTTTAATTTTAATTATTACAAATTTATGTTAATTTACTTAATCAATTATGATTTCCTAGGATTTTTTGACCATATTTTCCTTATGTGTCAAAAATGACTTTAGTATGCTGACTATGGTCAATGGGGTAATTATTAAAACATATACTAAATAATAATAATGAAATAATTATTATATTTACCCATAAACTATACTTATAAAACCATGTACGAGATATTATTATGAAAAATTAACTAATGTTACGATCATGGAGATGGTAGATCGTAAGTACGCATAAGTAACCTTTCTATTTTTTTAATAATCATTATAGAAACAAGGTAAGTAACATTTATTTTTACAAAATGATAATTTTATCATACATACCATAATATTAAATTATATATACTTATATATATAATTATTTTTATATGGTGATTAAAAAATAAGAACCACATCACTTTGAGGAGGCAGTAGCTCAGACATCCATGAATGACGTAATAACATTTTCAATCTGTTAACTCGTAAGAATAAAATGATAAATTATTTTTATAGAAATATAATTATGTCATAAATATGATAAATATTTCATTTAAATCATATATATTTATTTTAGTTACCCTAATTACCTTCCATGTAAGATGGTAGTGAAAAAATATTCGTATCGCTTTGTGAAGTGGTGTTTCGACATACACACTAGCGAAATTATCACATCCCTTATGGTATGGAATGTAAAGAAGGGTGTCTAAAATATATTAACTATATAGGTATAATTATATTATAAATATCATTAATATCATATAAAAATAGTATGACCATAATTATTCCCAACCATTAGAGGTGGTAATGCAAAAATGAACAACATCATTCTATGAGGTTGTAGTCTGACGTACACACGAATGATGATTTCATAAACTATTTCATTGAATTTTGTGTTGGTTTAGGTATTAACATTAACATAAAAAATCTCAGTATATATAGGATACTAATTTTTTTTATTATCATTTTATAATAATAATTGAATGGGTGTCAGGGGAAATAAAACAAAAATGTGCATTGATGAATATTACCTCTTATACAGGTAACTTATGTTGATTTGCCCCAAAATAATTTCTTTGTTGTATTTACACAAAAAGTAAGGCTTATATGATGAAATTAGGGAAGTGTAGTAGTTATTTGGGAAGATAATTTCTGATAAAAGGGTTTGAGAGGTGTGAACAAAGGAGGATTAAGGGGGGCCTTTATAAGTGGGGTGAGTGGAAAACTTCTAAATTTTTTAAGGAGTGAATTACATCCATATTTTAACTATCTAAAGAGATTTAAATAATTAAAAAAACCTAATCCTTGAAATTAAAAGGTCTAAATATGTCCATAAAATGGTTTCTTAACTTTTTTATTGGTCATTTGGCCCCTTATGTTTAAATTTTAGTCACTTAGTAAGGTAATTTTTACAGTAATCATTGTGATTAATTTTAATTTTTTTCACTAATCACTTTGGTCAAAAATTAAGATGAAATTATTAGATATTATAAATTATTATGATTTCATATATGGATTCCAATTTTCTGAATTCAATTCATATAAGTGGGAATTTTTAATATAATATAAATCTCGTAGACATGGCACGTAACGGGTTTTTAATAAGAGTATATTTTTATAAAAGTATGACTAGGTATTAACTCTATAACTAATAATAACAAATTAATGAAAATAAAATAATATATAACAATATATATTCTATATATTTCATTTAAAAAATTTCCCATTAGGTAATTAAGTGGATTAAAATTAATATAAATTATACATAGGTTACTTTTAATCACATTAAAACATATTGGGACTCATAAATTTATTAATTTGATAAAAAGAAATTATAATTTTATAAAAAAAATATATTTTTCACTATTTATTTAAAAATTATTATTTTCCAAAAAATAAAACAATTTAACTCAATATAAATTTTCAAATTATGATTTAAAAAATGATATCCAGTATATAAAATTCATGTTCTAAAATTAAAAAATCAATCTTTTAAATAAATCCAAAAAATAAAAGCATTTAATTAAAATATTTTCCATTTTGATTAAAAATTAATTAATATTTTTATAAATAAAATAACTATCTAATTCATATTAATAAATATAAAAAATATATATTCCATCATTAACTGGGTTTTTAAATCCTACCAAACTTTTATATATTGCATCCTCACAATTTTATTCTCTTATTTAACAAGTTGGGATATCTTTCCCTTATAATATTTTCACATTCACATGTTGCCTCTTCAACCATATGGTTTTTATATAAAAATTTAAAATAGTGAATCGCCTTATTCTGAAAAACATTATCTTTTTTATCAATAATCTAAACTGTCTATTCTTCACAAGAAATATTACCTTCCAACTAAACTACTTCAAGTCATATAATATGAGATAAATCCAGCAAAAAAAATTTACATTGAAATATAAAATATGTTGTGTACCTAAGATAATATCAAAGGTAAGGACACTCAGTAGGAAATTGATCCAACATTATCGATGATTCCAGATGGTCCAATAAACTATTAACTCAGCTTCCACTTATTTCTAAAATTCATTACACTTTTTCATGGAGAAAAATTGAGAAAGACATGATCACCTACATCAAAAGAAATTTTTCCTATAAATATTTGTATAACATTTCTACCTACTCTGGGTTGTCCTCATGTGTCATTGAATCAACTGCACCTTCTCATACATTTCCTCTACCAACTTTGGTCCCATCATCTTACTTTATCCTACTTCATCCAAAAAATCTAGTGTTGGACACTACTTTCAATAAAATTCTTCAAATGGTTCCATATGTACACTAGAATAAAAATTATTATTATAAGAAAACTCAAACAAATAAATATATTGATTCTAAATTCCCTCATAATACGTTGAGTCAGAATGATGAATCTCTTCCATGGTCTGATTATTCTACTAAGACTTTCCATTATATTTGGTATGAAAATCTATAATGAAATTTAATTTATTACCCAATAACTTATGAAGTCCTTTAAAAAAAATTATATGTGAACTAGGAATCATGGTCTAATAAAAAATATAAAGGAAATCCATGTAATTTGACTGTATCTTTATATACAGTCAAGAAATATGATCTCAATACATTGTATAAAAAATTATAAGGAAATATTTAAATTTATTTGATTGATCAAGAATAACCCAAATTTCATTAATATTTTGAGAAGTATTTGTCAATACTACCATGAAATACATTAATATATTTCTTATTTAAACTCTAGCACTGGACAAGGTTAAAGTATACCCTTTGGTAACTATCATTCTACTTTTACTTGCAAATAATTCAAACGCTTCATGGTGAAGTTAGCAATATATCTTTCCATTCCATCCCACTATTAATAAATTAGAAGATCTATATACATCTTTGTGGTATCTGAATGAATAGAAAATAGAGAACTATAATCTTCCATCAATAACACTTTCCTCAAATAGGAATCACAATGAACACATAATCTTTATCGAAATTGATAAAAACCTTATTCATCCATATTAAAATAAGGAAACTTGCCCTAATTAATAGATTGTACCTTTTCCTGAAAATATTAATCCTCCTTCTATGATCTCTTAATTATTTATGGAAAATTCAGCTACACCAAAACCTAAAACAAAATAAAGGATACCTCTACATCCAAAACATCTAGGGAAAATTAATTAAACAATTAAACCAGGGGACATGATCCAAATGTAAAAAAGAATAATGTAGTGTAACTTTATAGACTCAATGCATCGACAAATTTGTTTTATTTTCCTTGATGATAATGAATCATGAAATCATAATCCTTGATCAATTTTTTCCACATTCTCTATATCATGTTCATTTCCTTATAAGTGAATATATAAAACAAACTTTTCTAATTAGTTTATATTTCACACATTACCCTATAAAAATAATGCCAGCAAATTTTTAAGAAAAAAAACCATAGAATCTAATTCCAAATCATGTGTAGGATAATTTAACTCATGAGGTTTTAGTTTTCGTGAAGCATAAGAAAATACCCAACCATTATTCATTAAGACACAATTGTGTCCTTTCAATAAAGCATCATTATAGATGAAAAATTCACTATTTCTAGAAGGCAAGGAAAAACTAGAGCGTTCAAAAATATTATTTTTAGTTCCTAAAAACAGTCATCACATTCTTTTTTCTCGATGAATTTAACTCTTTTTTAAGTTAACTTTGTTAGTGGGATAGAAAACTGAGAAATGTTTTCAATAATATACCAGTAGTAACTCATTATGCTAAGAAAACATTGAATCTCTGTGATATTTGTTTTTCATGGATACTCTTTAAGAAATTTCATATTAGTAAGATAAATAGTTATGCCATCTTTAGAAATAATATGTCCAATGAAAGAAATTCATTGCAACCAAAATTCACACTAGGTAAATTCCCCATAAAGTTTATTTTCTTTTAAATTTTTAAAAACAACCCTTAGTTAAATTTCATGTTCTTATGGACCTTTAAAATATACCAAAAAAACACTAATAAAAACAATCAAATTCTTTTCTAAGAACTTGTGAAAAGTTATATTCATAAGGTCCATAAATACAATAGATTTATTATATATCCCAAATAGCGTAACTATAAACTCACAGAGCCCATATCTAGTCCAAAACCTGGTCTTTAGAATGTCAACTTCCTTCACATTAAACTGATGATACAACAACCTTATGTTAACCTTCAGAAATTTTTGATCTCCATAGAGCTGATTAAACAAATCATCAATATGATTCAAATGATACTTGTTCTTAACAGTGATATAATTCAATGCTCTATAATCAATGCCAAATCTCATTAAACTATCTTTATTTATAAAAAAATAGTACCACATCATGGTGATGTTTTATATGATATAAAATAGTAACCAAATAACTCCAGCAATTTATTTTTCAATTCAAAAAGTTATACTTGATGTATTCAATAATGTGGTTTATAAATAGGTTTAGCATCAGGTACTAAGTCAGCAGTAAACTAAACCTACTGGTTAGAAATAACACCAAAAAATTCAAAAAAACAAAATCTATGTATTTATTTACTATTGCAACATCAATAATTTTAATATTTTCTTTATTTTCAACAATATCAGCTATGAAACTTTCATTATTTTCTCCAATAAATTTCTCAGCTTCTTAGTAAGTTATTAATGGCACCAAATCATTGAATAAAAATTTCATGGCATAGAAATCTATCATAACATGATAAAATGAATTCTAATCCATACCAAGAATGATATCAAACTATACGATGGCCAGTTAAGTAATATTTTTAGAAATTCTCAACCCACAGATAACAATGGGAATATTTTTATAAATCTTGGTTTCTTTAATAATTCCACCAAGAGTCTTCACCAGAAGTTCTATCTTACTTTCATGATGTTATATTCTAAATTTAATTTAAAATTTCCCAAAAATGAAAGAATTTGAAGATAGAGAGTTAAAAAGGTATTGGAAATATTCAAATACATAATTACCATACTTATCACTACTTCATTTGAAGGCTCGACATCAATTATGATAGTAAAAAATGACCATGTCACACCTTTATTTTTTTGATCGTTATGATTTATATCCTATGAAACTAAATTTTTACAAGAATTCAAATAATGACCCAACTCCTTGAAACTAAAGAAATTACCATTATAAAGTTATCATTTACCCCATTATTTCATTTTTAAGGATTCTTTTTCTTAAATTCCTGTTTCATGTGGCCAAACTTTTCACCTTGTTGACACTTCCATAAAATCATAATACATTCTTCTGTGTTATTTTTACCACCATTATCGCAAGATTTGAACTTTGTTTTCTTACCTCAAGATTTAATTTATGTATGTTTTTTCATCACCTTCCATTTAGTTTGCTTCTTACTTTAATCATCACTAGGCACATAATATTCATAAAACTCAATCCCAGCCGTTTCATCATAATGAAAAAAATTATCATATATTATAAATTACTATGTTTCCAAATCACTTCATATAATTTGTCTCAATACATAGTAAATTCGGTTAATTTTACTATTGGTGACTCAAATAAAATATAGCACATGTCTGGCCAATCTTGTCATGTTTTCTTCATACGTAGCTAGAGAATACTAATTTTTTTCCTCAATTCCAAGAATTTTTTTCCATTTAGAGTTGAAAAACATTATGGATATATTTCAGAACGAAAATATTGCTAAATATTTCCCATTCCCTAAAATTAGGATCATCTTTCTCTCTAGTATTCTTAACCAAAAACCATCATCAATCAGTTTCACGTTCAAAAGGACAAATGGAAAAGGATACCTTTTGACATTCTTAACATCCCCTAACATTAAATATCTTATCTAGAGTATTGATTCGTCCTTTTTATATCTCAGGTTCAGACGATCCATTGAAATATTGGGGTTGTTTCCATATGAAATTCTCCAAAACAAACTTGTTACTTCATGGTATATCACATTCAGCTCTATCATGGATACCACCACCATTTATTAATTATGTCAACTGATCCATAACCACAGCAAAATTGTTCTATTCTAATTTCAACTATCTCAGGATACTAATTTGGATGGAAATATTCCACTTGGTGCCTTTCCCATTATATATTCCCTATTTCTTTTATAGAAATTTATTCTAACCAACATATTTTAGATGAAGAAAAATGATAACCTTCAAATAATATATCATTTTAACTACACTATAAGAATATATATTTATTGGTAAAGTAATTAACATTATCTTAACTTCTAAGGTTACTTAAACCGACCTTTGATGCCAACTATTAGGTCAGAGCCTTAAATATTACATAATCTTGAGTTCTAATTCAATAATTAATTCTCTTATATTTGATGATGTTTTATAGTTTATAGTTTTAGATAATAATTCTATAACTCATACATAATAAAACAATAAAATATAAACTGTATACTTCTGATTAGTATCAATTTTTCACATAATATAAGACTTTTAAAATAAAACATGGTTTTTTCTTTAAAATGATTCATGAATTTCAATAAGAATTTTTCCTTTATCTTACCCATCCTTAAATATAGAAAAAACAAATTAAAAATTTGGGACGAGAAAAAAATCTTAGTAAAGGATATAAAAATATAAAAAAAAACTTTTAGTCTTGTGAACACATGAAAACACATATAATGTTTACCTCTATCAACAAATTTGTTTGAGAATATCAAATAAAACATTTTCACATGAAAAAAACATGTTTTTCTCAAAGAAAATAATTAAAACCCATAGCAAGAAATTAAAATCTCTTTTTGTGCCTCATATCATCTTATATACAAAACCCTTCCAAACTCTTTTAATTAGAATAACCATATGACCAACTTCCATTATTATCATCACCCAATGCATTAGAGCGCTATCTAGGAACAGATATCCTTTCATCTATAACGGGCTTTCCCAGCACTATTTGAGCCACCCCAGGTTTAATCTATAATATAATTACCTGATTCTATCTGGGCCACCCCAGGTTTAAGCTATAATATACTTACCCAGTGTTATTTGGGCCACCCCAAACTTAAGATGTAGGGGGCTGACCCGATGGTATCTGGGTGAAAATATTTCACATATATAATGAAAATGTATCATATAATAAATAAATAAATTTCATTCTTTGAATTTTATAATTTAAAACATTTTATAAACACCTTTAATCTTGTAAAAATCACTTTTGGATATAAAAATACTCTTTTATTTTAAAAAAACCCATTTTAAATACCATATTTTTCTTTTATTTTGAAAAAAAAATTAATACCAAAAAAAAGAAAAGTGTTTTATTTGAATAGAATGTGAAAACTTTAAAATTAACATATAAATAAAATAATGATCATTCCCATGTAAAATTACTCGTTGTCATGTATGTCAAGAATATGACATCCCTTTTACCGATTTTTAAAACATTCAATGTAAAATAAGTAAAAAAGATTCCTTTTCAAACCCATTTAAATAAAGTAAGAAAGATACAAAAAGTATAATATATAAATTTTTTATTCCCATAAACTCATTTTGAAAACATATAAATAGAAAAGTAAGAGTTGTAAGTAAAACATCAAAAGTGAATTTTTTTAAACAAAAGTTCCTTATCACTTTGAAAATATTTGAATCATAATCCCCATGAAAGGATATCATTAGAAAAGACATTAAATACCTTAAGAATACATAAATTTATGGTATAAAAGTTCAAATTTTCTATATATATTTCATAGAAGAGTATAGGTGAATAAAATAAAAATATTACTTAATGAAAGTTGATTGAGATGACTTCCCTTATCTTTAGTCTGAATTGTCACATATATATTTATCTTCATAAATAAAAAACTAATATTAATTTTTTACTTGATTTATAACATTTATAAATTTTATTATTAATTTTATTTAACATATTACAATGTTATATTCAGTTACAAAATAAATTAATTTTACATCATATTTGTTTACCTTATTTGGTTTATGTTTCACAAACAAATTTGGTAGGTCAACTATGGTCAAAGGGGTCATCATTTGAACATATCAAGAATAATAATAATGAAATTATTATTATATTTATACATCAATTATACTTTTAAAACCAATTATTAAATATGGTTATGAAAAATGAACTAATTAATGTTACGATCATAGAGATGATGGGCCATACTTATGCATTAGTAACGTTTCCATTTTCCTAATAATCATTATGGAAAGAAGGTAAGTAACAATTATCTTTCCAAAATGATAAATTTATAATTAATACCACATTAATTAATTATATATACCTATATATATAAGTTTTTAGATGTGGTGTTGAAAAAATAATATTCACTTCCCTTTGAGGAGGTGGTAGTCCACACGTCCATGAATAATATTATTAATTTTTCAGTGTGTGAAATTTTAAGAATAAAATGATATATAATTTATGTAAATTAAATTATATCATAATTATCATAATTATTTCATCTATATCATATATATTATTTATAGTGACAATTATTACCTTCCATGTGAGATGTTTGTGAAAAATGATTCACATCACTTCATGAGGTGGTAGTCTGCCATACACACAAGAAACGCTATCATATCCCATATGGTATTGAATGTAAAATAGGTCTTTTATCATATATTAAATTCATATATATAATTATGTTATAAATATTAAAAATATAAAATATAAATATTATTTATATCATTATTCCCAACCATTAAATGTGTTAATGGAAAAACGAACAACATTTTTTCACAGGGTGGTTGTCTTTTGTACACATGAATTGTGATTTAGTAACCTATTTGATGGAATTGTATGTGGTTGTAGGTATTAAAAATAAAATAAAAAAAATCTCAATATATTTTTGATACAGAGTTTATTAAATAATCATGATTTAAGAATAATTTAATGCGGCGGAGGAGGAAATAAAACAAAAAGGCATATTGATGAATGTTTCCTCTTCTTCGGATAACTCTTGTTGGTTTTCAAAAAATTCCATACCTGGATGGCTTTATTCCAAAATTAAGCATTATAGGATCAGAGGAGGAATGTTTAGAAGTAATTGGGGAATGTATTTTTCAATAAAAATTGCATGAGGGGTGTAATGATCTGAGGAGAGTGGGAGACCTTTAATATGTGGGGTGAGTGGAAAACATGTAATTTTTTAAAAGAGTGAATTCCAACCACTTTTTTTCATTTCCAGGTGGATCCAATAATACATAAAACTATATAATATAAGCTATTTTGTTTAAGTAATTCCATAAAATGTGATCTTGATTATGTTCTAGGTCATTTTTCCCTTCAAAATTAACGTTTAGTCACTTGGTAATCTCATTTTCACCTTAATAATTGTGATTAATTATAATTGTTTTCAACAATCACTTTGAAAAAAAAATTAATTTAACCATAATAGAAATTATAAATTATCATGATTCAAAATATTGAATCCAATATTCTAAATTAAATTCATATAAGTGGAAAAATGATATTTAATATTAATCATGTATATGCGGCAACACAATGGGTTTTTAATAAGAGTATTTTTTAGCAAAAGATGATGTTATATTAACTCGATGAAAAATAATAATAATTCAAAGAAACTCGAAAAAAATTTACTAATATATATTATATTATTTAGATTTAAATAATTCCCAATTATTTGTTATTTTAATTAATTTAAAAGGTGAAACATTATTCATTTTAAAACAGCTTTTTGAAAAAAAAAACCCGTCTTTAAACCCAAAAACAAACTTATATTAAAAAATATAAACTTGATTAAAAATTAATTAATCGGATTAAATATATTATAAATATTCCTTATGTTATTTTTAATTAAATTAAAAACATATTTGGAATCATAAATTACTTAATTTATTTACTATAAAGGACATTCCATAAAATAATCGTTATTTTTTACTATTCAATAAAAAATAAATATTCTCCAAAAAATCACAAAATTTAACAAAAATCAAATTTTGATATTAGGATCTACAAAATGATATCCATTTTATTGAAATAAAATTCTAAAATTTGTAAAATACCCTTTAAAATAAAACCTTATAAAAAAAGTGTTTAATTAAAACATTTTTTTATTAAAAATTACTTACTATTTTTATAAATAATATAACAATATATTTCATATTAATAAATATGAAAATGATTTATTATATCATTACTTGGGTTGTTACAATGGTTTTATGATATGAGGTTCGAATAAAGTACAAGGATTCTCCTAGGGTGACATTTTCTTAACTTTATTAGTGGATGTGGATTCCCCCAGGTATATGATATGTGGTTTATGGTGTGGGACATAGATTCCACTTGGGTGATATTCACAAGGTCTAGGGGTATATTTGGATCCCTATAGATGATACACTTTTAAATTATTAGATACATTCAACACTATATAAATGAGTTATGGTTGATCCTGAGTTTCTCCTTAGAACCCTAGGATCAATGGTGATTTTATTATTTTTCTTCTTCACTTTATTTATTTTTCAAAGAATACAATATGTTTATACACTATATTTATAACAATGTTATGGAAATAATTATTGATGGTCTATTGGGTTTTAATTACACCCTTCTAATACATACAAGTCACTTTATTAGCTGGGAAGACCTCAGTTCATAAGTTCGGGTAGCGAAGAGGCCTAGTGTTTCATGGTCAAGCTAGATTTCTTGGATAGAGTCTAAATATTGGGATGAGATGAAGATAGAGGGGTGGTATTAGACCTTTATCAATATTTTATTCTTCAATTTTTTTTACATATTTTCGGCCTAGTGGGTGATCAATGGGATGTGTTCTTGTCTAATAGAATTCTAATTTTTTGTAGCATAGATGTGTTTAAGTTTTACTACATGCTTGGATTTTTTAATAGTGTATGATGTTCGTAACACCTCATTATGATTTTTTTGTACTCCCATGTTTATGATTTTTTTTTCAGGTTTGGGTATGTTTGTGGGCTTCTTAGGGATGGAGAGCCTTTGTTGGGGAAAACGAACTAAAGCTTAGGGATGAATTTTTATTTGAATTAAAGGAGTCTTGGTATAAACATGTCAAAGACATAATAAGGTTCTTCTAATGTTTAAAGAAACCCAAAGTGTGTTTTTTTGTTTTCTACTTAAACCTATAGTATCTAAAATATTCTAAGATATTACATGTCATATAAAGTTATTACAAGTTTTGTAATGTTCACAAGGTATATTTCATGAAATCGGTTCATGACATTAAGGTTTTGAATACTAGGTTTGCATTGAATGTTATTAAAATTTGGGTTTTTAAAAAAGGTGATTGGTTCTTTGGTGTACTTGAGCTTCATAGATTACATGATGTGTAATGGGATTATATGTCGTGTAATAGTCGCAATTTGTGGTTTTAGGCTGTTATGAGGTGGATTTCTGTTTCTTTTCATCCCCTATCCCACTCCACCTAGAAGGTCTCAGGGGAGATTTTGGAGACCACATACCCTTTCAGATCATTTAATTTAGTGATTGATAATTGTATTGAGTGTTCTATGTTTCTCCAAGTAAGCATTACCCCATGTTATTCTTTACTTTATTCCCATATATTTTTTTATATGTGATTACATTTTAGATTTGCGATCGAACATATTTTTATATTGATCCTTTCTATTTTATAGTCTCATTGTAGTTTTCAATCACCTTTATTAAAATAATATAGGTTTATACTGGTTTGAGTTAGGAGTTTCTATAAAATGAATTAATGTAATTAATTTCTTATTGTTCTTAGTAAATTCCTTTGGGATGTTCAAATAATTGATTTGATATGTGGTTTAAAAAAATTTCCTTGAAAGGAAAATGTTTTCAAAAGGGGTTTTTATTTGAAAAAAATTTTCTTGATTTGGAAATGTGTTTTCAATTTCCAAAGTTTATTTCCTCGTCTTTGAAAATGCTTTATAAAATTGTGAACAAGTTTTTGAAAATTGGTACATTTGGAACCTTGGGTGTGTCGAGAAAGTGACACAGGTAGCCTTAGTGTGTATTGAACCACTATGAGGTAACCTTTTGGATAATAATGGACTATGGTAAGACTCCATATTTTTTTATCAAAAATTATTCTAATTTAGGATCTCGATTGTCTAGTATGTATTATCTCATAAGATATAGCCCAATATGTTGTGTTTTGTTATTTACAGTAATTTATTGTATGATTTTTTATCATGGATTGCTTCTTAGATTTTTTATTTTGAGGTTTATCACATATATTTGCATGATAGGTTATTTCATGTAAATGTGTTTACTTACCTCTTGATGAATGGATATGCTTTACTATTTGTATCACTTCAAATTTTCATATTTCTGGTTTCAAAATATGGAAGGATTTTATAAAAAAAAGTGGAAATAATTTATAAATGTTTTGGATTTATGAAAATTATTTGTACAATTGTTGTTATATTAAAATCTAGAACTATTGCATTATTTTTTGTTAGACCTTGTATACACTCTATGGTGGTATTCAACTGGTTGTTTTGATTACACCCTAATTTTTCCATTGGGTTTATTGTGGATTTTTTAATTATATGATACAAGTAAATGGAAGGGAATCTAAAATCATGTTAATTTCTCCTTTGGTATTTTCCATTAGTTCAGGTTTGTTTGGTTGTGACTACTAGTCACATGGAGAACTATCGGTCTTCAATTATTCATAATTTTAGGTTTATCAAGTTTGAATTGATTATTTTGGTTCTATTTGTATATTTTTCATCTTTATAGTACTCTACTTTTATGTCATGATTCATTATATACAAGGCTTTTTCTATTTTCTTGCGTTACCTCACAATGTGATGGTCGGCTCAGGTGTGCAGTTTGGTTGACCTGGTTTAGTCTGTTATAATTCCGTATTAATGGGAAGTAACTTAATGAAGTGTGTTAACACTGCCTAAGTGTGGTTCTATTTCTTAGGTAGACATGATTTATGACCATTATAGTTCAGGAAGTAGGTGCAGAAAAGGGGCATAGACAGCTTACTTTCTTGATTGAAATCAAGCTACCATTAGTGATCGGGGTCTTCTTTCCAGGTTTGAGACTTGGTTTTTGGGTTCATTTTAATGAACTATATCAGAAGTTTATTTAAATTGACCAATTCCTTGTGGATATTTCAATGATTAATAATAATTATTACTTACCTTAAATTTTTATTGGTTTAAATCATTGATTTGAATTTTTAAAGTGGTCTTAAGATTTTTGGAATGTGCCCATGATCTAATTGGTTATTCTCTTATCTTTATTATAAAATGCCTCGGAGAATAGCTCTTCCAAGTATAAGAGAGGAAAATTTGATATGGATTCTATGTGATCATCCTTCAATGGACCCTTCTTTTGTTGAAGCACTAATCCACACTATTCAAACTCTCATTCAAGTGATCTTTGGGAACCCGATTTGTGTTGGTGATCATGGTGCTGAGTTAACTAACCGTCATCAACTCATCTTCCACAGTGACAAAGAACCATATGAATTTGAGGGGTGAATTGATCAGATTTAGAGGATATTCAATTTCATGAATACACTTAAAGACTCAAATGTGGGTTTTTACATGTACATTCTTGAGGGGTGAGGAAGGAGATGGTGGGACTCTATTATGAAATCTAAGTTGCACAAGGACCTTACCAAGGTTTATTTTAAGAAAATAATCAATCAAATTGTTTACCCTAATATGTTATTTTCAGAAAATACCTGGGAGTTTTTTACCTTGGAGAAGGAGCGTATACCATTCAGGAGTATTAAATCCAATTTTTTTAGTCGGTGCATCTAGAACCAAAACATTCCACTAATAGTACCAAAAGTATCATAGGTATGATTTGAGACTAATACTTATGTTAGGTTAAAGTTGATTCTCATGAACCTTTTCCCCTTTGTCGAGGTTGTTGAAAAATTATCTTTGGTTGAGGTAGACATATTTGGGAAGATAGGTTTGGGTGGATCTTTAGTTGGTGTAATTGTTAGCTAGGGTTTATCTTCTAGATAGAAAAGGAAATATAACAGTGGTGTGTTCTCTTTTGGACCAATTTCAAGGGATTTTTTAGGAAATTAGTAGTTTTTTATATCAGTGTGGTCAATCAGGTCATATCATACCTAACTTTGTAGAGCCTCCTTGGACTTATCATCATTATAAATTATCGGGTCATCTAAAGAATTACTGTTAAAGGATGTCTTGAGGTAGTGGGGAATGATCCAATCCCACTAGGGGTTCTCAAATTCATATTGATGCTTCCATGTGTGGTGGATAAAATCTTTATGCCAAGGGGGTGTTCATGGGGATAATAACGTAATTCATTATGCGATAGACTATATTCCAAAGGAATATTAAGTAAGGACATCTACTATTAGAGGTATGGTGTTTATTTCATCTTCTATGGTGCTATATTTGTTTTGATACAGGTTCTACTCATTCATTTATATCATCAAAGTTTGTAAATGTATTGGGATTTTGTTTATAACATATTTTTTACTTGATGTATCATTCCACACCTTTGTAAAAGAGGTATGAACAAGATTTCAGGTGTCCTGTATAGTGGGGGATGATAGATGAATTTGAGGTAGAATGGGACTTCTTGGTTCATGATCTTGACATATTTAACTTGATTACCACCATTGATTGGATTATTAGTGTCATAGAATATATAGAAAGTTATTATCATTGGATATATTGTTTACCTACTAATGGGGTCACTCATATCTTTCAGGGTGAGTGGAACTCTATATCAGTAAGGGCAGGGATAGTTATTCATTATGCTTGGGTAATCTCATGTCATCTTTCAAATATTTTTATTGATTTTGTTGATCGTTGTATGAGTGGTCAACTTCCGTCAATGGTGAGTGGGTAACCTGAGGTTTTTTCATATTATTTTTTTGTTGACTACCACTGATAGAGATCGTGTTTACTATTGAACCACACCTTGTTATCATTCCAATTTCTATGACATATTTTTTAATGGATCCTACTAAGTTAGTGGAACTTAAGGTCCTTCGTGAGGACCTAACGGATAAAAGATTTATTCATCCAAGCATGCCATCAAGGGCTTCACCTGTTTTCTTTTCTAAGAAGGTAGATAAGAGCCTCAAAGTTTGTATTGACTATAGGTAGTTAAATTTGGTGACTATTAAGAACAAATTAGGTTTACTAAGGATTGATGTTCTTTTTTACTAGAATAGAGGTGAATGTTGGTTTTCAAAGATTCACTTGTGGTTAGGGTACCACCAGTTGAGGGTCTCAGAAGATGATATACCTAATTCAGTGTTCTGATTCTAGTATGGGAATTTTGAGTTTATGCTTATGCCATTCAGTTTTGCTAACACTCATGTGGTGTCTATGGATTTCATGAACCAGATTTTTCATTGGTTCTTAAACTCTTTTTTTTTTGTGTTCGTTGATGGTATTTTGGTGTACTCCATGTCAGAAGAGAATCAGAGGGACCATTTTGAATTCATTCTTCTAACCCAGAAGTAACATCATCTCTATGGTAAGATTTCCAAATGTGAGTTTTGGATAAGGGAAGTAAAATTTCTACGAAATGTGATATCATAGAGGGTCATCTTAGAAGATCTTGAAAGGATATAGGGGTTTATGTCCTAGAATTATACCATAAATATGTTTGTGATCCAAATATTCTTGGGTTTTTTAGGTCACTATAGATGGTTTGAAAAGGATTTTTTCAAGATCACATGTTTAATGATTTCTTTAACCAGTAAGGGTGTCAAGTTTGAAAGGAACAACAACTATCAGAAATCATTTGGAGAGAGGAAGATGAGGTAGACTTGAAAACTATTTTTGATTATTTTAGAATTAGGCTTGGGTTCTAACATTTTCTATAATTCTTCTAGTGTGGGTTTTGGATGTGTCTTGATGTAGGGGAAATAGGTAATGGACTATGGATCATTACATCTATTCCATCACACAAATAACTAACCTACCCATAATCTTGATTTTACAATGGTTATGTATGAACTCAAAATGTGGTGTCACTATATCTTTGGCGAGTGGTATACAATGTATTTAAATCAAAAGAGCCTAAAATATATTTTTAATCTGAGGGAATTGAACTTGTGATAGAGACATTGGGTGGAATACCTTTAGACCTTTTATTTTGATATTGAATGCACTCCTAGGAAGTGAAATGTGGTTATAAATGCTTTGAGCAGAAATTTACCAACCTAACTTGTGAAGGAATCAGTTGAGAAGTGGTATCTGAAGAGTTTGTTTTCTTAGATGAGCATGGCAGTGGAAGAGGTCGGTGGACGAGTGTTGTTGCCTTTGATGAATAATAACTCATCTTTAGATGAGTGAATTAGGTGTAATAAGGTGATAAACATTGAGTTACAAAGATTTAGTGAAATAATTTTTGGTGGGGATACCTCAGGTGAGTGGTTTAAGTCTCCTAGTGGCACTTTAGGAATACTTTGTAGGTTTTTTGTTCCGTTTTCCATAAGGCAGAAGTCGTAAGACATTGGAAATCATTTTTTTGTCTATACACCCTAGGGATACAAATATGTATCACATCTTGAGACGTCAGTATTGGTGGTTGGGAATGAGGAGTTTGGTTGTGTATTTAGTATCATGATGCCCTACTTGTCACATAATTAAGGTGGAATATCAAATAAATAATGGTTTTTTATAGCACTTACACATTCTACTATGAAAATTGGATAATATTTCCATTGATATTTTTATTGGTTTTCCATGGAACCCTAGGAGAGAAGGATTTTATTTGGGTTATCATTGATTGAATCGATAAATTGTCACATTTACTCCCTATCAAGGATATGATTTAGGTTGAACATCTTGGGGACTTGTATTTCTGAGATTTTGTGAGACTTGATGGGGTTCCCTTAATGATTGTATTTGATAGTAACCCAAGGTTTACATTTAGGTTATGGAATGTTTTTCAGGATGTGTTGGGATCTCATATTTGATTAAACATGACTTATCATCTATGAACATATGGAAAGATAGAGAGGAGAATATAGGTTCTTGAAGATATTCTTTAAGCTTATGTTCTTGATTTTGGAGGATATTTGGAAAATTATTTTCCCCTAGTTGAGTTTTCATATAACAATAGTTATCATGCCTCCACTGGGATGGGTCCATAAAATGATTTTTATGGGTGTCTATGTAGGTATCCCTTATGCTGGGTAGAGTTGGGAGAGCGGTCCTCGGTTGGGATAATTCTAATTCAAGAGATAGTGGAGATGATGAATTTGACCTAGAAGTGATCAATCATGACACATAGTAGTCATAAATCTTACACATACCATCATTATCAGATGCTAGAGTTTGAGTTTTGTGATCTTTTTTTTTCTTAGAGTTTCACCTCACTTTGGGACATCATCGCTTTGGAAATCAACATAAGTTGTAACTGAGTATTGTGGATTGCTTCGATATAAGTGGACAACTAGGGAGGGTGGCATGTGAGTAGGAATTTCTATCTGGTTTAACATCTATCTGTGACATGATTCATGTTTTCTAACTTATGAGGTATATAATATATCATTCCTATGTGATTATATGGTAGGATGTTCATACGGATAACAACACCACCTTGGTTGACTATCCCTTTCATATTATAGATCACTAGGAGAATGTACTGCACTGTTAAACAATTCCCCTTATCAGGGTATTTTGGAATTACAGACAAGATAGCCATGAGATGTAGGATAGGTAATTGATGATAAGGTAGCAGTGGACTTCACTTTTTGAAAGGATAGGAATCTAAGGTATTTCTAGGGGTATAAAGAATTTATAGTGGGGAGATTATAACAATCCATTATACTTTTCACGTACTCTATTGTTTATGATTCGTTGTTTTCCCTTATTAGGGGGTGTTTGTGGGATTCTCCGGGATAGTGGTCCATTTTGGGAAAAATGACCAGAAGTCTAGGGATTCATTCTTATTTGAATTAATTGAGTCTATGTATAAACATGTCAAAGACTTAATGGGGTTCTTCCTAAGTTTGTAGAATACCCTAAGTGGGGTTTTTGAGTTTTTTTCAAAAACATGCAGTTTATGCATTATGATAGGATATTAATCAACATTTAATGGAAATACACACCATGTAATGTTCTCTAGGAAGATTTTATGAAACAAGTTCGTGACATGAAGGGTTCACAAGATGTGAATTTAGTTTACCTTTTGTACTATAAAAATCAAAGTTTTAATAAAAAGAAAATGGGTTTTTTTGGGTACTTGAGATTTGTGTATTAAATGATGTGTAATAGAATTACACATCTTGTAGTACCCATGATTTAGGATTTTAATGTGTTGAAGGGCTGATTTATCATTCATTCATTTCAATCCTTTCTCCCTCTCAACCTAAAAGATCCCATGGGAGATTTTGGAAACCTTTGAACCTTATGGATCATCTCATTTAGCAATTGATCGTTATTGTACTCATAGTGAATTTATCCATGTAAGTGTTCCTTATATTTCTTTATTAATTTGGTTAAGGATATTTATTTGGATGCAACTAGGATTTGGAATTGGGATCAATTGGTATTTTCTATTGATCCATTATATTTTCTTGTCATGCCTTGTCTTTCGAAGGTCGGTCTAATGGTTTCCAATCATCATTATCATGGGAAACTAGGTTTATACTAGTTTGAGGTAAGTTTTTATATTTAATATGTTAGTGAAATTAATGTCTTTCTGTTCTTGGTAAATTTATTTAGGTTGTTTATATAATTTAAGTGATATGTGGTTAAAAAGGTTTTCATGAAAAGGAAAAAAATTTCAAAAAAAAAATTCCTTTCAAAATGGATTTTCATGATTTGTAAATGAGATTTAAAACACCAAATAAGATTATCTGGGCTTTTCAAATTTTTTATAGAATCGTGATAATGGTTTGGAAAATATATTTTTACATTGGCACATGGAAAACCTTGGTTGTATCGGGAAAGAGACATGCGTAGCCTTAGTGTGTGTGGAATAACTAAGAGGTAACCTTTTGTATATCAATAGACTACAGTAGGACTCAAAAAAAGTTTGATCCAATGTCATGCCTATTTAGGATCTTCAATGTCTAGTATGTATTGTTCCATAGGCTAGGGCCACATTTTTTTTCTTTATCATTTATAATTATTTATCTCATGATTATTTAACCATGTATTGTTGATCATAGGTCTTATTATGAGATTTTATCATATAACTTCACATGATATTAAATTTCATGGATATTTGTTTACTTTCTTACCTCTTTATGATTGGATATGATTTCCTATTTATATCACTTCTACTTTCCATATTTATTGTTTGATAATATGAAATTATTTTATGAAAACAAAATTGTAAAATAATTTATTAGTGGTTTGGATTATGAATGCTTTGTAAAACTAGTTTTCTGTTAAAAGACAGAATTTTTGTAATCTAGTTATTAGAAATTTATAGACTCTATGATGGTACCCAAATGGGTATTTTTCTCACACCAAAAATTTTCCTTTATGAGGTTTTTAGATGTTGTATGATAGGATACAAGTAAACGGAAGGAAATTTTGTTGCATTTTGACATATTCTTTGGTATTTTCCTTAAGTTTGGGTTGGTGTTTTGGTGATTAATGGTCTCATGGAGACTTGTTGGTATTTATTTATTCATAATTTTAGGTTTTTATGATTTTTATTGGAATTTATGGATCTAGTTGAATATTTTTCTTCCTCATAGTACTCTAGTTGTATGACTATATACATTATACAAAATTATTGTTATGTTTTCTTTATTTATGATAAATTTAATTTATATAGAAATTTTGGATACAATTACTTAAGATTTATTCATGTTTTACTCGATAATACTCTAGGTTTTTTGTTTTATTCATAGGAATTAGGAATTTCAGAATCAGGGGAAGAAATGTGTAAAATTGGTACAAACAGTCTTTACACATTGTGTATAACATACAAGAACTATATTCTTCATTTAAATTATGCCTACATATCCATAGACAACCCCATCAAGACATTCTAGAATGTGAACACAGTATACAACATTTACGTTCATTACACATCATGTTGATTTCAAAATAAAAATCCTGCTAAAAGTTAATCTTATACAAGGTGTGCACAGTTTACATGATGTGTTATGTTCAAGATAAAACCCAATTAAAGATACATACTGATTTTTTGGAAGATATTTTGGATCTAAAATACATGATGTGCGTCATGCTTACACAACATGAAGTTTTTGGGACAAATCCACTTAAATCTACTTCACGATGTGAAGGTATTAAAGGTCATATACTTTTTGAACCTATATTTTATTGATCCCACCGCCACACACAGGAGCTCTACATCCTACATTATTCTCTCATTTTTATTTCCCCATTTTCATTTTTTTCTCAACTAAACTCAGTTTTATATCATTTTTTTGTCGTATCCCTGTGATTTCTTAGCCATTCATCTTCCTTTCTTCAATCGTTGTGATTCTTTCCTCATTACGATGCTTTATTTAAACAAGGTTCTCCATTCATCATCAACACTTTAATTTTCTTTATTTTTTCTTCATTAAATGTAATTTTTTTATTGGATATGCATTGATTTTAATTGTAAATCTTGATTCTATCTTATTTGAAATGAGTATTTCTTATTTCTAAATTTTTTTATAATTGTGCTAATAATTTTTTATATTACATTACTTTTGGTCAACACCATCATGCATGGATAATCCAATTAGGGTTAGGGACTGATAGTATTGGTGTTTCTGAGCCTAATTTCTCCATTAGTTAAACCTTGGTGCCCCTACAACTATTAATTTGGTTAAAAACATTTCATAATGTTCTCTTACACAACCTTAACCAAGGGTGGTGCAACTGAACAAACCTCGCCTAATTGAAGTTGACAATGTTATGACCATTAGCTTGTTATGCTTTATGAATATATGCTAAGTGTAATGAAACTTGGTTATTAGATATACCTGAATCAAGGGATAGTTTTCGAATAGGTAGATCTAACAGGTTTGACTAAAACCAATTGGATACCCTTGCACCACTATGCAGCCTAAGTTTTGAGACTATTCCAAGCTAGATTTAGGATTTTATTTTTCACTAAACCACAAAATTTAACTTTGATCCCAAACTAGTTATCATAATTAAATCCAAATTACCTAGTTATTGTAAAACCAAATCCGAATAGTGAATGTGAGAAATTTTTTTAAAGGGTTCTGTTCAAATGGTTTCTTTCATTCCAATGATCCCTAACGGTTAGACCCCACAATGCTTATTTACTATTCCCTAGTAGTAAGTATAGTTGGGACTATAAATTTATAATATAACAATTCCCCTGTGAATTCAACATTGTGTGTAGGCACATAAAATTTTGGAAATATTTCTACGGAGAAACAAAGCATTACAGATGACTCAAGATCAATTTCTTAGGTCAAATAAATTTCTTATCCCATTTAATTTTACTATTTTTAGTTTAGTTATTTATTTTTGGTTTTATTTGTTATTTTTTTTATTTTAAATATTATTATTATTGTTTTTGTCTATTCTATATAGGATGGAATTCATGTCCCGTTATTATTATGATACACTCCCATCGAGGTACATCAGATTTCACAAGTATCTGACCCCATGGAAAACATTGAATTTCGAAGGGTGGTCACATCGAGAAACAACGTGGGATGATTCATAGTATTTCATATACAATTATTTATAACCTAAAAAGTCGGGTATTTTCTCTCATCATTCCTATAAAGGATATACAAATATTCAAAACTTCTAAGGAAGATCATGGGCTGAGCAGCACTTAGATGACCTACTATTCTGGTTTCTTGCACAGTACATTGAATGGATGGACCAAACGATGGATTATAATGAGACTTAACTAAAAGAACATGGGTAATTAACTACTCACCTTACTCATATTTTAAATAAATTAAATTCTATTATGAATAATATGAATTTAAATTATAATGCAAGGAAAGAATGGTTAGAAGAAGATGATGATGAAGAGGTAGTTAGGGAAGTTAAATCTATTGAGGGAACAAAGGATGAGAATATAAATCATGATATCAAATAATATTATTTGGAGCTTGTTGGGATCTCTCATATTGTTAAAACACCAGCTTATGATGAAAAAATAGTACCTAATTTATCCCTTATGCGAATAAAAAAATACTATCAAGAGAAAATATAATACATTTTTCAACTATAAAAAGAATATGACAATAACCAGATAGCGCCAACCTTAGTGACGTTATGGAGATCAAAGAAGCATGGGACACCCTGTTAAATATACTATAAGTAAAATATAATACCATTTATGATCTCATAAATGAAATACAAGAGGTGAGGAAGTGGAAATATGTTGCGAATGAAACCAGATTAGAGGAAATTAAGAAATAAGAACATCTTAAAATTGAGGCATAAGATAAAAAATAATTGGTGGAGTGGGGAAACCAAAAAAAAATTAGATTTCAATTTTTTTGTATTTTATTTAAAAATATCCTCAAATTAAATCCCACCACCAGTAAATAAGAACTAATAGAGGTGAAATGTAAAAACTATCCTGGATGAACAGCATAGAAAAAAGTGGTTAAATCCTAGACAATTAGCTCTGTACTATGTTCCAATTATATAAAATTTCTAAAAGTATATATAAATGACAATAAAAAATAGAATCTACGAGAAGGCCACTAGAATTTTAATATTTATTTCTAGGACTTAGATTTATTTTATTTTATTATTTTAAAAACTCTCCCTCTGGATGATCCCTTTATTTATTTGATCCAAATACATTTAATTTTTAAAAGGGCATGTTCTTTCACTGTTTATTTTTATCTTTTAATCCCCTTGTAGGAAGAATAATGAAACAAATAAAGGGATGAAAATAGGGACAATTAAAGTCATGAGTTTAATACACATCATAAAATCATGGTTCACATCATGAACCAAGTTAGAAAAATCATAATCAACTCGTTCAAAATTTTCAATGTAAGGGGAGAACTATTTTAACTTATTTATATATTTACACCCCATGTTTTTATTTCCACATGATTTGGAAAAAAAATAGGTTAAAAATGAATTGAATTATTTCATGAATAGAAATGAATTATACTACCCCATAAATTAATTAACTGATCCAGCTGACATCAACAGTTAGGAATAATATTTTGACATGTTAAAAATTTTGAAAGTTGATACCCATAAATGTTCGATATATAAATGGAAATTATGAAATCCACTTTCTTACTTCAATTATTAGTTTCTTTAAATGATTTCTAAAATGATTACTTTTCATGATGATGATTTATGGAAGCTTTATTGAGTAAACTAATTTTTTATTTTCATTCCCTGACCTGACTGACTTATATTCTATTCCCATTTACATGAGTCTTCTAGGAAAAAAACTTTCTATTATTTTCTAAACATATTTATTGAGGGAAACATTTGGAATGTAATCCTACTATAACTTTCATTGATATCTTATCAAAGATGTGAATTAAAAAGTTCACTTTTTTAATGATTGAGTAATTTTATTGATGACCCTTTTATCTTGAGACACACCATTACATTTATTCGTCATTAACACATAGATTCCATGGATGATATTATTAATATTGACCCATTTTATATGCCATTATTTCATTTCCTACAATGATATATGTATCATTAATGATATTTAGTTGAATGAGTGTGGGGGAGGGGTTATTGATAGTGGATATGGGATATAGTTCTTGAGAGGAGACTATATGGTCTTTTCTAGGGATTTTTGGGGAATGATCGTGAGCCTTTTCCTTACATTCCATTATTTATCCCTCTTATTGTTTAAAAAATATAAATAGAAAATTTATTGTTTCTAGGGTAGGTCAAAAATCACCATTCTTTCATCAAAGATATAATAATCAAATATGGTTTGGTGGTGGATGTGAGACATATTCTAGGTGTATATTCTAAAATAAAAAGGTAAAATGGGTTTTGAATTGTGAGCATAAAAAATAACCATTACCATATTGATGATTTTTGTTGTATGTGGTCTGATATAGGATGTCAGATTCATTACAATCATGAATTTCTAAAAAATGAAATAAAAAAGAAAAAAATGAATAACTAGATGGACTGTTTTTAATTATGATTACATCATCTTTGAGCCATTACTTTTTCCTATGGTGGGTGTGTGAGATGTCATTATAATTTAGTGATAAGAATTTAATTTATCATGTATTTTTAATATCACATATTATATTTTAGATTTTTTTCCTCCTCTTTGAGCCTGAATTGATTTTTAACATTAATTCCTACTTACCCTCAACCTCAGAGTCATTTGAACCCTAATTGGAAATCCCTTGTAATTAATTGTCATATTTGTCTTTACAGGGTGGAGAAAGTTGATTTAATGGAATCCAATGGTTAGGATCGTGTACTAGAGGAATGAGAATAAATCCAATTAAATTGTCACCTTGAGTGATGATTGGAAAAATAAATGGTGATGTAAATCACAAATGGAATGGGTGTTGATGAAAGGTTGAAAACTATGTATGAAAATGTAGAAATTGCTTGAATTGAAAATTATAGATGATGCATTATTTTGGTTTCTTTATTAGGTATGTTTTTTGATTTTACAATCTTTAGTTATAACTTATTTTTATTAGCACCATAAATTGGAATTTCCCTTGTTGATGTATAGACCCCTTATATTTATCTGAGATTTTTCTCAAGAATTAAAAAATATTTGAGTGTGGTGGTATTTAATATCTCTATTTTTAATCTATATTTTTATGGGTTTTTATAATGAATTAATTTATTATTAGTATATTTAATATGATATTTATTATTGATATTGATATTTTTTATATTCTTATGCACTATTCATATTTGGAGCAACAGGAAGTAAAATGTGGAAATTGAGGAACAGAATGGCACTTCACACTAAGCTGCAAGGTGGCTCGTCCCAGCAATAGAAATTAATTATTGAATCTAGGATTAATGGTTGAATCCAAAAGTCCATGATATCCCTATAATGAAGGTCTCGTGTGGTTTTGGATGATCACAGGGGGTTCTAAAGGCTTGAAACTAAAGAACCTGAGAAAAACAAAGATTATGGTGTTGAAATAACATTTTAAACATCGTGTAAAATCATTACAAGACATGAAGTTTCAAGATTTGAACCATTTATAGGTCATGAAGAAGAATAACCCATCATTATTTGAATATTTTTATTCCCACACATTACATGTTATGTAAACTATACATGACATGAAATGCTCGGAAAAATTAGAATGGTTATTTTTATCTTGAGGTGGGGAGATGTCATTTGGACACAAAAACATCCATTTAAGGCCATCTTTGACCCTAAGGATCATGAAAATGCTTCATAGATTATATGTTTTGGTCTTGGTCAAGATAAATAGATTTCTATTCTTGGGGTGGAGAGCTTTACCTACTGGGTGGTTGTCGTAGTTTTATAACTTTCCATTCTTCTTAGACAGTTTTTTCTATCTACTTTCTTGTTTTATTATTTTATTGTAATAACTGTATTCTTAAATGTTTAATTATATTCTATTATCATTATTTTATTTCATCTAATCTCTATGTTGATGGTTATTTTTTATTATTTATTGGTGATCACCCAACCATTATCAACTAATCCACTTGGGGTTTGGGGTTTAGGTTAAGGGTGGTTTAAACTTAATAAAAATCTATAAATTGTGATTTGGTAAAACATTGGCTAGTAATCAGGTTAAAAAATTTTTCATTCTTATAAATATCCCTAGTCATGGGAGGTGAAATTTAACAAACCTATCCAAGTTGTAGTTGAGAAGTATATAGTCATTATAATGTGATGATTTCTTCTACAGAATAAATCCATAACGCAAAAAGGTTATTATCTATATCCAAAACAAGAAATAGTTGTATCATAGGTGGATCTAATTAGTGTGACCATAACCAATCAGTGACCCTTGCACCACTACAGAGCCTAAGTCATAGATCTATCCCAAATTATATTTTGGACTATCTGTTTTCCTATACCTTGAAATTGACCATGATCTTTCTTCCTTCATTTTATTTGTTTAATTTATGTAATTTATTTAGTTTAATAAAATAAACTGAAATTGGAGTGACCCAACCTTTGTTCAAAAATTGTCTTTTATTTTACCAACTCTCTCTGGGATTGACCTCATATTTTCCCTATATTACACATTTGTAGTTAGTGTGCTTTGATATCTATGTAAATTAAAATTTTGATCACACCATAAGGATTTCACGATATCAACTCAATGCATCTAATTTTAGAACTATTGTTTGGGATCACTATTGTGTATGAACAGTTGCCTTCATATCAAACCTAGTATTACCTTACCCAGTTCCCCTTTCTTATTTTTCTTTCCCATTTTACTTTTATAATTTTTTACTCACGGACTAGAACCGGCATTCGCCTTCTTTTTTCTAGTGCACACTTCGAAGCCTATGGACTCAATTAAGGATACTGTATGCACAAGAACTACTTATTTTCAATCCTGATATTGATAGATAAATTATTGCACGCTGATGTTCCTTAATGGTTGAGCACAATGATCTTTCACCAACTCACCCACATAAAGCTCAATATGCACCTCCTGAAAATTAGGGTGAGCGGCCAGCACTGCAAGAGAACGCCATTATAAGTTATCACATTCCATCTATAAGTGGTTCTATGCCCAACATTTTTTGCCCCCCTATTTATGAACACGATTTTGAGATAAAACCTAGATTAATCCACATGATCTATAACATGGGTCAATTCAATGGGATTCAAAGTGAAGACTCCCATGAGCACATTTCCAACTTTTTAGAAGTTTTTGATACCTTTTGCAAAAAGGTCATTTCATATAATGCAATAAGAATCTGTTTATTCCCATTCTATATTCACAAATAAGCTAAGGATTTTCTCAAAATATAAGCTCTTGAATCAATCGTGACTTGGTATAATCTATCTAAAATTTTTTATGAAATTACTTGCCTCTTATGTGGACTTGGAATATCTGAAATAACATTCAAAACCTCACCTAAGGGGATAGAGAATTAGCTTGGGATTCATGGGATTGGTTTAATGAGATCATCATAAAGTTCCCATGGAATGGACTTGATGTGTGGATTCAGCTTTAGATGATCTATTTAGGACTCCAACCTTCTGCATGGACTACATTAGATGCCACTACTAATGGATAACTCATGTGTAAGAGACAAAAAGTGGTCTGATCAATTCAAGATGAAGTCTCCCACAATTTTAGTCTATGGTAGAGTGATTTAGGACCAACTAGGTACATAATCCATCGATTGGGAGAGAGTAACTACCTCACAGAACAAGTGGAGTCTCTTACAAAGATACTCAAATCATTTTAGTAACTTACTACACCACCAACCCCGTTTACCCCAATGATGGAAATCTAATCCTTGGAGATGTGTAGAGGCACGCACCCATGCCAAGACTATGGGGATGGAATAGATGAGCCTCATTCCAAATATTTTAATTACTTCAATTACAATCACCAAGTCCAATAATTCCAACAGTGTCAACCATACCTATAGTAGCAAAACTTCCAACAGAGGCTAGCCTAGTAGCCGCAACAACAACCAATCCAAGGCTATTATCAGCAAAAAAGTGGTCAAGTACCATAACCAAACTAGGGACAACCTAGGTACCGAGATCAAGTTTCATCTCCTCAACCATGAAAACAAATACTTTATCAACCATTTCCCATATAAATTAATAGCAATTCCAACCAACTCTATAGAGACCGCCAAAACAAGTCTCGCCTCTACAGTCTGATCTTAAAAAATTTCCCTCTACATTTTTTCAAAAAGCAGATCAGATAATGAATGACACTGAGATAGAGATGAAAAATAAAGATCTTATTTATGAAATATTGAGCACCAAATTAGTCAAATATAAAAGACCTTATTAGATAAACTGTTGGTTATGTTTCCTAATAACACTAAGACACGCCCAAGAGAAGAGGAAAACTCAGATGTTATTAGGATTGAGAAAGTGATGGAATTTTCGCAACCACGCAAAGAGGAAGAAAAGAAACTAAAGGAACATGCTAAAAAAATAGATAGTCATCATTGAGAATGATAGTGATAGTAAAAAAGGAATCTAGTAAAAAAATAAGTTCAGAATCGTAAGTCACTAAAAAAGCATTAAAAAGAGAAAAATGAAAAGGAATAAGTTTATGTTTTCCACTACTGTACAAACCCCATCTTTAATTCACAGATATATTTTTGAAATTCAATATTGAAGGAAAATATAATAATTTTCTAGTGATGTACAAACAATTAAACATCAACATCCTCTTCACCGAGTTCATCGCTCAGATTCCTACTTACGAAATAAAATTTAAAGAATTGTTTTCTAATAAAAATAAAATGGGAGAATTAGGTGTAATTTATTTAAATGAATAATTATCTTCTATAATTTAATATAATATTACCCATAATATGAGATAGCCTGGTATCTTCTCGATCCCATGCACTATATGTGAAATTAATTTTGTGAGAGCCATGTGAGATCTAAGAAAAAGTATAAATCTCATCCCTATGAGTGTCTTCATAAAGTTGGGGCTCATATAATTAATACAAGAAAGAGTGATACAACAACTTTCTGACTTATCATTCAATAATCTTCAATGATTTCTTGAGGACATCTTATTAAAAGTTGTAAATTCATTTTCTCTGCTTATTTCATCATCCTAGACATAGAAGAAGATAGAGATATTAACCTTATATTAGGAAGACCATTTATCACCACTACGATGGTACTTATTGACAATAACCAAGGGATATGTATATTCATAGTTTGTGAACAAAAGGTTATCATTAATTTTTTGAAGGATGCTAATAAAATAAATTATTCATTAAATTTTCAATCCATCTTTCTTACTAAGGAGATATAAGTGTTTATAACCATCTAGGATGATTTTGATAGCCTACCCCTTGATGAAGATGAAGGAAGTGATCATGAGGATGTAAAATATATTGAACCATTGAAAAGGGAAACTTTCCAACCATCTATACCCTTGGTCATCAAGACAGCAAGTGTATATCTCTTGACATTAAATAAATTTCTGACAATAAGGAAACTCAGGGTAGGTTCAATAGGCTTGAATAGGTTAGTTTTTTATTTAGGAATGTTTAGCACTATTGGATGCATGTTAAGAGTACCTAGTTCAAAAAGGGGCACAAAAGGAAAAATACACACCATGTAACCCTTTCACGTTATGTAAATTCTGAAGGTTATAAAAAAAATTCAAGCTTTACATGCCATGTATCAAATAATAAACATGTAAGTTTCTATTTTTTTAAATTATGTTAACCCTAGGTTCACAGAATATCCCCCCCATACTCTTCTCTCCCATGCGTAACCCCACCGTTGGCCAACATCCTCCTCTCCCCTCTCTGTTGATCTCCTAGTTCCCTTATCCTATCATTTTATCATCACATGTACCTCCTTTTTATTCAACTTTCATGAACCACACCAAGACCATCCACACCTCTCCTACCAAATGTGCACTTGAGCATGATAAGACACCTTCACCACCCATGCAGAAGTAGGATACTCTTACTCCCCCCCCCCCCCCGTGAAAATCCTTCCACATCCTTCTCTTCCTATAGCTGTTTATCCATTTAAACTTCTTATGATTCATAGTTAATGTATAGAAGGTCACAGGTCACTCCCCCCCCCCCACCGATATACTTGACTACACTTTTTTGGAACTCAAGAACCATGCCATTTTGGTCCACCTCTAGGAGAAACCTATGTGGACCAAAAAACTCTAGACCTCTTTGTGCTTGAGAGAATCCACTTTCATAAAGAGGTCCTAGAACTTGTCAACCAGTTGCACCTCTCTCCCATTACTCAAGTGTGTTAGTATACATTCAAATAGATCTTCCTTAAGTTCTAGACCACATTCATGTTGGCCATAGACTTCTTGGGGTTTAGATTAGAAGTCAGGCCTTTGGATCTCATCCTTAGTGAATTGTTTCTGATGGACTCAGCATCTACACCACTAACTTCATCACCACCTCGGTCTTCTCAACATTTATGTTCGATCCTAACAAGGATGATTCAACACATACTTAGCTGAGGATATCCACACACATATGGAACCCTTATGATCCTCACATGATGAAGTGAACCCAGATCTTTGTTTTTGATCTTAATATCTTTCATTAGGCCCTTGCTCATGCTTGGTTAGATATAGGTGATGCTCATAATTGTGAGATCAAGATTTAGGTGATTATTCTTTTCTTGTCCATGGGTAACCCATTCATTAAATTTCAGAGAATTTAAGTGAGTTCTATAGGTCCCAAATGAGGAGGACACAAGGTACATTGATGGGAGGCTCCTGCATTACCCATATGCCCAAGCATCTGAGTGTATTTGATTCTGCCTAGACTCTCACTTCTCATGTCCCGACGAAGAGTGCTGGCCACCTTTTTCTCCATAATATTGGGCTATTGAAGTAGAGTCATATAATATACTGGTGGGTGATGGTATATATCAAGGATGATGATGTGGCATTAGCTAAAGAAGAAGCTGACCCACCATCCCTTATCCATGTCCTTACTACCACCAATAATAACTCTACCACTACAGCTATCTCCCATGTTACCACTATAATCCCACCCATAACCACTCTCTATGCCCATACATTTACCACCACCACCATTTACCCTATTACATCTGCACCCCATCCACCCATTCCCACAGTCCCCTTCCCATTTATGTAGTCCATTCTGCAAAACCAGTGATAAATTTGTCATCATCTACGCATTCCACACACTAACATGTCTCACTTTTCCACCCATACCCCTCCACCAGTCCCTTAATTTTCTCACCAACACCCACTTTATGGCCATTATTCTTCATGCATACCCACACCACGTCCCAACCTAATCAACACCCACTTTATGGCCATTATTCTATCTCAATTTGTTGTTCTCTTCAACAATCTATATTACATGCATATGCCCATAGTACAGATCATAACTTCATCTCCTCCATCCTTAACTAAGCAAGATTCCGTATCCATAGCACCCATCGCAAAGGAGGGTCTACTAGACCCTTCCACCATTGATGACATCAGTAGGGAGGGATAACTACAGGAACCCACTATTTGAGAGGGTCCTCTTGATGTGGATACTGGAGACATTGATATTACTATTTAGTTATTTCTTTCTCCCCACCCCTTTTTTAATCTATTTTGGTGTCCATTTTTTTAATACTTGTGTTCCTTTTTCAATGTTCTATCATTTACTATATATAAATGAGAATTTGTTTTTAACATCACTTCTTTTTATATTATTTAAATATTGTTGTTGTATTACTTTAACCATGTCTAGGTATTCCTCTTTTTCTATGTTCATTTAATAGCCTATTAATCCATGTTCTAGCATCCTAATTAAGATCTACCAGCATGATGTTGACCTGTAGAGACAAGTTGAGGATCTTTATCTTGAGATCCATGATTATCAGGGGTTCCTCCATGACATTCTTGGATTCTCTTCCTACCACATGGGATTTATGGTTAGTATACACCTAAAGTGATCAATCCCACAAAGAATCCTCATGAGTTTGATGACACTACTACCAGTTCTTTTAGGAGGAAATAGACCTTTGAGAAAGTAGGAAACACTGACTAATTCCTTTTTCCATCTATCTGGATCATGAAAACATTGTTATCACTTTATGGGAGGTAACTCATATTTTTCATTTTTTTTATTTCATTTTTTTCTTAGGATCATTATTGTATTCACTATCATTTTTGTTCATATGTCATCCCAAACTTCACTATACTTACCTTCTTGAATTTATTTGAGCTGATTTTATTTACTGTAAATTGTGTGTACCTATCATTTTTCTAATTCCTTCTTATTTTAACCCTGTGGAATAATTTATTATCTAGTGCAAGCATTTTATTTCTCACAATTTTTTTAGTTAGACAAATTTGTAATCACCATTCAATAAGTTTCCTCATGGAATAAAACTAACTATAGGGATCTATCAATTCCCTAACATCCAAATATCAATTTCCATTTATTTTTTTTCAATGATATTTTGATATATATCCCAAAATGATTCCTATAACAATTCATACACTATCTCATTTTAGGTGTGGTGGGTCTTTCTTGAGTATATTATTGATACACTGGGATAATTTCTTATTTTTACTTATCTAGGAGACATTTCCACTGAAATCATCATTTAAACTTGAGTTCTCATTACACCCATTTAAACAAAATACATAGTTACGGTGGAGATTTTTGAAACCCATTTATATTCATCTTCTAAGTTTTATCATGATTACTGACATGATTAATTTAATTCAAATACAATATTCTTGTAATTTATTTTTATTGACTTATATTTGGATTTTATATCCTGTGTGTCTGATAGTTATTTTGGTATACTCCCATTCCTAAGATAATTCTAGACTTATAATACCATATTCTTTTCTATGTATATTTATTGATAGACACCTGGTGTATGTAAACATATATTAACTTTCATTGATGTTTTATTAAGTCTATGATTGAACAAATACATTTTCAAACTGATTTATGAAATCTTGGTGAGCCAATTTTCTTGATACCCACTTGTATATCTTTCCTTATTTAAGTTCTGGTAGCCATGAATAACCTTATTATGATCGAACTATTTCAATTTGATAATCCCTTCCTACCATACTATTGGCATGATACAAAAATATCCTTTGAAAACGTGTGGGGGAATTTTCACTACTAATTGATATTGGATCATAGCATTTCAAATACATATGATGGCACCTTCACTATATTTAAATGATGTGTTTCATGATTTATTTTGGAATTTTTTAAACATACCTATTCCTTTGAAAAAATAAATCTATAAAAAATAAGAAAAAAATATTGGGTATTTTATTATAAAGGTCAAAAATCACCATTACTAGACCAATGAATCCTATAATGGATCATATGTGGTTATGGAATAGATGTGATACATTTCCTTGAAATGATTTTCTAAAAATAAATAAAAATAAAAATAAAGGAAAAAGGTTACATTCTTTATACTTACTTGATATACTCATGGATCCACTTTGATTTGTTAGAGAATAGAAGAATTTTTGTTAGTATACGTTACTTTATTTCACTATTCATGATTTTCATGCAATTAACTTTAGATAATACCCTATATTTTTGATTGATTTTTATTTTATACCCACCTACCCTCAGTCTCAGAGTCATTTGAACCCTATTATTGAAGCAGTTGTGATTATTCTTGTTTTTTTATTTTTGAATTGGAGATGATAGAACCAATGCAATCCTATGGATAGGAATGTATATTCTGGGTATGATAATAACTCTAGTTACATTGCACCTCGAGTGATGAGATAAAATTTATTATGAGAGAAATTGAGAAATTGGTATAATGTTTAAGGAACGGTTATGAAATTATAAAAAAAGGAAGAATAAATTTGAATAAAGAACTGAAAAATGAGGCATGATTAATTTTATCAACATGATTGATTATGTAGGACTTACTTTTTCCACATACAAATAGTATTATTTTCTTGGTTGTAATAAATTTTTATTTTTTAGAAAAAAAATTCATATGGAAACCCTATTGGGATGCTTTTTTCATGAGCATAATGAATTTTTCAAGTGTAGTGGTACTTTGATAAGTTGAATTAAAATAAAATTCTTGGATGAATTTAATTAATTTTTATTCATATTTTATTCAATAATATATTGGTTTTTGGTTTTTTTCATAGGAATTAGGAATTTTGTCTCAAATTAATAAATGTAGAAAAGTGGAAAACACTAGTTTTACATGTTGTGTATAACATACATGATGTCAAGTTCTTATTAAAATAATGCTTAATAATCCACATACCAAACATTAAATACCTTACATCACATAAACATGGTATAACACATGTACACACATTACATGTTGTACAGATTTCAAAATCAGAAGCCCACAAAAAAGTAAATCCCATACACAACATACAGAGTTTACATGATATGTGATGTTCGAGATCCAAACCAAACAAAGATACATTGTGATTTTGTAGAGGAGTTTTTGGTTATCAAATACAAAATGTGAAGCCTTATTACATGGTATGAAAATATCGTGACAAAACCACCTAAACCCAATACAAAACATGAAATCTTTACACATCATGTACTTTTCAAACCTATATATTTTTGAGAGCTTTTCCGCGCATAGGGGATTTGTACCCTACATTTTCCCCTCCTTTTTATTTCTCTTTTTTCTTCATATTTCTCATCTAAAAATTGTTTTATTTCATTCTATTTATTGTTTTATCAAATCATTTTTATGTATTAACTATTCTTTATCCATCAATTAATATTTGTGATTCCCCTCTTATTTCAATGCTCTTTTTCAAAATTGTTCCCCACTATTCATCAAGACTTATTGTTTCTTTATTTTTTATTTATTCTAGGAAAGTGTTTGATTGGATTTATATTGATTTAAATTATTTATATTTATTATTTCTTGTTTTAATTTTATGTTTCCTATTTTCAAATCATTTCACAATTATGAAAATCATGTTTTATATTCCTTTTCTTTTGATCAATACTGTCAAGCATGGATAATCTTATTAGGGTTAGGTGTTGAGATTATGGGTGTTTCTAAGCCTAATGAATCCATGAGTTAAACCTTAGTAACCCTATAGGTAGTAATTTGGTTAAAAATATGTATTCATCACATTTGTTTCACCTCCTTGACCAAGGGAGGTGAAATTGAAAGAACCTAATCTAATTAGACTTGAGCAGGATATGACCATTAGACTGTGATTCTTTCTGCAAATAATCAAAGGATAAATCATCTACTTTTTCAGCTATACCTAGACCAAGGGATAGTTTCATCATAGGTAGATCCACTTGGTTTTACCAAAACCAATTGGTGACCCATACACCACATTTCAACCTAAACCATTGGACTATTCCAAGCTAGATATAGGATTATATTTTTCCTAATTCTATGAAATATACATGATGAATTCATATTTGTCTAAATTAAATATAAACTACCTAGTTCTGGAAAAAAAATATGAAGAGTGAACATGAAGAATCCTTTCAAGGGGTTTTGTTTGAATAGTTTCATGCTTTACAGTAATCCTTGTGGGTTCAACCTCGCACTACCTATTTACTATTACCAAGTAGTAAATGTATTTTTGGATTATAAATTTATAATATGATCAACACTCATTGGAATTCAACGACACGTGCAGAAACATCAATTTACCTCACCTTGTGATGGCTGGCTCGGGTGTACGGTTTTGTTGACTTAGGTCGGCCTTTTAAACTTTTTAGTTATTTTTTCTATTTTTTTACTCTAATATGATTTAATATTATCACCACAATAACATATTTGAATCTCACTACTATTTTTAATCCTCTAGAATACAAGCAGGCACAGTTGCGGTCACATAGTTCTTCTATGGAAATGGTGAGTGGTCTCTAGACAGGACACTGTAAAAAGTTATTAGAACATCATTTCTATTTTTTTAAATTTTTGGGATATGGTATATAGGGTATTAGGAATGTGTCAAACCTTTTTATGGACCTCAAATTAGTGCATCATAAACAAAATTTCTAGTGTAAATTTATAGTTACTTGGGTGATTATATTTTTATTATAGTTTTCACAATTATTTTTGTGTTATTTATTCAAATATGATTTGTTAATTAAGATTCTTATTAGGGTTTTGGATCTTGGAACCTTGATAAGAGTCATGTGTACCTGAATCATACTTAGAATGTACAATTCACATGACATGTATTCTTATGTGTTATTTTTTTTATTTATAAAAATGGTTAAACTATTTAATATTTCAAAAAAAACTTATATTAAGTTTTCTTATATTACTTGTTTTTTGAATTATAATCAACTGAACTATGGTATATTTTCAAAAAAACAGGTCATGTGGATCTTATGAAAAGATGTTTGGTTGTGATAGTTATATATTCCCACCATGAAAATGATTTATACTAACCTTTAGTTGGTTGGTTGAGTAATTGGATGCCCAAATGTGGGTTTTGGATAAGAAAAAAGGGGTTTAGTTACTAAAGTGTCTATAGTAAATTATTTAGTATTTTTACCATGTAATTTTTGGGTGGGTTTCTACTTAATAGATCCATGTGATGGATTTTCTTGATATGGATAGTCATAGGCAGATGATGTTATATGTTATTGGATGTGACCTTAACCCTTAATGGGGTAGTATAGTGTGCAAATGTGCAATGAAGATTAGTGACCTAGATTTGGTGGTTGTTTCAGAATGTGATGACTATTATGTGTCTGTGAGATACCCTTAATGAGTGTATGGGAATGTAATTTTTGAGGTAATATATGAGACGGGGGCATGGATGATGAAACTTAAGTTTCAAAACATTGGGGCTTGTTTTATGGATAAGGTGTGAGAGATTAAAAATTTTGTGATATTACATTATGTATTGGTGAGTCAGTGAGTTGTGATATGTTATCGTAACCCAATAGGGTGGTTATCCAAGGATATTTAATTCTTTTATTGATGGGATTCATGGGTAGATATACTATGTTTGAGATTAATTCATGCATGGTTCTATCAACTATGATATATAATAATAGTGATTCCTTAGATATGTTGATTGTGGAAGTGTAGGTAGTTCTTATGTCGTGACAGGTCTAACATGAAAATGAGGATTTTTCAGAGGTGTAATAGGCTGTTATTATTAGATTTGATGATATGAGCATGCATATTATGCATGGTTAATTGGTAAACTAGGTCTGAAATCCTAAGATTTATGGGATATTACTTGTTATTGTTTGAGTTGGTTGGTATGGAAGGGTATCACCGAGGATTATTCCATCTAGGGAATGTTTTGTTTTAGAAATATGAGATGTTGAGCATTGTTGTCGGTTTTGATTGATAGATGGTCTCCCACCATGGGATAATAAAGTGATACTTCATTTTTCATATGTGGTTGGTGGATTTTTGTGAACAATTATTATATAAATTTAGGTGATCTTGGTGTTTAATTTTGCGTTATTGTGCTGGGATGACATGTGAGACATGTCAATGGGTGGATTTTGGAAAGATCTCCGGACTTGGGAGATTGAGTTGGGTAAGTCACATAAACCCTCAAGAGTGATCATGATGATCATTGGAAATTCATGTTGGATGAATTTCTTTATTTCTTAGAGTGCATGTGAAATGGTTTTATAAGTCGGTTTCACCTGAAATGGATCGGGGAGCTAGTTTTTTAGAAATGGTTTTATATTCTCTAATCTTGAGGACATATTAGGAATATGGGTGTGTTCCCTTGGCTTAATGATATGTGCTGGTTTTATTTGGGATTATTTAGTGACATAGTCAAGTGTGGATTTCAATAGTTAAATTTTTTCCATAGGATATGATCAGTGATTAGTAAATCCCAACATTAGGGGGAACACTAGAAGAAATCTAAGCACATGGAATTTATTTTGAGTGGTTTTCAGGGAACACTAGGAATAATTTTTTAGTGAACACAAACCAAAGGTGGTTGTGATTTTGAAATCGATCATAGATGGGAGCAGCTTAGTTTTTTATATTAAATAAAAAATACCTAAATGTGGTTATTGGTCTATGGGAATATGGGGAATGTTAGTATGGGTGGCGACTGAAAGTTGGTAGATGTGAGATGAAATTCAAGTTGTATGATTGAAAATGTTACAAGAAACATGTCAATGACAAACTGGTTCTATGGAATATTAGTTCTCATAATTATCACCGTGATATGAATAAAGACACAATTCTATGTGTTAAAAATATAGTCTTGGTAGAGTGACAATAGATTCTAATGAGAATGGTTGGGTGACACTTGAGTATAGTCTCCCTATGGAAATTCCTTAGGCCCTTACTTCTAGTAAATAGCCTCTAGAATATGGGGATTCATGCTAAGTTCATGTACTTATTTGATCAGGACACTGGTTAGTGGTCCCCAAACATGGCATTAAAACAACCATCCAAAATTCTATCCTTTTTCTACACACAAACATAAGTAAAAATGTTTAAAGAAGAAAACTACCCATCTAACAATAATTTTGATTATTAATAGTTTAATATTTATTTATACCTATAAAATATATATATTATCTAATAAAAAAAGGTAAAATTTAAAGGATAAGAAAACAACCTCCTGCCTCCAAATAGAAGAAAAATGATAAAGACTAAAACCTTCTAGAGCCTTTTATCATCACACCTCACTTCAAACTCTAAAATGTAAGAATTAGTCTCAAATAAAAAACTTGAAGCATACACTCTTCAATTACTCCATTAAAATTATATAAAATAAGAATCTTCTTCTATATATAATCCAAATTTAGAGTGATAAAACTCTATAGAGAGAGAGAGAACATGCATGAAATGTACCCACTATGGTCATATATATAGTATATGGGACACTAAAGTTCTCTAATATACTGTTTTAAACTTACTATAACTTTGATAATAAAAATTCATAGTGCTTCATAATCTACACAATTGAGATTCCCGAAGGACCAATGGACCACTAAGAGGGGAGGGGTGAAATAGTGGTCACTTAAATCTTTTATGATTTTTTTAATTAACCCCATTAATCTTATTTAATATCAATTCACTCTAACTTTTATCATATAATCTCACTTAGATAATAAAATAAATAGAGATATAAAAATGAAAATATTTCAAAAAGGTTTCTATATTAAGACCTACTTCTTGGAATTATTGGCTAAGAACAAAAATCAATGACTATCCACTATAATCAATGTTATTAAATTATATATTATCCCATGTTCTATAAGGGTGTTAAAATTAAAGATGAATTAGATTTTTTTGGTTTACTAAGTGTTTCATTTGTTTGACTGGATCTTTCAATGGAATTTTGAGGATTTAAAAAAGTTAAATTTGTGTTTTTAGATATGGAATGGGGGTTAAGTGTGGTTGTGGTCTTGTTCAGAGGGATCAAGTGGTTATAGGTCTTTCAATAAGCCTCTTGTAGTGCCACCAGCTAGCAAGTTTGGAGCCACCATCTATTAGGTGGAATGTCTAGTAGTCCAGTGAGGGTCGTTGGACACACTGAATAGCCATTGGGCGGAAGCGTCTAACCAATGTCCCCAAGAACATTTTTAAAATGGGGGTATCCTAAAAATTTTATTGGGATCTCCCTCTTAACATCCCATTTGGGATTTTGATTCCCAATTTTAACAGGATCAATCACTCATTTGTTTTCTCCACCTCCATGATGGTTGTGTGGATCTCCCTTAAGATATGTATATTTCTCCTTTCATAAAAAGCATTGGTGAGCTATAGGTAAGGATACAACCCCATTTTCACATCCTCTTATTCCTATAATCTTGTGATATTTTAATAAGGGTTTTTGGAGATGATTCCACAATTAATGGTGGAATCATACCAAGGAGATAGGGATTCTTTTATTCCTTATAAAACGATGTCCTCAGATAATGTATGCATATCGTCACCAGTCATTTTGTTAGAGGTGTGTGGGTTGGTGAGTTTTGAAAGTTTTTTGAGTAAAATTAAGTATATTTTCTTGTGTTTTTAGTTTTGGTTATTAGGGATTTGGTATGGGTGAGTACCCAAGGAATGGAATAGACCTTTGGAAGATCGTTTCTCTCGATTGAGGTATATTGGAGGAACCAAGTGAGTATTTTTTCTTCTACCAAGGAAAATTTAATTCATTAAATTTTTAAAAGTTTTTAATTAATTATAATTTTATTATAGTTAATTAATACCAATTTTTTGGATTTGAGATATATTCACAGGTTTTCGAGCATTAATCACTAATCATAGAGGACATCAAACAGTATGTTTTCATCTAGTAGTTAAAGTGTAAAGGATTCATAATTGAGGTACGTGGTCCCTTAAATATAACCTAAAGTGCCTCCTATTCATCAAAAGTGTGTGGGAGTGTGTCTTATCTAATTTTTTGGGCATAAAAAAAATTAATTAAATGAACTTAATTTAATTAAATTCTTAATATTGAATTTTCCTTAGTTAAATATCCCTTCTAGGTTTCCTTGAATTATAGAAAATGATAGTTCTATAAATGTTACCTAAGATGAGTTTGGACCCTTTAACTTAAACTATTGGATTGTGAGCATTGAATGGTGAAGGTAACTATTAAATGTTGATGTTGGTTAAATAGAGTGAAACTAATCAACCTGTAAATCATTTTTATTTATATATTGTGAATTTTACACTATTAAATAAAGTCTAAAAAATGGGGTATCCTTCATAAAATCTATAAATAAAAAAATTTAACCTTGGGAAGAAAAATAAATGGTTCATGTGTTGAAAATTTTCAATCTTAAATAATAAAGATAATAACACTTGGTAACCTAGGGATATTTTGTGATAATTATAAGCTTGATTTAGCCGTTTATAAATGAAGGTATTGATAAAAAAAGTTATAAATAGATATTTTGTGTTTAAAACTGGTGATTACTTAGGAAGTAATGAATTCATTATTTGATTGATTGACATGACCAATTTTGTTTATTGATGATGTTTTAAGAATTCCATAGATTAACTCCATGAATTTCAGATAGTTTCTTTTTTATGGAACACCATTAGTAGTATCATGATTCCAATAAAGGACTCAGATGAATACTAGGGAGTGATTACACCCACAGATTCATTAAGGCTTGATGTTATGAAATTACTTAATCAAGCCAGTGGATCCCATTGAGATTCATTGCCATGAATTCCTTGGGGATACACCCACATAGATTAAGTTAACGTCTATATATATTGAATGAAAAAGATTAAATTAATGGATTAATATAGGGTTCCCATATTTAATGTCATGGGATGAACTCCCCATATTCATATTGGTCTATTTGGGTTAAATATATCTGGTGTAGTCCACATATTCCAATCAAGTCATGATTGTTAATTTCAAGTAAATTTCTGTGAGTTTAATTTAGTATAATAGATAAGGTGAATTCCAAGGGTCGTCCCCTTGGATTACATATGGGACATATTAATATGGAATGCCTTTTTGGACCATGAGGGTTCTCTTGGATTACAACAGCTATGGTTTCTAGGGTTTTACACCTTGGAACGAGTCAAGAGATGACATGTATCATGATTATAGACTTTTTAGAGATAGATAAATTAAGTACAGACAAATGTCATGAATCATCATAGAGAACTATCAAAAGTAGTCATTTTACTTCATTTTCATTTAATTGGTTACACTTCTAATTATTAAATTAATATATGAGATACCATATAAATGTTTAGTTTATATCACTTCTATATCCACATCATTTTAGTCTGGTTAAATTAGGGAAATCATTACTAGTGGCTTATTGATTTATAATCACACCCTGATCGGGTCACCATGGAAGGTAGGAAACTAAGGATCGGTCATTTTTTCATTGTAGGATCAGGTATGGTAAAGTTCATGATATTTTGATGTTTTTTCTATGAAAGAGTATGGTGTTTGGGACTGGGTAGTGACACCTACCCATTTATTTGGTAATTATCATTTTCTTTCATTATTTTTTTATTTAATAAATAGAATTTTGTTTTATGCCTAAAATATATTATACACAGTTCATTACACTTTAAAATGAGCTACATATATTGATATTATCTTTGGACCTTTCCTGGGATTTTTTATAATGTATTGTTTTATTTGGATAAGTCTAATTTATTTATTATATAAGATATTTGTTTTACTCTAATATGTGGGTAAATTCTATTCATTGTCCCACCTTAGACCTATATTTTATGTCGAAAGCCTTTAGTGTTTAGGGAGGCATTCTTGAGGCCTTATGATACACAATCCTGGTTCGCCAGTTTACTGGTTCTCAGGGTGGGAGTTGTAAAGTGGTATCATAGGTGCTTTTCTTTTTTCTTAAAATTTTGGAAAGGTATACCAAATAATAGATGTGTTTCAGGACATGGAATAGAGATTTTTCTTAGGATCGGTAACCCAACATATGGGGAAATTCGATGTTTCTAAGGATGGGACTATGGTTTTGGATATTCACTTTTACTATTGATCTTATTTCACCTTGGGATATGCACCAAATTTATTAGATAATAGTTTATGGGATTTGATTATTGGATGAGTATGGAAAGAGAGGGTGTGTTCATGAATCATATTAGGCATATAGGATTAAAATTTCATTTGTGTGATTTTTTCTGATTGATTATCAGGTTACCATGAATATAACTTGGATCAGTAATTTAAATTACATACAAACATTTTTTCAATGTTTTATTATATAAGTGTATAGTGGAATATTACTTCACTAATAACCTTAAAGGGATAAAAAATTTGTTGCGTGTTTATTTTGGTTTGATTATTATGAGGAACCGAGTAATTAAAACTCAAATTACAAGTTGAAGAGTGTTTTATTATATAACTTTTAATTGAAATATATTTAACTAAGAATTATATATGAAACCTCTAGGTTAAATTAAATGGTTAAAAGTAAATTATAGGTCAACTTTTTTAGGTTTTACATGGAATAAATAAAATAAAATATCAAGTACATCTTATTAAGTGGTTTCCCATATAACGTTTCTTGAAATTTCCTTTTATTGGTCCATTTTAGGGGAGTTTTTTGCTAATATAAAATATAAAAGAGAAAACCTTGAATCATATGTTTGTGTATATAATGTAGACCCACTGGTTCATTGATGTGGAATCTTTCTATGGGTAGTTGGGAATATTTAGAGCACCCAGGTTATGTGATATCCCAACGAGGTTGGAGACCTTGGTATTTAGGGAAGTGTAACCAGATGTTGGTCTTGTTGTGCATAACCTAATATTTAAAAGTGTAAGGTCTGTAGAGAGAGATAATTTTGTGAGATGACTATTGATGATTCATGACCCCACTTGTAACCCTTTTGATTTGTACCTCACATGAGAATTTGTAGGATGGGATAAATTCTAGAATTTGTATGAGATCCTCTAGTGGGAGTTGGAACATTAGATGTCATGTGACCATTATACAAAGAGATTTCCCCCTAGGATTGTGACTTATGTGGGGTTTGATTTGTGAGATAGGTGGGAGACACGGGTGGCCTATTTAGGAATAACTCTAGGTTTGGGAGTTGGTTCCTTCTGACCTTATAGGGTTTATATTGATAGAGGTAACTACTTTTTTGTGATTACTATATAGTGTTAGAGGTATAGTTGTATGATTGAGTGTACAAGATCGGTACATGAAGGTTTTAGTATAATATGTGGTTCAAGGAGGTTATATTTATTTAGTTTTCTTGGGAGGATAACATGTGTTCTGGTTCTTTAGTCTTAAGGTTTGTTTTAGAAAGGGTAGTCTTGTTCAGTTTCTTATCCCTTGTAACATAAGTATAGGTGGGATAGTACTAATGGTTATGATCTAAGATTAGATATAGGTTCTCTAGAAATAGAGTAAAATTAGAGAGGTCTACAATAAATTTTATATAAATTTCATGTTCTGTTGAGATGAAAAAACCCCTGAGCGTTAGTGATTCACTAGCGAAAAAGGTTTTTAATGTCGGGCCAGTTAGGTACCTAACCCTATAGATATAAGATTATCCATTAGAAATGAGGTAGTATTATACAGGAAAACCAAAGGAACAATAAAATTATGCTCAATTTTGAGTGTTCATGAAAATGGTTTTGGTTTTTTGAAACACCTATGGTTCTAAAAAGAACCAATGGTTCTCTATGCTTAGTGAAATAAGAGAGAGAGAGAAAGAGGGATAGAGAAAGAAAGAGGCAATACTAGTGGATTGGGTTTGTGATATGGGATTGATAAGACATGACTCACTTAAATTTTACTTAGGTCCTCAAGATTAGGTTTCATGATAGTGGAAAACCATTGAGATTTGATGGAACCTTAGTGGAAAGCGTTCATTGGAGATGCACTATGTCATTGTTCTTTCCGTTCGGGTGGTATGGAAGCATACACTAATGATTATTAAACTAGTATATAGCTATGTATAGGCAAAGTATGGGTGTGTATTCAATGATGGGTTTGCGGATAGGGCAGCGTGGGGACACAATTTAGTGTAGTGGTTCCCCTGTGGTAGGGGATCAAATTGTATGTGGGTCGAGTGTAGAGACACGGGAGATTCTAAGTGATACTTGATAGAGGATGTAGTGGTTGGTGTGACTAATGTGGAATCATGAATCAGGAGGAGAAACACAGGTGTGGTTTTGATGAGACTCGTGGGGTTGATTCTCTAGGAGTGATAAAGGATGGGATAGGTGGATTAGAGTACACCAATTGTCATTTAATGTTGTGACCCTTCCTTTTGGGAGGATTCTTGGTGGGAATGGTTAGATATGTTCCAGTGAGCCCAAAGTGGGTGATGAGTTAACTTTCATTTTGGCTATCAAGGGGGAGCAATTACATCCCCATATAAATGTCAGGTTCAATGATGGATAGATTTAAGGTCCTAGAAATTTGAAAGCTTCTTTGAAAAACAATGACAATGACACTCTTATAGTAGGGAGTGGGATGTTGTTCATGGTTATGTAACCCACATATAACTGTGAATCATTGTTGCATGAAATCAATCAATGGATGATCATTCTGTAATTATATTACTAATCGATAAATGATGTTTAATTAAATGGTTTCTTTAATAAAATAAATGTGTAATCATATGTGGTGTCATTTTAGGCTCAAACAATGGGATAGAGCCCAGAATGAGTATAAATTACTAGAACATAGTCAGGCTGGTGGTGTGTTAGTGCTCACGGTATGGTATAATGGTGGGAATGGACAAAAAATGGTCCAACTTGGTAATGTCACTAGAATTAGAGTATGGACTTCAATGGGAATCTTCAGAAAATAATAAGATGCCTTCATGGTTTATGGAATCATAATCAGGTGTGTTAATAGCATGTTAGTGGTGAAAGATGAGTGTTTTTGGTAAAATTATCCTGAAGGAGGTTCAACATGAATTATTTAATGTAAGTGAATATGGTTGGATATAAAATGAAATATATACATCATTTTGGGTATGATGGGTAGGTGGTGGGCATTGACAGGGACCTTTTGAGAAATAAATGGTGACCTTTAGAACAATTCATGGACATTAAAGGAATATTCGATTGTTTTGTAATTTTAGAATAATGAGGGGTACCGGTATAGGACTAGTATTTTCATGATTTTTAGAGGATTTGGATAGTAAAACGTATTGATTAATGTTTTTAGAATTCCAGGATCATGTTTCAATATGTAATTTCAATTGTAGATGGTGTCATGGATTGGAATTGGCCTCTTTTATCTATATCTTATGGTGGGGAGAACCACAATATGGGTTTGTAGTTTGATGAAATCACCTCAATTGTCTTGGGCTATATGGGAATAAGAGAGCATCATCTCAATTTTTTAGTTAAGTGATTAAAATATGGATTCAGTTTTGGAAATTTAAGCACTTCAATTTGAGTGATATCTAGAAACACATTGATCATTTTATGTTATAATGTGACCATTGAGTAGGAACTGATAACTAACATAGGTTATATAATATTTTTGGAAAATCATCGAAAAAATTTGAGGATGAGATTTTTTTTATGGTGGGAAGGTTGTAAGAACTTTTCTTCTATACAGTTGTTAACATTTAAGAATAATTCATGTTCTTGGTTTAGTAGGTGGGTTTTTTTTTGAATTAGAGATTTGAACAAAATTCATCAGCCTTAGATCCCACAAATATGTGTTTTTTGAAATTTAATGGGTGTTCAAGGTGGTTGTATAAGAATCCGTAGTGATCAGTAATTGTTGGATCTAAAGAATGCCTCCTACAGTTATACCTATATTCTAGACACACCAGCAAGACAATGGTGGTCCAGTGGATAGCTGGTGGCCTGTTGGACCATTTTTAATATGGGGTCATCTCGGTAATTTTACCAAGGCATATCCCCTAACACCCTATTCAATATTTCAGTCCCCCATTTTTTCAATATTAGTCCCACATGAATTTTCTCCTCCTCTTTCATGGATTAGTTGATCTTCCTCACCCCATTTTGGTTTCTCTTTCTATATGATGTTTCGGTTAACTGGAGGTAAGGTTACAACACTTTTCTCTTCCCCCTCCTCTACCTATAATATTTGACTTGTTCCAATAAGGGTATTTTTTATTATTCCCTATAGGTATTGTGGAATCATCTTGAGAATATGGGGATTTTATACTTCCTTGCAAAAGAATATATTGAGTCAACATATACATTTCATTTCAAATTTTTCTGATGGTGTTATGTGATGAGGTGAGTTTTATGTGGGGTTTAAGATAAATTAAGAATCTTGGATTATGTTTCTGGTTCTATTTGTCATGTATTTGGTTAAAGTGAGTAACCAAAGCATGGAATGTATATTTATAGGATCATTACTCTCTTTTTTAGTATATTGGACAAACCCAAGAGTATTTTTTTCATATTCCAAGGTAAATTGGTTAGGTTAACTATTTTCAAGTTAAAAATTTATTATAATTAGATTATAATTAATTAAAACTTGTTTCTTGGATGTGAGTTAAGGTAATAAGTGGTTTGTAATTGTTCATTGGTCTTAGATGAGCTTGAGATGTGGGTAATGAGGTAAGGGGTTAAAGTGAAAAAAAACATCAAAATTGGGGTGGGTGGTCTATTAAATCAAACCTAAATTTTTGCCTATTTTTCTTAACTGTGGGGGTTTGCATCATTCTAAAAATAGTCCGCATATAAAAAAATTTAATTAAATTACATTATCTTAATTAAGTGTTTAAAATGGATTTTTTCTAAGATAAATATATCTTTTAAAATTCCTTGAATCATAGAAAATGATAGTTCTATATGTGTAACCTAAGTTGAGTTTAGACCCTTAAATGGACCCATTGTATTGCGATCATTGAACAATGAGGTGAATTGTTAAATGATGGTGTTGGTTATTTATAAATCTAGTAAGATACCTATAAGGTGTTTTCTTTATAGCTTGTGAATGGTAACCTATTTAATCAATCCTTGGAAATGGTTAATTTTTAATAAAAAAAACATTTATTAGTAACTAAGGGATGTTGTGTGACTTTTATAGGCATGATTTAGCCCTTTATAAATAAAGAGTTAAATAATAACATGTTTTAAATAGAAATTTTGTGTTTTGAGATGTCTGGAGGATGTTGTTAATCCGACAATTGAATCAATTTATAAATTTATAAAAAATATGAACTCCACTAACTACTAAAATGTACAGTAGTGGTAAGACGGTTTTTATCTCATGAGGACAAGTTTGAGAATTACATTATCCTAATAGAAAATACCAATGATTACTAAAAAATGATTAAACTAAGATTATTAAAAATTATATAAATTTTTTTAAGGTTTTGAGAAAGTAGGTGAAGAAAAATAAAAACAATGTACCATGTGTTTTTTATCCAAATTCATGTATAAGTTCTCAAAAAGAATCTTGAATTCACTCTTATTGTTCTCGGAATCATGTTTAAGTAATTCCAGTGGTCATGGTAATTACTATCCACTTACAGTTTCAAATTCTTCGAATAGTCATGGTAATTTTGAATAAAAATATATGGAAGTGAAACACCCCATAACTTTTAAGAAAATAAAACAATGTTTAATAATATATACGACACAAAACACCAAGCCTAAAAAAACCATGAAATATTTTTATTTAAATATGAATGTTATAACCGAGCCATTAAATTAAAGGGTAAGAATAGGAATACATGATTTATTAAATATATATAAATTTACTACTCAATATAAAGTTTTTGATTAATTATTAGTAAATAATCACTTGGTTTTTATGAAAGTTATTTTACTCATAAAAAATATGCTCTCTTCAAAAATGGTTTTAATTATTTTTTGTGAGAAAATATTATAATTAATTTATGAACTTTAAGAAATTTTATTTGACAAAAATTATTACATTTTTAAATAAACATATAAAAATTATCTTCTCTTGAAATTTTTATATTTTTTAAAACGGTTTTATTTTTCAATGAATAGTGAATTTTTTTTATTCTTGGAGAAGATCAAATTTTCTTTTAAATTTATATAAAGTTAAATTATACTTTGAATTATTTTTAAAATTTATTCAGTTTATTTTTCTGAAAAAAACCCAATTATAGTCTTTTGATGAATATTATAATTGAATTGGGTATAAAAATTATACTTAAAAAGGCATTTTTCTGAAAGAACTTTTTTTGTTATGTTTAACATTTTAATGTTAAATTAATTTTTCCTACTTCTAGAAATTGAACCTCAAAAAAATATATTTTAAATTTGTAATAATTATGTAAAATTTTTATATATAGGTACCTTATATGTTTTACATTATGAATTGTAACCATAAGAAATAATAGTCACTACAATAAGGGTAAATTGGATAATTAAGGATAAGAATAATATGATAAGGACTAAAAATGAACCTAAAACACACATTTATCCTATTATATGTGTGGATTTCATCCATTTCTAAAGAAATATTGAAAATATGTCAAATTGGTGTAATATTTATTTTATTTTGACCTTTATATTATTTTATGTAAAGAAAAGTAAGAAAATGTCCTTATCTTTGTTTTATAGTCTCTAAATTTCTGAAAATGCGTTAAAAAGAGGATATGTTCAATTATAAAAGGTTTATTTGAAATATAAATATTTTTTTATAATGGTAATTTATTTCCAATTTTTTTAATGAAATAATTATCTTAAATTATTACACATTACTGAACAATTTTATTCAATATATAGAAAAATGAAATTGAGAGTAATGTAATATGAATGAATTTTTGTATTACATTAATTTTTTAGATAAAATTAAAATATTATAAAGTATTCAATGGATTATATTCTAATTCCATTGTTTCTATTCTATTTTCAAAGTCAAATTAAATTAATAGTACCAAAAATGGAATTAAAGTTATTATATCAAAAATAATAATATATTAAATAGTCTAAATTTCCTAAAAATCATGAATTCATCCAATTCATTTGTATGTGGCTTAAAATATCAAATATGGTTAATTTATGGGCCAATTATTATTTTATTGTAACAACCTTAACACCTAAAGAGTAAAAATATTTGTTATTATAGTAATCATCAAAAGGATTTTTCATGGACTAAAACAAAAAACATAAGGTTGAAAACATCACCAAAACTAGTCAATTTTTTATTTAATGAGATTATTTTGAATCATAAGAAACTTATATTTTAATTTTATCAATTTGTATCAATTTTTCAGGAGAAATAATTTATATTAATTTAATATTTTAAGAAATTTCAAGAATACACATCCCCTATCATTTAAATGGGAACCTATTATCCACTTTTACTCACACTAAAAAACCTTGTGATTTATACAATACTATTGGGAGAAAATCCCTCAAGGTAACATTACAGCATTTTTGGGTTGATTGTGTTTGCTGACAAAGAAGGTTTCCATGGACAATTGTCAGGTTCTAGATAATTTATTGACAATCCATGTCAACAAAGAACGATGACAAAGGGACAGACAATATAGAGGCAGTACAAAAAGAGCACTACAAGGTGGTTCCATTTTCTAGTGATTTCCAAATTTTTGGGGACCAAAATTTGGAGTTTGGTGAGAATTGCGAAAAGTGGATATCCTTGAAGATCTCATCAAAATATGGAAAAGGCATGAATTTCGTGAAGATAGGCTTCGTGGATTGGATTTCGCGAAGACCAGAAAAGTGATGGCGATGATTTTTCGTGATTATGTCAAGCTTCGCGAACAGAAGATTTGAAGCTCATCACGGTGGTGAAGGTATTTGCGATGGAGCTTCACAGTGAGGGCATGAAGGGATTGACGGTGATGCTCTGCGATTACATCAAGCTCCGCGATCGGAAAATTGTCGTGGTGCTTTGCGATTTTGAGAGAATTTCGGCAGGAACATCGGAGCTTCGCGATTTAAGATGATATGGCATTGACGTCTAATGTAAAGTTCATGGGTCAGTGGGATCACCTATAAATAGGCCTCAAACCCTTCAATATAAGTAAAGAGAAAGAGAGAATTTTCAGAGAAAATTATTTTCTCTCGGTTCACGAAGGTGGTTTGCGAAGGCAGTGTGCTTCGCGAAAGAAGAGATTTGTAGCGGCTATTCTAGCTCCATGAAAGTTGTGAGATCAACATTGGATCAGGGATATTTGTGAGGGAAGTCACTCTGTTATGACTTGAGCTTTACGAGAGTGCTTCACGAAAAGGCAGGAGCTTCGCGAAGGCTTTTTTGAGCTTCTCGATATTGGGAGCCTCGCGAAGTAGGGTTCTTTGCAAAGTTATTTCCAATGGAATTTCCCAGTATTTAAGAGGAAAAGAGGTATTCATTAGTAGATGAAAGTTGGACTTTAAAATGGAATCTATCAACACTTGAGGATGTGTGTATTCATGCAAATGAATAGACCTACATGTCAATAAACTGTGAGTGGATCCCCTACAAGTGCAGTGAGCAAAGGAAGAGGAAGAAGATAATCCTTTCTAAAGGCAGTGAGCCAGTGAAAGAGAAACAGGGAGTGACTCTTGGGAAATTAGTGATTTGCGCCTAAACATTATAAAGGTAGTGAATCTGGGAATAGAAGTGATCTATCCTGAACCTTGTAAACAGAAGTAGGATTTTAATGGATTTGGTGCATCAGCACATCGACGGTGTATGCTCCTTGTATGTAGCCCAGTGAGGGTGAACTAATTAAAAATCGATGTGTCTTGTGCATGCTTTAGTTTTTTTTATACTTTGCTGCAGGAAAGATAGAGAAGAGATTTTTTCATAGCAGTGAGACAAGATCAATAGGGGTAGTGGTTTTAATCTGTCATACACTGATTCACCCCCCCCCCACCTCTCAGGGTATCTAACCTAGTGGAACCATCAAATACCTACCCAAATACCTCTATTAAATACATCCTAACATTATTTAGGTCTTATTTTTGGTAAAATACCAACCTTTCATGTTTTAAGGTGTAAATAAATGGAATTAGTTCAAGAAGAGGTGTAGTCTTTAACCAAATATTTTAATATTATTTTTTCATCTACCTACTTAAAATATTCATTAAATGTGATAAAAAAAATAACAATATTTTCTTCCATATAATTATATGTTATTATTTTAATTTCATTGCCTACATCCTTCTACTATTCCATCAAATGAGAATCAAAATCTTCATTCATATGTACAATGGACAACCATGCCTCGTGAAACGATGTATTTGTTTTTCACCACCCCCTTTCATGAATGTTTATAGTAATGTATTTAATAAATATATATTTTATTTATGATATTATTATGATTCTATAACTATAAATTACTATTTACCCTTATTTCATTGCATCCAGTAAAAATGGAATCATTATTGATGCGTACTACCACCTACCGTCTACATGAACGTTGTAATTCAATTATTTTATAACTACCTTTTATGGATGTATCTATATATATATACTGAATATATATATATATGATATTAAACTCATGGTTAAAATTATGTATACTATGGAACCATGATCAATGTATAAATGAAGAGATTATTAACCCAAAACATGGATGAAAAATGGAGCAGTTTCCACTTGGAAAAGTGATTTTAATTAATAATTGTTAACAAATAGGTAGTAATATGTTATAAAAATCATAAATGGTATGATATATATTATTATGGTTCTATAATACATGTATAATAAATATATATTTTGTATATATTATTTTATAACACATATAAAGAATGGTGCGACTAAATGTAAGGGATCCCTCTAAACCACTCTTTTTGGGTTATGATCGTCCTCTCTCTAACTCACATTCTATCTCACATTAATATTATTCAATTTTTATAAATTATATATATATTTCTTTAAAATTTACACCAATCTTATTATCCCTTCCTTTTATTGGGAAATATATGCCTTATGTTCACTTCTCTAATTCCCTCTTTATAAAATCTCCTTTGACTACTATATAAGGCAAGGTTAGGAAACTTATTTCTTCCCATAAGTAATTATTATGATTATACCTAATGATTTATTTCCTTTTGTGTCACACATAATCATGAAAATTTTATAATGGTTTTTTCTATATAGGTCTCCAATGCATTGGGTAAATAGTTTGTCACATGACACACTATGAATGGGATTTTAGAGTAAACCTAATCCAATATGGGACACTATCAACTATGTGATGTTTTCTTGAAAAATAGTCTAGATGTATTATTATGTCATATTTTATGTTGTTTCAAAAATTCATATGTTTTCATGATTATATGATACCATGTTATTTATTTTAAGCTCCCATGGGATTAAACATTAGCATTCTCTTTTATGATATCATGTCAAACATTTGACTCACAAAATTTGTTTCTTCAACATGTTTATTCCCTTACAGGTATTTTTAGATCATACCATTTTTACATGTATTCCTCAGGTTATCCAAAGAAGTTTTAGGATCATAAATTGATTTATTATCACATTATATAGATTAAACTAAAGAGGTTTTATCTTCATATTGACATTTTATATACATAGTCTTCCAAGGACTCTAGGATTTTTGGTCCTTGTTTTGTATTTATTGTATATTTTTGTACAGAACCATCTAATAATATGTGTAAAAAGTATAAGGTCACTAGAGTGGGTATCAAAGAAAATCCTACTTCTTTTACGGGATTTGGATTAGAATACATTATTAATAAACCTGTAGATAAATTTATGTATAATAAAATATATTATATTTTTTTGAAGTATAGATTTAGTGATTTAAAAGATATTGCATCCCTATCACGATACTACAGGTAGATGTGGGTCTTCCAAAGTTTCACCTAGGGTTAATAACTTCAAAAAAGGTGTATTGGTAATTTAATATATCATCACCTAGTGCACTACTGTTGAATCCCACCAAATGGGCATCAAAAATTCTAGAATTGAAGAAATACCAGAAGCATGAGTCATACTTTCTCTAAAAAATAAAGAATTATCATGACAACATGAAGTCCAGATGGCTGAATAATGTGTATAGAGACCCATGATTAACATTCATCAATATTACATCATTTTAGATGAATATTCAACACATTATAGGAATACATGTCTGAGGACCATAATACTTTAGTGTCCTTAGAAACATGGAACAAAACCTTCTAATCTGGGGAAATATCTTCAATGTCTACAGTAAAGATCTTCCCCCTTAGTACTCCTAGTTAAAACCTTTATTCACAACCTAGGGAAAGAAACATAAAAAATGGTGATATAAAATTCTTAAAATGGGTAAATAAAGGAGATACAAAAGTATAAACATGAGAATAATGGTATGAGAATATGATCATAACATTAGAATATCATACCACACATATAAAATATCAAAGACATAAATAATTGTATAAATATTAGCAGTTCATAAGAAATAAATAATAAGGTAATCAATATAATAAACCATGAAATCATAAAATTTGTATAAGACACAGAATTTGTGGTAGACACATAAGCATATAATATTCGATGTCAAAGATACCTACCAAGAACTTCCTAACATGTTAGGCTATGGATAATCACCAAAGTAAATGTTTCTAGCATGGTATGACCTCTTATATACCCTCGTATTTGGGGCATGCAATTTTATATCATTTACCCTCTTTTCTTGGTCTTGGAATTACCTCACGTGTACTCTTTTTTTGTGTGCATGAGATGTCCTCTTTTGTACCCTCTTGTTTCTAGCTTAAGATACCCTCTTATTTTGGTCTTGGGATGCCCTCAGGTGTACCCTCTTGTTTTGGGATTAGTATTACCTCTTTTTATGGACTTATCGTTCCCTCCCATGTACCATTTTAATCCCATAAAACATTTATCATTACCTAATTCATTGTATGGGTATATAGGTCCCACCCATCAGATAATGAAATCATACATGTATGTGCCACAAGAGAACAAATTATTCATCATATCATAACCCATTAAAATAGATGGGTTTTATAAACATCAAATCATAAACCATGAAATTAAAAAGGTATCATTAAAATTTAATCACATCAGAACTAATGGAAAATAGATAGGTTTCCTAATCAGTTTATTAAATCATAACACTTGAAAAAAAAATGTGGGTTCTAGAAGCATATAACTCATAGAAGAGAACAGGGTGTCGTAAACATCATTCCTTAAAAACATAAACCATTCAATAAATAATATTAACGGTATTATTGTTTTATTTCTCAAATCAATCATAAAATATTCCAAATGATTCTATTTTAGATGGAGAAGGATTTTTGAAAGATGACTTGAAGAATTTCTAAAGGAAAATAAGCTTTCTTTGGAATTAACATTTAAAAAAATAAAAAATATTCAAAATCATTTTACTAAAAAATAACATTGAAGATATATAAGGTAGTATTTAAAATCATTAAAAACATTTCCTTAGAAAAATATATTTTCCTCTTTGAAAAAAACTCTTTAAAACATAAATCCTTTAGAAAACCTTTTTCGTTAAAAATTGATTTGAAAACTTATAAAGGAATTTTAAAATTTTTTGAACACCTTATTCATTGAAAACATATAAATGGATTTTTAAAAAGTTTAATACACTTTCTAAAAAAAATTGAAAACCTTTTTTTTAACATTGATTTTAAAGAAAACAGTTTTCCGAACAAAAGTAAAAATAAAGTCTTGTTTTCATAAAAACATTTTCTTAATTATCATCAGAACCAAGAAGTAGAAAAAATGAAAATAATGCATTAATATATCATATATGATAGGAGGAGAATAAATTTCATGATTTTTCATGAGTTATGGATCGTAATATTCCGTCAATGGAAGCATAATCTTAAATAACTGTGATAAACGATGAGATTATAGCAATAAACTATTACCACTTAGTAACATTAAATCATAATAAACATGAGAGAACAAAATTAAATGAAGATTAAAATATAATTAATGAAGTATATTCATGATATAACATTCCATAGTACATTATTCACCCCATGGAAAAATATAGATGCATAGCATTGAATGTATCTCAAAGAAGGTAACTTGATACAGAAATTAATTTATCGATTTGGTATCTATTAAACCATAAAACCCCTGAAATAAATATCATAAAATGGATATGTAAATATTCCTAAATTTAATTATAATAATAATAGAATAAATTCATGGTAAATATATACACTATAAAAAAGAAATGTGTGGAGAATAAGGCATGTATCTCACTGATATAAAAAGTGAGATGAGAAAACCTTCAATACATCAGTAACATTAGAATCGTGATTCCCATGAAATAATTACATAAATAAAAATAATTTAATAAATGAAATTAATGATATAAAATATCATATGGTAGTATATACACCACATAATATAATCTAGTGATGAATAAGTCATGTATTTCACAAAAAGAAAAGTTAGTTGAAATTTCCCTTACCCTAAGTATTGAATTTATTTGTACACATTCAAAACCTCATGAATAATAAATAACATATTATTATAAATATACCATAGAACCATATTTCTATATAAAATAACATATATTATTCAATTATGAAATTATATTACCTATTTGTTAACAAATCATTATTAAAGAAATATTTTGGGTAATAACCACCTTGTTTATCTTACATGTTTTGAATTCTTATTCTTGATCCTATTACTTAGATGGTGATTTACTTATTTAAGGAATGTAAAACATGATATATATATATCATGTATATTCAGTATAAAAATATTTATAATAACACATAAAATATGGATATATGAAATGGAATACACCGTTCATGGAGACGGTAGGTTGTACGTGTGCATGAACATTGTTTCTGTTTTATTATGGTATTGAAGAAAATTTAATTAAATGTATGTATATATATACACACTAATTATAGTATAATTATTATTTCATATATATAATGTATTTTTTCTAAACCCATCCTTAATACATTCAATGTTGAGTGTGAATGAACCATATCTCTTTAAGGAGGCGGTAGTCCACACTTCCACAAACGAAGTTATTGAATTTAAACAAAATAAAAATAAAGAAGGTATGTGTTATATAATAATTACAAAAGAATAAATACATCATAAATATCATATAAATCAGATAAAATTATATTTTACATCATAATTATCAATAATGAGAGGTGGTAAAGGAAAAATAAACCTCATCATTTCGTGATACTGTAGTTCACCATACATAAGAACGGTATGTTTGTTACACATTAGATAGAAGTATGTGAATGTTTATGTATGAAAATTATAATAAAAACATATAATTAAATTTTGTATATTTATTTTATTATATAATCATGTAATAAAAATATTTTGTGCGGTGCAGAATGAAAATAAAACAAAGGAACTTGAGGAATGATGTTACCACTTCTTTGGGTAACTCCTCTTGGTTTTCACCAAAGATATTCCTTGGATTATTTTCCTCCAAAATTGAGGATTCTATGTTGAAGTGATAATTTTTGGGGGAATATTTGGGAATATTTCAGATGAGAGAAAGTGTCTTGAGAGGTATGGGGAGTGAGGTAGGTGAGTTCCCTTTTATAGTGAAGGAGTGACATTCTTCTAAATATAAAAAGGTAAACTATATTGAGAGGTCTCCCTTACACCAAGTACCTACAATAATTGTTAAAATTTTATCCAATAGGTAAATGTTTATAAATATGTCCATATAATGACTTTTTTACATGTTTATAGGTCATTTGGGCTCTTAAGATTAAATCTTAACGATTATGTAATCTTGTGTCTACCTTAATTTATGTAATTAATTTTAATTAATTTCACTAAATTGTTTGTTCAAAAACTAATTTGACCTTATTATAAATTATAAATTATGATGATTCCAAATATGGAATAAATTTTTCCAATTCTAATCACATAAGTGTTAGAAATTAATTTAAAGTTAATCTCTCATACTGGACGACAAAGTGAGTTTTTTTAAATAAAAATGTTCAAAAGTTTGCTAAGTTTTTACATCTAAATTTAATGTGAAATTACTTAAAGTAAACTAAATTGGTTTAAATAATAAAATTTATCTAATTGTACTGAAAATACAATTGAAAAAATTATATAACTATATAAATAAATTAAATGAAAAATAAATTTTCAATTAAAATTCATTGTTTTTAACTATTCGTTAAAAAATGAAAATTCTCAAAAAAATAAAAAATAACTAAAACTAAAATTTGATAGTACAATTCAAAAAAAAGTATATTTTTTCAAATAAAAATTATAAATTTTTTAAAAATTAGATTTAAAATTGGTTCATCATTAAAAGGAAATAAAATTTTGTTTTATAAAAATAACTATTTTTATTCGTAAAATTGGATATATTATAATCATATACCTATAAAATATATTAGATGAGTATAAAAAATATTGATTGAATATATAATATATAAATTTTATTTAAAATATTAATCAAAAGTGGTTTGTTTAATTTCTTGATTTAAATTTGTGTTTGTATAATGAAAAAAAGTTTTCTTAGAAAAGTAATTTATTTATTTTCAAATAGTTGTTTCATTCACTTACACTAATTGATAACCAAAGGATTATTTTATATATATGTCTAAATCATATTTTCCCAATTTATTAAATATTATTTATAACTTCCATTCCGATATCTTGGTGGTAGCTATAATTATATTGTAATAATATTATTAATAATATATTTTAGTTTGGTAAATCTTGGTTTGGAGAGATTATTTGACATGGATTAAAAGAATAAATGACTATAGAGAGAGATAAAGATCATTGATCACCAATAGGTGAATGGTCGAGGGAAAGTTAAGGGTATCAAAACCAAAAATCTATAATGATTTATAAGACCATCAGTCCAACAGAAATTAAGGTATTAGGATAAATCATTTTCAATATAATTTTTCTAATTTTCAGTAATTTTTCACAATAATATATAATTACTTGATTTCATTCCATTCCATATGCACAATCTCGCCCTTTGGTTGTACCTTGTTCATTTCCCACTTCATATCTTACTCCAGGTAATGAAGGTGAATTTTTAATTCCTAAATAACTAACATATATTGAGATCCATAAATAGAATGATAACTCATTCCATATAACATTATTTAACCTTTAAAAAAATGGTTTTCACAAGTTATTCAACATGCATCCATCCTCATATGGTGAGATAATGCCTTAATCACATAAATTTCATCGAAGTTTAACTTTAAAATTCCATGAATGGTTAATATTATAACTCTTTTGAAAGCTAAAAATCCAAAACATTATAAATAAGGTCACTAAATTGGAATAACATTTATCCCCCATACATCATAAATTAGCTCTTATTTGTCACATACTAAACATATGAATACCTTTATCATGTATTCTCTTGAACATGGTAATAATATGAATTACCTAAAAAACTTATTGGAAACAGGAATTTTTTCTTATTCTAATATTTATTGGATATGTTACTTAAGTCCAAAATTTTTGTAAACTCCATACATGATAGAATAAACAACTTTTCTAAAAAATCCTTAATTATCTCCAAGGTGATCAGTACCATAGAATTTACTTATTCATATCCAAAATATCATTTTCCAAATATCATTATCTTAAAATAAGGGATGTTGTAAGGGTTATCCTTCTTTTATTCATGTGTTTCCCATTGACATTAACTTTCCATTAAATCACTTTTCGATTATATCAGTTTCATTCATCATATTATTGTAAATACGTAGGGAAAATATAAACTAAAAAATCTATATATATTTAAAATTTCATAATTCATGAATCCAAATATATAAAAACATCTAATATTCCACTTTATCCTTAAAAAAATTAACAAATATACCTCATCCTATTACTTAATAACTCTTTCCATTCATATTTCACCTATAATATCATCAGTAGTATAAATATAACCATTACTCATACCACCATTCTGATTCGTTTCATGATCTATCCACTTAGGACACCGAATTGAATAATACCCACTCATTCTACACATATAACATTCAATTATTGATAATACAATATTATGGAAAATATTCCCATCTATAATGTTAATAGATCTCTTCATTTTTCATTTTCATTTACTTTCATTGTTTCCTTCTTTTTGACTGTCAAAAATTCTTCGTGTTCCTATAATATATTTGCATGGGTCCTTATTTAAACATTATCGACATAAAGTAAACTGAATCTTCTTTCCTCTATGGTCTCTATTACCCTAACTCTTAGTAAACTCATTCCTTATCTTATTTGGTGAGTCTGAGAGTTAGTTAACAAACACATTGTTCATCATCTTCCAAGAAAACTGATTAGGCATGATCACTACATCTTTCACTCCAACAATCATAATATATGACTGATCATCAAACAACTTTCTATCACATTCATATTTATCCCAATTACTTCAAGTTCCCTCCATTGACTAAAACCAGAAATCATAGTGTGATAAACACTTATCATAGAGAAAAACCACAAAATCATTAAAATTTTCTTATAGGAAGCCAAAATCATGACACCAACATTTAAATTTATGACACCTTGGGATTATCCTTGGTTATTCATAGACAATATTCATTTAAATCCATCATTATGGTCTATGAATAGTCTATAAAATTTTAAATAATACCCACTGGGAGTGTCGAACTTGGTGTGTATCAAGGATTCTTGTCGTGTACCAGGTTATGATCAAGTCCAGACTGATGCACCTTTTAAGAGCGTTTACCCCTTAGAACTTCTATTCCAGATCCGCATCTACTTGTATTGTCAAGATAGGGATGTATTTCTAGGAAAACACACACTCTATCTATTACCAAAATTCAAGGACATTTTCCTATACTTTTCTTTATCCTTAGACTTATCTTTATACATTTCCGTAGGGTTATCACTACAGTTTTCTCATACTAGTTTCTAAAGTTTAACTAAACCATTCCATTGATAAAAACTATGGAAACCCGGGCTTAACATACATATATATTAAATTATTTTAGATTAATATTATTCACATTACAAGAATACATGCATAAAGACCATAATATTTTCATCTCTTTGGAAACTTGGAACACAACATTTTAATCAGGTGAAATATCTTCAATGTCTTTAATAAATATCTTCTAATTTCTTATTCCAAATTAAAACCATTCATCAAAACCTGGGGAAAGGAAATATAATAAAGGATCATATCAGATTACCAGTAATGGTAACTAATAGAGATACGTAAGTATAAACTTTAGAATATGGGTATGATAATGTGATCATAACATTATAATATTATAACCTTCATATCAAAGATCATAAAAATAAATCATGTAATAAAAATTGGTAGTTCTTAAGACATCAATCATAATGTAAGAAATATAATAAGTCATGAAATCATAACATAAGTATAAGACATGGAATTTATGGCAGGCACGTAATCATATAAAATATATTATCCAAAATACCTACCAAGAACATCATAACATGTTTATCGTGGTTCAATCACTTGTTTACCTATTTTAGGCTTGGGATTCCTTCATTTTTACCCTTTTGTTTAGATATCGGGATTCTATTTTGGGTAGCTTCTTGTATTGGTCTTGTAATACCCTCTTTTCGTGGGCTTGGGATACCCTCACGTATACCATCCTGTGTTAGGCTTAATATTCCCTCTTTTGGGGGGGTAGGGATTCCCTCTCATGTACCCTATTGGTCTCATAAATCATTTTTCATTACCAAATTCATTAGAGGAATATATAGGTCCCACACATCACATAATTAAATCATACAAGCATGAGACACAAGATAACAAAACATTCATCATATCATGACCCATAAATATATATTGTTTTTATAAAAAAATCATAACCCAAGAAATTAAATGGGTATCATTAAAATTCCATCATATTATAACCTCTGTAAAAGGTATAGGTTTTATAATCATTTCATTAAAGCGAGACTCATTAAAATCAGCAGGTTAAAAAAGAATATAACACAAGGAAGCGAAATTGGTGTCGTAGAAATCCTACCATCAAAAAATACCCATTAAATAAAGAATATGATTGGTATTCTTGGATCATATCCCCAATAAATATTAAACTATATTAAAGTTTTCCATCTTATATAGAGAAAGATTTTGAAAGATCAGTTGGAGAATTTATTAAGAATAATAACCCTTCTTTGAAATTAACATTTTAAAACATAGAACATATTCACAATATTTTTCTTAAAGAAATAATTTTAATATATATAAGTTAAGGTTTAAAATAATTTAAAATATTTATTGATTAAAATTTCTATTCCTCATTGAAAAACTCCCTTTATAACATAAAGAATTTTGGAAACATTTTTCTTAGAAAATAGTTTTGAAAACTTATAATTGAATATTGAAAACATTTTGAAAATATTTTTTCATGAAAACATATAAAAGGGGCTTGAAATTTCTTATAACACTTTTAAATCAAAAAAAATTGAAGACCATTTTTTAAAACTTGGTTTTTAAGGAACACAGTTTTCAATCGAAGGGGTAAATGAAGAAAAACTTTCATAAAAAAATATTAATTATATTAAGTACTAAGGAGTGGAAAATTGGTACTAATACATGAATATATCATGTATAATAAAATTATAATAAACTTAATGATTTTTTCTGAGATATGTATCATAAAATTTCATCAATATAATAATAATCATAAACAACCTCGATAAATGATGAGATTGTAGCACTAAGATATTACAACTTTAGAAAATTTAAATCATACTCTAAATGAGGGAATAATATAAAATTATTCTTAAAATATCATTAAATAATTATATTATTGATATAAAATGTAAAAGGGAATTATCTACACAACATGGAAAAATGTAGGTGCATAGCATGGCATGTATCTCAAAGAATGAAACATGAGACAAAAATTACTTTAAAGATATGGTAAATTTTGAACCATAAAACCCATGAAATAAATATAATAAAATGGATGTCTAAATGCCCATAAAATTAATTATAATAATCATATAAAACATTCATGGTCAGTATATACACCATAGAAAAGAAATGAGTGGTTAATAAAGCATGTAGCACACGTATATAAAAACTGAGATAAGAAAACCCATTCTACTTTAGTAACTTTAGAATATTCATCCCAATGAAATAATAAAATCAATGAAATATTTCAATTAATGAAATTAATAATTTAAAATGATATAGGTAAGTATATACACCACACAAAATAAGTGAGTGGTTAATATGGCATGTATCTCACGAAATTAAAAAGTGAGATTAAATTCCCTTTACCTCAACTCTTGACTTTCATTGTACATGTTCAGACCACATTTATAATAAATAAAGGTTTATTATAAATATACCACATAACTATATACCTATATATAATACCATATATGATTCACTTAATACTTTATATTATCTGTTTATTAAGAATTCCACATTAAAGCAACATTTTGGGTAATAACTACATTGTTTATCGTACGATTTTTGACTTGTAATTCTTCATAATATTACTTAAATCATGGTTTACTTATTTAAAGAATGTAAAAAATTGTTTATATATCATATATATCCATTATATAACTATTTATTATAATCAATAAAACATAGCTATATGAAATGAAATACACTGTTCCTAGAGATGGTGGGTCGTATGTACGCATGAACGTTGTTTCCGTTTTACAGTAGTATTAAAAGAATAGTAAATTAAATTACTTATATATATATATATACTAATTTGAATATAAATATTATTTAATATATATAATATAAGTTTACTAAACCCATCAATAATACATTTCATATACAGTGTGAATGGATCACATCACTTTGAAGAGAAGGTAGTCCACACTTCCAAAAATGAAGTTATTATATTTACACAAAAAGGAAAGTAAGATGGTAAGTGATATATAATAATTAAAGAAGAATAAATGAATCATATATATCATATATATCGTATAAAAATATATTTTCCATCATAATGACCACCCATGATAGGTGGTAAATTAAAAACAAACAACATAGTTTTGTGAGGTCGTAGTTCTCTACACATAAGAATAGTAAGTTTTTTACCCATTAAATGAAAGTGTGTTTAATTGTAGGTTAAACCCTTAGAATAAAAACAACTCAGTATTTCAAGGATACTTAGGTTATTACATAATCATGAAATAATAATATGTTAGGTTTTTTATAATGGAAATAAAACAAAGGATCGTGAGGAAGGATGTTAACTCTTCTTTGGGTAACTCAATTTGGTTTGCACCTAAGGGCTTCCTAGGATTTGTTTCTGCCCAATGTCAGGCTTCTATATTGAGTTTGGGTATGTTGGGAAACTATTTTGTAATATTTATTATGGATAAAATCATCTTTAGATGTGTGAGTAAGTGATGGGGTTAGTGCCATTTTAAATAGGAGGAGGAGTGGAATTCTTTTAAATATAAAAAGGTAAACACTATTGAGAGGTATCCCTTACATCTTGTGCCACCAATAATTATTAAAATTATATAAAAAATTGGAATTGGTCAAAATATATCCAAAAAATGGATTTTTGACATTTTTCAAGGTTATTTTACCACTTAAGATTAAATTTTAACCATTAAGTAATATTTTGTTTACCTTAATCATTATAATTAATTGTAATTAATTTCACTAATATTTTGGTTCAAAGAATAATTTGACCATATTAAAAATTATAAATTTTGATGATTCAAAATATGGAATAAAAGTTTCCAAATTATAATAACATAATTGGTAAAAATTAATTTAACTTTAATCCTGTTGGCGGGGCGACAGGGTTGGTTTTTGTAAAATAAAGAGGTTCAAAAGTTTTCTACGTTTTTATATATAAATTTAATGTGAAATTGTTTAAATAAATTAAATTGATTTAAATGACATTAAATTTATCTAATTATACATAAACCCCCAATAAAAAACATTATTTAACTATATAAATAAGTTTTATGAAAAAAAACGTTTTGCATTAAAATTCATTGTTTTTTACTATTCGTCAAAAAAATTAGAATTTTTAGAAAAATACCAAAAATTCACTCAAAGTATATTTGGTAGTAATAACTGAAAAATAAAATTTATTTTTTCAAATAAAAATTATAAAATTGTCATAAATTATATTTAAATCGGTTCTCTATTAAAAATCAAAAAAACCCATTTCAAAAATACATATTTATATTCCTAAAATTGGGTTTATTCTTATCTTATGAATATGAAATATATTGTATGAGTGTTAAAAATATTTAGTGAATATATAATATAAATTTTAATGAAAACATTAATCAAAAATTGTTTGTTAAATATATTGAGATAAAATTGTGTTTATACATAGAAAAAAAAAGTTCCTTAGAAAAGTAATTTTTTTACTTTCAAAAACTTCTTTCATTCATTTATAAAAATTTTCTAAAAAAGGATTCATTTTATATACATGTAAAAATAATATTTTCAAAATTTGGTTAATATTATTCTTAACTTCCATTCCAATGGTTATGTAGAATCTATAATAATATTTTAATAATAATATTAATAAAATATTTTAGTTTAGTAAAACATGGCCTTGTGTATTACACCAGATAATGAAGGGACACAGTATTGTGTGTAATAAAAGTCAAACATAGAGTTTCATGTACCAAAAGATAATCTAAGTGTTGTTTTTTGTGCAATGTTAACTTGGTTTTATGTATAAAACAAAACAAACTTAGTGATTTTATACAGAAAAAACTATATTTAGTGTTCCCTAAAATGCAAAATATCAAAAATAACAAAATAATTCCAAAAATATAAATTTTAAAAATTATCGGGGTGTTTTAATGTGAATCTCATGGCCTTCAGAGGTAAATTTGATCGAATGGCCCCAAGAAGGTCATTATAATGGTTTATTTATTGTGCATGATCTGTTTATGATTACGTGAAGCCCCTCTAACAATCCCCCTTATTCTTGTGAAGGTTTCCAGATGAGATATTAAGATCATGAAAAGGCTTCCATATGAGATTATCCGATCATGTGACTTGTCAATTGATAGGCTCCTAAAAATCACCTAATTCCCCTTATAAAATAAAGTCATAGAAAGGTGGAATCTTCTTGTGACGAATTGTTACGTGACATGATTATGTGATTCTAAAGACCCCTAGTGCCCCTAGTGATATGAATATAGTTCCATGTGAGAGTATATTGGAATTTCATATTCATCATGCGAAAGACCTCAGACACATCCATTCAATAATGTGATGCCCCTTTAGATCTACAAACAATCGAAGGGATTTTTAATGACAATGCTCTCACACCAATACTAGATCCAGCAATGATCAAATGATACATCATAGAAAAGAAGAGTGACCTTCCATGATAATGATCACATACCATCACAATATCCCCCATTGATCATGTGATTCCCTAACAAAAAATCAATGGTAAAGGCTATAGGTATTGTAATATAAGGAATAAAGAACTGAAAAAGTTATAAATGTCTTGTCAAGTTAAGGTAAGTTGATTGTCATGTGAAGGGTTTATATGCCTCATGTGACCACCAATGATCATGTGAAGGCCATTTGAAAATCTATCTTGATCTCATGGGAGGCCCCAAAAAAGCCATATTGATCTCGTGAAAGGCCTATGACAAACTGTCTTAATCAACCAAAGGACCCTATAAAATTCTTCTTAGATCATTTGAAAGCATTTCTAAAAGAATCTTGATCCCACAAACAATATCAAACAAGTCAGATCAAGGGTTAAAAGTTCATTTAACATGTCAATGTGAGTATGTGAAATCCCTTCGACAATACGGAGTCTAATAAATATAGAAACAATGAAGTGTTCTCATGGATGATGTTTATCATGTGATTCCTTGGATGACCTGTGGAAATATCATGTGAAGCACATGATGTGGTACTCCCTCAACTGACTCTAGCTAATATCTGTGATATATGAACCGTGAAAGGTATCATAAAATTGGGGATGAAAGACCTATAAATCCCCCCCCCACCCCTTGGTATAAAAAAAATACACCCAAGATGTAAGGTATACCCATAGGAGAACAGAATAGTAGACTTCTCTGAATAGAAACCAATGTCATCACAAGGGTCTTCCACTAGGTAAAACCCATAGGAATAACCTAAGGGATCACATGGTATGAATATATGCTTCACATGATAGCCCTATAGATCAAAAGAAGGAATTATGGTACGCCATCTAGATTATGAGAAGGATTTCTCGCATGTCAACTTAGTCATGTATAGTCTAAACAAGTTAATTCTTAACAGAGATTGAGGCACATATTCAATAAAGATTAAAAAATATAGAATACTTATAAGAAGAAGGATATGCTATCTTTATTGTGAATTCATCATGAAATTCACATGACCCATCCTAGTCATGAGGAATTGATAGGACATGTCAACCATGTTCTTTTAAGTCTTATGGACATGTCATCCATGTATTGTTAAGTCCTCCAGACATGTATTATAAGTCATTCAATAGCACTAGGACATATCTACCATGTATTGATAAGTATTTAAAACATGTCAACCAATTCATTTGAAGTCCTATGGACATGTCTCCCAAAACATATTAAGACTTATGGATGTGTCTCCCAAGTCTTTCTATGTCTTCCGTACATATCAGATAAGCCGTTAAAATTCCTATATAAATGTCATCTAGGTCACACGACATCCTACAAAAATTTCATCCTTGATCATGCAACACACTTGGTTGTTTCTGCAGTGATCCAAAAAGACCCTCATACGTGTCAACCAGTACATGTGATCATCCTCTGAACATTCCAACCAGATCATTAGAAAGACCTATGATGTGTCTGATTTAATAATGAGAATCACCCTGAGAAATTTCATCATTATAAGAGAGACACTAAGTACATGTCAAGCAGTCACTCTGGACATGTTAGGTAGACGACTCGAGAAATTGTAGCCTTAAATATTAGACATATTTTTACAAACCCCAAACAATACTATAAGGAATCATATTCTTGATATAAGTAGGATACATTTTAAGTCTTCATAATTCCTAAGAAATATAAAAAAGACCCCATAATATCTACCCTAGTATGTTAGTCATGAATCCATATACGATGAGACTAATAAATTTTTATCACTTGTTTCTGACACCATGCATGGCTCTCATGGGATTATATACTTGTAATGATCATAGCATTCACATCATAAATTTACCCCATCTAGGGAAACCTTATTTTGTAAGTCATATTTAGTGTAATTATATGACTCCCCCCCCATACAAGGATATCCACCTTATCGTAATTCCTAAAGGTGAAACTGAACTATGATGACTCTAATTCCTATTATAAATAGGATACCTAGGATGCCTTCTTAAGGATCGAGCTCCATACCTTATGTGTAAGTACCATCATATATTTTCTTCCTGTATGAAGTTAAACTTCATGGTTTAAGAAAACTATGTGGGTGTTGTTTCCTATTATAAACAGGTTATGTGGGACACCTTATAAAGGTTCAAAATCATCCTAAAATTATAAATGGCCTCTCTAGATGGAAGTAAATTAAAAAGTTCCTGGTTATATGGATTCAAAATATAAGTAGCTACCCATTTCTAGTAACTAATGAGAAGTTAATGAAAAAACTTATGTACACAATGATGGTTTCATTAATAGAAGACCTTGTCATATGGAAAATGATTCAACGCCGAATCATTTCATTAGGATAATTGGTCATATATTAGGATTTGGATAACATTATCAAACATATATTAAATATATAAGAGAGTATTATAGTAAGAAAAAATCCCTCCAAAAGCATGTGATGAGCCTGACCTCTCATCCTCTCGACAAATGTGAGCCCCAATTGACCACCTAGCTTTAGAAAGTAGATTTTTACCTTGTAATGTATGTGGGAGTTATTGAAAGTTTCTTGTAAATGAACATAGTAAATCAGGAAAAAGTTGCTGTGAAACCATACCTAAACCCCCAAAATAAACCCTAAAAAAGGAAACAAAAATATTATACCTTGTATGAAGGAATGTAATGACAAAGTAAGTGAATCATTGTATCCATTGGAAAGGTTGTCTTCTAAAACTAGGGAACCACACATTTTCTAAGATAAACAAAAATGGTGAACCAAGTGTGAATCTCTAAAATAACAAAATCTTGTGTAACTGGGGTTCCCATGAAATAAGTCCATTCTCACTATGAAAAGTCCACATGAACAAAATGACTAAATTGGGAATGGGAAAGGACAATTGAGTTACCATTTCATAACTGGTTGTGAATATTTCACACAAGCAATGATGCAATGATTAATAAATAGTTTCATTATTTTCATTGTTCTTAGATATTTATCTCACAAACAATACCCCAACCTGAGATCATGTCTTCATCAAGAGACTATTCTATAACCTCGTTTACAGTTGTAACTCATGCAGTTCATTAAAGGACCTCAGCCACCTAACACCTTCAACTTTCAGTGGCGAACATAATGGTTTTTGGAATACCATATACAACGTATGATCCCAAACCTAGACAATAAACATAAGGTCTTTTATACACTAAATATGGTAAGTCTTCCTTGTTTGGGGGAAGCTGTAATGAAACTGATGGTGCTTGTTGTTACCGTTAAACATTTTAGAAGATTATCCCTACAATTCGAAAATTTTCACCTTCTATATCTGGGGAAGGTGGATCAGGTTGTTGACTATGGCTCCATTCTATTTCAGAAGCCACTAAGGAGGGATCCTTTCGACAATTATCACCATCATCATCCCACCAAGGTCCTAAGTCACCCACAAAGAGCATTACCTGACACATTTCCACATTAGATACTCATGTAGTGGTACTAAATAAGTCCTATAAGATTTGAAAAAAATGGATAAAAGGTTGTAGGGTAATATTTCTTGTTCCACTGATGAATCCCATGGGCATATTATAACAATATCAAGTGGTAAGGCTCATATACATTCCCCCTAGGATCAATTATACAAACTTATTCCAATAGAAATCATGGGGGAGGCACATATCCCTACCCCCAATCATGAATCCCATAAATATATTCTGATGGTGTAAAGAGGATAGTAGTTTTCCTATATCTTCAATTCAATCAAATATATCTACCAGTACATATTAAAGACTATAAATATGTAGGACCACAGTCCTACAAACACTTTGATTATTTGTGACTACATTTTAGAGATAGATAAGTAAATCCATCGGCATATTATGACACTGGTAAAGATATAGGGATTGGAATATATTTCAACCCCAAAAGCCAGAGCAACACATCACCATGATCAAGACAAACAGGTGGCTACTCTATAGAAAGTGTAAATTCTTTCTCTCATCTAGGAATATTAATGAAATATTTTTATAAAGGATGAGGAATAGGACGGAGATCATATCCCCATTCCAACTAAGTAACACCAATTGAGAGCAGCATATTCCCCAAGACATGCACACATTATTATTGAAAAATATAGGAATCAAGCTCTAATGCCACATGATCGAGCTCGTATCCTTGTTCTAAATGGATCTCTTAAAGTGAGAGTGGAACATGCCTTGGTAGATGCTCATTTCCTTATCAAAAAGACTAGAAATATACTCCAAAGTCATGGGATTAGGCTCATATCCCCATTCCAGTCAGGGATCACCAAGTGAGAACAAAACATGCCTTAGGATAGGCCCATATTCCTATCAGTTAAAAATATTTATTAAATATATATTATATAAATTTTAATGAAAATATTAATCAAAAATGTTTTGTTAGATTTATTGAGATAAAATTGTGTTTATACATAGAAAAAAAAAGTTTTCTTTGAAAAGTAATTTCTTTATTTTCAAATAGTTCTTTAATTCATTTATACAAATTTGATAAAAAAGGATTCATTTCATATACATGTGAAAATATTATTTTCCAAATTTGGTTAATATTATTCTTAACTTCCATTCCAATGGTTAGGTAGAATCTATAATAATATTTTAATAATAATATTAATAAAATATTTTAGTTTAGTAAAACTTGGCCTTGTATATTACACAAGATATTGAAGGGACTCAGTATTGTGTGTAATAAAAGTAAAACATAGAGTTTCATGTACCAAAAGATAATCTAAGTGTTGTTTTTTGTTCAATATTAACTTGGTTTTATGTATAAAAAAACAAACTTAGTGATTTTATATAGAAAAAACAATATTTAGTGTTCCCTAAAATGAAAAATATCAAAAATAACAAAATAATTCCAAAAATATAAATTTTAAAAAGTCTCGGGGTGTTTTAATGTGAATCACATGGACTTCAGAGGTAAATTTGATCAAATGGACCTATGAAGGTCATGATAATGGTTTATTTATTGAGCATGATCTATTTATTATTACCTGAAGCCCCTCTAACAAACCCCCTTATTCTTGTGAAGGTTTCCTGATGAGATATGAAGATCATGCAAAGGATTCCATATGAGATTATCCAATCATGTGACTTGTCAATTGAGAGGCTCCTAAAAATCACCAAATTCCCCTTATAAAATAAAGTCATAGAAAGGTGGAATCTTCATGTGAGGAATTGTTACGTGACATGCTTATGTGATTATAACGACTCCTAGTTCCCCTAGTGATATGAATATCTTTTCATGTGAGAGTATATTGGAATTTCATATTCATCATGCGAAGGACCTCAGACACATCCATTCAATAATGTGTTGCCCCTTCAAATTCACAAACAAGTAAAGGGATTTTTAATGATAATGCTCATACACCAATATTAGATATAGCATTGATAAAATGATACATCATAGAAAATAAGAGTGACTTTCCATGATAATGATCACATAACATCACATGATCCCCCAGTGATCATGTGATTCCCTAACAAAAAATCAATGGTAAAGGCTATAGGAATTGTAATATAGGGAATAAAGAACAGAAAAAGGTATAAATGTCTTGTCAAGTTAAGGTAAGTTGATTGTCATGTGAAGGGTTTATATGCCTCATGTGACCACTATTGATCATGTGAAGACCATTTTAAAATCTATCTTGATCTCAAGGGAGGCCCCTAAAAAGCTGTATTGATCTAGTGAAAGGCCTATGACAGAATTTCTTAATCACCCAAAGGACCATATAAAAGTCTTCTTAGATCATTTGAAAGCATTTCTAAAAGCATCTTGATCTCACAGACACTATCAAACAAGTCAGATCAAGGGTTAAAAGTTCATTTAACATGTCAATGTGAGTATGTGAAATCCCTTTGACAATCTGGAGTCTAATAAATATAGCAATAATGGAGCGTTCTCATGGATGATGTTTATCATGTGATTCCATGGATGACCTGTGTAAATATCATGTGAAGCACATGATGTGGTACTCCCTCAATTGACTCTAGCTCATATCTGTTATATATGAACCCTGAAAGGTAGTATAAAATTGGGGATGAAAGACCTATAAATCCCCCCCCCCACCCCTTGGTATAAAAAAATACACCCAAGATGTATGGAATACCCATAGGAGAAGAGAAGATTAGACTTATCTGAATAGAAACCAATGTCATCACAAGGGTCTTCCACTTGGTAAAACCCTAAGGAATAACTTAAGGGATCACATGGCATGAATATATGCTTCACATGATAGCCCTATAGATCAAAAGAAGAAATTCTGGTAGGCCATCTAGATTATGAGGAGTTCTCACATGTCAACTTAGTCATGTAAAGTCTAAACAAGTTAATTCTTGATAGACATTGAGGCACATATTCAATAAAAATTAAAAAATATAGAATACTTATAAGAAGATGGATATTCTATCTTTCATGTGAAGTCATCATGAAATTCGCATGACCTATCCTGGTCATGAGGAATTTATAGGACATGTCAACCAAGTTATTTTAAGTCCTTTGGACAGGTCATCCATGTATTTTTAAGTCCTCCAGACATGTATTCTAAGTCATTCAGCAGCACTAGCACATATCACCCAAGTCTTGAGAAGTATTTCAAACATGTCAACCAATTAATTTGAAGTCCTATGGACATGTCTCCCAAGACATATGAAGTCTTATGGATGTGTCCCCCTAGAATTTCTTCCATACATATCAGATAAGCCATAAAAATTCTTATATACATGTCATCTAAGTCGCACGACATCATACCAACATTTCATCCTTGATCATGCTACACACTTGGATGTTTCTACAGTGATTCGCAAAGACCCTCAGACGTGTCAACTAAGACATGTTATCATCCTTTGAACATTCCAACCAGATCACTAGAAAGACCTATGATGTATCAGATTAAATAATGATAATCACCCTAAGACATTTCATCATTATAAGAGAGACACTAAGGACATGTCAAGCAGTCACTCTGCACATGCCAGGTAGATGACTCGAGAAATGATAGCCTTGACTATTAAACATATTTGTACAAATGACAAACTATACTACGAGGAATCATATTCTTGATATAAGTAGGGTACATTGGAAGTATTCATAATTCCTAAGAAATATATAAAATACCTCATAAGGTATACCCTAGTATGTTAGTCATGAATCCATATACAATGAGACTAATCAATTGCTATCACTTGTTTCTGACACCATGCATGGCTCACATGGGATTATATATTTGCAAAGATCATATCATTCACATCATAAATTTACCCCATCTAGGGAAACCTTATTTTGTAATCCATATTCAGTGTAATTATATGACTCCCCCACATACAATGATATCCACCTTATGGTAATTCCTAAAGGTGCAACTGATCTATGATGACTCTAATTCCTATTATAAATAGGATACATAGGATACCTTCCTAAGGACCGAGATCCATACCTTGTGTGTAAGTACCATCATATATTTTCTTCCCGCATAAAGTTAAACTTCATGGTTTAAGAAAAATATGTGGGTGTTGTTTCCTATTATAAACAGGTTATGTGGGACACCTAATAAAGGTTCAATAGCATCCTAAAAATATAAATGGCCTCTAAAGATGGAAGTAAATTCAAAAGTTCCTGGTTATGTGGATTCAAAAAATAATTAGCTACCCATTTCTAGTAACTAAGGAGAAATGAATGAAAAAAATTATATACACAAAGATGGTTTCATTAATAGAACACCTTGTCATATGCAAAATGATTCAACACCGAATCATTCCATTAGGATAATTGGTCATATCTCAGGATTTGGATAACATTCTCAAACATATATTAAATCTATAAGAGAGTCTTATAATAAGAAAAAAATCCCACCAAAATAATGTGATGAGCCTGACCTCTCATCCTCTCGACAAGCGTGAGCCCCAATTGACCACCTAGCTTTAGAAAGTAGATTTTTACCTTGTAATGGATGTGAGAGTTATTGAAATTTTCTTATAAATGAACATAGTAAATTAGGAATAAGTGACCGTGAAACCATACCTAAACCCCCAAAATCAACCCTAAAAAGGAAAAAAAATATTATACTTTGTATGAATGTAATTAATGACAAAGTAATTGAATCATTGTATCCATTGGGAATGTTGTCTTCTAAAACTGGGGAACCACACATTTTCTAAGATAAAAAAAATGGTGAAATGAGTGTGAATCTCTCAAATAACAAAATCTTGTGTAACTAGGGTTCCCATGAAATAAGTCCATTCTCACTATGAAAAGTACACATGAACAAAATGAATAAATTGGGAATGAGAAAGGACAATTGAGTTACCTTTTCATAACTGGTTGTGAATATTTCACACATGCAATGATGCAATGATTAAAAAAAATTCATTATTTTCATTGTGCCTAGATATTTCTCTCACAAACAATACCCCAACCTCAGATCTTGTCTTCATCAAGATACAATTATATAACCTCATTTATAGTTTTAACTCATGCAGGTCATCGAAGGACCTCACCCACCTAACACCTTCAACTTTTAGTGGTGAACATAATGGTTTTTGGAATACAATATAAAAGGTATGATCCCAAACCTAGACGATACACATAAGGTCCTCTATACACTGAATATGGTAAGTCTTCCTTGTTTGGGGGAAGCTGTAATGAAACTGATGGTGCTCGTTGTTACTGTTAATCATTTCAGAATATTATCCCTACAATGCGATAATTTTCACCTTCTATATCTAGGGAAGGTGGATCAGGGTGTCAACTATGGCTCCATTCTATTTCAGAAGCCACTAAGGAGGGATCCTTTTGACTATTATCACCATAATCACCCCACCAATGTCCCTAAGTCACCTAAAAAGAGAACTACCTAACACATTTCCACATTAGATACTCATGTAGTGGTACCAAAGAAGTCTTATTAGATTTGAAAAAAATGGATAAAATGTTATAGGGTCATATTTCTTGTTCCACTGATGAATCCCATGGGCATATTCTAACAGTATCAAGTAGGAAGGATCATATCCATTCCCCCTCGGATCGATTATACGCACTTATTCCAAAAGAAATCATGGGAGAGGAACATATCCCTACCCCCAATCATGAATCCCATTGATATATTTTGATGGATTAAAGAGGATAGTAGTTTTCCTATATCTTCAATTCAATCAAATATATCTACCACTACATATTAAGACTATAAATATGTACGACCACATTCCTACATGCACTTTCATAAATTTTAACTACATTTTCGAGATAGATAAATAACTCCATAGGCATATTCTGACACTGGTAAAGATATAGGGATAGGCATATATTTCAACCCCAATAGCCAGAGCAAAAAATCACCTTGATCAAGACAAACAGGTGGCTACTCTAGAGAAAGTGTACATTATTTCTCTCATCTAGGAATATTATTGACATATTTCGATAAAGGATGAGGAATAGGTCCAGGATCATATCCCCATTCCAACTAAGCAACACCATGTGAGAGCGGCATATTCCCCAATACATGCACATATTATTATTGAAAAATATAGGAATCATACTCTAATGCCACAGGATCGAGCTCATATAATTGTTCTAAATGGATCTCTCAAAGTGAGAGTGGAACATGCCTTATACAGAGAGAATAAATCATACTTGTTCTTAAAAGAGTAGTTCCCTAGTTATTTCCTTACATCTATGGAAAATAACCTACTCAAGATATTGTATCCCTGGATGCCCAACAAGGTCAACCTCGCTAATCATCCTAACTACTACTCTTTCCAAAGGAGGATACATCACACTATCCACAATTGCATTGTCTGAAAATACATCCTTCAAAGTATGGATTATTCTAGATGGGTGATTTTGGAAAAATCCTTATCACGTGTGACTTGTGTAGTCATCGCCCAACCAGAATAAGGGGGTGATTTGAAAGAGGTTCTTGCCAACCGTGAGGAGAAATTCAATCACTGAATGACTCAAAAGAAATTTGGTAGTGATCCTGATACCCTAAAATAATGGCTTCATAAATCCATAATTATACTTTAATCTAGGTAGGTTACATTAGATACACCTCTCAGAGGTGGATTTAATGGTCAGGCTTAGGAAAATACAAAAGTGGAAGAGTCATATTCGGCTCCTACACAGACTTTAAATCTTGCAGATTTTTTTCCTTCAACATATGAAGAATGGGAACCACCCCACCAAATAGAACTATTTTCACATGAATATTTCATCTTTGAATGTCTTAACAAATTAAAATTGATATACCTCTTCACTAATGATGAATATCTCTCTAAGTACAAGTTTCTCATACCTGGATAGAGATTTAGAGGCAGAAGGTGCAAAAGTAGGGGATATACAGGATCGTGTGGGAATGGTCAAACATAAGACCTCTATCACATACCAGAAGAGTAAATACATGTAGAAAAGACCCTTGTGAGAGAAATATATAAATATCAACAGAAACAAGGAGGTTTCTTGAATTCCTCCAGTGGTCATCCAAGCCTAGTTATCTTACACGGCCACCTAACAGTGGTGTGATTGTTTAATCATCCCAGACAAATGGGAAGGTCAGTGTGACCTACACCACTAACATCAGATGATCCCTCGACCTATGTTCAAACACCAGTCCCATATACCTGAAATACAACAGATCTTGAATAACATAATAAAGATAAAACCCACCTTAGGAAGTGCATACCTTTGGCACAAAAGTACCACATTCTAAAACAGTTGGCATATGTTCCATCCAAACTCTCAATCCTAAATTCTCTCCATATTTCAAAATAACATGGCGAGGCCCTTATAAATGGCCTCTAGATCCAATTAGATATTGAGACAGAAGTTTTTACAGTCGAGGTTTATTGTGTGGAGACTTTTCCATCATAATTCTATGTCTCCATCTCATTCATAAATCAAGATCAATAAGAAGTTATCTAGGTACATATCAAACCCCTATATGTTTTTGGTAACTAAACAATGTATACATCAAAATAGATCTTATTGATAATTGTTACAAGATCAACCTCATCCCAATTTGAACCCTCTGATGTTTGGGGTATGGTGAGGATGATTTTTCTCCCAAATGGATAACCATTCAAGGGTATGATAAGAGTGAGAAAAGACCGATTCTGAAGGTCAAGATCAAGGCTCAGTTTAGGGATCTCATATCATTATCCCACAAGACACCATATATAATATATATCTTATAAGACCTTGTATTCATATCCATGTGGTGATACTTTCAATATTTCGTCATTTCTTGAAATACCCCATTGATGGGAAGGGAATCATGTTATAAGGTGACAGTTCCCCCTTAGAGTCTTTTGAACCCATATATGTTGAGGTGAGTTTCTAAAAAGGTAGGGAAAAGCAACATATAGTGGATGGTGATATGTAGATTACAACCCCCAATGGCTTGGGAACCTCCCCAATGAATCTATGGGGTGTGATTGATATTGATTATGTTATACTCATAAACCTGATTAATACAGTATACTTAATCCAATATTTTCAATCTCCTCAAATCCCCATCAACAACAGGAATAAAAATAATCAGTTTTAGAATCTCTCTGTAACAACTCTGGATATTTGGGATGACAATGTCTCTTCCCATGTCCTCTATCACCCAGAATGTGATATAGATTCACCCAGATTACCTAACAGACCTAAATATTCCTCTATGGACTCAGAGATGGAGGAAGAAGAGGATAACCTAGGAAATGCCCCCCCTACTTTTAAGGAGGGAATCTCCACCACCATCGAGGAGCTCGGGAGGGTAAATTTGGGAATAGAAAAAGATTTGTGGTCCATATTGATTATTACCTCCATGCCTCTCGAGTATAATGTGGTTTATATTGCATTTATAAAGAAGCATTGATAAATTTTTTCTTGGTATTATATAAAAAATCCTAGTTTAAAACCAAATTTCTCTATGCACCATCGAGGATTACATGACAACCATAATGGTTTCAATGAGGGTTCCAAGAGGATTCCCCCATATTATGTAGTTAATGTAGAATCATAGGTTGATAAATTGGTCAAATAAAACTTTTTTCGGGAAGTGAAATACCCCATATGGCTCAACAAAATTGTCTCGAAAAAAGAATGGGTATATTTTGGTCTATATCGATTTTAGAGATCTTAATCAACACTGCCCAAAGGAAGCTTTCACATTGTCGATTACAAAAATATTGATCGACGCAATTGGTGGCTTCTAAGCCCTTTCCTTTATGAATAGGTATTCAAGGTAAAATCAGATCTCGATAACCCCTAAGTAAGGGGAAGTAACTTCCTTTAGATCACCTCATGGGATCTTTTACTATCATGTCATCCCCTTTGGATTAAGGAATGTTGGCACTACTTATCAATGCACCAAACATCATATCATTAATCCCTTATTGGGATGAATAGTAGAATTTTATGTTGATGATATGGTTGTAAAATCTTGACAGTGATGTGATCACTTCAAAAATCTTCAAACAATATTCAGAAAGTTGTGGAAGCATTGTTTAAATATGAACTAATTAAAGTATGCTTTGGGGGTAACATCCATCAAATTGCTTATCCTTCCAGCGTGCCAACATGGCCTTGATGTTGTCCAAAAAAATACTTTTTCAATCCTAAAAATGTCACCCCCTCAGAATTTCAAATAACTAAGGGGACTCTAGGGGTACCTAAATTATATTAAGCATTTCATATTTAACCTTGTAGAGAAATATCTCCATTTCACCATGTTAATTAATAAGGGATTCACCTACCAATTGGATGAGGACTAACAAGAATTATTTTAGAGTCTCAATAAATACTTACTACACCCACTGGTCTTGATACTTCCAATGGAAAGAAATATTCTCATTTTATATGTTGGCATTACGAAAAGATCACTTAGTACTATTTTCACAAAAAAAATGACATGGGGGAATGACAAAAATCTCTACTACGTAATTTAAATTATGATGGACACTATGATTCAGTATTATGTTGTCAATAATAATTCCTTATGCTTATATTTTTTAGTGAAAAGATGAGGCATAAATTGAAGCATAACAAAGTCCACTTGGTCTCTCATATTGACCCACAAAAGTACATTATTGGTCGTCCTATACTAGCTTGGAATGTTTCTGGATGGGTGTTTATTCTATAATAACAAGACATATAGTTCATGTCACATGATTCAATTAAAGGGTAGGCATTGAATTCTTTTCTTAGGGAACATTTAGTCTAGAAACCCACACCAGTAGACACCAAAATTTCAGATGAATAGGTTTTCTATGCCCATGGAACTCCCTAAACATGGGATATGTATTTTTAAGATGCATCATTGGGTCTTATAAAAAAGAGGCTAGAAAACCTGAGGCTCAATTGGGTAGGTCTTGGGATTGTATTTGTCTCTTTGGTAAAAGAAATATTTCCCTACTCTTTCTCATTTTCTGAAGGTTGTACTAATAAGGAGGAAGAATACCAAGCCTTCATCATTGGCTTGGAACTATCCCTATAGTTGTAGATATCCTACCTAAATAGTAAATGAGACTCTGAGGTAGTGTAAGATAGATCAAATATGAGTTTTCCATTAAAAATAAATTATTTACCCCTCTCCTAAACTAGGTAAGAGGATTGATGGATGAGTTTTCTTTTGAGCTAACTTGGCGTTATGTACCTCAATAAAAAAATTCTTGCCTCGATGAACTGATTAATGAAGCTGCATATCTAGATTATGTCAATTAATATGAGGTGGTTTTCAACATCATAAATTAATGATTTTATCATCATTCATCATAGGTGGCATAGATTAAATCAATCAAGTCAACATTTACCTAGATCATGATAAATTAAAATCAGCCCCAGGATAGACGGATCCCATAATTGATTATACCCACAATGGGACCCTCAAATTAGGTTAATTCATAAGGGAACAGACACAGTTTTTAGAGGTGAAATTCAACCTTCGAGATGAGAAAATGAGAAAAAATCACTCTATAAATAAGTCCTTTATGGAATCCACCTCATATGCATCGCAGAAGGAGAGATTCCCACTATTATTAAAGAATTCCATGTAGGCACTAGTGGTTCTCATCAATCTGGGACTAGACACTACCATCTAATTAGGATTATAGTTTACCAATGGCACAAAATGATATAGGATTCTTTATAATTCACCAGTAAATTTCAAGTATTCCAAATTCATGCAAACTTCATCTATCAAACGCCAAAATTACTACATATAGCTAAATATTAATGGTCATTTTTCATATAAGGGATGGATGTTGTGCGGGAATTTATGGTGATAATATTTTCATCATTTTTATATGTATTTAAATGATTTAATCCCTTTCAATTTAACAATTTGAGCATATTTTCATCATTTTTGGATTTTTGTTGTGTTTTTCGCTAATATATGAAAAATTCTTAATTATAGAATTTAAAAAAAATCACATTGGTATATCAAGAAAAAAATTAAAATAATTATCCAATTGGAGTGATTTTTATTTTTTATTATTCTTTTATTCATGGGATTCATCTTCTTCTTATATACAAATAGATAATTTGAATATTCATAAGCCCAAACAAATCAATCAAGACGAAAAATATTTTTGGAAAATAAAATATACACCACCTTATTAAATGGGTTATAATTTTATATATACACCTCTAATTTAGGTTATTTCTGGTATATTTTAAATAGGAATCAATTTCAAGTCTTCACATTAATTTTAATGGATATATTCACTCATTAATGTGGACATTGAATGCTCCGAATTGGAGGAAGATTTAGTGAATCTTCATCCAGAAAAAGTGAAACTCATTAATTATGTCATAACTTCTTTTATGAATCTTTAAAGACTTAGTAATTTAGTTTTTTGGTAGAAAACTAAAGTCTCATAGCTTATAATAAGGAACCGTTGATATTTTCATCAATATATTTGTAAAAATATGAGGAAAATTCTAGAATATGGATTCTCAAGGAGAAAATTTCTACTATTCATTTTTCCTCTTTTCTTCTTAGTTATATAATGTCTTATTCATCCCAATTATTATAATTTAACCTTACCATAGAGTGGTAGAATTATGAATGATTTGGGAAGGGGAGGTTTTCAATTTTTTAATTCTTGATTTCTTTCTTTTTATTTAAAAAAATTATTCCTCTCTTTTGTGAATTATTTTTTAGTTTCTAATATTAGTTTTTATTGTAAAGAAAGATCAAATTAGTTTTTTGATTATATTATTGATTATAATTTTCTCAATTATCAATATCTCCTTTATCTAGGTTATAGTTTATATTATGTAATATACCAATTCTTAGTCCTGAAATACTCAATGATTGTTAGTACGTATGGGATGGGTATTGAATATTCTTGATTTTTTGGGATAAAAAAGACCTGATTATGTATTTCCTATGTTAATTAAGGATATTCACTGCAACTATCTCACCTAAGGAAGAAGAATAGAAAAAATTTACATCCTGAAATGCTTTACTCTCAACATCACCATTTGACAAAGTTTGTGAGAGGAAGTGAGTGTGGAATCTCACTTTAATTGATTTAGAATAAGAGGGTTGGATAAATTGGAATATATATAGAGTTAAAACCATAAAACTAACCCCAAAATAATCACCCTTCCAATATAATAGTTTTAAATGACTTTTGTTGAAAATATTTTTTAATTTTTTTCTTAATTTTTTTCTTTTTTTCATTTCATTCATTTTTTTTCAAAATCAAAAAATTAAAAAAACAACAAATTTTTTCTCAAAAATAAATGTACAACTTGATTATTGTACAGTCATCTCCGGAGATAACCTTGACGAACCGCTATACTAAATTTTAAATTAATAAATATTTTTTTCTACACCCCATGATTGGAACGTATCAATAATTATTGTAGTTTATGGGGTGTCGGTTCTAACAATCTAATTTTAAATTTTCATAAATAATTTTATTCGCATAAATTTAAAAAAATCAAAAAAAATCTTTTCCATGATGTAAAAAAACATATCAAAACATTGTGCATGGAATAATTACTCACAAGTACAATACAAACAAGAAGAATATAACGGTTATGGTAAATTCTAGGTGCAAGAACTTTAAAGAAAACCTAGAACAATGAGAGATCAAATTAGAACTATAATTTTATTATGTTCAAGCATTGGTGGAGAAACCAGAACCTAAGAAATAACCTGAGAAGGACATGGAGGAATACTTTCCATATAAGCTATATATGGGAGATCAAAACGATTTGGATGACTTCTAGAATGATTTTTAGGAACTAATTGATCTATATATTCTTTACAAATTATAAGAACCATCACCATTATAAGAATACACCCCCCCTAGTGGTGGAATTTGAAGAAAATATGGAGTATCCCGAATACCTACCTCTACTTAAAACCATACAACTCCAAGAGGTAATGACTAGTAAAGAAGAGATTAACAGTAAACCAATTCAAGGATTTTATCTTATCTCAAACTCTATTATATTTCAATTTATTCAATATTAATTAAGTGTTAACTCCCACTTCTATGAATTTTTATATTCACACAACCTTTAAATTCCTTTGAGTAAGATGAATAAATAACACATACACCTACTGTGGAACACACGGAGCTCTCTGATTTTGATTAACATACACTTAAGGTAGCCTAAAATGAGAGAAAACTAGCTTTTTAGAGAAATTAGAGACATAACATGCTTAGTTCGATGGATAAGAATTTGATATTGATTTTTTATGTTTTAGTTTTTTTCAAATAGAACTACATTTTGATATTCCATTTTATTTTCCCATTAATGCAACATTCCTAAAGAAACAAACGGAAAATGAATAAGAGGTTGTGAAAGTGGAAACCAAGAAAGAGCAGGTCCCATTCTATATCCTACACCCATCGTGCAAGTTTTATATCATTTACATGGGAGTGGATTTGGTGTACTATATTCATGGAGTCCTCAAAAAACTGAAGAAGTGAAATCTTGAAAGAAGAAGTGTTGGTGGTTCCTCTCAAAGAAACATCACATACCATCAGATTGAGGATAACCCATTAGAACTTCCCATATGGAGCTAGTCAAAACCTAGGTCCCATTTGGCAGATTAATATAAGATATATCTACTGGTGGGAGTATAGTACTCAAGAAGTGGTGAATTGAGTATCTATTAAAATTTCTATTAAAAATTTTTCTTAAAAATATTCCCCAATAAAAATGAATACAGATTAATTAATCAAGGTAATACATTTATAAAAGTTTGACTATTCAAATAACTTCTCAAAAGATTGATTAATTCTCAGTAATATCAATATGAGTTACTAATACTACATTGGAAGAAATTATAATAATCCAAAATAGTTATAAATTAAATCCAAGACTAACTATCAAAGTAAAATCTATTGTTTTGTGAAATATATAGTAAAGTAGAGAAAAACTAAATTAAAAGAAAAAGCGGATAAAAAACTGGTTCTGTCTCAAGCTGAGACCTAGTCCACTCCACTTAGTGATCACCTACCACCAAGAAATTTATATTAATAAATTTAATCCACACCGTATATTGGGGTAAACAATAGTAAACAAGACTATCCAGGTCACACGACTTCTTCCCCAATTCTTCATGGGTATAAACTACAAGGTCACAAAATGACCTCTTCCACACTTATCTATCGGAGTAAACGAATGTAAGAAGGAATGAGAGGAAGGATATCTTGTATCCTTCAGTTTAGTATAGAAGATAATGTGTGTTTTAATATATACACACACACTAATCGATATATAAAAATAGTACACAATAGATAAAAGATGATAAGAAAGGGTTATAAGTGCTCTTAGTTTTATTCTATATAGCTATGGACTTGTAGGATGAAGTAGATGCATGAATCGATTCCTCTGGTACAAAATAGAGTATTACAAGTCTAGTCCTCTAGTTTCCAACTTGATGGTGTAAGCTTTCTAGATTTTGTTCTTCTTATATTTGGTACTGTGAATATGTTTTTGGCTCTGATCTATAGTAGTCCAAACTTTGGAATCGAGAGTGCTTCGTGTGCTCTTTAGTTGTTTCTTGTTTTTCATATTAGTTCACTTTTCAAACGCTCATGCTTCTTCTACTCACTTGTTCCATTTCCATGCTTTTCTTTTTATTATATACTTCATGTGTTGGAGCTTACAGGATGCATATATTCTATACCTCGTACCTCATACTATTAGGTGACATGTCCACAAAGAAACATTAATTATGTCAGTGCCTTTAAATAACTCAAATGTGACTGTTAGAAGTTAAATTGATAAAGACAAAATAGAAAAAAGAAAAGTGTCACAGACCATCTTGAAATGGTGTCCCTTGGAAATGGTATCACCACGAAATGGAACCTTCTTCTTTTCCTTTGAGTGGTGGGACAATCTTGATTCCACAGTTGTATTGAGATCAGAAACTGATAGCACAGATGCGGTGTTAGGATCACAGTGTCTGGTCTTTTTCAAAACATCTAACTGTGTCTTGGTGATGGTAGTAAGGAACCAGTGTCACAAACTTCATGAGATCTAAAACTGGTTATGGTGTCTGGGTTATCATGTCTGAGTTATGATGTCTGGGTTATGGTATATGGGTTATGGTTTCTAGGTTGCGGTGTCTCAGTTATGGTGTCTAGGTTATGGTTTATGGGTCAAGGTGTTTGGGTCGTAGTGTGTGGGTCATGTTGTCTGAGTCCTTTTCCAGAAAACTAGAACTGGTGGCAGACTCACGGTTTCTCATACATAGCCAAATATCTGTAAATAGACTTAAGTAGTAATATTCACACAATTAATTATATTAATCATTCATATAAGAAATCATTATAGAACAAAATTAAATATAGTTTATAATAATCAAATATGATTTATTGAATTATTAGGATTTAGTGGAAGTTTATTTAAATCATAAAGAGACCAACCATATCTACACAAAATTTGAGATAGATTAAATAGGATTAATAGGATTTGTGATCATTAAAACCTAATTAAAACATCAGCAGTCAAAAAATATCCCCTATTTGATGATCACAAATCATATGAATTATATTTTTATTCTTAGTGTGCTTTCTCCCCCTTAGGGCCTAAGTGTGACTTTATCCCCCTTTTGGGATTATCAAAATGAGTACAGGAAAAAAGAAAAAATTAAATTCAATACGAGAATAAATAACAACAGGTCACATTGCATTAGATGGAAAAAGATTTTTCAAGACAAGCAGTAGGAAAAATACAACACATCCATATCAAAATACTGGTTTCAATTTTCATCAGCACTAGTTGTCTTCCCTTTAATCTTGGAAGCAGCAATAGAAGGATCCACGAGAGTAGAAGGATTGGTTGAAGAAGGGAGTGATCCAACAGTCAGTGAAGTAATACGGATCCCTTCAAAAACAAAGGGTTCCAAAGAATGTTTGGTTGAAGACCAAGGCTAGTTTTGGTCCAGGATAACAGGCACGATCTAGATCAGAGCCTGAGATACAGACATCGAGGTAGAGGAAAAAGAAGAGGATGAGGAAGAAGTTAAACTAGGTTATAAAGGTGCAGTTGTAGGAGCCACAATGTCAGTGCTATGCACATGAAGTTAAGGCTTCAACAACTAAATGAATTCAATAATGATCTCACCACCATACTGTATTGTTTTCTTAAAATCATCCTTGTTCTCCATGAACTTTTCCAAAATCGGAGTCAAATATTTTAGATTTTGAACTTTAGTCTTGAAGGCTTGAGTGACTAGAGAAATTTTCAAATTCTCTATAAGATATTTGAAATGATTAATCATAACATGCTTAGAGAAAAACCTATTAAATTATAAATCCACTTTCATAGTCATTTATTCCAAAGAATCATTGGAAATATTTGAATGAATCCTTACTAAATCAAGTACTATATCAGTATTCTTGATATCTGTAGATAAAATATCCTTTTCAACACCATTGATCACTGAATAAAGTTCCTCCTTGACAACAATTCTGAGAAGATCACTATCAATGGGTTGACATGATTGTCCAGAGGCCTTGGACGTCATAATAGTTAAAGTGTGGGACTTGAGCCGATTTAGAAATTTCTGTATACATACCTTGTACTCATCAATTAGTTTTTTTAAACCAAAAACAAGCTCGCACATCTCATTGACTATATTAATGTTTCCCTCAACCACTTCATCAAATATTGAAGTCATATTCGGTTGAATAATAGAGGCAAATTTCGATGGAATATAACTACTAACATCCTCAACATAATGAGTAGCAGTATCTTGTCCTGATTGTAACACTTGTTGCATATCTTCAACCATATCCCTGAGATACTTTACCTCATCACTCAATTTCTTGTCCTAAATTCTAACCTCTTGTATTTCATGAAGCATTTTTTTTGAATCTTCCATATGATTTTCTCTAACAGCAAGGAATAATCTATTTCACTAAGATTTGTTAAAGGAGAAGGTTGTTTGTTCCTAAGATTTTGAAATCCAGCTAACAAAGTAGCTCTAAAGGCTTTCAAATCACTGTGACTTATAGAAGTGGAAGGTTCTGGTGAAGCTTCGGGAATAGGATCTCAGACAGGCTCAGGCTCCTTAGTAGAGATTACTTCTAGAGAAGAAAGTGGTTTCAATTGAAACACAGTATAAAGGTTTATACCTTTAACCGAGGCTTTTTGGGTAATATCCACATTATAGTAGCTATGAAATTTATACCAGATATCTACAGTGATTTTATCAACATGATTTGGATCTTTATTACTTTCTAGACTAGGGTGCTTCTCCCCCTCAATAGGTGGATCTCTCACATGACTAATAGATTCAGTTCATTGATATGTTTCTAAAATTTCATCTCTAATAGCCTCACCCATTTCTTTTCTATCCATCTGGAAGGCTTGTTTCATTATTTCCTAAGACGATAGGATAATTTCATGATCATCTTGTTCCTTTAAATGTTCCTCAATCGCAGCCTATTTCTCAATTGTAAGGTCTTCTTCTAGATGCTCCTCAATAATATCCTTTTATTTTGCACTAACAATAGATTCTTTATAGAATCAAGTTCTTCTTCTAAATCAAATTTTTTTTCTAGTAACAGGTACTTACTTATAAACTATATTTTTAGGAATAGGTGGACTACAATCTTTTTTATCCAAGATAGTTTCTTTCATAGGTTTAGCAACTGCCTCCTCTTCTTCATCAGATAATCAACAACTTCATCTAGTTCTAAACTAGGATCAGAAATGTTCTTAGGTCTTGAAGGATTCTCCACAGGATTAAACTTTTCATATAACCTTTCATTATCCCCCACCCAATCCTTTTTCTATGTATTACAACTTATTTCCATCCTTTTGATAGTACTCTTTTAGATAATGAACTCATATTCTTTGATGAATTCTTCATTCGGTCCAACCATTCCTTTAGCATATAGCATTGCAGAGATTACCCTAGAATAGAACAAAGAGGTAGACTTTGAATTTCTCTTAATCAACTCACATATGTGAAGGTTGATATACTTGCAAAAATTGATCTGGTGTCCATTTTTTATAACATTTAACAAGAACACATCCTGATACATAAGGATAGAAAAATATTTTTTCCATGGACTAATCAGATTCTAAATAAACATAAACAGCAACCCTATTTCACCATCCAACTCAGCATAAATTCCTTCATGGGGTATCCCTAGGCAAAAAATCCATAACCCTGAGAAAAAAGTGCATCTTTGGCCATTAATCTAGATTCTCACAACAAAACCATCTTCAGGATTGAAAGAAAACTGGACAAACTGATAAAACTGAGCAACAAGATTTAGATAAATCGGCATTTTATCTTTTGTGAATTTGTTCATCCATCCCTATTCCTCCAGTACTTTAAAAACTAAAGACTTACTTGTCAGAAACCACTTAGTACAGATTTCATTTTCTGGTACTAATATTCTATCAACAATATTCGGGTTCAACAGTCTTTTAGGAGCTACATTCGGTGCTCTTTTTACTTTCCTCTGAAATCTATGCTTCTTAGGAGTTGATGAAGATTGGTGATTCATTATAGGCATTCAACGAGGGTTCTAGAGAGAGAGATGATGTGTTTTAGTTTTGAGATAAGAGAACACGAGTGAAGGAAATGGTGAAAGATAGTTTGATTTTATCATTTAAGGATATCAAGTGTCACAAATACAAAAATACGGGATAAAAAACAATAAAATAATCAACACAGTGATATGGGTAAGATAATATATATAAAACAAAATAGTATCAATACGGTGAGACCGGAATGGGTTGTCACAGTGAGACCGGGACATATTTTCATGGTGAGACCAGAACAAGTTTTCACAGTGAGACCAGAACAGGTTTTCAAGGTGTCATTTTTACTGTGTGACTTAATAAAGTGTGGTTGTATCATTTGAAATAGTAAGTGAAAAATAGTAACTGAGGGACAGTAATTGTGAGAGCATAAATATTAAATAGTAACATCAAGATAGTAACCTATAGAACAATAAGAGTGGGATGGTAATTCTAATATAGTGACTTGTGATACTGTAAATCATGAAACTATAAATTGTAAAACAGTAATCTGTGAAACAGTAAGTTTTGACACATTACACTTTCTGCTTAAGATTTATCATTAATAATTCATGTATGATGTAATCTATCCATTTAAAATTTAATGGTTTGATGAATATATCATCAAGATGATATTAAGTTGTAATTAATTCCAAAGTGATATAACCTTTTTGATAATGGTCACTCAAAAAGTGATGTCTTACATCAATATATTTTGTCCTAGAGTGTGAAAGAGGATTTTTTTTTAAATTTTAATAGCACTTGTATTGTTACAATTTATAGGTACATTCCTAAATTGATATCTATAATCTATTAATGTATGTTTCATCAACAAAATTTTTTCAGAATAACTACCAGCAGCTATGTATTTAGCTTTGGTAGAAGATAATGCAACAGAGTTTAGTTTCTTACTACCCCCTGATACTAGATACTTTCCAAAAAAGGTGAAATTTTCTAGAGGTTATTTTTCTATCTAACTTATATCCACAAAAATCGGCATCATAATAGCTAACTAAATCAAATTATTTTCCTCTAGGATATAACAGTCCTAGATTGGGTGCATGTTTGAGGTATTTGAAAATCCTTTTAACATCATTTAAATGATATTTTTTAGGGTTTTCTTGAAAATGAGCAGACATACATACACTAAAAATAATATTAGTTTAGCTAGCAGTTAAGTAGAGTAAGATTCCAATCATACCTTTGAAAGTGGTTTGATCAACAGATTTTCTATCTTCATCAATATCCAACTTACAAGTAGTAATCATTGGAGTATTACTAAATTTAGTGTTATCCAAGCCAAAATGTTTTAGAAGATATTTAGTGTATTTGTTTTGATTTAAAATAATACCATATTTATTTTGAAAGAATTGAAATCCAATAAATAATTTTATTTCACCCATTAAACTCATTTCAAATTCATTTTTCAATATTTTAGAAAACTCAATATATAAAAAAAATTTAAGACCTAAAAATAATATCATCTAAATATATTCAGAATATCAAAACATCTTTGAAAATTCATTTTATAAATAATTTAAGATTAGATATACATTTTTTAAAACCTTGGAAAATAATAAAAGCACTTAATCTATCATACCAAGAACTTAGAGATTGTTTTAAAAAGAAAAAATCTTTTGATAATTTGAAAACATGATTTGGAAAGTAATGATTTTTGAAACCAAGGAGTTGTTCAACAAAAACATCCTCAGTTATATACCCATTTAGGAATTCACTCATCACATCCATTTGATATAGTTTGAAATTCAGATGGGTAGCATAAGTAAGTAGGATTTTGATGGCTTTAAGTCTAGCTACTGGTGCAAAGGTCTCGTCATAGTCAATTCCTTCTTCTTGACTATAGCTGGGTGAAACTAATCTAGACTTGTTTCTAACTTTACTACCAGCTTCATCTACTATATTTCTAAACCCCCACTTAGTGCCTATGGTAATAATTTCTTTGGGTTTGTCAACAAGTTTCCAAACTTTGTTCCTCTCAAAATGATTAAGTTCTCCTTGCATAGACATCACCAAAAATTCATCATTCATAGCAAGATAATTGTTTTTATGTTCATGTTGTGATAAGAAAACTATATGTTCAACCTGATTTCTAAGAGAATCGCTAGTTGTGATTATTTTATCTAAATCTCTTACAACATCGTCTAAAGGATGGTTCTTAAATGTTCTAACAGCTCTAGAAAGAGGGGATAGTGATATAAGGTTCTTCAATAGGTTTGGGTTCATTATGACATGAATTTGGAGATTTTCTATAACTGGAAGTTTTCACAGATTCCTTTACAGGATGTTTGGAGGGTTTAGAATTGATGTCCAGATTTGACATATCACCCTCAAGATTCTCTAGAGAGGTCTTAGGCTCATCTAGATCTGTCTTATCAAACCTGACATAGATAGATTCCTCCACACATTTAGTTCTTTTTTAAATACTCTATAGGATTTACTAGAGATTGGGTATCCTAGAAAAATTACTTCATCACTTTTGGTCACAAATTTGTCAATATTGTCCTTAGTATTAAGGATATAGACTTTCTAACTAAAAACATTGAAGTAAATTACTTTGGTTTTTCTCGTTTTCTATAACTCATTTCGGTTTTTTAATAATAGGTCTAATCAACACTATATTAATAATATAACATGTTATATTTACATCTTTATCCCAAAAATAAATATGTAATTCATATTCACTATGCATGGTTCTAGCAATTTATTGCAAGGTCTTATTTCTTCTTTCTATAACTCCATTTTTTTTGAGGTGTTCTAGGGGCAGAGAAATTATGTTTATAGAAATTTTGTGAGAAAAATGATTCAAACTCTTTATTTTCAAATTCACATCCATGATCACTTATTAGATATTTAATTCTAAGTCCACTAAGGTTTTCTACCATTTTAGCATATTTGGTGAAATGATATTAGTCTTCACTTTTGTGATCTAAAAAGAAGATCTAAGTATACCTAGAAAATTCATTTACAAGAACAGAAACATAGTTCTTACCATTTAAACTATAAACTCTAGGTGGTCCAAAAAAATCCATGTGAACCAACTCGAGGGGTTGATAAGTTGAAACTTTTTTCTTTGGTTTGAAGGAAATTTTGGGTCACTTTCCCTTTTAAAAAGGAATACACATTTTATCATTTGGAAACTCAATTTTGGGTTGATCTTTGACTAAACTTTTTCTATTTAACTTTATAAGGGAGTGAATATTGCAGTGTCTTAGTTTTCTATGTCAAATCCAAGACTCTTTGTATAATACACTTAAACATGAAGCATTTTGAGAAACTAAATAATCTAAGTTAAAAAAATATACATTTTCATTTATTAATGCAGAAAACAATAATACATATTTGGAATTAAAAACATTATAAGCATCATTTTCAAATTTAACATAAAGTCCATCATCACATAGTTGTGTAATACTAAGAAAATTATATGTCATTCCATCAACAAAAAGTTATTTGGAAATTTAAATAAAGTTAGATTTACCGATTTGTCCAACGAAAATGAATTTTCCTTTGGCATTGTCACTAAAGGTGACATGTCCACCCTTAATTTTTATGAAGTTCTTGAAACATGAATAGTATCTCATCATGTGTCTTGAACACCGGTTGTCCAAGTAAAATAAACTTTTACAGGAGCTCTTTAAATAATTTTCCAACAAAATAGTCAAATAAAAACAGACTTTGGTACCCATATTTGTTTGGGTCAAGAAATATTAGTAACTAGTGCTTTAATAACCCACATCTTCCTCATAGGTTTCCTATAAGAATTATGAAAAGTAATTGAAAAATAAACTCTATTTGGCCCAGAAAATCTTGAAATAGTAGAGAGTGTATCATAATTTAAACTAGCAGAATGTTTTTCCGAACTAGTAGTAAAGCTGTATGTTCTAGATTTAGAAACAAAATTGTTTTTTCCAAAATTTATTTTACCAGGTTGACATCCAATACCAGCAGTTTATTTAGGGTAAATCAGTTTACCTATCATTTTAACCAAGGTATCCTTTCCAATATAAACCATTCGAGGTCCTTTTTTAATTTCTCATTATATAGCTTTAGTTCACTGTTTTCATTGAGTAATTGAATATTTTTCTCTTTCTACAGTAAGTTCAGATTTAACAGCTAAGGTAAGAGCATATTGTTTCCTTAAAGACTTGTATTTATATTTTAGTTAATTGCATGTCTCTTAAATAATATTTCAAAACTCAAACATTTCTTCTTTATATATATTTTCAGAATCACTATCATCTCCAGAATAATAGGAATTTTTTACAGGAGATTCCAGGGTTACCTTAGATGTGTTTGTCCTAAAACACATATTGTCTTTGTTAGCCTGTTCATCATGTGAATATTCTGAGTCACTTGAACTATCCTCATAACCACTCCAAGTTTCTTTTATTTACTTTTTATAACTTCTATCTTTGTCCTCATATTTCTTTTTATACTTGATCTTGGAAAAGTTAGCCTTTACATGTCCCTTTTTCTTACATTCAAAACATACTATCTCATGAAACTTTTTATTTATTTTCTAATTTTCTTCCAGCTACACTTTTGATAATATCTTCCTTTGAAGTTAGGCTTTCTGAAAAAAAATCTTCTTTTTGTAAAATTTCATAAACCTTCTGGATAATTGATACATCTCCTCATCACTGTCAGGTGAAGATTTTTCGTTGATATAATTGTCCACAAAGACTTGAAGTTTCTTCATTTATTTTTTTTAGAGGTGGTGGTCTTGAATGATACATATTTTCTTTTGGGTTCATCCTCCTCTTCTTTGTTGACTTTCAACTATTCTTCATACTTCATTAGTTTCCCAATGAGTTCTTTTAAAGGTAATTTTATGATGTCTTGTGACTCTCTAATAGAGACAGAGGTTCCTCTACATCTATCAGGTAAGCATTTGAGAATCCTCATGATTTGTTCTTTGGCAGTAAATTCTCTTCCGAGAAATATAATTATGTTGGAAATTTTTTTGAACCAAAGATACATGTCAAAAATTGGCTCATCAGGATTCATTTTAATGTTATCATATTTAATATTATATGTATTGAGTCTCATTTCATTTACACTAGAAGATCCTTCATGTAAAACAGACAAAGTATCCCAAATTTCTTGGGATGTTTTATATGCAGATATTCTGTTAAATTCCTCATCTCATAAATAGAAATATAAGGCATTAATGGATTTGTAATTATTGTCATAAGAAGTCTTGGTTGGGTCATCCCAAGTAATTCTATCAGTAGCCATAATCTTATACTCATCAATAATTAAAGACCAAATTTCGATTCCCATACTTTATAAAGGCATTTTCATCTTAATTTTTAATTGGGTATAATTAGTTCCATTAGAGAATGTAGGTCTATTTTTTTCATCACCTTCAAGTATATTATCCATAATAAAGAAATAATTTTAAAGAGAAAGAAATTTCGAACTAACAGAAATTTATAGATCTTTAAAGTAAAACTAAAATCATAGTTGAACAAATTTAAAAACATAGTCTCAGTAAGAATAAAATCCTTGGATACCAAATGTTGGTAGGAGTAGAGTAATCAAGAGGGGGTGAATTGAGTATCCATTAAAATTTATATTAAAAATTTTTCTTAAAAAGCTTCCCCAATAAAAATGAATACAGCCCAGTTAATCAAGGTAATACGGTTATAAAAGCTAGTCTGTTCAAATAACCTCTCAAAAAATTGATTAATTCTTATTAACATCAATATGAGTTATTGATACTACTTTTGAAGCTATTCTAATAAGGAAAATATTTATAACTTCCATCCAATACTAACTGTCAAAGAAAAATATAATGTTTTCTGAAATATATAGTAAATTAGAGAAAAACTAAATTAAAAGACACAGCGGATAAAACAATTGGTTCAGTCTCAAGATGAGACCTAATATACTCCACATGGAGATCACCTGCCACCAAGAAGTTTATATTAATAAACATGATTCACACCCTATATTGGGGTAAACAACATTGTACAGAACTATCCAGGTCACACAACCTCTTCCACTTGTCCTCATGGGTATAAAATACCCTTTCACATAAGGACCTCTTCCACACTTTTTGTGGGAGTAAACGAATTTAAGAAGAAATGAGTGGAAGGATATCTTGTATCCATCAGTTTAGTAGAAGAGATAGTGTGTGTTTTAATACAGACAGACACACAAACTTCATGAAATCTAAAAATAGTACACAACAGAGTAAACATGCTCATAAAGGGTTGGAAGTGCTCTGAGTGTTATTCTATGTAGCTATGGACTTGTAGGATGAAGAAAATGAAAGTATCGATTACTCATGTACAAAATAGAGTATCTCAAGTCTGGTGCTCTGGTTTCCAGCATGATGGTGTAAGATGTCATGCTCATGTTCTTCTTAGATTTGGTACTATGAAGATGTTTTTTTCTCTAATCTATGGTAGTCAAGACTTTGTAATCAAGAGTGCTTTTTGTTTCCTTTAGTTATTTCTTGTTTCTTGTATTAGTTCTCTTTTCAAATGCTTGTGCTTCTTCCACTCACTTTTTCTAGTTCCACATTTTTCTTTTTATTATAGAGTTCATGTTTTGGATCCTAAAGGATTCATGAATTCTATAACTCGTACCTTGTACTGTCAGGTGACATGTCTAAAAAGAAACATTAATTATTTCAGTGCCTTTAAATGACTCAAATATTATAAGGTCCCAGACTTAAACCTTACTTAATATTGAATTAAATTAATAATTCACATTGAGGATCTTTTCAGGTTTAGATTTTTAGAGAATTAGAACATAACTATTACATCTTAACTTTAAATCCATCATTTACACGTCCCACATATGGCATTAACGAATCACATCACTTTGAGGGGGCGGTAGTCCGCACTTCCTTAAATGCAGATATCGTGTTTACCCATAATGGAATCCATAAAGGTATGCCAAAAATGAAAAATACAGAAGCTTAAAGAGAACATAAACATATTATATATCATATATAAAAATAGTGACATCATAATGGCCACCCTTGAAGGTGTTAAATGATTATTGAACAATCATCGTTTCGGGAGGCAGAATTTCGCCATCCACGGAAACCGTATGTTCTTTAACCATTTGATGTAGTTGTGTGAGAGTGTAGCTCAAATAAATATTATAACAACATCCTAGTATATTGATGATACTGGTGTTGTTAGAAAAGAAGTAAATAAAAAGAGTTTAGAGGGTTGGAGAAGCAAAATAAAACAAATGAACAAGAGAGAATGAATTACCTTTAAAAGTATAACTCCCTTTTGATTTGAGCCTAAAGGCTTCCTTTGAAAGGCTTATGCCCAAAGGGAATCCTCTATGATTAGGAGAGGGATGTGGAGAGAGTAATTGGGCAGGGGTTGGCCGAGACAAAGGCTTGAGAAGTGTGTGAAATGAGGTAGAGGTGGGGGCCTTTTATAAGAGGAGAGGAGGGGCACTTTTGGAAAGTAAAGAAATATTACTTTATTTGAAAATGTTTTTCGGTTTTAAAAGGTCCCAAATTGATATAATTCGTGGATAAGGTGATAAGGGTTCGAAATACACTCATCCAATTGGTTTTGGACATGTGTAGGTTTTAGATTTTTCATTATCTTTCCATTTTATTTAAATCGTCAAATAATGATGTCATCGCTGCATCATTATTATGTCATATATAATTTAATTTATTTAATGTCTAAAAATTATAAAAAAATACTAACATGTAGGAAATCTTTTTATATTTCCAATTACTATTTATAATCAAAATTTGGACTTGTATAACCCCACTCAACAATTATTTTAGTAAAACAATTTATGTTAGTGTCATTTTCACTTTAACATTAAATAAAAATATATTAATGTCATTTTCCAACTAAAGTGGCTCCATGGGGTCCCCAAGTTGGCCCATGGCTTGTCTTGGTCGGCCATGACTCACCGAATAGGTGTAGGACAAGTTTCATGGTGTTTTCACATTTTTATAATATCATTTTTACATTAAATTACACTAATTACCTCTAATCGCGATTAATGAAAAAAAGTTACTATTCACCAAAAAATTATTTTAATCTCATTGAACCACATTTTACATAATAATGACAACCATGTATGTCGGATTTTCAAAATTCAATACACATTAGTGGTAAACTTTCATTTAACTGAAAAATCAGTTTGCTTGATTACCACTTAGTGGTTTCACTATTCATCAAAAATTGAAGTTTTTCAGAAAATTACCAAAAATTTACCCTAAGCTATATTTGATATTCCGAATTCAAAAATGAAGTCCATTTTAAAAAAAATCAAAACATATAATTCAAATTAATTAATTTAATAATTAATTCCCGCTGTCATGACAAATAGTATGTTTTTGTGAAACAATAAGTATCAAAATATTGACACCAGTTTAAGTCCAATTTCAAAGTGAAATTGATTCCAATGACCACCATTGGATTAACTGGTAAAAATATTTTCTAATTTCACTTTAAAACAAATTAAAATAATAATCTAATCATATAAATAATTTAGATTAAAAATAGGTTTTGAATTAAAATACAACATTCTACACTATTCATAAAAAAATGAACTTTAACAGAAAGGTACCAAAAATTTACATAAAGTAAATTTTGATGTCCTGATTCTAAAGAATAGTTATATTTGGTCCAAAATAAAGTATAAGAGTGATCAAAACTATATTTAATGACGGTTCACCATTAAAAGATGATAAGTGAACCTTTAGTGAAAATTAGAGTATATATGCCCTAAAATTGAACTCTTTCCGTATTTTAAGCCTTTATCTTTTATTGGGTAAATGTATAAACATTTAAAAACATATCTAATCATATTTTAGTTATTTCTATCCATTCCCGCCTGTACAATGGCTACTTGTTAACTAATATTTAAAATAATATTATTTTATTACTAGTGTGCTACGTAAGTTTCAAAGAAACTCATCGTTGCGTATCGGGTACGCTATCGAACATAGAAACCCCTTTAAAATAAAATTAATATTTAATTCGTAAATATTAATAAATATGAAAATTCTTTATTCTTTATTTACCTGGGATGTTACATCCTTCCCCCCTTTTGGGAATTGCATCCTCGCAATTTTATTCACTTATCAAAATAAGTGGGGGTATTTATCCCTCATAGCATTTTCAGATTCCCATGTTGCCTCTTCAATCACATGGTTTTCCACAAAACCTTTACCTGGTGAATCACCTTATTCCGTAACAGTTGCTCCCTGTGGTCAAGAATCTGGACCGGTTGTTCCTCATAAGATAGGTTCTCTTCCAGCTGAACTACCTCTGGGCTCAAAACATGAAATAGATCTGGCATATACTTTCTCAACATAGAAACGTGAAAAACATTGTGTACCTGAGACAAACTCGGAGGTAAAGCCACTCGGTATGCAACTGATCCAACTCTTTCCAGAATTTCGTATGGTCCAACGAACCATGGACTCAACTTTCCTTTCTTACCAAATCTCATCACACTTTTCCAAGAAGAAACCTTGAGAAAAGCATGATCACCTACCTCAAAAGATAGATCCTTCCTCCGGTTATCCTATAACTCTTCTGCCTGCTCTGAGCTGTTCTCATGTGTTTTCTGAATCAACTGAACTTTTTCTGCCATCTCTTCTACCAATTCTGGTCCCATCAGCTTCCTTTCACCCACTTCATTCCAAAATGCTGGAGTTCCACACCGCTTCCCATATAATGCCTCAAATGGTGCCATCTGTATACTGGAATGAAAATTGTTATTATAAAAAAATTCAACCAAAGAAAGATGTTGGTCCCAACTTCCCTGATAATTCATAGAATAAGCTCGTAGCATATCCTCCAATGTCTGGATTGTTTGTTCTGACTGCCCATCTGATTGAGGATGAAAAGCTGTACTAAAATTTAATTCAGTACCCAACGACTTCTGAAGGCCTTTACAAAAGATAGAAGTAAACCTGGGATCACAATCCGATACAATGGAGAGAGGAACTCCATGTAACCTGACTATCTCTTTAAGATACAAACGGGAAAGTTGATCAAGAGAGAAAGTATCTCGTATAGAAAGGAAATGAGCAGATTTGGTCAAGCGATCAACAATAACCCAGATTGCATTATTACCTCGAGATGTCCTCGGTAATCCCACAACAAAGTCCATGGATACGTTTTCCCATTTCCACTCTGGCACTGGTAAAGGGTGAAGCATCCCTGCCGCTCTGCATTAACCTGTTGACATGTCAAACACTTCACAGTAAAATCAGCAATGTCTCTTTTCATTCCATCCCACCAGTAATACTCCCGCAGATCTATGTACATCATAGTACTACCAGGATGAACTGAAAACGGGGAACTATGAGCCTCACATAACAACTCATTCTTCAACTGTGAATCACAAGGCACACATAACCTCTTCCCAAACCTCAAAACACAAACACAAACTTATCAAAGAACTCATGGAAAATTTTATTCATAAGGTCCATGAATACAACAACTGCATTGGTTAACCCAAAATGCATAACTATAAATTCATAATGGCCATATCTAGTACGGAACGCAGTATTCAGAACGTCTGCTTCTTTTACTTTCAACTGATGGTACCCCGACCTCAAGTCAATCTTCGAAAAATACTGAGCTCCCTGGAGCTGATACCACTTCATTCGATGGCCCAACATCTGCTGAAGTTGTTGTAAAGGATTTTACCACCCCTTTCTGCTTGTAGTCTAACTTCTTCCCATCACTCAAGCTCCTTGTCGAACACTCGTCTGCATAATGACCCATTTCATTACACTTAAAACATCTTACCGTTGGCTTTTCATTTCCTACTTGATCATCTTCCTTACAGTTACGAGCAATATGACCAGACTTACCACACCGAAAGCACTTACCAGACTTAGATAAACATTCTCCAGGATGCATTTTACCACACTTCTCACAGGATGGATATTTGGTTTTCTTACCTCCTTGCTTCTTTGATGAATTCTTCCCCTTTGCCTGCCAACTAGACCTCTTATTCTGTTGTTTGTCATAGAACACCTGATCATCGGCAAACTCCATTTCCACCTTCTCCGCACATCGAACAAGTTTTTCATAACTTTTGAACTCACGAGAAGCTAAAGCCCTTCGATACTTTGGCTTTAACCCTGAGTAAAAACGGTTTATTTTACTATCAAGATCTCGTATGAAGTTTGGAGCATACCTTGCCAATCGAGTGAACTTTTCTTCATAAGCAGCCACTGAATCATCCTCCTGCCTCAATTATAGGAACTGTTTTTCCATCCTAAGATGAACCACCTTAGGAAAATATTTCTCAAGAAACATACCTTTGAATTCGTCCCAGTGAAGATCCTCAATCTCATCACTATCCCTCATATTTTTCACCATCGACCACCACTGATCAGCTTCACCTTCAAAACGGTAAACAGAAAGACTAACCTTTTGATGTTCTGAACACCCCATGACATCAAAAATCTTCTCCAGTGCTTTAATCCACCCTTCATCTTGCACAGGGTCAGATGATCCTCTGAATGATGGGGGATGTTGCCTCATGAAATGTTCCACCACTGACATGTTCCTCTGCGGTTGATCTGGCTGATCTCGTGCATGGATACCACCACCATTTATAGCCTGAGTCAATTGTGCCATCACTGCAATAAACTGTTCAGTTTCGATTCCGACCATCTCAGGTTGCGGATTTGGAAGGTTATCTTCCTCCTGATGTCGTCCCAACATAGCTGCTTTGTTTCCTCTGCGGAAAACCATTCTGAACACAGAAATATCTTAGGCGAAGAAACATGGTAATCCGTAAATGCTATATCACTTCAATCATATTATAATTTAACACTTTTCTAACTCCTAAAGTTGTCTAAACCGTCTTATGATACCAACTATAAGGTCCCAGACTTAAACCTTACTTAATATTGAATTAAATTAATAATTCACATTGAGGATCTTTTCAGGTTTAGAGTTTTAGAGAATTAGAACATAACTATTACATCTTAAAAGATTACAAAGTAGACACTTCTACTAAGTCTCCATAAAATAAAAACTCTTAAAAAGAAAGATGTCTAGATTCCATGTTTTAGATAGCATGAAATTCCCTTGATCCCATCCTTGACCTTATTCCACTTTAAGTCTTGTGAAAAACATTTCGAAAAACTTGGGGTGAGCATAAAAAGCTCAGTAAGGGATATAAAAAGAATGAAAACTGTTAGTTTTTCAAACATCAAGTAAACCATGTATACTATATCAAAGTAATACCTTCACCTTCATGAAGTAGTAAAAAAAATATTCACTGAATAAAGTATCATTACTTACCTTTTTGTAACCAAAGGATTACCATAAAACCCATATAAAGAACACATAGAATATATAAAGGTAACTTGGGACATAAACATACTTAAGTGGAATAACCATACGGTCGACTTCCACACATATCACTTAATGGAATAGCCATACGGCCAATTTCCATACATACTTAATGGAATAGCCATACGGCCGACTTCCATACCCAATGCATTGGAGGTTATAACGTAACCACCCATCCTGGTATTCACGGCACCACCCGTCATATGGTTTATAACGTAACCACCCGTTAAAATGTCCAAGTTCCAATATAAAATCATAAAACATAAAACCAATATAAAGTAATGATAACATTTCCACATTTCAATCACAATATATCATAAATATATTGACATAATAGAATACTTTTTCCAAACCATTTTCAATACCAAAATTCATAAAAGAGTATATGGTATTTATTTTATTCTAAAAACAATACGGCTTGTTGAGAAAGCCAAATATCAAATAATACTCGCGGCGGCGGAAAAGGTCGTTGTCACCGCGTACGTTAAAAAAAACATTCCTTTTTTTCGTTTACTAAAACGCTTCGTAGAAAAAGATTCCTTTTGTATAAAAGTAAAAGTCAAAAGAGTTTATACACCGTATAAATGAAATTTGTGTATAAAACGAAATATTCCTCAATGAAAGGAGATTGAGATGAAGTCCCTTACCTTGGGTCCGACTTGACTCGATCGTTCTTTAACGTCCTGAATAATAAACTTGAGTTAATTTATACTTGATTAAGAACCTTTTTAAAGTTCATTATTCTTTTTATATCACTTATTTCCATGTTATAAACATTATGTAACCATTTAAGTTAATAATGTTTGTTTTGTCAATATTTGGTTCTTAAGTCGAAAGTTGACTTCTTACAATTACATGTTGTTCATGTGGTCAAAAGTTCTTTATATCTAGAATGAAATTCCCGATTTGGATATAATATTTATCATATATATCCAGCATATACATGTATTTATAATATTACATAATCATTTAGAGGTAAGAAATGAAATGCACCGTTCATGGAGACGGTAAGCCGTACGTACGCATGAACGCTACTTTCATTTCTTTGTCATATTAGTGGAATTAAAACTAAATGAGAGGTATGTATATTTTAATTCCATAATTATATTCATCATTTAGATATATCATTAATTATATATATACATTATATACATTTAATTGTAATAGTACATTACATTTGGGGATAAGAAATGAAATGCACCGTTCATGGAGACGGTAAGCCGTACGTACGCATGAACGCTACTTTTATTTCTATCTCATACTTTAATGGAAAGAAATAATAATGATATAGAGGTATATTATAATTCCAGTATAACATCATATATAATAACTTTAAATCCATCCTTTACACGTCCCACATATGGCATTAACGAATCACATCACTTTGAGGGGGCGGTAGTCCGCACTTCCATAAATGCAGATATCGTGTTTACCCATAATGGAAACCATAAAGGTATGCCAAAAATGAAAAATACAGAAGCTTAAAGAGAACATAAACATATTATATATCATATATAAAAATAGTGACATCATAATGGCCACCCTTGAAGGTGTTAAATGATTATTGAACAATCATCGTTTCGGGAGGCAGAATTTCGCCATCCACGGAAACCGTATGTTCTTTAACCATTTGATGTAGTTGTGTGAGAGTCTAGCTCAAATAAATATTATAAAAACATCCTAGTATATTTATGATACTGGTGTTGTTACAAAAGAAGTAAATAAAAAGAGTTTAGAGGGTTGGAGAAGCAAAATAAAACAAATGAACAAGAGAGAATGAATTACCTTTAAAAGTGTAACTCCCTTTTGATTTGAGCCTAAAGGCTTCCTTTGAAAGGCTTCTGCCCAAAGGGAATCCTCTATGATTAGGAGAGGGATGTGGAGAGAGTAATGGGGCAGGGTTTGGCCGAGCCAAAGGCTTGAGAAGTGTGTGAAATGAGGTAGAGGTGGGGGCCTTTTATAAGAGGAGAGGAGGGGCACTTTTGGAAAGTAAAGAAATATTACTTTATTTGAAAATGTGTTTCGGTTTTAAAAGGTCCCAAATTGATATAATTTGTGGATAAGGTGATAAGGGTTCGAAATACACTCATACAATTGGTTTTGGACATGTGTAGGTTTTAGATTTTTCATTATCTTTCCATTTTATTTAAATCGTCAAATAATGATGTCATCACTGCATCATTATTATGTCATATATAATTTAATTTATTTATTGTCTAAAAATTATAAAAAAATACTAACATGTAGGAAATCTTTTTATCTTTCCAATTACTATTTATAATCAAAATTTGGACTTGTATAACCCCACTCAACAATTATTTTAGTAAAACAATTTATGTTAGTGTCATTTTCACTTTAACATTAAATAAAAATATATTAATGTCATTTTCCAACTAAAGTGGCTCCATGGGGTCCCCAAGTTGGCCCATGGCTTGTCTTGGTCGGCCATGACTCACCCAATAGATGTAGGACAAGTTTCATGGTGTTTTCACATTTTTATAATATCATTTTTACATTAAATTACACTAATTACCTCTAATTGCGATTAATGAAAAAAAGTTACTATTCACCAAAAAATTATTTTAATCTCATTGAACCACATTTTACATACTAATGACAACCATGTATGTCGGATTTTCAAAATTCAATACACATTAGTGGTAAACTTTCATTTAACTGAAAAATCAGTTTGCTTGATTACAACTTAGTGGTTTCACTATTCATCAAAAATTGAAGTTTTTCAGAAAATTACCAAAAATTTACCCTAAGCTATATTTGATATTCCGAATTCAAAAATGAAGTCCATTTTAAAAAAATTCAAAACATATGATTCAAATTAATAAATTTAATAATTAATTCCCGCTGTCATGACAAATAGCGTGTTTTTGTGAAACAATAAGTATCAAAAGATTGACACCAGTTTAAGTCCAATTTCAAAGTGAAATTGATTCCAATGACCACCATTGGATTAACTGGTAAAAATATTTTCTAATTTCACTTTAAAACCAATTAAAATAATAATCTAATCATATAAATAATTTAGATTAAAAAGAGGTTTTGAATTAAAATACAACATTCTACACTATTCATAAAAAAATGAACTTTAACAGAAAGGTACCAAAAATTTACATAAAGTAAATTTTGATGTCCCGATTCTAAAGAATAGTTATATTTGGTCCAAAATAAAGTATAAGAGTGATCAAAACTATATTTAATGACGATTCACCATTAAAAGATGATAAGTGAACCTTTAGTGAAAATTAGAGTATATATGCCCTAAAATTGAACTCTTTCCGTATTTTAAGCCTTTATCTTTTATTGGGTAAATGTATAAACATTTAAAAACATATCTAATCATATTTTAGTTATTTCTATCCATTCCCGCCAGTACAATGGCTACTTGTTAACTAACATTTAAAATAATATTATTTTATTACTAGTGTGCTACGTAAGTTTCAAAGAAACTCATCGTTGCGTATCGGGTACGCTATCGAACATAGCAACCCCTTTAAAATAAAATTAATATTTAATTCGTAAATATTAATAAATATGAAAATTCTTTATTCTTTATTTACCTGGGATGTTACAAATATAACTATTAGAAATTAAATTTAAAATTACAAAATAGATTAAATAATGGTGTCATGGTCTGTCATGAAATGGTATCACTTGGAAATAGTGTCACCCTGAAACAATGTCTTCTTATTTTCCTTTGATCAGTGAGACAATCATAATGGAATAGTTTTATTAAGGTCATGAACCAGTAGCACAGATGCGGTGTTAGGATCACAGTGTCTGGTCCTTTTCTAAACATCAAACAGTGTCTTAGTGATGGTAGCAAGGAATATGTGTCATAGAATTAATGAGATCTGAAATTGATTATAGTGTATGGGTTATGGTGTCTGGTTTTTGGTGTCTGGGTGATGGTGTGTAGGTTACGGTGTCTTGGTTACGGTGCCTGGGAGATGGTGTCTAGGTTACGGTGTATGGGTCACAGTGTCTGGGTCATGGTGTCTAGTTCCTTTTTCAGAAAACCAGAACCGTCGGCAAACTCATGGTTTCTCAGACTTAGCCAAATATCTGTAAACTGTATTAGTCAGTAATATTCATAGAATGAATTAGACTTAATCATTAATATAAGAAATCATTATAGAATAAAATTAAATATAGTTCACAATAATCAAACATGATTTATAGTATTATCATGATTTAGTGTAAGTTTATTTAAAGCATAAAGATACCAACCATCTCTACACATGATTTTAGATAGATTAAACAGGTTTAACAAGATTTGTGATCATTAAAAAATGAATAAAACATGAGGAGTCCCACACTATCATTCTTTTCTTTTCCTTTCTCTTTCCATTTATCGTTTATTTTCTTTCAATAAATTCCTTACATTATTATATCTATTTTTATGTATGTTTTCAGTGTGTCTCACTTAGGAGCTTAACTCAACATTAAACTACCAATAATTTAGTTTTAAACTATCCTTTACACTTAATTACTTATTTTGAATCAATTAAAAGTATGAGCAAAAGTTATATCTACATTAATTAATTGAGTATATTGCATCATTTAAGTTTAGGATAGGTAACCTCTTTAGTTTAGAATTTCTATTTTTTTCTAATTTAAAGAAATGTGTGTGTGTTTCAAAACAATGGGTTTATTTTTTAGTTTTTGCATGTTTTTAAAACTTTTGAGCTCAAATTATTTTCTTTTCCATTTTTGAAACCCAATTCAATGATTTAACCAACTCATCACATGAAACAAAGCATAAATGAATGCTGAAATGACATTTTTTTAAGTTCAAAACTTTTTGAATATCATGAAAAGTCCTCTTATTTTTCAATCCCATGCCACATATCACTATATTTATCTTTGAAATCACATTCCCATGAGGCTTCTAAACCATTTTTTCATATTCTTTACATTCATCTCACTTTTCTAGAGAACCAAATCATGATTTTATTAATGATAATTTGTTCATTTCTATTAAAAATTGAGGGCTTAAGGTAATTGAGTTTTAAAAGATTGAGGCACTAATTTGGTTCTGAATCCCTATTTCAATATATTACTTTTATTTTGTGGTTCCTTGTACATTTAATCCTTTAATACATTAGAATCAATGAATATTTATTTATTTTATCCAAATTCCAAGCTATTTTTCTCTATCCAACCTACTCTTGAAGTGAAATTACCTGAACTAGTTGAACTTAAGTATGGGGGAAGCTATCTTTTGTTGTGAGACCACATCTATTGATTCTTTGGTGGGAAAATTAAATTTTGATGATATTATTTTACTAATTAAAAAATCATTTTATTAAAATTTATGACTGTATAGATCATTTATTATAAAATAAGTTATTCCTTTCTTGAGCTTCCAAAGGAGAAAGAAAGATGTTCCTGTCTGGATATTTTTAAAAGCACCTAAAATATTGAGAAGAAATTATTGTGATAGTATTAAATAATTTTAGAATGTATGGTATGTCCATCAAACAAGTTTTTATATTATTTTGGGTCTGATTTACTATTATGGAGAGTGAGGAAGAGACTATGCTTGAGTAAAAATTAGAATCATGCAATTTTTATTAAAAAAGATCCAATACCTACTCATTAGGCCTCAAAAGTTTCGACATATAAATCCTACCGACCAAAATCCATAGAAAACCCCTAAAAATTAATCCTAATAAACAAATTTCCTTGATTAAATCAGGTGAAGATATAGGAATTTGTCATGCCTATGATGACACTTTCATTGGATTGGACTAGAAAATTCTAATTGAAATGTGAGGTAGCTTTTTAATATAAAAGGGATGATAAATTTACTATAAATTGATTTAATGATTCTAATGGAGATATTGAAATATTGTGTTTTTAATAGGCATGATATATTTTGTTTCTTGTTAAAAAAATTGATTGGTCTCATGGGTATGTGTTTTGAATTTTCATTAATTTTATTTTGATGCTTACTTACCCAGGAGTTCAAGTTATACATGTAGGGGAATTGATATAGATAATATTTTAATAATTTTTCATATATATTTCAATGATTTAATCTCTTCCAATTTAACAATTTGAGGTAATTTTCATCATTTTTCTATTTTTTGTGTGTTTTGGGATAAAATATGAAAATTATTTAACTCTGGAATTTTAAGATATTTTTATCACATTGGTATTTCAAGAATAAGTTTTAAAATATTGATCCAATTGGAGTGATTCATTTTTTATTATTACTTTATTCATGGTATTTAGTTTATTCTTCTAGACCTAGAGCTAATTCTAACATCCACATCCACAAACAAATCAATCAATTTGAAATTATTTTCTAGATGATAGAATGTACCCTACCTTAGTAAATGAGGAATAACAAGGGATAAACACCTCAAATTGAGGTTCTTATAGATGAATTTGAAATGGAAATATATCCCTCATTTTAGTTTTGATTTTCATGTAAATATTTACTCATTAATGTGGTTGTTTACCACTCTAAATTCAAGGAAGATTTACGGAATCTTCATCCAGAAAAAGTGTGACTCAATAATTATTTCATAAATTATTTCATGAATTTCTGAATACTATTAAATTTTGAGGGTAAAGAGAAAACTCAACATCAAACAACTTATAAGAAGTACCCTTGGAGTGTTTCATCCTTATTATAGGAAAAATAGTAGAAAACTTCTGATAGATAGATTCTGGAGGGTAAATTTTCTACTTTTCTTTTTCCCTATTTTCTTATTAGTTTTGTAATGCCTTATTCTTCCCCATTCATATAGATTACCCTTACTCTGTAGGGGTAAACTTTTGAGTGATTATAGAATGGGAGGTTTTATATTTTTTAATTCTTGAGTTCTTGTTTTGTGTTGAATAAAATTTCTCCCTATTTTATGAATTTACTTTCAATTTCTAATAGAGGTTTTTATTATCTAGTACGATCATATTTGGTTTTTTATTCTATTGTTGATTTTGTTTTTTCAAATTTTCATTATCTCTTTAAACTAGGTTATAGTTTAAATATTATGTAATAGACAATTTATTATTGGTGAAGTACTCGACGATCTTTAATACGTGTGGGAGGGGTAGTGAATATTCTTAATTGTTTGAGATAAACAAGACATGGTCTGGTGTTGCCTAAGTCAATTGAGGATATTCAATAAAAATCTATCACACAAGGAAGAATTGTAGACCAAACTAAGATCTTGTTATGGTTTACTCTCACTATCACCATTACCATTTGACCAGGGGAGTGTGAGGAAGCGATCATGGAATCTCACTTTAATCAAATTAGCAGAAAAGGATTGGAAAATTTGAAACTAGGATAGCATTATAATTGAAAAAATGACCCCAAATTGATCACCCTTATCATATAATTTTTTTCATTCACATTAATTTCTAATTATTTTTTAATATTTTTATTAATTGTTTTCTTATGTTTCATTTCATTTGTTTGTTTTAAAAATCAAACAACTTCAAAAACTGTCACTTTTTTCTCTAATTTAAAGGTGATAGCTTGATTTTTGTGCACACTTCTCCGAAGACAACATAGGTTAACTACTACACTAAATTTTCAATTAGTAAATTATTGTTTTTTCTACACCCCTCCATAGGCACATGTCAATTATATCTCCTAACTATAGCTAAGTAATTTAAGTATATCCTTTCTGTTAATGGCTTCTTTTTGAAATGGGATAAGGAAATACCCCACAATCAGGTCATAACTAAGAATATCACTAACTTCATTAAGTCTAATATCATCACCAAATTTAAATTACCTCATATGTTATTAACGGAAAATTGAACCAACTTTTATTCTAACAAGTTGAGTAAATTGTACTAGGAGTACAACATTGAATCTAACCATTAATCTTACTATCACATAGTGGAAAATGCAAACATAGAGGCCTTAAATAAGACTATTTTATATATACTATAGAAGATAATGGATAAGGATAAGAATTCATATCCCAAAAAAATCCTTCACTCTTTATGGCCCTACTGTACCACCATACAATAATACAAAATCATCTCTATATTAATTGGGGTAGAGAAACGAAGTGGTGTTTTCTATAGAATCCCAGTTTACCTCACTTAGAATACCTACCTATGGGTAAATATCAAATTAAAAGTAATCTAAAAAGTGGCTGGATGGTTTGGAATGGCCTGAGAATAAAATTTTGTGTACACTACACAACCTCAAAGTCCATCATAATAGGATCACATGAGCCTTTAATAAAAAGTGTTACCTCCATTTTTTCCTTCAAGGAGAACCGCTATTGGCTCACAAAACCCCTATGATACTATCAAAAGAAACCTCTAAATATGTAAACCAAATGGGAAGGTCCTTACCTCATATATAAGGTTTATTTAAATAGATATTACTCAATGGACACAGTGGATGGGAAACACATCACCCCCCCCCCCACACACACACACTAATGCAAGGTTTCTCAAAAAGTACTTCTCTTATCAGCCATAAAGAATATAACATCCTAGTCACATGACATTAAACTAAATGATGTTTCGTGGATGCATGAAGTTAAAATAGAAGGAAAATTTCATTGTCACATGATCTTAAACTGCGTGACAGATACATCCTCACCACATTAAGCAAAACTGCATGGAAGGATTCTTGGAAACAAGACATTAAACTACATAGTATCCCAAATCTAGGAAGAAATACTTTAAAATGTACAATCCCTTAGGTCCACACTACATGAAGTTACACTAAACAAATAATTTCATTTCATGGATAATTCACTACACATGAACTAGATTTTTGTGAAATAAAAATGAAGTACCCTTGCTAATGTGTATGAGTCAGATCCACATAAGGAATCTCCTCATTCAGAAAGTACATGTGTCTTGATCCTTATTAATATATGATATGTAGTGATTATTATATCTCAAATCTTGTGACCATCTAAAAAAATAAATGGTAATAATGACCCCCTCTACATATGGGTCAGACCTGTGTAGAGAGTTTCCCATTGAAGAACTACATGTGTCTTGATTCCTATTATTATAGGATATGTAGTAATTATAAGATCAATAATCTTTGGCTGAGTAGTAAAAATCAATGGAAAAAATCATCCCTTTATGTATGGGTTATACCTACTTAGAGAGTTTCCCATTGAATAACTATGTTTCTATTTATTCCCATTAGCACAGGATACATAGTGACGCCCAAATATATAATCTTTGGTCTAACTGAAATAATGAACCAGAATAATTCCATCTTCTGTATATGGTTCAGACCTGAGTGAAGAGTTTCTCATCCAATAACTGTGTGTGGATTAATTAATATTATAAAAGGATATATAGTGACACCCAAATCTCCAATCTTGGTCCCAACTTCAATAATCAAGAGTAACAATGTGCCCCTCTATGTAAGGGTCAGACCTGCAAGGAGAGTAACATGTTCTAGATGTATGTGTGGTTTAATTCCTATGATCACGAGACACATGTTGATGATAAATCTTTAGTCTTAGGTCAATATACAATAATCAATGGGAAAATTCCCCCTTATGTGTATATCTCACACCTTCAAGGTGATTTTCTCATTCAAGAACCACATGTAGCGTGATTCTTAATATCACAAGATATGTAGTGACACCCAGATCTCTAATATTTTCCATCTACAATAATCAATGGGAATAATTCCACCCATTGGGTATGGTTCAGGCCTCCATGGATAGTTTCCTATTCAAGAAATATGTGTGGTTTGTTACCTATTATCCCAAGATACATATTGACATGTAGATTTCCAATCTTGAGACTAGCTACTATAATCAATAGGAACAATTTCCCCCTCTTTGTATGGGCCAGACCTGCATGGATCGTTTCCCATTAAATAATTATGTATATATTGATTCTAATTATTACAGGATACATAGTGATGCCTGAATTTAAAATATTGGACTTATCCACAACAATCAATAGGAATAATTCCCCCTCTCTATATTAGTCAGGCATGTGGGGAAAGTTTCTCATTCAAGAATTACATTTGGATTTATTCTTATAATCACAAGATACATAGTGATTCCTAGATCTCTTGTTTTGGGTCCTACCACAATAATTAATAGAAAAATTTCCCCCATCCACGTATGGGTCATAACTATATATAGATTTCCACATTCATGAACTATGTGTGGCTTGATTACTGTTAATATAGGATACGAAGAGACACCTAGAATTTTAGTCTTGGTTCCAGCCACAAGATAAAAATTTCTCCCATCCCTTTACAACAACTAGACTTACAAAAGTAAATTTTAAAAAAAAATATCTATGTATGGATTTATTCTTTCCACCATAGGATATGTAGTGATGATCAGATCCTCCATTTTGGGCCTATCCATGGGATTATATCAACCCCATCATGTTCCTCCAGGAGATTAATATCTGTGTATAGGTCATTTTCCATAAAAAAATTATAGATCCCATTACATATTTTCCATAAATTAATCTCATGCAGGTTAATTGACTACACAGTTTTCCATTGTTTCTCACTCCCAGCATGGCTCATGTGATATTAGGAAACCTGGAAAGCCACTCTAGCTATTACATCCAATACATGTCTTGGATGGCGAACCATTTCTAACTCACATGATGTTAAAATCCATGAAAAAAGGTATTCATAATGGATGGGTCATAAACTATGATGTATTTGTACCCAATAATCATGTGGTTTATTCCTTCACCTTGAAATATGTTCCATGAATGTTGGAATAGCCTTTTGTGCACTTGATACCTTCTTGAATATTATATTATCCATAAACCAACTTCTTGTCTTCGATATCTATGTTGACACAACCAATTACATGATTTGATATCCCTATCTTAAAACCTAATGGACCTTGTGTAAAGACCAAAATGTTTATTAATGAAAATTAAAATTGATCTAATTAAATGTATTATTATGTAAAATGGTTATGTAAAACACATTCAATTTCTTGGTTTTATGTTTTTGGATTTTCAAATACCATTAAGAATTTTTATCATTGCTAATATAGTCATTAAACTGGGATCACATGATTAGTATAAATATAGGGATTTAACATATTTAATTTACTCAGAAAAAGGAAGTGATGGCCTCATACTATAGAATTGCTTCATATGAAGCACATTTTTCAGATCTTGTATAGGTGGTAGCATCATTGGGCTTCTCTCTTGATCAATCCCAAGTCGATCTTCAACACATTAAGCTTGAACAGAACTGCCTACGGGAGAAGTAGAAGTTAATAGATATTACCCCCTGAGTGATGTTATCTGAGTCACCAAATGAGTCTATCACCATTGAAAACATTACTCTTATGTATTATGTAGTTGTTATAAGGGTTTATGTAACAATACCCCAATACTATAATTATGTACATTATGTTTTTATAAAATAAATAACATACATTCATTTTATTGATACTTTGTAAATTATTTTTAAAGAAAAAGTTGTATTATTAGTTAATATTCAATTAAAAATCTGTTTTGATGAATTAATGGGTTTTTGAATTAAATAATATCTTAATAAAATATTATTACTAAATCACTTTTTATTAAATATAAATTATCGTATGATTTTTATTAATACAATTTTAATTTTTATTAAGGTTTGAAAACAATTTTTTTCAAAACCCATGAATTTTCAATAATTTTTTGTTTTTATATTAAAAATTAAAATTCAAATATTTATAAAATTAGTTAGACAAAATTAATATTATTTTTGGAATCAGGAAATCAAAATTATCCAAAGGCGAATTTTTCATAATTTTCTGAGAGAGTCGAATTTTTGGGTAAAAAATAAATATTGTTTAACAATATATTCTGTTTTATGACATCATAATGACCCAATAGTGATGTAATAAAATACTATAAAAGGTATATTCATAAAATATATATTTTATATTTAAATTAATTTTATTTTATATTTTTTTGATTAATTTTATAGTTCCTTAGTGGACCCTCCAAGACTTAAAAAACATTTAACTTTTTAAAATGATTTCCTTGAGAGTGTGAGTCACCTCCACATAAGAAAGCCTAATATTTTAAGAATTTAGGAAATTGGACTTATAAATAAATGTTTTACACACCCATTTGGTAAAAACCATGGTATGGTTTATGGTTTTTATTAGTTTTATGTGTATTTTCCCAAACCTAAATAATAATGAATTCTCTCTCCTTTCCTATATAAACCCACTCAATATCCCAATTCTCTTTACTAAAACCATTTGGAGCTTGACCAATCTCTTCCCTACTATCTCTAGAATCCTCTCAAGGTGTACAAATCTTCCTAGAAGCATCTCTTAACCATTCCATGTCCTTTGAGATCATACTTCCAAGTAAGGTATTTCTTCCTTTCTCATTTTTATCCAAGTTTATTTTTGTTAATATACCCTTTTATTTTCAATTAAAAATGTTGGGGTATGATTTTTCATCTCCCCAATACTTACCTCCATATTTTTTGAATTATTAGATACCCCTTTATCTCTCATTAATTAATAACATGTACACCTGTTACCATGATGAAATTCTATAAGGGATTTATCTCTCCTCATTTAAGTTCAAGTAATTCTTTTATATTATGAATCTAAATTCCATTACATATGTTGTGACATGTATCTATATGACCCCCTTACTGTAAATTTCATTTATAACTGATGATATAACCCATTAACTATCATCAACCATTTTTATGAATTCATATGTCACGCCGTTATGCTATAGAAATTGAACCGCGATTTTCCAAGCTAAAGTCATTGTGTTGTGAATACCATGCCTATTTCTCTGTCAAGGGTATTCACCTTTATGAATATTTACTTATTGATTATATAGTTTCATGTATTTATTTTACATTACTTTATAGACTCTGAATTCAATTTTGGTTAGACTCCAAACTTTCTTATTTCCTTGCATTCCGAATTTCATATTTTAGTTATATAACCATATTTTTCTTACACTTGTTTTGTTATAAAATGATGGCATGCTTTCAGTTACCAACTAACCGTTTTTTTAGTGACACGTGTATGTGTCCCTTATAAATTTAAGTAAAAATATGACCGTTGGAGGAGGGAGATGACCGTTGAAACCGTGCCTATAAATAGGAGATCATTTGAAAGAGTTCAACACTGTTCGATGACTCTAGATATTACATACTGTTGATGTGATTTCTAGAGAGAGAATTTCGTTTCTTAGTGCATACTAAAATTCCAGTTCATTTTTTCTTTGTGTGACTCTGATTGTTGTTGTGTAAAATAGAGGGCTTCCGGGGATAGGAAGACAGAGGTGTCGACTAGCTTGAAGTTGAGGGCTTCCTTGCTGAGGAAGACAGAGGTGCCAACTACCTTAAAGTTGAGTGCTTGTGGGGATAGTAGGACAGAATCTGATCTTCATATCGAGGGCTTACCCTGGTGTGGGTAAGACATAATTTCTTGAAAGTATAAATCAAGGGACCTTTATCCAAGGTTTTTGGATACCCTTCTCTTTGGGTCAAAAGACTTACTACTATTACTTGTTTTGTTACAAGTTTTCTGCTGCATTTTTATTGTTGAGGAAAGTATAACTATATAATACTTCCTTATACTTGTACTCTGATTTAGTTGTATTTTATACACTTTAAAGTAGAATATTCACCTTTGTAAACTTTTGATAAGTTTCTTTTCTGGGTTCACTTTTCCAAAATTGCTTTCTAGGAATCATATTTCTGGATTCAAGAAATTTTATAGATCTAGAGGTTTTGTGAATTACATTGTTTAACATTGTAAAACATAATCATCTTTAAAGTTCCAAAGGAATTTTTAAAGTATAAAATTCACCCCCCCCCCCCCTCTTGTATTTTAATATCTCATAGTTACATATTTGATCCTACATTTGGTATTATAGAGTATATCATACTCACATACCATCTCAACAATTGGTATCAGAGGTTAGAAACCTCATACTTTGAACCAATTCAAAAATTGGTATCAGAGGATTGGTTCAATCTAAATTAATCTCAAGATTAGATTTAGAAGAGAAATATTCTTCTCTTATAATTTTCCAGAATCAATTTTTCAGATTCATAAAGTTCGGATTCATTTTTGCTTAGAGTTACTCTTATTCTATATTTTTCTTGCTTAGGAATATTTTCCTTGTATAGGAACTTTTCCTATTAACAATTTTGTGTGTAAAGAATTTTTTTTAAGATGGCGGGAATCAATGTTGGTTCAATAGATAATCTCAATACAACAAGACCACCTATATTTGATGGAAATGACTATGAGTATTGGAGAGATCGCATGAAGACTTTTATTATCAATACTGGAGTTGATAATTTTTTCATGCTTATTGGAGGATACAAGATTCCTGATAAAGAAGTCAGTACGTTTACAAATCAAGAAAATCATGAATATCAACATAATTATTAGGTACGCAATACTTTTCTTTATTCCAGGACTAGAAATATATATGTCCAAATTTCATCTTCTGAAGCAGAAACTTCTATATGGAAGAAACATGAAGTTACACATTTTGGTACTTCCAATGTTATTGAAATAAGAAGAGCTGTGCTCAGAGCTGAATACCATGGATTTAACATTCCTTTTAGAGAACCCATATGTAAGGTGAAACAAAGATTCATGACTATTGTGAATAGTTTACAATCAATGGGTGAGAAAGGATTATATGATGAAGCTCTTGTTGACAAAATCATTGACATTATGCCCAATGAGTGGGAATCCAAAACGACAGCTATAGGTGAGAATAGAAAGGTTACTTAGATAACTCTTGATGAACTCTTTGGAACTCTTCTTTAGCATGAGACTAGAATGAAAAGAGATGATGATAATGTAAAGAAGAAGAATGGAAATGGAAGTGTTTCTTTTACTACTACTTCTAATCATATGAAATCCAAGACTCCTGAGATAGTTTCCAGATCCAAATCTAAGAAGGTTATTATTCAATTTGAATCTAGTGGAAGTGAATCCTCAGAGAATGAGTTAGAAAATCTTGCTCAAAGGATGAACAAGATAGCTAGACAAAGGAACTTTCAATCCAAATATAAGAAGAGAGAAAATACAAGAAAGATTCAGAAGTTACTTGTTATGAATGCAATAGAGTTAGACATATAAGGCATAATTGTCCCATGCTTAAAATAAATAAAAGAAAGGAAAAGCATTTAGAGAGAAATAGAAAAAAGTATTACAAGGCTAAATCTAAGAAAGTCTTGAAATCTAATGACACCTCGAGTTCTAGTAGTGGAGACTCTTCAGATGAATATTCGGATTATGAATCTTTTGGATAGAAGAATCTTCGTCTAATAGCCAGAATACCCATTGACAATCATTTTTTAATTGCTAAGGTACACAATTCTAAATCTATAAACAATATATCTTTGAATTATAATGATAGTAAATATTATAACTCTTCTGATGAAAAATCTTTTTCTGATGAAAATAATACATTACCTTCCTATGAAGAAGTTTTTTGGTTTTCCAAACTTATTGAGATTCAGAATTCAAAACTCATGAAAAAACATGATACAGAAAATACTGGGAATATTATTCTTAACAAGGAAATATTAAATCTTTCTAAAGATCTTGATAAGAAAAATGTTTATTTTGAAATATTTCAAAAAATCTTGAGGAAGTAAGTTCTGAGAAGAATAAACTTTCTAATGATCTAGAAAATGTAATTTCTAAGAAAAATGTTTTCAAGCCTAGATCTAGTACAAAATAAAATGTTTTGGAAGATAATAATCTATTTATTAAATTGAAATCCAAAATTTTTTCCTTGAGTAAGTGTTTTTGAAACTTTACCTTAGGTAAGGAAAATTTTGAGAAAATGTATTCTCAAATCCGACCTCTAAGGAATAGCTCTGGTTTTGGTTATACTACTTCCAAACTGTTTTTTAGTAATAATTATTTTGTTCCTTAAAGTGATCCATTTTTAACTAAGTGTCAGTGTGGTGGACACTGGGCATATAATTGTTCTTTAAACAAAACTCAATCTTTAGAATTTCATAAAGCCTATTTTTCTAAGAAGATGTGGGTGCCGAAAATTTTTCTTTCTAAGAATTATGGATCCAAGAAAGTTTAGATTCTTAAAATATAACTTTTTCTTATTTTTAGGAAAATATAGAATATACCAATAGCAATACATGGTACACGGATAGTGGATGTTCCCAGCATATGACTAGTAACAAAAACAACTTTGAAAAGATTATCAAGAAAAAAGGAGGAAAAGTAACTTTAGGAGACAATGCCCGAAAAGAAATTATTGGTATAGGTAACGTCGTTATTCTTGGAAAAACATTTATTTCAAATGTTTTATTTGTTAAGGGTCTTAATAACAACCTCATTATAATAATCCAATTATGTAATGAAGGTTGCCTTGTGAATTTTAATAATGATAAGTGTTTAGTACACAATTCTAGGGAAGTGTTCATTCTTTCTGCCCATAGGTAAGAGAATGTTTACACATTAAATTAGAAGAACTTAGGAGCCAACATCTACCTTGCCTTAGTGTAATGAAAGATCATTCTTGGTTATGGAATAGAATTTTAGGTCACTGTAACCTTATGAAATTATGAAAACTTTCTATGAAAATATAAGTTAAGGATCTACCGGAGCATATATTTGATTCTTCAAAAGTTTGTCACCCTTATCAATATGGCATGAAACATGTATCAAGTTTTAAATTAGTTGGTAAATTCACAACTAGTGAAGTATTATAGTTAGTGCATATGTATCTTTTTTGGTCCAACACAAACTGGAAGCATTGGAGGCAAGTACTATGTCTTTCTTCTAGTTGATGATTACACTAGATTTACGTGGGTCTATTTTCTAGAAAAGAATTATGAAGCCTTATCGTATTTAAAAAGTTCTAGATCCCATGTTAAAAATCAGAAAATCCTTCCATTGAAAACTATTCATAGTGATCATGGAAGAGAATTTCAAAATTCTGATTTTGAAACTTTTTATAGTAGAAAAGGCATTACTTGTAACTTCTTAGCACCCAGAACACCTCAACAGAATGGTGTTATTGAAAAAAGAAATAGAATTCTCCAATAGATAACTAGAACCATGTTGTGTGAGTATTTTGTAGCCAAAACTTTTTGGGCTGAAGCTGTAAGTACTTATTTTTATACTATAAATCGAGTTTTGATTAGACCTTTTCTTAATAAAACTTCTTATGAGTTATGGAACGGTAGAAAACCTAGACTTTACTACTTCAAGGTTTTTGGTTACAAGGTATTCATCCTGAATACTAAATATAATCTATATAAATTCTCATGAAAATCTGATGAAGGAATTTTTTTAGGTTACTCCACAACTTCTAAGGCTTATAGAGTTTTTAATAAAAACACTTGTACTGTTGAGGAGATAGTACAAGTGAAATTTGATGAAACTGGTCCTTTTGTTTTTAAACAACCCCAACCTAAATATTCGGATGTATTTTAAAAAACTGATTATCAACCTATATTAGAAGATCCTTCTGATTAGGAAAATGTCCAAGAAGATACTTCTGAAACATTTACCCCAAAATATTTTCTACACTATGTTGATGAACAGGTTTTACAAAACCCAAATCATTTTTTTATAAAGAATCATCCTAGTGATAGTATCATTGGTGATGTAAATCAACCTGTAAGTACTAGAAGTTCCTTAAGAAATGGCACATCTAGCATTCCTTTCCCAATTAGAACCAAAAAGCATTGATGAAGCTTTAGGTGATGATGATTGGATTAAAGCTATGCAAGATGAGCTAAATGAATTCTAAAGGAATAAAGTCTGAACCTTGGTTGAAAGGCCTAAGGAAACATCTGTTATTGGAGTAAAATGGTTTTTCAGAAATAAGTGTGATGAAGATGGAATCATTGTAAGAAATAATGCTAGATTAGTTGCCAAAGGCTATAATCAGTAAAAAGGAATTGACTATAAAGAAACTTATGCTTCAATATCTAGACTTGAATCTATTCGTATCTTACTTGCCTTTGCAGCATTCTTCAATTTCAGGCTTTTTCAAATGGATATGAAATGTGATTTTCTTAACCGTTATGTTCAAGAGGAGGTTTTTTTTTGAACAACCTCCTGGTTTTGAAGATACAAAACATCCTGATCAATTTTTTAGACTTACCACAGCTTTTTATGGCCTTAAACAAGCCCCTAGAGCTTGGTATGATAGACTTATAGGATTTTTGCTTCAGAATAACTATGTTATGGGAAATGCAGATCCAAACCTTTTTATAAAGAAAGATAAGAAAAATGTTTTGATTATTCAAATTTATGTTGAGGACATTATATTTGGTTCAAATCAGCAATATTTAATTGATTCCTTTGTGGGTCTAATGAAATATGAGTTTGAAATGAGTAAGATGAGTGAGTTAATATTTTTCCGTGGTTTTTAAATTTCTCAAAAACCAGAAGGAATCTATATATCCCAATATAAGTATATTAAACATCTTCTTAAAAAGTATGGATATGAAAACACTAAAAGTATAAGTACTTCCATTGGTACCAAAAACACTCCTGATCCTGATAAATCTGGGAAACCAGCATATCAAACATCTTTTAGAGGTATGATAGGAAGCTCACTTTACGTGAAAGCTAGTCATCTAGACTTAATGTTTTCAGTATGCTTATGTTCAATATATCAATACAATCCTAAGGAATATCATTTAAATGTAGTGAAAATAATTTTTTGCTACTTAAAGGGAACCATGGATTTAGGAATTTCTTATACTTCTAGAAATGATTTTGTTTTGAAAAGTTTTCTAGATGCTAACTTTGGTGTATGTAGAATAGATAGAAATAGTACATCTGGAACTTTTCATTTCTTAGGAGATTCATTAGTTTCTTGGTCTTGCAAGAAGTAACACTCAGTAACACTTTCCACTGCTAAAGTTGAATATGTAGCAGATAGAAGTTGTAGTGATCAAGTGTTGTGGATGCAACACCCACTCACAGACTATGGTATGAGTTTTACCAAAACCCAAACTTTTTGTGACAACACAAGTGCCATTGCTCTTATTAAAAACCCTACACATCACTCTCGTGAAAATCATAAAGATATTATACATCACTTTCTAAGGGATCACACACAAAAAGGAGATATCATTCTTCAATTTATCAGAACGCAAGATCAACTTGCTGATATTTTCACAAAATCCTTACCCTCCAATAGATTTGAATATATTAAACAGAAGTTGGGAATGATAACCGTAAGGTAATCCTCCATATTAACTTCCTGTTGAAACCAATCTCATTACAGTAACAAACTCTTTTCCATAAGGGGAGTACATTTGCAATGAATCTTTTCATATTTTTTCATTATGAATATTTTCATATTTTTCATAATGAAGATTTTTATATTTTTCGTAATAAAGTTTTTCATATTTTTCATAATGAAGTTTTTCATATTCTTCTTAATGAAGATTTGTATTTTTTCGTAGTTTAAAATTTTTGTAATGAAAATTTTCGTAATGAAGATTTTCGTAATGAAGTTTTTCATAATAAATATTTTCATAATGAAGATTTGCGTACTATGTTTTTTTATTCATACTCAAGTTTTTTTTTTGGAATCTAATGACCTTCAAGAAGAATTTTCCTCAATATGAATAATTCTCCTAATAATATGAAAGGTGTGATTCTTTCTTGAGTTTTTGTAATCATTTTTTACTTTTTGGTAGTTTCTTTCATTTTTTTAACATTTCTCGGATTCTAGTTTCCTTAAATCTGAATCTTTTCCTTTAAAAACCTCAAAAGATCAGATTCTACCAAATTTCCCTTGCGGATATATTTTAAACCGTCATATCAAATCAGAGGAATTATCATCCATTAGATTGAAATAGGAAGATGAACCATCGCTTCAACACCTTTAAAAGGGGATCCCTGATGGTTGTCCCACATCGGTTCTCAGGATTTTGCATCGAAGCTCTGTCCCTCTAAAAAATCGTGTTTTGAATCTTTTCAGAAGTTCTCAATTCCGAATGTATGGTGAAATTCCTTCTCAAGAAATTTCTACCATCAAGCCGATTGTGGAATGGAAAATATACAGGTAGAGCTTGGTGCATCCGAACTTTTTCAAAAAATATGACTCTATTATCTCCAAGAATATCAAGCCTAATGGATGGGAGAGTGTATCCATTTAGAAGCCAGGATCTCAGGATGTGGTATATCCGGATTTTCTAATAGATTTTTATGAGTTATATAGTTTCTTTAAGGAGGATGGTAGGTAAAATTTTTCCTTTAATATTTATGGAAAGACATATGCACTTTCTTATACCAATGCTTCTCGCTTGGTAGGATTATCTTATGAAGGATAGGTAGAATTGTTTTCTCACAAATTACCGGATGTGGAAGCTAGTTTTGTTAAAGTAAAGGCTACTCAATATCTTGGACTTACAGATGTCAAGACCGCAAAAATTGCTCACTTGTCTACCAACAATCGGATCCTAGAGTTATGGGTTCAGGGTCTTATTATACCGAGGAAGGGTGACAAGGACACTCTTAAGAAAATTGATATGTACATATTATATTTTTAGGTAAATCTAAGGAAGATCAATCTAATGAAGAACATTATCATTATGATAGAGAATATCAAGAATGGGAATATGAGAGCTCAGATAATCATTTATCATTCCTTCTCTCAAATTTGATTGTTCAGTGTCTTGAATCATTCAAGATTCCTTGCAGTTCCAAGCCGATAAATTGTAAAGTGATGTTAGTCAGCAATGAAACCTTGAAAAGAATGAATGTTGGTTTTTATAAAGAGTTAGGAGTGTTTTATGATCTTCCAGTGTAAGAGGCAGAAGCCATTACAAAAAATGATGATGAGGCTGAAACATATAACAAAGCTGGAAAGAAAAGAAAATTGAAGGAAGTAAAAGCTAAAGGGGAAACCCCTAAAGATAAGGAAGCTCAAACCGCACCTCCAAGGCCTAAGAATCTAAAAGCTTATCCAAATGAATTCATTGCCAAATGGAGGGAGGATGAGAATAACTAAAAGGAAGGGGAGCCATAGCTTGGCCTATACCCTGCAGAGGCCAAAGCTTTGAAAGAAAAAGTTTCTGAAGAGATTGAAGACCAAGTCAGAGAGAAGAAGCTTAAGAATAATATGTCTGAGGTGGAGATTGTTCAATCTCTATTGAAGGGTACTGAAGTTACATCCGAGAATATTCTTGTACCGAAATATTTCCTAGTTGAACCTTTACCTGAGACTCCGAGAAATAAGTTCATGTCTCCAGAAAATCAAAAGATAAGGATGTTGAAAAGGAATCTATGGAAGAATTACAAGAAGTTGAAAGCACTGAAGATACAGCTGATCTGATAAAGTAAGTTGAATACTTTCATGATAAGGAAAGTGCTTCTGAGAAATTGTCAATCTGGACTTCTCAAGATGGATCTTCAGACTTGATACTCCTGGGGTTAATGAGAAGCCTGAAGAGGAAGTGAACAAGTTTTCTGAAGAAGATAGTCATAACCACGACTTTATTTACCATAATTATATTTAGGCAGGAGCTGAGAAAGAAAGATTTGATGAAGATAAGAATGTCCAATTATCTGAAAGTGAGCAGGAATCTCCAAATGAAGAATCTATTCCGAAAAATGACAAGGGGAAACAAGTGGTTGTTGATACCCCAACAAAAGAAATTATAAGAAAGAATAAATCCGGTGAATCTTCTAAGAGGGAGCTGGTAGAGTTAGAGGAAGAACCATCACCAAGAAAAAGGTCAGATTCGGAGTCATCAGCACTAGGACATGATTTTGTCATTCAGTCCCTGAAGAAGCTAGTGGACATCATTTTGATCTTTCCAACAATTGACTCTAGATGCCAGATGCTCCAGCATAGCATGAATCATAAATCAGACTCTGTATCTATGGTTATGGATAGATGTGTAAAGATTGAGACTGAACACAAGAATTTCATTATCAACTATGAATCCCATAGAAAATATTGCAAGAAAATGGTGAGCTAGTCAAAGAATGTAGTCAAAGTTCTGAGAGAGCTTGAAGACTTTAAAGATGATGTTAAGAAATATTTTGACAATGAAGCTTCCAAAATCAAGGATCTCACAAATAGATTTGAGAAAAAGCTAAATCTTGAGAAAAATACTCGGATTTAGGATTTCAAAGATCTGAATGGGAAGTTGAATTTTGTTGTCCAAAGCTAGAAAAAAAAGGAACCTCCAGATCGAGATTCAAGAAAATCTTGTGAAGCAATATGACTTGATGAAGGCTCGGGAAGAGGCTCTGAAGGCTCAAGATGATAGGATCAAAGCCTTAGAGAAGCAATTAGAGGAAGATCACAAAGAGATAAATAATCTCAAAACTATAGTAAAGAATCTAATTCCCAAGGAAAAAGAATCAAAATAGATCCAAATCCAATCTTTTGTTGTATCTGTTCTTCCTTGTACAAATTATTTCAATCTTAATGAAATTGTGGTTGCTTGTTGTTGTTTCGATGTATTGTACTAATCTTTCAGGAACCATAATTTCTTTTCCATTCCCTAAGTTTCTTTTTTTAAATCACAAAGGGGGAGAAGGAAAAATAATTCTAATAAAAAGAAGAAATATCCCTAAGTAAGGTAGAGTTCATCTAAGGGGAGTTTTCCATTACGAAGATTTCCATTCTCAAGATAATGAAAATTCTCACTCTAGAAATCTAAAATCACAAACACCTTATCCCAAGGAAAATCTCTTTTTCCCCTAGTTTTACTTCTTTAAGTAAAATTTACTTCCCCAAGGAACTTTATCTTTATCTTGTTTTCATTGTTCATATCATAATTTTTCTAAGTGTAAAATTCAGTTTGAAACCAAAACATTAGAATCCTATAAATACCCAGATAAGAAGCATTCTGTTTTAGAATCTGAATTCTCATAATTCTGGTTACGAACTTTCCAAGTTATGACTCTGAATTATGTATATGAATTCTGGTTACAAACTTTTCCAAGTTTTGACTCTGAATTCTAAATACTAATTCTGGTTACGAACTTTCTGAGTTCTGACTCCAAATTCTGAATATGAATTCTCGTTAAGAACTTTCTATGTTCTGACTCTGAATTCTGAATATGAATTCTGGTTACAAACTTTCTTAGTTCTGACTCCGAATTCCATATATAAATTCTAGTTATGAAATTTTCTAAGTTCTGACTCTGAGTTCTCTAAATATAGGCTCTAAACTCCTATGAGTTCTGACTCCAAATTTTCAGGAACTCTGACTCTGAACTTTGTAATTCTGGTTCCGAATTCTTTTGAATCCAGACTCCGAATTTCCTTGAAATTTAGACTCCATAAATCAATAGAGTGCAGGTTCCGAATTCCTAGAAAACAGAATCCAAATATCCTTGTATTATAGACTCCGAATTCAATTTTGGTTAGACTCCAAACATTCATATTTCCTTACATTCTGAATTTCAGATTTTAGTTATATAACCATATTTTTCTTACACTAGTTCTGTTATAAAACGATGTTGTGCTTTTAGTTACTAACTAACTATTGTTTGAGTGACACGTGTACAGGTCCCTCTGAAATTTAAGGAAAAATATGACCGTTGGAGGAGGGAGTCGATCGTTGAAACTGTGCCTATAAATGGGAGCTCATTTGAAATAGTTCTTCATTGTTCGATGACTCTAGAGATTACATGTTGTTGAAGTGATTTCTAGAGAGATACTTCCATTGCTTAATGTGTACTGAACTTCTGGTTCATTTTTGCTTTGTGCGACTCTGATTTTTGTTGGGTACAATCGAGGCCTTTTGGAGATAGGCGGACAGAGGTGCGGACTACCTTGAAGTTTAGGGATTCTTTGCTGAGGAAGAAAGAGGTGCCAACTACCTTAAAGTTTAGGGATTGCGGGGATAGAAAGATGGACTCTGATCTTCATATCGAGGGCTTACCCTAGTGTGGGTAAGACATAATTTCTTGAAAGTATAAATCAAGGGACCCTTATCCAAGGATGTTGGATACCCTTCTCTTTGGGTTAAAAGACTTACTACTGTTACTTGTTTTGTTAAAAGCTTTCTGATGTATTTGTATTGTTGAGAAAAGTATAACTATCTTATACTACCTTATACTTGTACTCTGATTTAGTTAGATTCTATACGCTTTAAGGTAGAATCTTCATCATTTTAAACTTTTGATAATTTTCTTTTCCAGATTCACTTTTCCGGAATTGCTTTCTCGGAATCAAATTTCTGAATTCAGGCAAGTTTATAGATGTAGAGATTTTTTGAATTACCTTGTTTAACCATGTTAAACATAATCATCATTAAAGTTACAAAGGAATTTTTAAAGTATACAATTCACCCCCACCCCTCTTGTATTTGAGTATCTCATCTTTACATATTCAATCCTACATTTGGTATTATAGAGTATATCATACTCACACACCATCTCAACATCCCAATCCTTTGGTATCACACTTCCAAGTAAGGGATTTCTTTATTTCTCATTTTTTTCCAAGTTTATTTACGTTAATATACCCTTTTATTTTCAATTAAAAATGTTGGGGTATGATTTTTCACCTCCCATATACTTACCTTCTTATGTTTTAATGATTATATACCCCTTTATCTCTCATTAATTCCTCTCATGTACACTCATTACCATGCTGAAATTCCATAATGGATTTTTCTCTCATCATTTACATTCAAGAAATTATTTTATATTATGCATCTAAATTCCATTACATATGTAGGGAAACGTATATTTATGACCCCATTACATTATATTTTATTTAAACATGATTAGATACCCTTTTATCTCTCATAAACCATTTTTATGAATTTTTATATCATGTTGTTATGCTGCCGAAATTGCATCGCGATTTTCCAAGCCGAAGACATTATATAGTGAATAAAATGCCCATTTATCTATCAAGGGTATTCATATTTATAAACATTTACTTATTGATTATATAGTTTCATGTATTTATTCCACATTTCTTTATCATTTAATAAATTATTATGTTGAATTATTTCATGTTGTATGATCCATGGGGCACACTTATGCTAGAAATGAAATTTTTATAAAAGGTGTGCCTTGATAGCACTCTAATGCATTGGGTAAAGATTAGTATCATGTTACGTCAAGTACAATAAGGGTTTTCTCATGCTAATTCAAGTTAAATGAGGGTTTACTCATGATAATTCAAGTGTAATTAGGGTTTACTCATGCTCCATGTGCAATGAGACTTGGCTCATGCTAATATCATGTTAAAAGTTGTTGCCACATTTCCATGTTATGATAATCATGCTATATCATGCCTTTATGTTCATGTTTCTCTTATGCTCCATTGATGTTACTATTTCTTAACATGTACTATATTCTTCATGTTATTCCTTGTTTACTCCCTTACTGGGCTTTATAGCTCACCCATTTCTTATGCATGTCCTCAGGTTATCTCATGCAATGTCAAGTATGAAGGAATGTTGTGGTCATGTAAAAGAAGTTTTCAATAAAGATGTTGTATTTTATATAAAGATAATTTGTTTTATGTTATAAGTTTAAACTTGGATTTTCCACGTAGAAAACTTGTAACAGGGAATGGTTCATCCAAACAGACCCTTTGGTCCTAGGAAGGCCCCACCAAAATCTAGGAGTTATTGTCTTGACAGCATGGAATATTACAAGATTCCTCCATTACCAATGTTTGGCATCTACCCATTAGTTCTAACTTCTAATTAACTTAGATAATCTTAGGTAATAATTTACACCTTCCATGACCAAACAATTCAACTGGATTCAGATATTCTCAATGTTATGCATCTCTGCATCATACCCATTTTCAAATCAATATTATGGAATCGTATCCTTGTACCCTTCCATTTCAAGGTAAGAATATTCTATGAAGACCCAATTTCTCTAAGTTAGTCACCCTTATCCCCTGCATATGAGTCAGGTATATACTGTGGGATCTCCTCAAAGGAGATGATTATGGCCAGATTCCTACCCTTAAAACATACATAGGGAAACTTGAGAAAACTTAGCCACAAATGTTGAATATACCTCTATTTAAATAGGTTCAATTCATATAAACTTTCTCCACCTACTCAAGAGTTAGATCTAAATATGAATTTCTTGAACATGAGATAAATCAATGTAAGAAGGGCTCCAGAAGATGGCATCCCATTAATAAGAATGTGCGTTGATAAAAGGTGTTTCTTACATATAAATTTTCCTAACTATTGAAAATTTTCCCCAATTATATATTTCACAATTTCATGATAGTTTCAATATCCATACTACATGATGTTAAATTGCAAAGAAACAATCCTTACCATTTGACCTTAAACTGCAAGGAAAACATCCTTACCACAAGATGTTAAATTGCAAGGAAAACACCCATGTTGCTTGGAGTTAACCTTAATGATAGATATGTCCCCACTACATGACATTAAAGTGATAATACCATCACCCATCATCATTACTTATCAAAGTACTGCAAGAACCAGACCCTTGTAAACAAGATTATGGGGGGATTCCATTATATTTTAATAACCTCAAACCATAAATCACACTTTTTGTCTTGAGTGACTTGGGTTTCTACATACCATTAATGACCCTTGGATAGGAAAAGATATATCTTAGTTTGAATATGCTAGTTTTGGATCCACATAAGGACTCTAACGCACCAACTAGAAGCATCCTCGACCTACAGGAAGGGATTTTTTATCCTTGTGAGCCCTAATATCATTGTAGAAAATTTCATCACCATAGGGTGTTTTTCTCTATCCCGTGCATGATTTTCCCATACCATTACACATGATCTGGGAACCTTGATCCATGATTTACAACATTTTCATCTTCCACTAAAAAGGATGTTGGATTAATATTGACCCTAGGTGTCCTAATTAATTTTATGTGTAATATTCCCCTCATTCTAGGTCTACGTGCATTGTGATGCTAAACTGCATACATTGTGGTCAAATGTTTATGACATTAAACTTTATCCTTTGATTTTTTTAAATCAAAATACCTTGAACTTCTATTGAAAGAGACACAAAACATGTCAGGTTAAAACCTCCTAAAGAGAATCCTAAGTAAAATTCTAGTCTTTTCTTGATAAACTCTTCATATATAGAGTTTATAAAAAACATATAGCATAAATAAACAAGTTATATATCTTATAAGGCCCATTTTCTATCCCTATAAAAATTTTATCCATTCTCACTGGACCCCCAATTATATTGAAAAGTAATACTATTGGTTTTTCACAACTTCTTAACAACATAATGTGTTCACTAAGCGACAACACAACATTTTGGACATCGAAACCCTTCTTAAATCTTAAATATTACCAAAGCCACTTTCATGCCATTGAATTATGATCTCACACAACCATTTCCTCATGTTGATATCCTTCTCTTAGAACCCCATGGACCTTCAGATTCCTTGCTCTTGGATTTTCCCTATAGAAAAGTGGTAATAGGGACTAGTACATCCAAATAGACCCTTTGGTCTTGAGAAGGCCCCCCTTAAATTCAGAAGTTATTATCTTGACTGCATGTAAAATTATAGGATTCCACCATAACTAATGGTTAAATTGTGCCCACTATTTCCCACCTCCAGTCAACTCATATATTCCTAGATAATGAATTAAAATCCCCATAACTAGATTATTCAAGCGGATTTGACATCCTTGCCATTATGTCACCCTATATTGTACCATTTCCCAAAGAAGGAATGAAACACTCCATTATCAAACCATTTTAGGGCCCACTCCACGTGACTCTAAACCACATGTAGTAGGACCAGAGCCTTCCAACTAAAATCAAAACTACCATAGGGTTTCATAACACTTCTTAGATGGATATTTTCTCCATACCCCACTTCATCATACAAAATTATGAGTCTTCAAAAATCTTCTATGGCCCTTGGAAAAGATTGGGGATTCTCTTTACTTGACCGTGCATATAATCTCTATGGTCTAAAGAATAAGTTCTTGTGACCTAACAACTAAAGGAATCTACCCCTTATAGGAAAGGTACTCTAATCCTAATGATCTCTAGTAATACCGTGGGAGAATTTAGCACCTTAGCATGTTTTGGGTCATCCTCAGTATTTATATCCCACTCTATATTCATGGATTCTAACTTTTGGGTTATAATTTATACTACCCATATTCCATCTACCTAGGTGGATTCAGCGTCTCTAATATTTTACCATCCACCAATACCATCTCCAAAATATTTTAGGCCCTTGGAATAGAGTGGGTGCACCTCTACTTTACCGTGAATGTAATCCATATTGGCTCATACATGAGGTATTTTCACTTACCAACTAGAGGCATATCCTCCTCATAGTAAAGGAACTTTAATACTCATGATCCCTATCAACACAGCGGTATAACTAATCACCTTAAGGTGTTTTCGGTCATCCTTAGCATGTATGCCCACATTTTATATTCATCAATCATGACCTAGCAGCAATCCTTTGAACTGTAAATCATTTTTTGTCCTTAATACATGATATTAAACTGTATAGAAGACATCATTACAACATGAAATTAAAATTCATGGAATATATCCTTACCACGTGACATTAAAATTTACGAAAAACATTACTTCATGACTGGTGTATTACCAAAGGTAGCTTTTTTAAGGTGGAAGACCCTAAACTATATCCTAATAATGGACTAGTTTACAATACCATAAAATGGAAAAGTAAAAAAGAAACACAATGCTCTCCAGGTTGAAAACCCAAAAAGGAAAATGTGGGAAAAATTAGAGTCTCTACTTGCTACACATGCACTTTGTGTGATCCATGAAATATTGAGTGATTATGAAATGTAAAAAAGAAATAAAAAATGTCAAGTTGAAAACCCATAAAAGGGTGACCTGAGAAAAATCCAAGTCTATGCCCACTAAGATTTCCCCTATATGAATATTAGGCAAAAGTTAGGGTGATATAAAAAAGGATATGAAAATATTGTGGGGGTCATCATTTATTCCTATAAAAAATTACTCCAGGAACAATAAATCCACTAAGTTAATAAGAATATAGCATTCTCCCTCTAAGACATATATCATACCCAAATTATTCTTTTGAATCAAGTGATATCAGGACAATTGGAGTAGGTACATCAATGAGGAACCTCATGTCACTGTGAATTCATGATAAAGTCTCAAGATAAATCTATTGTGATTTAAAAATTCAAATCAAGGACTTTGGGTGTACTTGGTATTATACATAGGATGGGTATAATTTATGATCGACATAAAATCAAGTCAATTAAATTTCATGAACCTCATGAATGAATGAAATTTGGGAAAAAATATGTAAATTTTAAGAGATTAATTCATTGATAAATTGCACAAGAAGGAGGAATCTTCACATATTAGAGACTCTCCCAAAAATACATAAACAATAGGAGATTCACGAAACTACAAACCCATCACATCATGTGTTTGTATGAGTCCTTAAGATCTTCATATATATACTTTAGGTAGGTAAAATATTGTAATAATTGATCAAAATATTTTATTTAGGCCTTTGAAATCCACCGTAAGGCCTCTTCCCTAGAAACATCATCAAGATTTTCCTTATCCTCTAGGTCAAGAAGCCCATATTTCTTCAATATAATTTTCTACGGTATTTTCAGTGTGTACTAAAATTGAGATAGCTCTACTGGAATACTGATTTTTTCATACTATAATCATATGATTTTAAACCTCCCAGTACTGAATATGTTTCAGTGAGTTGTCGCCTCCACCACGCACTGAGAAACCTCTCTAAAGTCCTCATCCTAACTTCATTTTACTACCCTTAATTTACGGTCCCTCCTTTTCTCCCTTAGGGATATTTCTTCCTTCACCTAAGATTGAAGAGTGGTGTAGTCAAAACCTTCATAACCAAGAGTGGTAAACATAAACCTAAGATGACACAGTCGGTCCTTCAACACTTCCAAATTAGCCTCAAAATAATGTCTGAATATCCATCCAAGCATTCTACCACATCAAATGATAAAGTGAAAAAAAACTATAATCCTTGATTCAAGCCCAAACTTGGAATAGGAATACATTATGGGACTATGTCCATTTGAAAAGGACTCATTCTCGAGGCATTCAATAAAGTGGGTGTGGCACCGACCCCTATAGTGGTTCACACAATCGAAATAATTCCTTAGAAATAAGGGACCAGGACTTCTGATCTCTAGGGTGAAGGCAATATAACAATAGGATTTTTGGTTTATTATTTAGAGGCTATATTATATGATTTCATCAGATAACCAATGTATGTGATCAAAATTGGAAACATACCATTTCAGTTGCATCACTCTCAAAGTCTATATCCCCAACCCCACATTCAGGTGAAGAGGCAACACCCACTTGTGACAAGTGGCCTAGTTGAATCACCAGTGTTTTCTCTATCATTATACTTTTTTCTCTTCCATTAAGGGTTTTATGAAAAAATAAATGTTATAATAAATGATACATGACACAAATTGAACCAAGTTTCTTGTTTCAAAATAAGTTCTCATGTTATCTGAAACATGCCTATATCAATGCTAAATTAGTATAGGAGTAGCTACTAGCCCTAATTTTCTCCAGGAGTGCATTCATCCAGACTGATTCAAATGGACTGACCACAAAAAAAATAATAGTAGTCATAAATATTAATTACTATAGAACTTCAAATGTCTCTACATCTTTTTGGTTTGGTCAAATTAGTGAAGATTCTACTGGAGAAATAGAATTCTCACCTATTATGACAACCCTATTTTTTTATTACAAATTAAACATGATTTATTACATAAAACATCACTTGATACAACAAAGAAGATCAAGAGTTTTAGTGTATTTGTGTCTTAGGATCATTACATAAAAACGTAAAACATGAAATACAACATCTTTATTAAAAACTTCTTTTACATAACCACTACATTCCTTCGTACTTAGCATTGCATGGGATAACCTGAGGACATGCATAAGAAAAGGGTGAGCTATAAAGCCTAGTAAGGGAGTAAAAATGGAATAACATGAGGAGTAAAATACATGTTAGACAATAGGCATATCAATATAGAATAATAAAAACATGAACAGAAAGTCATGATAAAGCATGATAATCATAACATGGAAATGTGGCAACAACACTTAACATGGAATTAGCATGAGCCAAGGCTCATTGCACATGGAGCATGAGTAAATACTCATTGAACATAAAGCATGAGTAAACCCTAATTTCACTTTAATTATCATGAGTCAACACTCATTGCACATGACGTATCATGATACTATACTTTAACCAATGCATTGAAGCGCTATAAGGTCGAACTCTTCTTAAACATTTCATTTCATGCATAAGTGTGCCACATGGATCATAAAACATGGATTCATTAAACATAATCATTTATTCCATGATAAATCAATGTGGAATTCATACATTAAACTTTATAATAAATAAGTAAATGTGCATAAAGGTGAATACCCTTGATGGATAAATGGGCATGGTATTCACTACACAATGGCATTGGCTTAGAAAATTAGTGCGATTTCGGCAGCGTAACGACGTGACGTAAGAATTCAAAAAAAAGTTTGATGAGAGAGAAAGGGGTTCCTCATAATATTCACAAGTAATGGAAAGTAATGAGTTCATATAGATACATTTTCCAAAAATTGTAACGGAATTTAGATTCATGATACAAAAGTATTGCTTGAATGTAAATGAGGAGAAAGAAGTCCCTTTCGGAATTTTAGCATAGTAACAGGTGTACATGGGAGGCATTTAATGAGAGAGAAAGGGGTCTCCCATCATTCAAACATAAAGAGGGCAGTATGAGGGAGGTTCAAAACCATACCACAACATTCATAATTGAAATTAAAAGGCAAAACAACTTAAAAAAAATTGGACAAAAATGAGAAAGGAAGAAAAAAACCCTTACTTGGAAGTGTGATTTCAAAGGCTAGAGAGAGGCTTGTGAGAGGTTTCTTGGTAGCTTGGGGAAACTTGGGAGGATTATAGAGAGAGTAGGGCAGAGGTTCGATGAACTCCAAGGGCTTTGAGTGAGGAGGAAGTGGGAGATTGGGTGGGTTTATATAGGAAAGGTGAGGGAATTCTTTATTATTTAGGTTTGGGACACCTTATATTAAATTAATCCAAACTACAAACCATCCCATGGTTTTTGCCCATGGTTTTTAGAAAAGGGAAGAGGAAAACAATATTTTATAAGTCCAAAGTCCTAACTTCTTAAAATAATAAGGTTGCTTATGTGGAGGTGAGTCACACTCCCATGGAAATTAATTTAAAAAGGCAAAGTGTTGAATATGTCTTGAGGGGTCCATTAATGCTTTGAAATGTAAGCCAAACAAACCCAAAATCACATTATTTTAATGGTAAAACATATATTGGCCGAACATAAAGATTATAGTATTTTATTACATCACTATTGGGTCATTATGATGTCATAAAACACATTATATATTTAAACGGTATTTAATTTTTACTCAAAAATTTGACTGTCTAAGAAAATTATGAAAAATTCACTGTTGGATAATTTCGATGTCTTGATTCCAAAAATAACATTTATTTTATCTAAATAATTTTCTAAATATTTTAATTTTCACATTTAAAATAAAAACCTACATTTATAGAAAATTCATGGGTTTTGACAAAAATGGCTTTCAAACCTTAATAAAAATTATAATAGCATTCATACAATTATATGATCATTTATATATAATAAAATTAATCTAATAATAATAATATTTTATTAAAATATTATTTAATTTAAAAATCCCTTAATTTAATAAAATAGATTTCTTAATTAAATAATAACTAAAAACACCATTTGTACTTTAAAAACTATTTACAATGTATCAATAATGAAAATAAATTATATTCATTATTATATACAAAAATAATGTACATGAACATAGTACTATTGATTAGTTACATAACCCCTTAAAATAGCCGCATAAGACCTAAGGGTAAGGTGTGCGATGGTGACAGACTATTGGGGTGGCTCAGATAACATCGCTCGAGTGGTAATTTCTATCAACTTCCACTGCTCCCGTAGACGGTCTCGTTCGAGATTGACATGGTAAAGCTCAGCTTGGCCTTGGTCAAGAGCAAAGCCCAAGGATGCCACCTCTTTTCCAAGCTCTGATAAATGGGCTTCGTATGGGTAAATTCTACTCGATGAGGCCATTGCTTCCTTTGTCTAAGTAAAATTGGATGTGTTAAAGCCCTATATTTATACTAATCATGAGATAAATATTCAACGGCTATAAAATTAACGGTCACAATTCTTATCATAAAACCAATGAAGTTGACATTTTATTAAAACTTTTTATATAAATATACATTTAATAAGATCAAGAGGGATTTTCCATTAATGAAACTTTGGGATGTTACAATATTCCCCCCTTAAGAAATTTGACCCTCGAAATTTTCCTTTTCCCACACTAAAACAAATGTGGGTAACTCAGCTTCATCATATCCTCTAATTCCCAAGTCACTTCTTCAAACTTGTGGTTTCTCCACAACACCTTGACAAGGGGAATTTTCATATTTCGTAGAACTTTTTCTCTACGATCTAGGATCTTCACTGGTTTCTCATCATAAGAAAGATCATCTTCCAATTGTACCACCTCGGAAGAGAGTACATGTGAAGGGTTCGGTATGTACTTATTTAAGAGGGATACATGAAATACATCATGTACTTTGGCCACGGCAGGTGGAAGTGCTAGTCGATAGGCCGCAGCCCCGACACAATCAAGAATCTCTAAGGGGATGATGTACCTTGGACTTAACTTCGTTTTCCTTCCAAACCTCATAACCTTCTTCCACGGAGATATGCGTAGAAACACCATGTCTCCAACTTTAAACTCAAGGTCTCGTCGACGATTATCTGTATAACTCTTCTGTTGACTCTGGGCTGCCATGATATGCTGTTGAATGGTTTTTATCTTCTCCACCATTTCTTCGACCATTTCTGGTCCAAGCAGCTTACCTTCACTGACCTCATCCGAACATGCCAGTATTATACACCTTTTCCCATACAGGGCTTCATATGGTACCATTTGGATGCTTGAGTGGAAACTGATATTATAAGAGAACTCAACCAGAGGTAGATGTTGATCCCATCCTCCTTTAAATTCCATTGAGAACGCTCTCAACATATCCTCAAGTGTTTGGATAGTCCGCTCGGATTGGCCATCAATTTGAAGATGATAGGCCGTACTGAAGTTCAGTTCAGTATTCATACCATGTTGAAGTCTCATCCAAAACTTAGAGGTGAATCTTGGATCTCGGTCAGACACAATAGATAGTGGTACTCCATTCAACCGTACCACTTCCCTGATATATATCTGTGCCAGTTGATCCAAAGAGAAATCCTCTCGAATAGTAATGAAGTGTGCAGTCTTTGTAAGATGATCCACAACAACCCAGATTACATTGTTGCCTTTGGATGTCCTTGGAAGTCTGGTGACAAAGTTCATGGTGATGTTCTCCCATTTCCATTCTGGTATGGGCAATGGTTGCATCATCCCCTTAGACTTCTGCCTCTCTGCCTTCACTTTCTGACACACCAGGCACTTTGATGTATATTCAGAAATCTCCTTCTTCATATTATCCCACCAAAAGTTTTCTCGGAGATCTCGATACATCTTTGTGCTCCCTGGGTGAATAGAGAAATTTGAACTATGTGCATCATCCAAAAGTTCCTTCTTCAGCTCTGAACTTGATTGAACACATAGTCTTTTCCCAAACCGCACAATTCCTTATTCATTAACATTAAACTCCAAGGATTTCAATTTTTTAATAGCTTCCACTTTTTCTTGAATTCCCACATCATCCTTTTGATCATCCATTAACCTTTCCAAAAGAGACAGTTGAGCAATCATTTGTGAAAGGATTGATGATGTTCCATTCTCCATGATTCCCATTTCCATCTTCATCAAGTATAAGAAGATTGGATCCTTCTCAATTCTCATCATTGATAGAATCACTGGATCCTTCCTACTTAGGGCATCCTCCACCTTGTTCGCTTTCCCAGGGTAGTAATAGATTGAACAGTCATAATCCTTGATGAGCTCTATCCATATTCTCTGGCGCATATTAAGCTCTTTCTATGTGAATATATATTTAAGACTCTTGTGGTCAGTATATATCTCACATTTCTCTCCATAGAGATAATGCCGCCAGATTTTCAAGGCAAAGATCATCGCCGCCAACCCCATATCATGCGTTGGATAGTTTCGCTCATGGATTTTCAACTGCCTTGAGGCATAGGATATAACTTTATCATTCTGAATCAGCACACAGCCTAAGCCCTTCTTTGAAGCATTGCTGAAAACAAAAAAAAAGTTCCCCACTTGTGGGTAAAGTGAGCACGGGTGCAGTGATAAGCCTCCTTTTCAACTCCTTGAAGCTTTCTTCGCATTCATCACTCCAAGAAAACTTTACTCCCTTTCGAGTTAGCTTGGTAAGAGGGTTAGAAAATTGTGAGAAATTTCTCACAAATCATTGATAATATCCAGTTAACCCCAAGAAGCTATGGATATCCGTTACTGATGTTGGCCTCGGCCATCCCTCAATTGCATCTGTTTTGGAGGGGTCCACATATATCCCATTGCTTGTGATGATATAGCCCAAGAATGAGACATCCTTCAACCAGAACTCACACTTGCTGTACTTTTCATAGAGCTTCTCCTTGCGAAAAGTCTCTAGTACAGTTTTTAAATGCTCCTCATGATCCTCCTCGGTTTTTGAGTATATTAGAATATAATCTATAAAGACTACCACAAATTTGTCAAGGTAATCTCTAAAGACTCTATTCATCAAGTCCATGAATATTTATGGAGCATTGGTTAGTCCGAAAGGCATTACTATGAATTCATAGTGCCCGTACCTTGTACGAAAAGCATTCTTGGGGACATCTTCCTTCTTCACCCTTACTTGATAATATCCCGACCGCAAATACACCTTGGAGAAGTATTGTGATCCACACAGCTGATCAAACAAGTCATCGATTCTTGGGAGAGGATACTTGTTCTTTATTGTGATTTTGTTAAGTTCACGATAATTGATAGAAAGCTGCATTGACCAATCCTTCTTCTTGACGAAGAGGACTGGTGCACCCCATGGTGAAGCACTTGGGCATATAAACCCTTTATCCGGATTCTCCTGTAGTTGTTTCTTTAGCTCTCCAAGCTCTACAAAAGCCATTCTATATGGATTCTTCGATATTGGTAGCTCCCCAGATATAAGTTCAATTGAGAACTCAACATATCTTCTTGGAGGAAGACCAGGAAATTCCTTGAGAAACACTTCAGTGAATTCCCTCACAATAGGCATTTCTTCAAGGATGGTTTCTTCCTTGGACACAATCATCTGAGCTAGATACGCGTGCTCATAAGGCAGTAATATCCATGCTTGAGATGATGGAGCTAAAGGAGATTCATCTTCCTCCTGACACTTGTAAAGAATCGGGGGTCTATTCTCCATATGGAGTGTAATTTCCCTCTCCCAACAATTTATGTTGCCTCTATATAAGGAAAGTCAATCCATGCCAAGGATTGCATCAAATTCCACCAAAGGGAGTATGACAAGGTTCGCCGGGAAATTCAATCCACAGACTATAATAGGGGAGGACTTATATTCATGGGATACAATGATTGCCCCATTTTCCGTACTCACCGACATCTTTACTTCCATGATTTGTGGTGGTGCTGGTATTGTTCTACTAAACTTTCGAGATATAAAAGAATGTGTAGAACCTGAATCAAAAAGTATGTTTGCTATTCTTGAATGAATAACTAGCATACCTTTCACCACTTCATTGTCAATGTTCACTTCGGAAGAAGTGATGGAAAAACCTCTTCCTTGATGCCTTGGAGGTTGTTGGTTGTCTCTGAAAACCCTTGTATTAGGGCACTGATTTGCAAAATGACCCGATTCATTTCATTTGTAGCATTGAACAACGCGTTGAGGTTTGAACAGAGCATTCCTCTCCCCTGTCGCAGTTGTGGGTCTTTATTGCCAATAGTTAACAGCTAGGTTCCCTTCTCTTCCACACCTGAATCATTTTTGCGTCCCCTTAAGGAAATTTACAGGGTGCTTCTTTCCGCACTTTTTGCAAGTGGGGTGCTGGATCTTCTTAGCACCGTTGGATTTATCCATCAGACCACCAGCATTGAAGTCCACATTATGCTTATTTTCCACATGATACCCTTGTGATCCCTCGATATCCATTTTGACCTTGAGGGCACATCGGACAATTTCTTCATAGCTTTTGAAGTCACGGATCGCTAATGCTTTCCGCAAGCTAGGCTTCAGCACACCAAAATAGCGGTCAACCTTGCATTCGAGGGTAACGTCAAAGTCGGAAGCATATCATGCAAGCCTTGTGAAGTTTTCCTTATACGCTCCAATAGATTATTCATCTTTTTTCTTGAGGGAAATGAAGTCCCTTTCCATCTTAAGTCAGAGGGTGCGTGGAAAATATTTATCAAAAAACATTTTCCAGAAATCCTTCCATTCCAACGCCTCGATCTCCTCCTCAGGCTTTGTATTTTTTATCAACGTCCACCATTCATTAGCTTCACCCTCTATACGATAAGCCACCAGGAGAACCTTCTCTTGTTCATAACATTAGAGTATGGAGAATATCTTTTCAATGGAGTTGATCCATTGTTCAGCGATCGTGGTATCGGATGATCCACTAAAAGTAAGAGGCCTTTGTCTCATGAAGCTCTCGATAGTGACTTGTTCTTTCTTAGGGGGGGTTGAACGTTCCTCTTGACCCGTGTTTCTATTAAAAATGTGAGTTAGCTGATAGAGAAGCGTGACAAAGTACACAATTCCCGCTCCCATTGGATTCAGCGTCTCATTAGTACAGTCATCACACTGATCTTCACAACGGTAGTTAACCAGAGTCCACCTATTACTGGCCATTGGCTGGAATAAAAGGAAAGTTAGGGGTAACACATAAAGGGTAATACAAAGACAAAATTTGATTACTTATAAATAAACTTTCATTTCCTTAACTCACGAGTCTATAGGCTTCAATCTAGGCTTTTCATGATATACTTTCTAACATATATTCTTAGGGTCATTTTTTAATTCCCTTAATAAGGGTTCATACTAAGCTTGTGAATTTAGCAAAGCATATCCCCCGGGAGTGTCATAACCAAGAGAGAAGCAAGGCCCATTTCCGTGCACCAGTTCCCGTTCAATTCTAGCTCAAAGTGGTGTTTTTGGGTTTTACCCATAGGATACATGTAACGTCCCGATCTCGGGTGCCATGCAACGGGTTCCCCGATCCCAGTTCGCCATATGACCTCAAGCGGATTTCCCCAAATGCCAGAGGCTGCCGACTAGCAGCGAGGGCCCAGGTCTGATAGTGGGGAAACTATGCCCTCATTTGTCAAAGTGTAGCGCAGAGGAATACTAAAATGAGCATACAACAAACAGCGGAAGCTGTAAACACACACAACTGAAATAAACTACAGCAGTGGATATAACCAAAAGTATATGAATGATGATGCTACATGTTTCAAATTCTAAGAAAACAGCCAGAACATGTTATACATCACTGTGTTACAACCAAAATAAAAGTACAAAAAAACGAGTAAACAGCTGGCAGCGGCATCGCGAGCCTAGGCTCGGTCCCATGCCCTCTTACTCCACAACATCAGTCAAGTACCTGTATAGGGACTCTAGCCCCAATCCACACCTGCAGAAACATAATCTCTTTGGGCTGAAAAGCATGACCCAAACAGGGTGTGAGAAATATATCTCAGTAGGAACCCACCAAAGGCTCGTGCCCAACTGCGTGTAAGCATGCAACAACAGTGTGCAATAATAAAATGGAATAAAGTAAGCAGTACTAAAAAGTAACTAACTTAACAATTAAATTTCCATTTAATTATTCATTTAATTTTATTTAATTTAGTATCGTTATGTGCTCAACAGCACCACGCCCTCAGGCCAACCAGTATCTCGCCCTCAGGCTAATATAGTGAACCACACCCTCAGGCTATACAGAATCTTGCCCTCAGGAATTGTAACAGAATTCTCACCCTCAGGCATACGAGGTGTCTCCCTCAGGCACAGAAGTCATGCCCTTAGGCATAGAAGTCACACCCTCAGGCTAATATAGTCATGCCCTCAGGCTAATATAGTCACGCCCTCAGGCTAATATAGTCACGCCCTCAGGCTAATATAGTCACACCCTCAGGCTAATCACAACCACACCCTCAGGCTAAACAGGTAACCGGGTCATGCCCAACATATCAAAATGTAGTAAACAAGCAATTCCTCTCAAGGCAATTCTATAGTTACTACATTTAAGGCATACCCTCGGGTATCCTGGCCAAACGGCTAAACAGAGGAATACAGCCCTCGGGATGGCCCTGGATCCAAGCAACGATCCCAAACAGAATTTTATTATCACAATTTAATCACCTATGCAATTATAGGCATTAAATATAGCTACGGCCTTATCCACACGACACCCCAACATGGGTTCGTGGCACAAAAACGCACAAAAACGCACGACAGTTGGAAAATAAACACCAAGCCACCTACCTTATACGCCAACGAACGCTATACCCGAACGCTGACTCCAGAAACGCCCAATAACGACGTAGATCTGACGAAGAACAAAAACCATTCAAACGTAAATAACTTACGTTAGGTGAAGAATTGGCAAGAACGGTACCAGGAGGAGGAAAGGCTTACCCGTGCGGTCCCAACGAGATTGTCCGAAGCCGAATCGGATTCCAGACGAACTCCTGGCGGATCTTCAAAGGTCTGGCATCCTCCTTTGGCTCCAAAACGGCTCAAATGCCTCCTCTGCCAAATGAGGAGGCTACTGCCTATTTTAAGCCGGAAAAAAAAGTACACGGTGTGTACTTCAAAGTACACGGCATGTACTCCCTTCATTTAACTGTTCATTTGGTGGCACCAGCACTGTTCACCTGCCGACAAGAGTACACGGCATGTACTCCTGAGTACACGGCGTGTACTACTACCCAGCTGGCGGTGACTCCACAGCCTTACTATTCAATCATGCCGACTGACTACACGGCGTGTAAAGGACCACTACACGACGTGTAGTCGGTTCCTACACCCTTTGTCACCAGCGAGGCTACACGCCCTGTGTACTTATCCCAACACGGCCAAAAGTACACGGCGTGTGGAAAAGTACACGGCATGTAGTTTCAAAATTTAGCATTCTTTTCCATTTTCCATATTTTTTCAAAAACACTTTAAGGAAAAGGAAAAGAAGAAACCAGTACCTCAAAATAAGAACCGAGTTCTTACAAACTTCCCCCCTTATAGAAATTCGTCCCCGAATTTCCCTTTCCAGGGTGGCAAAGATAAAGCTCAGAACAGCTCTGGCCACTGGGCACGTACGTCGGCCTCTCGCTCCCAGGTCTCATCCTGCACTCGGCCATGCTGCTATAGCACCCGTATGAGAGGAACTGACCAGCCTCGGAGAACCTTCGTGCTCCTGTCAACGATATGGATCGGATGCTCTTCAAAGGACGCATCATGCTGAAGCTCAACCTCCTCTGGCTGAAAGGTGTGAGACAGGTCTGAATGATAGCGACGCAACTGAGACACGTGGAAGACGTCGTGTATGGCGCGATACTGCCGCGGTAACTGCAACTGATAGGCAACTAACCCGACTCTCTCCAAAATCTCAAATGGTCCCACATACCTCGGTGAAAGCTTACCCTATCTCCTGATCCGTTTGTGTCCCAGCCTTGGAGAAACATGCAAGAAAACATGATCTCCGACCATGAACTCCAAAGGTCGTCTGCGGCGATCAGCTTAAGACTTCTGACGAGATTGCACGGTAGCCATCCTCTTCTGAATTAACTGGACCTGCTCAGATGTCTCCTGCACGAGCTGTGGCCCCAGTAAAGCTGCCTCACCTGCCTCTAACCAGCACAAGGGTGATCGGCATGTCCTACCATATAAAGCCTTGTATGGTGCCATCTCAATAGTCGCCTGAAATCTATTGTTATAGGAAAACTCGACTAAGGGTATATGCTTCTCCCAAGAGCCCCCATAGTCTAGGACGCATGCATGCGGTATGTCCTCAAGCACATGTATCGTCCGCTCTGACTGGCCATCTATCTGAGGGTGGTATGATGTGCTCAGAAGCACCTGTGTACTCAGTGCCCTCTGAAAACTCTGCCAAAAACGAGATGTGAAGCGGGCATCCCGATATGAAATGATATAAAGAGGGACCCCATGAAGACGTACGATCTCTCGGATATACAGCCTTCCGAGCTCGTCCACAGCGAAGGTCTCCTTGATCGGCAAGAAGTGAGCTACCTTCGTGAGTCTGTCCACAACAACCCACACGGCGTCATTGCCACGAGGTGACCTCGACAAACCCGTCACGAAATCCATCGCGACATCATCCCATTTCCATTCCGGAATGGGCCACTACCATAACAGCCCAGCTGGCCTCTGGTGCTCTCCCTTCACCTGCTGACAGGTGGAACATCTCGTAACAAGACCAGCTATCTCTCTCTTCATACCCGGCCACCAGTACTGACGTCTCAAGTCTCGGTACATCTTGGTAACCCCAGGATAAACTGCCCAAGATGAAGCATGAAACTCCTTCATCAGCTCCTCGTGTATATCCCCTGGAACCCATACACGTCCATGGATACACAAAACCTCGTCGTCGCCTATCGCCCAACCGGGAGGAGGGTCCTCACTTTCCACTGACTCCCGTAGAACTAGGCCTTCTGAATCAGATAGCTGCCTCATCCTCACTCTATCCAGGAGGGTAGAAGTCACAGCTAATGAGGAAAGATAAGTCTGCCCCTGACTGTCATGCACCTCTTGATGCATCTCAGAGAACAAGGCCATAAGCTGCCACTCACCACTGGCCTCCTGCACTGCCTGTATCTGAGTCTTCCTGCTCAGTGCATCGGCTACTGCATTACCTTTACCAGGTGTATAGGCAAGCTCAAAATAGAAGGACTGTAGGTACTCAACCCACCTTCTCTGCCTTAGATTCAGGTCACGCTGAGTAAAGATATACTTGAGGATTTTGTGTTCGGTGAAAACCACAAAATTCTCTCCCAACAGGTAATGTCTCCAACAGCGCAACACATGAACAACTGCAGCCAACTCGAGATCATGCGTCGGGTAATTCCTCTCATGTGGCCTCAACTGCCGAGACCCGCACGCCACAACTCGGTCGCCCTACATCAGAAAATCCCCCAGCCCAATCCCTAATGCATCACAGTAAACTATATAGCTCTTCCCCTACTCTGGGAGTATCAGGATCGGTGCTGATGTCAGCCTTCCCTTCAGGTCCTAAAAAGCTATCTCACAAGATTCTGACCAAACGAACTTTACACCCTTCTTAGTCAGACCCGTCAACGGTGCTGCTAAGTGGGAGAAGTCTTGTATGAAGTGAATGTAGTAACCAGCCAGCCCTAAGAAACTCCGTATCTCAAACACGTTCTTAGGCTGATCCCAGGAAACTACTGCTCTCACCTTCTCTGGGTCCACTGCAAGTCCTGCCTCTGAGATGATATGACCCAGGAAGTGAATCAGGTCCATCCAAAAGTGGAACTTTGAGAGCTTAGCATATAATCGATGCTCTCTTAGTGTACTCAATACGATCTCAAGATGGGTGGCATGGTCGTGTCGAGTGTGAGAGTACACCAAGATGTCGTCCACAAATACTACCACAAATGAATCAAGATACGGATGGAACACACGATTCATCAGAGCCATGAAAAATGCCGGCGTGTTCGTGAGTCCGAACGGCATAACCGTATACTCATATATACCATACCTGCTCCTGAAAGCTGTGAGAGGTATATCAGATGGTCTAACGCGCAGCTGATGATATCCGGATCTCCGGTCAATCTTCGAGAACACTCGTTCTCCACGAAGCTGATCAAACAAATCATCAATCCTCGGCAAGGGATATCGGTTCTTAACCGTCAACTGGTTCAGCTTTTGATAATCCACAAAAAGCCTAAGGGTACCATCCGCCTTCTTCGCAAAAAGGACCGGAGAACCCCAAGGAGAAGTACTGGGTCGGATAAAACCTTTCGCATGTAGCTCCTCTAACTGCCTCTTGAGCTCCTGCAACTCCGGCGTGGCCATCCTATAAGGAGGAATGGACACTGGTGTTGCTCCTGGCACAAGCTCGATAGAGAAATCCACCTCATGCACCAGAGCTAGACCTGAAAATTCATCCGGGAAGAAATCCCTGAAATGATCGACAACTGGAGGGAAATCCGTCTGACAAGTCCCCTGGTCATCCAGATATAAGCTCGCAATCTGGTATGTGACTCCACCTCGCCCATGATGCTCTAGTCCATCTCGACTCACCTGAACATCCCACTCGCCCTTGTATAGAAACTCCCCGCCCTCTGGTGACGTGAAACGCACCCTACGATGATAGCAGTCTACAATGGCTCGAAAGGGAACCAACTAGTCCATCCCAAGAATGACATCATAGCTCGTCATCTCCAGGACATAGAGGTCCCAAAGGAAGTGACACCCACCAACCTCAAGGGGGCACTCCTTGCACTGATGCACACCAACCGTCCTAGTCCCCAATGGAGTGTCTAGCGTCAAGATATCAGAAGAAGTTGAAATACCAAGCCCAAGGCTCTCCACAACGGGTACTGATATAAAACTATGTGTATCATCTGTATCAAAAAGTACTGAAGACAAGACAGAAGCTACTATAATAGTACCTCTGACTGTCGAAGGTCCGGGATCCTGCTTCTGCTGGGTCTGTTGCACTGCATAAGCCTGCCCAGTGTCGCGGCCCTGCGACACAGCCTGGCTACCCTGAGATGTCCCGCCCTGTTTCCTCTGAGATCCTGGTGTCTGGCTACCACATCCACGACCGCCATCTCTGCCTGCACGCCCTGACGTATTCCAGTTCCCTGACTGGTAAGAAGCCACTGGTCCTGCTCCTGCACGCGGAGTCTGCACAGAACCCCTCTCACTAGCCACTAGTAGAAATGCCCTGCAAAAGAGCTGCAGATGACCCATCTTTCCGCAAGCTCGGCACTCCACTGGGTCTCGTGGACACTGCGGCCTCTTGTACCCCTCTCTGCCACACTGGTAGCACCTGATCGGGCCACCTAAAGAGACCGTCTAACTCATAATGCCACCCTGAGAGAAGTCCATCTGTCTCTTCCTCTTTCCAGTAGAAATAGTACCAGTAACTGGTGCCGAACCACCCTGGCCCACACCACTAGATTCTCGTAGGTTCCTCTCTGTAATCAATGCCTGGTTCACAATATCGTGTACAGTAGGTAACCTGAAAATATTTACCGGCACTGGGATGTCATACCTAAGACCATCCTCTAAACGTCTGGCTCTCAGCATCTCATCACCCACCAGCACGGGTGTAAAGCAGTGAAGCACCATAAAATGAGAAGAATAGTCCATCACCGACATAGCGCCCTGCTGCAGATTCATGAACTCTCGAGCTCTATCTTCCCTCAGCGTCTCGGGAAAGAAGAAGTCATAAAAGACTGTCTGAAAATCATCCCACGCCATGTCCTTGTGATGCTCTGACTGGGTGGTAACATCCCACCACCTCTTGGCGGAATCACGCAGCATGTAAGTCGCGAGCTTGACCCGCCGCCCTGGAGGCATCTCTAGATGCTCAAAAATAGTCTGCATCGATCCTAGCCAAGACTCTGCAGCCTTTGGTCTGCCATCCCCTGAAAACGTAGGCGGATGCTGCTGCTGAAAGATACGCGTCAGCTCGGCCATAGATGTGGCAGCCTGCGGTGCTCCCTGAAAGGTCTGCATGAACCTCAATAAGCCTTCACGGAACTGCGCCTCCGCGCCCGTGTCTAGTATAACAGCTGGTGCCACATCTGGCTCTACTGGTGGGTCAACTGGTAGCCCATGGCCCACCATCTCCGGAGTATAATCGGCGCTGCTCTCTTGGTGAACAACTCGCAGTCGTCTAGGCGGCATGACACTACAAGGTCAAAACCACGCCTCAGATTCAAGAATTATTAAGATTGAAACAAAGGAACCACAAAGGAACAAGAGAAGGAAGGCATTTCAAAATTTGCAAAACAAGCCTACACGGCGTGTACAATGACTACACGACGTGTACCTGACTTCCCTTCCCCTGCCCGGGTCCCTCAACACGGCTAAGCCACACGGCTCCCGTTAAACAAAACTGCACGGCATGTATAATATCTACACGGCGTGTATGGTGTTATTTTCCAACTGCCCATGTCGCCTGTGACACATCCGACTACTCGGCTTTACTCTAAACGGCATGTTACACCATCACACGGCGTGTACACTATCCTGTTTCCCAGCCACACGGCTTACTCCACACAGTCTATCCTCGGACAAGACTACACGACATGTCCCAAAAGCACACGGCGTGTTAAGGGAGAGTTGACACAGGCCCGTGTTGTTAGTTACACGGCCGAGTCCCCAGTTCACACTACATGGCGTGTCCATAACTGACACGGCGTGTTCAGTCAAGGAGTTCGCCGACCCGTATTGTTAGTTACACGGTCGGACTCCGGGTCAACACTACACGGCGTGTACAAAAACTACACAACGTGTTTTACCCAAGACCTTCCCTACCCCGTGTCGCCGCCCACACGGTTTGTGACACGGGAAGAGACTACACGGCGTGTATTCAGGGTACACGGCGTGTATTCAAAAAGTTCATTCTTCTTCCCGAACAGAATAACATACACGGCGTGTATAAAAATACTACATGGCGTGTATACTGGGATTTGAGACAGTATGCCTCAGAAACTTCTCTGAGACCCAGAAAACACTGAAAAACAACACCTAAGTGTCAAATGCCGACCCGTGGGGGCCCATACTCCCCACGAATCAAATTTTGACATCTTATTTGCGTTATAACCAGAAACAGTCAATGATCCACCAAATTCCGGTCAATGGGGGCCCATACTCCCCAAAAACCAAAGTTTGGCATCCATTCTATAAACAAGCTCAAACAATAATACCATATCACAAGGCAGGTATTTATCAAGCATCTATCACAACAGCATGCTTTACTAGCACAACAACTATCACAACAACATGAAAATTCTAATGCACCTACATGGCATGGAAACTATGCATGGCATGTGATATCTAGCATGTGCCTATATGATGCATGAGACGGCATACCCTCATCTCATCAGGTTGCAACTAAATAGAACCCACAGATAAAATATAAACATCACAATCCAAGTGCGTCACCCAAGGTGAAAACATATCAACCATAAAATTGCAAATCAAATAATGCAAAATATGAGGTAGACTGGCTTTTCCCTGTACACGGGTTAGCTACGCCCGGGCACAGATTATTACCAACTACCGTTCTGTCCTATCCCTGACTACATATCCAAATAGTAAGTTAAAGAAAAGAAACTCCTTTAATACCACTTGTAACGTCCCGATCCCGGGTGCCACGCAACGGGTGCCCCGAGCCCGGTTCGCCACATGACCTCAAGCGCATTTCCCCAAACGCCAGAGGCTGTCGACTAGCAGCGAGGACCCAGGTCTGATAGTGGGGAAAATATTCCCTCATTTGTCAAAGTGTAGCGTAGTGGAATACTAAAATGACCATACAACAAATAGCGGAAGCAGTAAACACGCACAACTGAAATAAACTACAGCAGTGGATATAACCAATAGTATATGAATGATGATGCTACATGTTTCAAATTCTAAGAAAATAGCCAGAACATGTTATACATCACTGTGTTACAACCAAAAGCAAAGTACAACAAAACGAGTAAACAGCTGGCAGCAGCATCGCGAGCCTAGGCTCGGTCCCATGCTCTCCTACTCCACAGCATCAGTCAAGTACCTGTATAGGGACTCTTGCCCCTATCCACACCTGTAGAAACGTAATCTATTTGGGCTGAAAAGTATGACCCAAACAGGGTGTGAGAAATATATCTCAGTAGGCACCCACCAAAGGCCCGTGCCCAACTGTGTGTAAGCATGCAACAACAGTGTGCAATAATAAAATGCAATAAAGTAAGCAGTACTCAAAAGTAACTAACTTAACAATAAAATTTCCATTTAATTATTCATTTAAATTTATTTAATTTAGTATCGTTCTGTGCTCAACAGCACCATGCCCTCAGGCCAACCAGTATCTATCCCTCAGGCTAATATAGTGAACCACGCCCTTAGGCTATACAGAATCTCGCCCTCAGGCATTGTAATAGAATTCTCGCCCTCAGGCATACGAAGTGTCTCCCTCAGGCACAGAAGTCACGCCCTCAGGCACAGAAGTCACGCCCTCAGGCTAATATAGTCACGCCCTCAGGCTAATATAGTCACACACTCAGGCTAATATAGTCACGCCCTCAGGCTAATATAGTCACGCCCTCAGGCTAATCACAACCACGCCCTCAGGCTAAACAGGTAACCGGGTCATGCCCAACATATCAAAATGCAATAAACAAGAAATTCCTCTCAAGGAAATTCTATAATTACTACATTTAAGGCATACCCTCGGATATCCTAGCCAAACGGCTAAACAGTGGAACACACCCCTCGGGATGGCCCTGGATCCAAGCAATGATCCCAAACAGCATTTTATTATCACAATTTAATCACCTATTCAATTCTAGGCATTAAATATAGCAACGGCCTCAGCCACACGACAACCCAACGTGGTTTCGTGGCACGAAAACACACAAAAACGCACGACAATTGGAAAATAAACACCAAGCCACCTACCTTATATGCCAAGGAACGCTATACCCGAACACCGACTGCAGAAACGCCCAAGAACGACCTAGATCTGACGAAGAAAAAAAACCATTCAAATGAAAATAACTTAAGTTAGGTGAAGAATTGGCAAGAACGGTACCAGCAGGAGGAAGGGCTTACCCGTGCGGTCCCAACGAGATCGCCCGAAGCCGAATCGGATTCCAGACGAACTCCCGACGGATCTTCAAAGGTCTGGCCTCCTCCTTTGGCTCCAAAACGGCTCAAAAGCCTCCTCTGCCAAATGAGGAGGCTACTTCCTGTTTTAGGCTAGAAAAACAAAGTACACGGCGTGTACTTCAAAGTACATGGCGTGTACTTCAAGGTACACGGCATGTACTCCCTTCATTTAACTGTTCATTTGGCGGCACCGGCACTGTTCACCTGCCGACAAGAGTATACAGCATGTACTCCTGAGTACACGGTGTGTACTGTTGCCCAGCTGGCGGCGACTCCACCTCCTTACTATTCAATCCTGTCGACTGACTACACGGCGTGTAAAGGACCACTACACGGCGTGTAGTCGATTCCTACACCCTTTGTCGCCGGCGAGGCTACACGCCCTGTGTACTTATCCCAACACGGCCAAAAGTACACAGCGTGTAGAAAAGTACACGGCGTGTATTTTAAAAATTTAGAATTATTTTCCATTTTCCATATTTTCTGAAAAACAATTTAAAGAAAAGGAAAAGAAGAAACCCGTACCTCAAAATAAGAACCCGGTTCTTACAATACATTTGTGCCAGAGCCGCCTCTACCTGCTCGTATCCAGACAGGGATGTATTTCCATGATAAACCACTTACTCAATACTCACCAAAAATTAGGGATGTTTTTATTGTACTTATTCTTGTATCAAAGTCTTTACTAGGTTTTTCTAATGCTAATCCCAAAAAAAACCAAACCTATCCTCTGATACCAACTATGACAACCCTGCTTTTTATTACAACTTAAACATGATTTATTACATAAAACTTCACTTGATACAACAAAGAAGATCGAGAGGTTTAGTGTCTTTGGGGCTTAGGATCATTACATAAAAACATAAAATATGAAGTATAACATCTTTATTTAAAACCTCCTTTACATGACCACTACATTCCTTTGTACTTAGCATTGCATGGGATAACCTGAGGACATGCATAAGAAAAGGGTGAGCTATAAATCCCAGTAAGGGAGTAAACATGGAATAACATGAGGATTACAATACATGTTATATAATAGGCATATCAATAGAGAATAAGAAAAACATTAAAATAAAGGCATGATAAATCATGATAATCATAACATGGAAATGTGGCAACAACACTTAACATGGAATTAGCATGAGCCAAGGCTCATTGCACTTGGAGCATGAGTAAATCCTCATTGCACATAAAGCACGAGTAAAACCTCATTACACTTGAATTATCATGAGTCAACACTCATTTCACATGACGTATCATGATACTATTCTTTACCCAATGCATTGGAGTGCTATAAGGGTGCACCCTTCTTAAACATTTCATTTCATACATAAGTGTGCCACATGGATCATAAAACATGGATTCATTAAACATAATCATTTATTATATGATAAAGTAATGTGGAATTCATACATGAAACTTTATAATCAATAAGTAAATGTTCATAAATTTGAATACCTTTTATGGATAAATGGGCATGGTATTCACTACACAATGGCATTGGCTTAGAAAATCGGTGCGATTTCGGCAGCGTAACGACGTGACGTAAGAATTCATAAAAAACGATTGATGATAGGGAAAGGGGTTCCTCATAATATTCACATGTAATGTACATTAATGAGGTCATATAGATACATTTCCCAACAATTGTAATGGAATTTATATTCATGAGACAAAAGTATTTCTTGAATGTAAATGAGGAGAGAGAAGTTCCTTTCGGAATTTCGGCATAGTAATGGGTGTACATGGGAAGCATTTAATGAGAGAAAAGGGGTCTCCCATAATTCAAACATAAAGATGACAGTATGATGGAGGTTAGAAACCATACCTCAACATTCATAATTGAAATTAAAAGGAAAAACAACTTAAAGAAAATTGGACAAAAATGAGAAAGGAAGAAAAAAACCCTTACTTGGAAATGTGCTTCCAAAGGCTAGAGAGAGGCTTGTGAGAGGCTTATTGGGAGATTGGGGAACCTTGGGAGGATTCTAGAGAGAGTATGGCAGAGGTTGGATGAACTCAAAGGGCTTTGAGTGAGGAGGAAGTGGGAGCTTGGGTTGGTTTGTATTGGAAAAGTGAGGGAATTCTTTATTATTTAGGTTTGGGACCCCTTATATTAAATTAATCCAAACCACAAACCATCCCATAGTTTTTGCCCATGGTTTTTTGAAAAGGGAACAGGAAAACAATATTTTATAAGGCCAAATTCCGAACTTCTTAAAATAATAAGGTTGCTTATGTGGAGGTGAGTCACACTCCCATGGAAATTAATTTAAAAAGGCAAAGTGTTGAATATGTCTTGAGGGGTCCATTAATGCTTTGAAAAGTAAGCTAAACAAACCCAAAATCACATTATTTTAATGTTAAAACATATATTGGCCGAACATAAATATTATTTTATTTTATTATATCACTATTGGGTCATTATGATGTCATAAAACACATTATATATTTAAATGGTATTTAATTTTTACTCAAAAATTTGACTATCTCAGAAAATTATGAAAAATTAACTGTTGGATAATTTCGATGTCCGGATTCCAAAAATAACATTTATTTTATCTAAATAATTTTCTAAATATGTTAATTTTCATTTTTAAAATGAAAACCGACATTTATCGAAAATTCATGGGTTTTGACAAAATTGGATTTCAAACCTTAATAAAAATTATAATTGCATTCATACAATTATATGATCATTTATATATAATAAAATTAATCTAATAATAATAATTAAAATATTTTATTAAAATATTATTTAATTCAAAAATCCCTTAATTTAATAAAATATATTTCTTAATTAAATAATAACTAAAAACACCATTTGTATTTTAAAAACTATTTACAATGTATCAATAATGAAAATAAATTATATTCATTATTATATACAAAAATAATGTACATGAACATAGTACTATCGATTAGTTACATAACCCCTTCAAACAGCCGCATAAGACCTAAGGGTAAGGTGTGCGATGGTGACAGACTCTTGGGGTGGCTCGAATAACATCGCTCGAGTGGTAATTTCTATCAAGTTCCACTTCTCCCGTAGACGGTCCCGTTCGAGCTTGACATGGTGAAGATCAGCTTGGTCTTGGTCAGGAGCGAAGCCCAAGGATGCCACCTCTTTTCCGAGCTCCGATAAATGGGCTTTGTATGGGGAAATTCTACTGGATGAGGCCATCGCTTCCTTTGTCTAAGTGAAATTGGATGTGTTAAAGCCCTATATTTATACTAATCATGTGATCACTGTTCAACGGCTATAAAAGTAACGGTCACAATTCTTATCATAAAACCAATGAAGTTGAAATTTTATAAAAACATTTTATATAAAGAGAAATTTAATAAGATCAAGAGGGATTTTCCATTAATGAAACTTTGGGTCGTTACACCTATACCCTCAAGAACAGATGTATGTTCCTCCAGGTAGGTTCAGTGGGGACCTGCACATTTTTCACAAACTAGAATGAATTACTAGAATGGTCTTAAATTGGGAAAGATTAAAGTTTAACTTATTACTTGATAATTTTGGGTGAGATAGGTCTTATAATTTGAATCACTTCCTTTTCCCTTTCCTCCCTAAATAAAGGCCCCCATAAGGTGTTGGCACCAAAGCTGTTGAGGATGAAACTCATGGAAGTGTATATTGTGATTCCTATGGGATGGTAATCATTGCACTCATATATTCCAGTTGAACAAGGGAACCCTAATCCTTAGTCCCTTGGTCACTTATAAATTTATCTTCAATAGTCATACCCATAGGATAATATATCGGAGATGGAGTGTGTGGTCGTTCTCCTACAACTTCCTACCATATCAATGGAAATTTAAAATGCATCGATATGGTCATAATGAAACCTTGACCATTTTATTATAATAGTAATACCAGTATTACCACTTCCTCGATGATGGGATGACCGTTTTCATCCACAGAAACCTTTAACGTGGCCTGAACCACAATCCACTTCACCAAAATTGAGTGGTAGATTTGAACCTCTACCCTTTCCATCATCACATAAAGGTCTCAATGGAGATACTTGACCTCAGTGGGATGTTCTTTGAAAGTGACACCTTCAGGAGAAGTAATATGATAAAATCCTTCTAAATGTATCTCTGGCTAGAATAGTATTCCCTAGAGCTTGGCATCAAAATTTATTGCCCCCCAAATCATCCATCATTGAAATGAAGTGGTAAATAATAATCTAGGAACAACTTCACTCATAGTTTACACTCTCTCCATATTCATGCTATCTAACACTTCTCTTAGTAGAAAAACTAATGGTAAATGTTTTACTTACTTATGAGTCATTTGGGGGGTTTTCATTCTACCTGAAGAGAGCGACTTGTTGAACCTTAGATTAGATTTAGTGATCAAGGGAAACCTTACAGCCTCAGGTAGTGATATAGATAATTTCTTCTCTGGATACGAGCAGATCCAAATCTTGGCATAATTTTGGTAAAAACCTATCTCATCATAATTTGAATGGAAGTCTATCTAGACTTAATTCTCTTCTATTGTGAACATCAAAAAAAATGTTGATCCAACATTGGGTGATTCTTAGATCTGACATAAATTGGGGTACAAAATTTTGTTTAAATATACTAAAATTGTGAATGAATTGAAAAGGTGCATACCATTCATAGATAATTATCCCATCATTGCTGGTAAAAATGATTCCCTCCCTAATTAAAATCATATATGCTCCAGCTTTAGAGTTTCCCCCACTGTTGTCCATAATACTATTAGTTGAAATCATCTCATAGGTATTGAAGAAGAAGTGCTCATGATGGAATAGGAAGACCCTGACTTCATAGTACTTTAATTGGATGGGTCTCACCCAGCTGATAAACTTCAAAAAGGGTTTAAAAAATATTGGGATGTTCTATATACTAAGGTATTCTTATCCACCTATAAAATCCCCGATCCAACCCTATAGTACCTAGAAGGGAACAAAAATTATATGTATGGATCTTACCATATAAATTTGGAATAGGATATTATATAATTTTTACAACATAGTAATGGAAACCCCAATATTCTTCTCCCCTTACATATAATCCTCCATCATAAATTTGGAAACTCTGAATCCATCATTATCCATTATTAGGATCAGGTTCCTGCTTAGGTACATGGAGAGAAAACTAGACAACTAAATGATCTGGTAAATGTCGAGAATAACCTCCCACCCCTAGTTGGTAAATAACATTATTCAATTATAGGGAAATAGGAACATTTAGCACTTCATGGATCTTTTATAGTAAAATATTTTGTTCTTTTAGTTTTGGGTTCAGAACCAACTTTCCTGATTATGTATCCCACCCATTTATAACATGGGATATCTAACTTAAGAAGAGTGTCCCTCTCAAGTGAATATTTATTTCACCTAATAAAATAACTTTAAATAATAGGGTTCTTATCCAAGTCATCCCACACAGACAATGGGGGGATAAACTCATAATACATCTCTCCTAAAATTGGTGCACTGTAAATCTGTTGGATGTCCCAGAGACTGATTCCCACTTTTCCAGGCATTAGGTGAAATGTGTTTGTATTTAGGATCCATTTACTTAATAAGTCCACAATCAATACCTTGTTATAGTAGGAAAAGGTCTGGGATATACAAAAGGATTCATACATCCCAATCTTGTCTAGGTATGTGAAAAATTCAGAAGTGATATACTACACCCATAAGGTCCATCCCTAATCCATCTCGAATCTCCCTTATGGTTGATAGTCCTAGTTTTGAAACCATCTAAACCTCTAGTTTGTGGAATACTTACACATTATCAAGTGGTACATGTGGATTTATAAATCATATTTATAATTATTCCTTCCAAATTCAGTTGGAATAAATTTTATCATGTACCCATCAAAGCATTTTTCCTCAGTGATAAAATGTGCCACATCAGAGATATTTTCCCAAAAGGTATTATGGGTCCTCAGGAAAGAATAGGGACACAAATTTGATGAATATGGTAGAGGTATATGAGCATAATTTTTCAATAAAAACCTATAAAAAGGTGGTAAGTCATATGGAGGATATTCCATAAGATTTATCCTTATAAATTCTATCAGATCTTTCTGTGATGACTCAAGGATGGCATAACAACTAGCATCCACAGTGGTAAAAATGGAATTCCAACAATCCAACACTACTAAGGCCTATTTCCTAGAGGATATATGGGAACTATAATCTATATATATGAAATAAATAATCACATTTCATATAATTGAGGATCCCTAAAAGAATATATGTATAACTTGAACAACATCATGTGAATCACATGAAACACAAAAGGATTCGTGATCACATGACCTGATATGGGTATCATGAATCTCATGAACCATAGATTATCTCAAGACTGCATGATTTTTTGTAAGACTTGTGATCATGTGACCCTAATATGGTCACAAAAACTACATAATGATCAAGCAAGTATGCAACGGATCTAGCATATTATACGAGTCCAGCAAGGTAGTAATGCGGTCGAAAGAATATGTTAAGGTTCAAAAAAATACTGATAGTTGGTTCATGATTCATTTGAACAGGTTCTAAGACAAAGTATTCACATGGTGAGATCTTGAAAAATAGTATTTTTAAAAGGTCTTGTGATCGGTTCTTTCTGAGTAGTACTGATTAATGGTTCTTGTGATGAGGTATTGTAGAGTAGTCAAGCAATGGGAGAAATCTCATGATCTATAGAGTTTGAAGGCACTGGTGTAATGAGAACCCCCCTTGATCCCCTAATTATAGGATGATATGTGGAATACCAAAGGTCGCCTAAATGAACAAACATTGTCCAAGACACCGATGAGTGGAATCCCCAAGGACTCAAGTGGGCATTTACTCTCCTTATAATTGAGTCCTTCTCCATAAGGACCTCTCTCCTAAGGGGGGGATTTATTGATTCCAACAAAATGATAATTTTCAATTATAGAATTGATGAAATACCCAAAGCATGGGAATTACTTTCACCAAAAAATAAAGGATGTAGTAGAATGAATACATGAAGTCCAAATGGTCAAATCAGGAAGATCTCCAAACCTCTAGGAGGAAACACAATTTCTTGACCATAGGAAGGTCATAAAAATAGTTTAGGAATTGTTAAAGATCTATTTATGATCACACAAATCCTTTCTAACAAACCCTATTGTTCTTGATAAGGAATCCAGATAAGCACTAAAGATCATGTGATGGATACCATATAATCATCTCTAATCATGATACTTTTCAATCAATAAATTCTTGAAAATCACTCATGGCCCCTTAAAAAATACAAGTGGAAAATGTGGAAGGTTCATGTGATGTAAAGTTACATGATGTGGTCATGATATCCACAATACCCCATGGAGACCCTTAGCTACATAAAGATCTTGTCATGTGAGTGAATATTGGAATGTCACCTTTATCATGTGAATAACCTAAAACACATACATTCAATCATGTGATTCCCCTTCATCTCTGTATACATGTGGATGGATATTATATGAAATATCCAATACACCACTGTGAGATCTAGTATTGACCATGTAATGAATCATATACAATCAGGGTGACTATCAATGATAATGCTCGCACTTCCTCACAATATCCTCTATTGACCATGTAATTATATGATGGAGGACCAATGGGAAAAGGCTATAATTTTTATAAAATGATGTATAAAGAAATTAAAAAGGTGGTAGACTCTCATGAAGGGGATATGTTTTTATTTCCAAGTTAAGGGGTTATGCACCTCATGTGACCACCATTAATCAAGAAAAGACCCTTTGATAATCCGTCTTGATCTCAAGATCCCCTAACAAACCATTTTGATCACATAAAAGGCATCTACCAAGCTATCATAATCACTTAAAGGACCCTAGATAAGTATTCTTTGATCACACTAAATCCTTTCTGCAAGCATATTGATCTCATGAAGACAATAAAATATATTAGTTCAATGGTGAAAAGGTCATTTGAAAAATCAATTTGATTATGTGAAATCACTTTAACTAGCTAGAGTCTGATAAATACGGTGATGAGAGAGTGTTCTCAAGGTCTTTGTTTATCATGTGATTCCTTGGATGACTAGTGGTAGGGTGATATGACACTACCTCCACCAACTCTATCTAATATCTATGATATGCGCTCCATGCAAGGAGGAATATAATCAGGGCAGAGAAGATAAAACTGTCCTCCCACTTGATAGAAAATAATACACATAATATGCATGGAATGCCCATGAAATCATAGAATATCAGGATTCATGGAGCATAAATTTTCATCATCACAAGGGTCTTACACCAAGTAAAAATACAGGGAATGACCTAATGGATAACGTGGTACGAATACTTTCTTCACATGATCGCCCTATAGAGAATGTGAAGGACTTATGGTGGGCCATCCATATTGTGATAAGGATTTACAAGATGTTAAATTGGTCATGAAAAGTCTAAACAAGATAATTCTTGACAAACCCTGAGCTAAATATTCTATTAAGACTAAAAAATAATGAATACTTATATGAATTCGGATGCGATAACTTTCATGAAAAGGAATCATGGGCTACACCTAACCTGTCCAGATCATGTGGAAGTAAAATGACATCTCAACCAAGTCTTGTGATATCCTCCATACATCTCATACAAGTCTTGAGAGTTCTCAAAACATGTCTCCCAAATAATGTGATGGCACTAAGACATGTCTCCCAAGTCTTGTGAAGTCCTTTTACATGTCAACCAACTCATGAAAGATCCAATAATAATTCACCCAAGTCTTGATAAGTCCTATAGATATGTCTCCCAAGTCTTGTAAAGTTCTCCATTCATATCGTACTTTCCATTATAAGTCCTCAAGACATGTTAGAAAAGTCATGAAATAGCTTTTCGACATGTCATCCTTGATCACACAACACCCTTGTAAATTTCTACGTTGATCACATGAAGACCCTCGAACCTATCAACTGAGTCATGCAATTGTCCTCCAGATATGCTAGCCAGATCACGCGCTAGACCTCTCATGTGTCTTATTCAATTAGTTGAAGCACCCTGAGACACATCAACCTTGTCAGATAGAAACTTCAGACATGTTAGGAAGGTGCTCTGTACATATTAGGCAGATGACTCAGGAAATGATAACCCTGTCTATTAGACATATTTGTATAGACCCTAAACTGAACTATAAGTACTCTCATTCCTTCTATAAGTAGGATTCGTAGGAAACCTTCATAAGGCTAATATTCATATCAGACACCCCATATGGGCTTCCTAATGCATAATTCCTGAATCCATATGCAATGAGACTGATCACTTTCTATGCCTTGTTTCTCACACAGAGCATGGATCACATGGGATTAAGGATTTGCAATGATCATATCATTCGCAACATAAATTTCCCCAAGGAAGTTAAACCTCAGTGTTTAATCCCCATTTATTAGAATGATATGACTACCCACCCACCCCCCATACAAGGGAATCCACCTCAAGGAAAGTACCTAAGGAACAATAGAACCACAATGACTCTGGTTCTTGTTATAAATAGGATGCAAAGGATACCTTTATTAGAATCAAGATCCATACTTAATTCCTTAGTGACCTCATATATATCCGTTCTACATGACCATAAACTGCATGATTTTATCATACTATTTGGTTTTGATTACTATTATAAATAGGATACATAGGAAACCACATAATGGTTTAATATCATCATTGAAATATCAATCACCTCCCTAGATGGAAAACAAATTCCAGACTACCTGGTTATATGAATTAAAAATATATGTAGCTACGCATTTCTATAAAATGATAAGAAATGGATAAATAACCTCAGATATAGATAGATGGTCTCTTAAATAGTACCCCCAGTTACATCTAAAAGAATTCAACACTCGATCATGTTATTTGGGTAACCGGTCCTGTATCGGTATTTGGAAGATATTATTAAACATATCTTAAATATAAAAGAGAGTACTGAGATAGGAAATAGTTCATCGAAAATGGTGTGATGATCCCAACCTCCCATCCTCTTGACCAATGTGAGTTCCTAAGCATCATTGGGTCTGAAACCCCAATTGACAGCCTACCACTAGAAAGTAGTTATATACCATATTATGGAGTGGGTGATGTTGGAAGTTTATAAGAAATGAACATGGTGAATTGGGCATAGGTTATTGTGCATCCATAATTGATCCCCCACAATTAACCCTAAAAAATGGAACAAAAATGGTAGACCCAGTATGAAGGCATGTAATGATAGAGTAATTGAATCATTATAGTCATAGAGCACCTTGTCTTCTAAACCTGAGACACCAAGCACTTTCCAAGCAAAACAATGAAAAGGTGTCCTTGTTTAGAACCTATTTTGACACTCTTGGGGGATACTCTTTTAAAAATTCACAAACTTCTTATGAATCATTATAAAGGACACAAAGAGATTATTATGTTAGAAAAAAACTAATATGAATATTACCATGGATAACCTAGATTGAAACACAGAGACTCGTTGTTTAGGATATACATATCATTTATAATTTATTCATTTTAAGTTAATAATTTTGTCTTTTTTATGTTTATTAGTTAAATTATTCTCATATTTGTTTTTCATTTTTTAATTAATAGTGGGAAATAGGAGAAATGGTTTCAATAACAAATGTGATAGGAAAAGTGAATATTGACATAATTATTTTCCTAGTATTATGGGATAGGGAGCTGGGAAATTTTGGTATTATTGGATAAACTGACCCAGAATATAAATATTAACATTAATAATAAAGAACGCCCTACCAATACTAATAAAAATAAATTTGTGGTTGAGTATTTTATACTACAATGGCCTCCTACCTTTAGTCGATATTATAATCCCCTCAATGTGGAATAATGGATTAAATCCATTGAGAAGATATTATCTATCCTCTAAGTATTATAATAAAATAAATTTGTGTTTGTTGTTTATCACATGGAGGGGAAGCCAGTCAGTGGTGGAAACTGATCAAGAACATGAAATTAAAAGAGGATATTAATTCCATAAAATGTGAAGAATTCAATAAAATATTTTTTAATAAATATTTTACCCAAAACTATACATTTTAAAATGGAGAGGGATCTCATCAGATATATGAAATATGAAGATGATTCTATCGGGATATATGAGGAAAACATCACAAGGCTTGTACGATAAACCTTTAGCTTTGTCATCAACACTAAAAATAAGGAAGATCATTTCTTTAGTGGGTTAAATCAAAGTATATGGAATGATTTACCAATTTAGGACTTTGAAAGCTATGAAGAGATTGTTTGTTCTTCCATCAAGGTTGAGATAAATATTAGAGACTCTCATTAATTTGAAATCTATGAAGATATTTTTAGTTATTAAATATTTAACTTAAATGTT